>CM066240.1:1512889-2140457 GCA_033675125.1 Athetis lepigone
GCGTTCCATAACTAAAATTGCGGATGTAGGTCACACGGCTGCCAAGCTCAAATGGAACTGGGCTGGTCACATCTGTCGCATGCCGGAGGAGCTCTGGGCAAAAGTAACCACACAGTGGATCCCACATAGCGGTAAACGGCAACGCGGCAGGCCCAGGCGGAGATGGCGGGACGAACTTGACAGTCATCTCAGGGATTGGCCCGAAACCGCATTAGATAGGGATAAGTGGAAGGAGGAAGGGGAGGCCTTTGCCCTGCAGTGGGACATAGACGGCTGTTAATAATAATAATAGACACTTTGATAATGCCGTCGTCACGCTATTGAATGCTTGCTAACTCCGCACGCGTTTCGAGACAATCGCGTGGAAATAATGCATTGTATTAAGCCCTGGTTGCAATGAAGCAGATAACTAGCGGTCGAAGGTGCGATAACGGTTGCGATGGCGGTCAGATAGTGCAGTAAATAAAGTCAAACCATTTATTTATTAAACTTTCCCTGTAAGGACATGGTCCTTAGCCCAATAGTAAAACAGAAGGCAGAACTTAGAGAAAAATACATTATTTACAGAAAATTGTTAATTTGCAAGAAGACACACTAACGGCGCGGCGGAGTGTGTGTTGGAACATTTCGCTTCCTTCAAAATGATTGAGCTATTCGGTGGCGATCCATACGTTATGTTCGTGAACGGATGCTGTCTGCTGAGACTGGTAATCTCTTAACTGCCACAGTGATTTTAAAATAGTTTTGTCGTTTCTTATATTTACAAATACCTGACATAGTACCTTAGATTCAACAACTAAAAGATCACTAGATGAAGCCAAATTTTTATAATCTACTGATTTTAAAAGAATGTTCATGGAGTTTCATGCTCGATCTTCTCCATAGGAATCTGATGATTGGAACAAGCAACCAGCTTCAATTTTCTGACAGACTGACTCCCTGACAATTCAAAAGTACCGGTAATTGGTTTATTCACATGAGCTAGTCAGAAAGTAGAAGCTTTAATAACTCATAATGTGATCCCGTCTACTATACAAACATTACTGATGTATCTGACCGCAACCACTACGCCCGCAAGTTACAAGCTCGAATGTAGGTAGCCTTTGATACCTGGGCATTACTAACTATTGGCTCATAAATACTAAAGAGGTTTCACGACGTGCATATGTCCGTGCATAAACGAATGTTTTTGCTTCATGTGTAATTAGTCCAACTTATAGCGGAATGCCCGTCCGGTGAGTAGGACCCTCTTAACGTTGTGTTAATCGTTATGATCTTCCTTAATGACTGGTTACTTGGCAGGATAAAAACCTAATCATGTCAATTAAGATTTTATAGCCAAGTGAATTAAACGTGCGCTTTCTGAAGCTGGGAGGTCTGAGTTTTACTTATCTGTCCATTACTATAGCTTTAATCTTTAATACTCCAATGAACGTGACCGATTATTCTAATTTTTGTCGTGTCTTATGTGTAGAGCGACTAGAACGGATAATCAGAAAAAAAAAACTATTTATGAAAAAGGTTGAAAGGGGCCGGTGTAGGACCGATCCAGGGGCCACGCTTATTATAGTTTAATTTTTTCAGTCATTTTATATTTTATTCCTCGATAAATGGACAATCCAAAATAAAAAGATATTTGGAAATGGAACCTGTAAGAATTTTCTGAGATTAGCGCGTTCAACCAACAAACTTTTCAACTTTAAAATATAAGTATAGATTTTACCTATACTAATATTATAAACAAAACTATGGTGTGAAATACATGTGCCTTGTGGCGTACATGTCTAATCTACTAACAAACTAAACATAGTAAATCGGTAACGCATTCCAGAAATTTCTTGCAGACACCATTATTGACGAGTTCAAACAAACACCGTTTGATTCCAAGTAATTAATGAACCAAAACCAAAGCTATTTTCAATCTAGATCGTTCAAATTCGGGTTACTTTGACAGCTGTAAACTATTCGATATAGATTGTTTATTGTAGTAACACCAATTTTACTATGTACTCTAGGATTCTGGCAGTGTCTCAAACGACGCGCAGTATCAGGGTTTTCTGTGACATCAGCTTTATATAGCACCATCTATGTATAGGAGTATTACACATGCTAAAGTAACTCTATATTATGCCTGCTTTTTACACGCAACTGTGTGTAGTATAATCGACTTTAATGCAGACAAAACTGCGGCCAAAGTCAATAAATATTTTTATCCATCATTATACAAACGGTATCCTTTATCAAACTCAAACTCAAAACTATTTTATTCAAATAAACCATTTACAGGTACTTTTGAATTATCAATCACTCGACGGTTAGTAAAATGCCGAATACGAATTGACAAACGCTTCTAACATAATATTTCATCAACAATTGGTAACTATCGAGTATTAGCCCACCTGTGAGCCTAACAGATAATAACCGTCTAATCGAAAAATCCATACTTCTTCATAGTACTATTATTGTACCATTACTGGGTAAAGGACTGACGTTTGATCACCACTAGAGCCCGTATTAATAGACGTCACTCAATTTCAAGACGCTCTCAAGTCTCTTGCTGTCCTTGTTATTTTAAAGGGAAAAAATAAGGACAGCAAAAAACTTGAGCGCGTCTCAGAATTGAGTAACGTCTATTAATACGGGCCTATGTTTCCTCACGATGACGTTTTCTTTTACCAACGTCAGAGATGTCTAAGATAAACTTAGAAGAATATAATATATATTTTTAGTTTAAGTACCTATGAATTGAAGTAGTCACATTGGTATTCAGATTCGTACCATCAATTCAGTCAGTCCACATGATAAACTGCGCAATAGGCTGGGATGGCATATCGCCTTTGGTACTAAAAAGTTGCCGACACACCTTGACGCCACCTTTGACGTATATCCTTAACTCTTGTATTCAAAATGGCACCTTTCCTACCGCGCTAAAAAAGGCAGTCATCCATCTGATTCATAAGGGGGGGAACAGAGACTGTGTCAATAACTACAGACCCATATCGGTCCTATCAGCTCTCTCTAAGATATTGGAAAGGATTTTAAATAACGCCTTAAACAAATTCCTCAGCAAACATCGGCTCATAGCTGATAATCAGTATGGTTTTCGCACTGGAATCTCTACTGAGGATGCAGTTCTTGATCTGACACAATTGGTTGCTAGGAATCTGGACAGTAGAACCAAAAGTCTAGGAATCTTCCTAGACCTTTCTAAAGCATTTGACACAGTTTCTGTTCCCAAACTTCTCTCTAAGTTGGAAGCTCTAGGCGTACGTGGAAACACCCTCGAAATTTTCAAAGACTACCTTAAAAATAGAACCCACCGAGTAATAATTGGAGAATACGTTAGTGATGAGGTATCGACGACTTACGGTGTACCACAGGGAAGCATTTTAGGCCCCACACTCTTCCTAATATACGTTAATGATTTATGCAAAATGACTATCCCCAACGCCAAGATCATTGCGTATGCAGACGACACTGCAGTCATAGTTCGCGGAGCAACATGGGATTGCGTTAAGCGCTATGCCGAAGCGGCTATGTCAGCTATAATGAAATGGCTCCACTTAAACTTGCTTACCCTAAACTGCAACAAAACACTTTTCATCCCCTTCGCTATCCGACGAAACAACTTGCCCGACGAAACCTTCTCCATAACAGCGCACATCTGCTCCAAACAATCTTCCCAATGCGTATGTCCGACGCTTGTAAGAACTGATAGTGTGAAATACCTGGGTATCCAAATAGACGACGGCTTACGATGGGACAAACAGATAAATGCCACTACCACTAGATGTTTGAGACTTTTGCATATTTTTAAATCCCTCAGAGACTCGGCTGCGCCTGATACCTTAAAGTTGGTGTACTATGCATTATGCCAATCCATAATTGGATATTGCATTACAGTATGGGGTGGTGCATCTAAAACTAGCCTCCTGAGAATTGAAAGAGCACAGAGAGCCGTACTTAAGGTTATGTTGCGCAAACCTTATCGCTACCCCACCACGCAATTATATGCTGATTCTAAAGTACTATCAGTGCGCCAACTTTTTGTACTGCAGACTACTATTAGAAAACATGCCAGCGTCCCTCCACCTGACCCTAAAAAAAGAAACAAACTGGCCATAAGTACCCCTCACAAAACCGGCTTTGCTAAACACCAATACTACACTTTAAGTACATACATATACAAACAAGTTCACAAAAATCTAAACATTACAAATTTAAATAAATATGAAATAAAATCAAAACTAACGAAATGGTTACTGGAACAGGACTACTTACGAACAGAAACCTTACTTAATTTCGTCTTCTAAGAGCCTACAAGCCTCAAATCACACACAACACACCCACACGCGCACACTCGCGCACACACACTCACACACTATCACTCACACACACACACACACGCAAAAGTCACACACGTCAATAACACATTTGCTGTTACATACTTAAATTAGCTTCATACTCATAGTCACTCAGGTAGATCGACACAGTCTACTATCATATTAATATAGCGTCACTTTTTAAGCTGAATCACTGTCTCTCAAGATACAGGTTTACCTAGTTTGAGAGGCAGGGGTCTCCACTTTGTGTACAGATTAACAGTTCTTAGTTTACTTTGCATTGTGTTCCTACCTAAGCTCGTTTAAAATGTGCTTATAATTATGTAACTTGCCAAATCTGTATTTTTGGTGAAATAAATAAATTATTATTATTATTATAAATTATTATTATTATAACTTGAGCATAGACAAAAGAAACTTTCAGACACGTTTCTCAAAAGACATAAGTCCTGCACCAGAATTCACAGTTGAATATGAAAACGCATACGTTTGTACATTATTAGAACATATATCGCAATACCAGCTGGCTGAATTCCAGTGATCGATCGGTTTACATAGATCAGCGCCAGTAGACTAAACTAATAAATTGCTCTAATGATGGATATCTAAGTCAAAGTGAGGAGGTTGGGGAATTAACCTGAGGAGTTTATTTAAAAAAACAGTGCTGCTGAATCATTGAGTTTTATTTTTAGGTAGCTGTGCTTGTGGGTTTGTTTATATGGATTCCATTGAAGGGAAAGTGTAAGTCAGTATAGGTGGAGCTACCATCTTTGTCTGGTAGTAATTTACTTGGATGAGAGTTGCCGAAAATTGTCATTGAATAGCAAACAATCTGAGGACTCTCCTGATGATTAGTGGTCACAGACTTTTAAATCTGATTTTCACAATGTTTTTCTTAGGACCTACTATGGTTTATTGCGAATTTTGACAGAACGCTAATTATCTTTTCTATTTCTAACATTAACCTTTCAACGACCAAACGGCAGCCGGCTGTCGCACTGCGTCTTTCTATTGTGTCTCGAATCACGTGTATTTGAATGTTTAATCATATAATTTGTATTCCACATTAGTATAATTATATTTATTAGAATTGTAGGTCTGTGTCCCGATGTATTTGTTTTCACACCTAAACCTTTGATAAATTTTGGTATAAATTAGCACAGGCAGCATTTTAACCCACAAATTCATCCATGTCCGCTCTAACCTACATTTGCGCCACGAGCAAACGCTATTAATAACTGAAATGGCCAGAAAGTTCTAAAATCACTTAATTAACTTCTCGTCCTATGTGTGAATACAATTATAAAAGTCGGCCGGTTACCCAGCCTTGTTGTGATAACCTAATTGGTTGGAGCAGCCATTTGCTGGCTGGGGAAAAAAGGGGGAAAGATTCTTTTGAACTTGAATATTTTAGATGTCGTGATTTTGATACTGGCTGTCTGAATATCGTCAATCTTGTTGGTTAATGTTGTTAAGGATAGGTTCTCAGGATTACATAAGCAGTTAGATATGGAGCATGATGGATTTGTGCTTATTGCGATAAACTTGTTTGGTTTTATTCAATAAGTTGATTAAAATAATTGATTGATTTTTAATGGACTTAATAGTTAATTGCATATTATTTTAAAGTAAATAAGTTAATTGAAATTAATTGACTATCCATCAGCTAACGGTTAATATGTAGCAACCAACAAAAATCACCAAACCCCGATAAAATAATACATAATATTTTCTCCAAATCTCATTAAAAAACATGAAAAAAATAATGTTTTTTGTATGAATGAATTAAGCATCTTGCCTCTACTGCCATCCAAGAATAAGTATTTAACAAGTTTCGGTAAAATCACGAAACTGCGTGACATACATGCAAAGCAACAACTATATTTACAACACCAAGTATGGAGGTCACTCGTTATCTATCAGTTATCGCGATGAAAATGCGCACGCGACTATTTTTAGACATTCTTGTGACATAATAGCGTCACGCGTCACGTTTTTGTGACAAAACCCAGAATCAAATAGATTAATGTTAAACTGTCTTATTCATTGTGCAAATATATTTTCTTTTATCTTTACAAATATTTGAAAAACAAGGCAGACAGACTAGCGACTGATAAAATGATATATTTGGCAAATTGGTTAAAGTTTTTCTTATTTAATGATTTTTTATTTATTGAGGTATCGTGTCGCCCAGTTACTGGGTTGTGGAGGTTAGATAGGCAGTCGCTCCACGTAAAACACCGGTATCGAGCTGAATCCGGTTAGGCTGGCAGCCGACCCCAACACGGTTGGGAAAAAGGCTAGGGAGATGATGATGATGGTTAAAGTTTTTCTTATTTAATCGAACGATGCCAGGTATTTCACAGCTGACTACTCTTAGAAGAAACCACCAAAACAAACTCAGAGGTAAAAGTCTCTTTTAAAGACCATACAATATTCTATTGGTCAAATTGTGCAAGGACCATGAAGGTGAATAAAGTGATCAAAAACAAACTCAGAGGTCAAAGTCTCTTTTAAAGACCATACAATATTGTATTGGTCGAATTGTACGAGGACCATGAAGGTAAATAAAGTGATAAAAAACAAACTCAGAGGTCAAAATCTCTTTTAAAGACCATACAATATTGTATTTGTCAAATTGTGCGAGGACCATGAAGGTGAATAAAGCGATCAAAAAAAACTCAGAGGTCAAAGTCTCTTTTAAACACCATACAATATTGTATAGGTCAAATTGTGCAAGGACTATGAAGGTGAATAAAGTGATCTCTTGATGAGAGACGCACACCGATTTGTGTGGACCTGTCCAAGCAGTGCAAGCTTGTCAAAAGTCATTTAACTCACTTTACAAAAACTGGAATGTAATATTCTGGTTGAGGGCAATGGCCTTCATTTCGAGGTTTCATTGTATTCAATATTCATGCTTCAGTTAGGGCCTAAAGCGGATTCGATTCGAGTAGACATAGTCGAATATACTTGAGTTTGTAACTGGAGTGACTGTTCAAATTAACTGAAGTGGTACAGAGAATGCTATGAAATATGACATCAGATCATACGCATAATACGTAATACTGCTCTTGAACTTATACGTATATCTGATATAGTTTAACAACTGTCTTGCTATATCCAAACATTTCTTTATAGTACCAGCCCGTGGCTTTGTCTGCCCGACTGTACCGCTTTCTAATCAATATTCTGTAAGTTAATTCTGCCGTGCTAAACATAATCATAGTAAGTCACATTTTTGTCGATTTTGTGGACTCGAAATGCTCAGATTCCATACATTCCAAATATGTGTACTCAAACTCGACAATTATGAGACTTACGGTAATTATTTAAGCATGGCAAAACTGACAAAAAAACACAAAATATCTTTGCCTCATACTAGAAAGTGCGGATTTGAACTTGTTATTCTAACACTATTCGTATTACTATTTCAATATCACTGACATGGCGTGCCTCAGAAAGCATAATATAAATAAAGTTATTGGTCTCGGTTGTCAGTTGTCAACTTTGACAGTAGTCAGCGATGATCTCATCAAGATCGCCGGTCCTGTTGGATGAGGGTGGCGCAGGACCAATGCATGTGGAAATCTTTGGGGGAGTTCTTTGTCCAGCAGTGGACGTCTATCGTCTGATGATGATGATGCTGGATAAATTATTGTTATTTATTGAGAAGTTAAAAACCTCCAAAGTCAATACTATAAAAAGCAAGTAGGTATTTTCAATTAGAGTAAGACGATCCCTTTATTTTCGCTACGCATTCGGTCACGAGAGATTTCCGAACCTCCGTCGTCCGGCCGATCGAATCAGATTTACGGAGGAATCCTCTCAAAAAACGATTCCTTTGCGGAATTTACCTTCAATCCTTTTCCTTATAGGTAATACTCACGGAAAATCCCTTTTCACGATTTACATAACATCGTATAAATAAGGCGTTTTGCAAACAAAACAACAATCTTTCTGATTTCACGAATGTAAGCTGATTTGAGTAATACGAGTAAAAAAGATTAAAGCACCAGTTTTTATTTACTGCTTAACATTACTCTAGACAAATGAATATGCAAAAACATTATCTGCCAAGCTTTGACCTAATTAATTTATGCAACTTTTTAGAACGTGCTACGTTTTGCATATAGATAACATTCTACTAATTAATATTTTTTTAGATAGTCGATGCAACTAAAAAACTTTTAAAATCTCATCTCAGCTGTACTGTGTCAATTTTTTACCGTAAAATCGAGACATTTTGACAAAAATTACGGATACCTTCCTCTTTGTGTGTTTTTTTTTCATTCCTTTTTGTGTTTATTCCATTAAATGTCTAACCAACTCATTAGCTAGTTTGGTTCAGCGTGAGAAGTTATCCACCTGATGTTAAGTAGAAATAACTACGTCACAAATACGTTTTTTTTTTATAACTATGGGCTTGCTCTTGGTCCCAGACTAGTCCGAGGGCATAGACGGAGCCTACGATGGAGCGAGCTCACCCAAAAGATGCCTATGCACTCGTCTCTTGAATACATCTGGGTGGGTTATATGCTTTTGGAAACACAGACGCCGGCAGAGAATTCCATTCCTTTGCGATGCCTTTAAAGAGACAAAGTTCCACATTCACACCCTTTAAAGCTGTGAGTGCTCAGCAACAGTTCTTTATTTGCTGATGTGTTGCAATGTAAGAAAAAAGGATGATATTTTTACACAAATATTATAAAGAGGAAAACTTTGTTTGTTTGATTGTAATGAATAGGCTCAAAAACTACTAGACCGATTTTAAAAACTCTTTCACCATTCGAAAGCTATATTATTCCTGAGTAACATAGGCTATATAATATCACGCAATGTCCCACGAGAGCGAGGCAGTAACCAAAATCCTAACGTAACGCGGGTAAAACCGCGAGGAACAGCTAGTCTGAAATAAAACGAATAAATTTACCTCGCAGATGGTTCTAAGGGAAAAAGATTATATATGTCACATTTGACTGTAAGAACCTGCAATTCAAAACACAGCACTGCTGCTTTACTGCAAAAATAAAAACGGTGGTAGGTCTACCCCAAACGAATAATTCACCACGCAGATGTGTTATACTTTAAGGGAAAAATATGACATTTCACACAGGATTGCAAAAACACAGCAACGCTGCTTTACAGCAAAAATAAATACAGTATTACTATTCCCCGAACGAGTAAATCACAAAAAGCTACAACTAAAATACTTTTCAACAATCTAAGTTTCGCCAATTAATTCACAAAGTGCTCCAAACCTTTTTATTCGTTGTTTCCTGACGTCAATTACCCAGTTTTTATTACTAAACCCTACCTAGCCATTACGTAATTAAACAATTAAGCTCTATTACAAACAGGGAGGTACCTATGGGTTGGCGTTAACACCTAGTAAGCTTTGAACGGGTACGCGCGTCCGTGAGTATCGATTAAACACTGCCCTACACAATCGAAGCAAGCCCTCTACTATGAGTGGCTCGATTGCTTATCAACTCGATTGCGGGATAGTTCAGTATATTAATTTTGGAGGTTTTGTCTGCGGTTTTTCTCGCGTGTATATAGATTTTTTTAATGTTAGAGAGGTGAGTGGGAAATCATCCAATGACTGCTCCCGTCCTGGGTGCGGCGGAAGGGCGTGTCAGACTCTTACTGACTAAAATCCACTCATGTTCCTTCGATTGCCTTTTATGTTCCAGGGTCACGGTAACTATTATAAACATTCCGCGACCAGAGGTTCAGTTTGTCTGGATGAAAAGTGACATGTGTCCTTTTCTGAACCTCTGACATCAAGATCGTTTATGCAGTTAATGCGAAACAAACAAATAAGGTTATCTAGATTTTTTTTCGCATGTATATAAGCCATTTCTTTATATAGTGCTATTTTTATAAATATCTAACTCTGGCTTTTATCTTTATTTGTACCTTTAACACTCAATAAAGAATACCTTTTGTCAGTAAAAAGTATTTTAAATCAGGTTTTTGAATTGCAAACTAAAAAAAACAACCTTTTTATTACATTAGTGTAGAAGCGTAACTGAATCATTACAATGATATTTCTAGCATTTATTGATTCACTATTTATATTTATTAAGTTTATCTTAGACATCACTGACATCCCGTGCCTCGGAAAGCACGTAAAGCCGTTGGTCCCGTTTGTCATTCGTAGAACTTTGACAGTCGTTACTGGTTAGCCAGAAACTCTGACCAGTCTAACCAAGAGGTATCGTGTCGCCCAGTTACTGGGTTGTGGAGGTCAGATAGACAGTCGCTCCACGTAAAACACCGGTATTCAGCTGAATCTGGTTAGGCTGGCAGCCGACCCCAACACGGTTGGGAAAAGGCTAGGGAGATGATGATGATTGATACACTATTATTTTTTTTTTTTTTTTATTACATATGGGCTTGCTCTTGGTCCCAGACTAGCCCGAGGGCATAGACGGGGCCTACGATGGAGCGAGCTCACCCAAAAGATGCCTATGCACTCGTCTCTTGAATACATCCGGGTTATATGCATTTGGGAACACAGACGCCGGCAGGGAATTCCATTCTATTTAGTTTTGTGACACGTTTAATTTTGTTTAAACTAAAATACACATCGTATGCAAGGGCGCTGTCTCTATAAATAATGGTTATTTTCACCAGTGACAATATATAGACATACCGTAGTACCCCACTGCCGATTGGGGTGTAAAGTAGGTACAATGTGATAAAGGGTTACAGTATAAAGCGCTATTCATACCATCGGAAACGGTGGCGATCGCTTGTCATTTTGACGTAGGTAATTGTACTAATTAAGGGGAAAGGGAACGGGAAGGAGAAAGCGGATTATACTTTGAACATTGTTGAATTTGTTTTGGGTGTTTATTCTCAGAGCAGTCCAGCTAATAAACACAAGCCCCATAGCTTCGAACTTTCGTGATTCGAGACACAATAGAAAGACAATAGCAGCGCGATAACCGGATGTCGCTTGGTCGTTGAAAGATTAATATAGATAAGCAAATGGGTAGCAATTCTTAATATTATATTACAACATCTTCATATACTTATTAACAACTATGTCAGATTGTCAACTGACATCACCTGCCTGAAACCCGCTTAAGGCAGACAGAAAGCTGGAAACTTATAAGCGCTTACGCTTGACAGCGCTGGTAACCCGCGCAGAAAAATATATGAACGCGCGCTGATAAGCACTGAACGGTGCCGACAAGTTCCGACAAGCTTCAACACGAGATGGTCAGCGCTGGGCGCTGCCATTAAAAATTAATAAACAACTGCCACCAAATCATCGTCTGATGAGTCCGACATTTTGCTTAGTCTGCTTCAACCTGCTTCATTTTTGTAGAACGGACCAGCGCCGGTAAGCGCTTATAAGTTTCCAGATTTCGTTTTATAATATGTAAATGCTTGTACCTGTAAAAAATCTATAGTATACTTAATAATATTTAAACCATTTCAAGCCACCCTTCGCTTGACTGAAAGCAAAACATATGTGGGCCAAGTTAACCATTATCAATTTTTTAAAGGGTTAACTGGTCCGCGGTCCCAGTTCCATAGTGGGCCGAACGACCCCTAACCCTTCTGTATACGGCCGTAGCTAATCATATCTATATAAATAGATTCTACCGCAGTCGGTTCTGAGGTCACTGTAACACACGATTTACGAGGCTCAAGTTAAAGTGTGATTAATAGTTACTAACTTGAACTTATATGGTAGAACTGTAGTAATTTTAATGTATGGCAGTTTAAGCTTTTGAACCAAAAACTTACTGGCAAGTAGGTCGTTTTATTTACTGTCGTGATGGCCCAGTGGATATGGCGCCCGCCTCTCGTGTAAGAGGTTGTGGGTTCGAATCCGGGCAAGAACCAATGTGACTTTTTCAATTCATATGTACTTTCTAAAGTTTATCTTAGACACCACTGACATCCCGTGCCTCGGAAAGCACGTAAAGCCGTTGGTCCCGGTTGTCATTCGAAGAACTTTGACAGTCGTTACTGGTTAGCCAGAAACTCTGACCAGTCTAACCAAGAGGTATCGTGTCGCCCAGTTACTGGGTTGTGGAGGTCAGATAGGCAGTCGCTCCACGTAAAACACTGGTATCCAGCTGAATCCAGTTAGGCTGGCAGCCGACCCCAACACGATTGAGAAAAGACTAGGGAAATGATGAGGTCGTTTTATTTATTTGTTAATGACGTTTTGAAGTGTGTTCTTAATGGTTTAATGAAAAGTAATTTCAACTTTGACTTTATGGTTTTTATTTATTTTTAGATGATACTTAATTCTGTAAAAGAAATGGATGAGAAATTAGACTATCATTAAAACTTATTTTGGTGACAATTATTAAATACTATTTAATATATTATTTGATAAAAAGGGACTTGACACATTTTTTAGCTCTTCAACCCCGATTAGTTTTCAATTAACCGATCTAATAAATACAGTCTGTTTGGCTTGGACTCTACTTAAATATTATTTAAATTAATAAGATGGAAAGCGACCTCACATTTCAATTTTTTTTTATATAAAGGAGAATGTTCAAATCTAGCATCGCTTTAAAATAAGAGGGCATAGCCACAAAAATGTACTCATAAATCATAACATAATATTTTAACTTTCCTAAAATAACTTCATGGAAATCTTTTTAGGGGTTAATATTTTATATTTAATTAGTTATTTATTCGACTTTGTTGCATTCTTCCTTTAATGACGTACTTAAGTAAAAGCGGTGTTGCCAATTTCATAAACTTTCCCATAATCAGTCTTAACTGATAGTATTACATATTTTATTTTTAAGAGCACACGTTGATGTCTCAAAAATAATTACGTATATAACATTCATTTGCGTTACCAACAATTTATATTTAATTAACATTTCTAAAATAATGTTATTTTACTAACAAAAAGTATTTAGGTGTTTAAGTTATCACTTATGGTTGATTTTTATCAGCTGTGGGCAGCACTGCCACGGAAATTCAAATGTTAACAGTCAAAATTGACACTTTCAAGTAAAACAAAGCGACGAATATTTTTATTGAAAATTGAGTTTATTTTGCGTTATTAGATAACGAATCATTGCGGTTAGTTCGTGTACAGCAGACTCTTCCGATTTCTGTGCGATCAAGCAATCTTTTCAAAACTTTCGTACGTCGACGTTTTTACGACTTCGGATCGTTTCTCTCTTTAGGCAGTACCGACAATTTTGTTAAAATAAAAATAACACGCTGTGCGGACTGTGCCCCCTTGCTCTGAAACATCCTCTACCCCGTCGCCAACTGGGGAAGCAACGGATGCAATGGTTACAATTCTACGATACTGGATTAATCCGGCAACGGTTAGTATCTTATTATATTGTATTTACACGTTTTTTTGACGTTAGTGTAGTAGAAAATGAGCGCATTATTGTTATATTATCAACAATATTATACGTTATTATGGATAATACCAAAGATGGTCCAAGTCAATAGCACTATTTGTATTTTGTTGTACAGCTAACCGTAACAGCAGATAACGAAAAAAACTATTTGAAAATCCTATTAGAATCATTTTCGGTTTCCACGCGGACGAATTTCCTATTAAACTAATGCTAAGATCAATCAACAATATGTAATAATATTTATTATATTTATTTTCAGATGTCAGAAGAACATCCTCTTCTCTCAGGAATGTTATATTATACTCGAATGAGCATCTCTAAACTCTTGAAGTGTAATGTGTGTTGAACGAGCTTATGGACATCAACAGCTAAAACATACAGAGTATTTAGAATAAACGACCAACTCTGACAATTCAGTTGTGCTTGTAAATAATCTAAGTGAAATAAATGCCATTGACTTTTGAATATTTTTATTTCCACACAAACACATTAATATTTCAAATGTTTAATTACACGCATTGCAATGATGACTAAAATAAGATTTTGTCTGTTTACAATAATAAATTAGTTTCAAATGGTTTTTACAAAAAGAACCCTTATAGTTTCGTCATGTCCGCCTGTCCTCGTCTTACCACCTTAAACCTAACCCTTTGTGACCAAGCGATAGCCGGCTGTCGCCCTGCCATGTCTTTATTGTGTCTCGAATCATGTAAACATCATTTTAAAAATAAATTATAACAATTAAAAAGGGGATAGAAAACCCTATTCTATGCGGGGCCTGTTTATTTTCTACTCTTTATGCCTATAAGCCACTTAGATTTAGTATGACCTAATTACCATTTACTTGGGAACTTTCCTTGGTTTGTTTAAAACTATTCCGTTTTGTTTTATGAGAATAGAAATCATAATATTGTTGTAATTTGTACTTTTTTGGTAGAAGTTATGGTACATAACTAACCTAAAAACTTGCACATATAAATCAAAATTCAACAAAAACCCCTAAAAATATGTAGATGATTATTATTTCCTTGGAAAGTACGACCTCTCCCCTCTTTTATATTCAATTTACACTAAGATTACATTATTTTTTATGCGCAACGGCGTCCTATAGTATGGTGGTCAATGTCCTTTAATAAATAACAACTACAACAAAAAAAAAACGAATAAATAAGTATTCTTTTTTTATTGGGTGTGGTAAATCATCAAATGCCTGCTCCCATCCTGGGTGCGGCGGGAGGGCGTGTCAGACGTTTACTGACTAAAACCCCCTAATGTTCCTTCGGTTGCCCTTTATGTTCCGGGGTCACGGTAACTATTATAAACATTCCACAACAAGTGTTCTATCATTAAATATGTGTTTCTAACAAAATAACAAAAAATCTTTACTTACCAACCTTTCTTTACTCTGAATCAAAAATCAAATTCTTATACCTAGATAGTTGTGTTGTAACCCAAAACTTATAATAATAGCCTTAGGTCATACCGGGTTACAAAAGCAGTATTTATTATAAAACTTTTGGCCATGTTTCTTATTATGAAAACTTTGAAAGTTGGGGAATCTATTAAAATAATGATTTCTGTATTTTCAGGGCTAAAAACAATAGCGAAGGATCTTAGACAAGGTAATAATTCGACTAAAATCCGAATACAAGTTTTCTTTTCTTGATTTGGAAATTAAATCCGCCATTTAAAACTATGTTTTGTAAGTTCATACTGATTAATAGTCTGTTATTGGTGCCGATTCTTTATTCACAAACTAACGTAAATTTTAAGTTCTTTTTTTCCATTTAGTTAAGAAAAGTACATAAGATAAAATATTAGTTAAGTCCTGTCAAATTTAGACACTCCATAGATAAATTAGACGCGATTTAAAAACACGGCGTCTAAATATACGTCAATTTTCTTCAGGCGCTGTCTAATTTGACAGGATTAAACTAAAATGTGCCCTCTGTCCTTTCTTTTCTGGATGGAAATGGAAAGAGAAAGATGCATTTAACTTAAATTTAGTTAAGTTTGTGAACAAGAGAATTAGCACCATTGTCAAACTGCAAATCAAAGGCCTCTTATCAGAGAAGGCTTGAGTATTGATTATCACGCTCGCTCGAAACGGATTAGTGATTTGAGGTTTTCATAATTATGATATCTTCCTTCATAGACATCAGTAATATACTACTGTCTAATAAACTTAGTTTTAACTTGTAATAAGACACATTGGTTGGTGCACAGTTTTGCGATTTCGTGCTGGTAAGATAGCTGCCAGTTAACCACTGAACCATATCAAAGTCAAAGTCACATTCAAAGTGTACAGTATTAGTATGAAAGTCACTTTCACACAACAACGTCACACTAGCGTGCTTTTTTCATACTTGGTCTTGCACTCATTTAAGACACCGTAACAAAATTATATAATTTCATTACACCTTTAAAAAGCACTTCATTACATCATTTTTAAGGGCAAGAATTCAATCAAACTCAATCTCAAATCATTTATTTCTAATATACCATTTCAAATGCACTTTAGAACGTCAAAAACAAAGAAAAATGAATCTAGTTGAAATCTAATCTATACTATACTTTATGCGCAAAGCTTCAAAGACGATTTTAATTTTCTAGTCATTCTAAAAAGCTTCAAACACTTAACCAACAAATAACTTTACCACATCAGCCCATCCATCTTGAATCATTAAAGTAGTTGGCCAACTATAATGGGAGTCGGTTATGAACGCCAATTTAATTCAATTAGGCCGTTCATGATGTCCTTAGGGACGGCTCAGTGATGGAGAACGGTGAAATGAACAGGTCATACTAAGCCACTAAGAGATTGGACTATTAGCTCACTTAAGGGGACTAACTGCTAACTATTTTAAAAACTGTTATACAACCTTTGAACACACGTGATTTGAAACACATTATACAGACAATAGATATACCTAAGTTTAAAATTTAAAATCGATAAAGTTCAATTTCGATTTGACATTTAGAAAATGCGATATATTTATCTTCTCTCTAACTCGCTTACTCTCTGATCTTGTCATTGCAAACGAGGAAAACAAAGCATGAACACAATTAAAATACTTTTTTTATTTTATTAGTTCTTCAAAGTTCTAATAAATTATTAAACACATAATAATTCATGAATGAATGTGAGAATTCTATACATACTGGGTCGGTAGTTTAGCCATACCCTTAACGTTTGACATATTAGATTTAACAATGAATGATGCAACCTTATTTTTTGTATTCTTTTGATTTTAAAAGAGTTTACATGGTGTCTCTTCCTCGTTCTTCTCCATAGAAACCTACTGTTTGGAACAAGCAACTAGCTTTAATTTTCTGACAAACTCACCTCTTTTTTGTGAGTGGGAAATCATTAAATGACTTCTCCCTCCCGGGAGGAGGTATCATACTTTTACTGACTAAAACCCTCCCTTGTTCCTTCGGCTGCCCTTTATATTCCGGGGCCGCGGTAACTATTAGGACTGACAATTCAAAAGCGTAGATGACCCTGTAAATGGTTTATTTGAATAAAATTGTTTTGAGTTTCAGTTTGCGTGATTAAAATTTTTAAACCTTCGAACACATGTGATTCTAGACACAATAGAAAGACAATAGCAGCCCGACAGCCGGCAGTCGGTTCGGCCATCTAATTTTGTCAAAAATCAATGTCAATATGTAATTGTGTAACTTCTGTTGGTAGTCTGAAAATTAGTAAATAAATAACTAAACAAAATTTTGTGAAACATAAAGGTTTTTAAGCTGTTTTCACCAATTAACACAAAAATGATGAAGTTCCCTAAATTGAGGGCAACGCAATTTATTTTAAGGTTTGTAATTCCACCTGAAACATTTTATAAAAAACTGGGTCTTGGCTTCCAGCTAATTTAATTTCAGATACGTAGACTGGTAGAAAATGCACAAGTAATTAAATCTGCAGTTATGCATTGTTTTTTCGCCTTTAGTAAATAATAAAGCTTTAATAAGTTAATGAATAAATAATACCTTATCCCTGAGTAACATAGGCTATATAATATCACGCTGTGTCCCACGGGAGCGAAACAGTAAACAAAAACCTAACGTAGCGCGGGTGAAACCGCGAGGAATAGTTAGTAATAGAAATCAGCCAAGTATACAACACAAACACAGGTGCACTTTCCCTACCCTCACTCTTAAAGTCCTATGGGACAATAACCCCACTTACTTACTGGCTACAACCAACTGACAAATTCTTGATTGAAAAAACCAATAGATTTACCCGACCAGTCAAAGACAAAGAAATTTATAACACAGACCATTTATATGCAGTTATGAATTAAATAAATAATAAATAAATAAATATCCTGGGACATCTTACACACGGCCATCTGATCCCAAGCTAAGCAGAGCTTGTGTTATGGTAATCAGGCAACTGATATACATACTTATATAATTTTTAAATACATACATATTAAAGATAAATAACACCCAAACACAGAACAAACAATTATGGTCATCACACAAAGTTTGTTCTGGGTGGGATTCGAACCCACGACCTCTGGCTTAGCAGTCAGGGTCACTGATCACTAGACCAACAGGCCGGTCAAAAATTGTCAAAAAGTCATCTATGAGTCAGAAATTTAAAGCTATACTTGAGCCAAATTCGATAAAGACTACAGGTAAACAAACAAATTTAGGGTTATCACAACTCACTTTTACAAATCTCCTATTATTTACATGATTATCGCCTTTTTCACTTTATTAAGAAATCCTATTGCAGCTATATCACTAGAATCACTCAAATCACATGTATACCAATATAGGTTAATTTATACCTCTATTCTTTATCGAATTTGGCTCAAGTATAGTTGCTTGATCCAAAACCTAGGTGTCTATGGAGAAGAACAAGCAAAAAACTTCACCGCTACTCTGTTTCATTTTTTTAGAAAAGTCTTTGTTTTATTATTCGTTGATTTCATAATAATATGAGAGAATAATGAAGGTCTAAACTAACATAAGGTATCCAATCTCAACTGACAGCATCCGTTCACGAAAATAATTGGACACAGGACCGTAAAAATCGAATCAGGCAACTAATCATGTACTGTATAGTCAAAGTTTGTGGGCAATCCCTTTCTACCACATATATCTGTCACCGGAAAATAACAAGATCCGTAAGTTTATCAATTTTAAATGTTGAACTGTGTTGCAACTCAAAGAAAACTCAAGTCACTACATCCGTGCCAGAGAGGAACCAGGCATTGTTGCTTCCAATTTATAGTTTGTCAAGTCTGATTATACCAAAGTCTTTGGACACAAGCATTGCCACTATGAACATTGACCCATCAGAAAGCAGTGTGTTATTTTATGTATTTCGAAGATGCGTATATTTGATAGAGTTTCTGTGATTGGTCGAACCATTGAAAATCTTACGAATAGATATCCGTTAGTTTATAAATTTACCGTATGACGTCGGAAATTGATAAATTTACGAAAATGTGGACGTAAAATATTACAATTTATCTCCCGTTTAGAATCCTACGAAAGTTTATAAACTTCCTAGTAGATTGATAAACTTACGGATCTTGTTATTTTCCGGTGACATATCCATCAAACTCCTGTTTTCCTGGTACAATTATTTACGCAGGAAGATAGGCATGAAATTAAAATCGTATATTATGTGATTATTTCAGTTACGTGAATATACATGTAGTTGCAGATGGCCGATGGTGTAGGGTTTATGAGTGTTTATGATGAAGGCATATAAGTTAACCTTTCGGCGACCAAGCGACAGCCTGGCTGTCGCGCTACTATTGTCTTTCTTTTGTGTCTCGAATGATGTGTGTTCGAAGATTTAAATATGTTTCAAATATTCAAGTCATGAAGCTGTCTGCAATAGCTCAAACTTCAAGGCAATGCAATAAAATTAAAACCTATAGGGTTCTTCTATGATAATCTCAAGCAGAAATGGGTTTTAGCACAAGTAAACATCTGAAAACAGTATTTTATTAAAATATATCAGTAAAGAATGACCCACAATACTTTCAAACTTACCTACACGTTTGGACGAAATGCTCGGTGCGCGAGTTCGACTTTTTAATAAAACTCGTTGCATTTCAACATCGCCTCAAATAGCAAACATCTCTAAATATTCGATAAACAAAAAGAGAAACAAAGCATCTAACTGAATGTACCTTTAATACTATTTCGAAAGCCAGGCTTTTAAAAGATTAACTCTTTCGCGCACCACACAGTGTTAGAGTTCAAAAGAAAACCTTCATTTTCTGAACTATTACTTTGAATTACTTAACTAACAAAGCTATAACACACTAATGTATACCCTACTATTTTTTATCAAAATACAAACTTCTCTATCGTATTAGGTAAGGCCTGTAATGATAGATGTAAGTGTGATTAATAAATAAATAAATAAAAACAAAATAAATTAATTATTATATGTAAAGATTTTTCGTCTAATGCGACTAGTAGTCCCAGAAGTTAGCGGGTTTAAACAAACAATCAAAAACGTTCTTTAGTTTTATTAAATTGGTAACTAGCAACCCATCTTGCACGGGTGTTAAAAGTCTTCAAAAATATTGGCTTTTCTCTATTATATAGTACTAGCTTCTGCCCGCGGCTTCGCTCGCGTTAGAAAGAGACAAAAAGTAGCCTATGTTACTCTCCATCTCTTCAACTATCTCCACTTAAAAAATCACGTCAATCCGTCGCTCCGTTTTGCCGTGAAAGAAAGACAAACAGACAGACAGACAGACAGACAGACACACTTTCCCATTTATAGTATTAGTATGGATGTGCGTATTTAACATAATAAACTTTTTTGAATCACTCTATCTTTAAAAAGCCGCATCAAAATTCGTTGCAAAATATGTATATGTACATGTTGTACAGACTTTATCTTATACTATGTAGTGATCGTGTAAAAGTATTAATAATTTACATACATTTTAAAAGGACGATATAACTTACACTATCGTAGGCATTGATGATTTCTTAACAAAATCATCATCAATAGCCTTTTCCCAACTGTGTTGCGGTCGGCTGCCAGCCTAACCAGATTCAGCTGGGTACCGATGTTTTACGTGGAGCGACTGCCTATCTGACCTCCACAACCCAGTAACTGGGCGACACGATACCTCTTGGTTAGACTGGTCGTAGTTTCTGGCTAACCAGTAACGACTGTCAAAGTTCTACGAATGACAACCGGGACCAACGGCTTTCCGAGGCACGGGATGTCAGTGATGTCCAAGAAAACTTTAGAAAGTACATATTATGAACTGAAAAAGTCACATTGATACCTCAAAAATATATTTATATACTAACAGTAATAATATAAACAGTCCCAAACACAAAGCAATAAGAAACCAAAGGCATTCTGTTTTAATTTTGCAAATGAACTTGCAAAATAATTAAAATGGTTCAACAGGGCCGTCTCGGGGCGGCCTTGTGGTTTTCATCCGACATAATAATATCTTGGTATAAGCGTATCTGTCTACGACACTGGCTGTCGGGCGCTTTATGTTATTGTGGTCAACCGTGGAAGCTTGTGATGTATTATGCTCAGCGATGGGGAAATGTTAATAGATATCAGAGAAGTGCTTTGGAGTCAAAATTAGAGTAAGATGGTCAGTTTTCAAAAGAATTTGCAAGTTTTTAGGCACTCGTCGAATAGCTATTGACTTTTTGGTATTATATTTTTGTATTTTTCATAATTGCTTTAAGATTTATAGGCTCAGGTCTTTTATTACTGCAAGCCAGGATTTTTTGGTTTGTATAAAACACACTCAACTGATAGATTCTGAGTCATATTTACGATACATGCTGACTACACTTCTCTGATAATATGTTTGGCTTATAGTCTACTGGCTTGAAAAACTATAATGAGTTTTCTATGTAAATTATATAAAAGCTATGCCTACGTTACTCACATTATTGTGAACAACCTCGTTAAATTAAATTCCCAAATAGTTTTAATTAATATTTTGTTAATTTGAAACTTATATTAATGCTAATGCTTGAGTTACACCTACGAAATGGAACAAAAATTGTAAAAAAAATAAAATTAAAACAGCTATAAAGTCAATATACCATTTAATTTTCAGCAACTCTAGACCAGAGGCAATGAAACTCGATTAAACGTACCCTTTTTATTGTTTCGGACCTATTATTATACTCTATTCAACCCAAAGGCCCCGAAAGGTACTGTATACGCATGAATTATTCAAATTAAGGTCAGGTGGGTTCTCGACAATAGTTGACTGGGACATCGTGTATTGTTCACTATGATAATGTCGGCCATCTTCCAGTCAACGCACGCGACAGTGTTTGTCTTTTAGAATCGAATTGTCGAGCAAAAAGGTTAGACAAAAACGTGAAATCTTTTTGCGATTTTGACTCGGCGACAATCGATGTCTGAAACTTTAAAAAAATGTAAGTTAACTATCTATATTCAAGTTCTCGCTTTTTTATTGGAATTATTATAATTTTAGTTTTCAAAGTATACATATAATCGATTGACAGATTGTAAAAACTTAATCCAATAATATTCAAAAAAGGTTAAACTTACATAAAAGCTTGGTGCAATATTCTTCAAAATTGGAATGTGTCTGTATGGTTTTTCTTTATTAATTTTGTTAATGGCTTAATTATGGCTTTTTGAATTTTGGAAAACATTAGCAAACCAAGTCGGATATGTTAGATGAGATAAACATGTTTCCTAATTTTATAAACTCACAACAGAGTTTTCGCATCTAATACTTATTTAGAACTGGCCATTAAATAAAAAAAGTAGCGACTATTATTAGTACAGACAAATATAAATAAAAAATAAATATATGACATTTCTAAAGTTTGTTCAAATCATACTCATAGTTATTAAAGTCCCATGTAGACTCTTTACAGGAAAACTTTTAAGACTGAAGCTATATTTTGTAAAAGTCCTATTATTTTTATTCTGAATATAACCTCTTTGGATTCACTTTGATTCATTGTTTAACAAGGGTTGTTGGCCTTCTTGCACCGCAAAAAATAAAAAATGCCATTTGTCTTTCTTTTTTATTTCTTATTTTTCTCAAAAAATAATGGCCGTCATTTATGGATTTTGGATGAAACGGCCAGTTTTAAATGTAAGCTTGAAGATATGAAAACTCTTTAGTGAGTTTTATTAAATTGATAAAACCTATTTGATAATTCAACTATTAATTTTAATAAATGTCAAGGTTTGTAAAGATTGATCAACGGATGTTTGTCACTCTTTCACGCAAAACTATTGAAAGTTTTTTTTTTACTTTTGAGTAATATAGCTTAAACATCAGTATATCGAGTAAGCGGCGCAGAAACCTAAAGAATTAAAATAACGCAGGTGAAACCACAGGTGTCAGTTAGCTTTAAATGAAAAATAAATAAACATTCTCCTTTACCCACTACGAAAATACAATTAAAAAAAACACAATCATTTATTTATTTTGAAAACAAAATATACATTGATGTTTTTTGTACATTAATAATAGAGTGCTCCATGTTTAAATACATGGGGATGCAAATATTGTGTTTTAAAACAAAACAAACGCTTATGTGAGCCGTATTAATCACATTTATTAACCTTTCGACGGCCAACCGACAGCCGGCTGTCGCGCTGCTATTGTCTTTCTATTGTGTTTCAAATTATGTGTGTTCGAAGTTTTAATAATAAAAATATTGTACATATCAGAACAAAAACAACAATACAAATTAATTTTTAACAGAAATATAAACTAAACAAGAAACAATTCAAACTCAAACAAAACCTTATTTAAAATTATATAAAACTAGCTTCTGCCCGCGGCTTCGCTCGCGTTAGAAAGAGACAAAAAGTGGCCTATGTTACTCTCCATCCCTTCAACTATCTCCACTTAAAAAATCACGTCAATCCGTCGCTCCGTTTTGCCATGAAAGAAAGACAAACAGACAGACAGACAGACAGACACACTTTCCCATTTATAATATTAGTATGGATAACAAACAGTTGAAAATAATATTAAATTATTATTTCAATAACTTCGGGTTCAGAAATCCCATCCCGAAACCTATTGTGTGAATATTATGAATTTCTGGCAGGTTTCAGATTTTCTACGGCACAAGAAATATAAACGGAGGAAGGGAATTTAAACTTTGACATAACGGATTATATTAAGCAATATTGATGGTAGATAATTTAGCCTCTATTCACGTTCATAATTACGTTTTGCCATTAAGTTTCATCTCTGGGTTTGGTGAAATTGATGCCTGCACATCTTCAAAACGCTTTGAAGATATAATTTCAAAGCATTTAGTTCATTAAGACCATTTATAGGCACTTTTGATTGCATTAGTCCTTCTAACGTAATCAAAAGTGCCTATAAATTGTCTTATATTGATAATTATTCAATAATAGTTGAGTTTTATTAGTTACCAACAATTAAACACAGGTATATGTGTGGCACGACGCTCATAGCAATGTCTGTGTCTGGGTGAATATCTGTAATATGTAAGTGTTTATAAATTATATTATAGTATGTTTATCACTTGCCATATTACTAACTCTAACACTAACGCTGATCAGATAGCCGTGTGTGATTTGTTCCGAAATCTGGCTTCCACAAATCCTCCTATTGTCCACACAAATTGATACAAAGGCTTCTTGGAATCTTCACAGTACCTCATAGAACAATACCTATACACGAATCAAACAATTACTAGACGACTAAAAAAAGTATTTAATTAGTCCGTCAGATAGATTATCAAAAAATTTTGGACACGTATTTTTTCTTTTTTCTCGTAAACGAAGAATGACGAAGATAGTGCGTTGAAGTTGCACATGACGCCACGATCTGATGCATATTTTGCAGGACGGTGACGTCAAAAGCCCCCACTTCGCAACTTTGTTGCTCTTTATATTTGTATTTTTTTAATAATTTGATCAAGCAAAAAAGTACGTGTCCCGTATTTTTGTCCGATCTATCAGACGAACTAAACAGAATGCCATTTTTTTTTATGTTGTCGTCATCTCATGTGCGGCTGCTTTACTTAACATTTCAACGACCAAGAGACAGCCGGCTGTCGCGCTACTGTTGTCTTTTATTTGTGCCTCGAATCACGTGTGTTCGAAGTTTTAAACAAAAAATCCTCAACACGTATAATGGAATCCTATTAAAGTCGAAAGTACACACAACACAAGTCCCAAGCTTACCCTCCCTACTTACCATTTTGTAGGTAAGATATCTAGTTTCAATTTACCAAGATCCTGCTCCTTTGGCGACTATCCACTTACCAAGTTCCATAACGTATAGTTAATTCTAAGACGTAGGTAGACCGGGACCGCTCTTAGATTATGTTTGCGGTCCGATGCTACTATGTTCGAATGTAGGGAAGGAAATGGCTGTCTCTGGGTATTACGTCAGCTATATAGGTCAGTTGTTTACTTATTAGGTAATGGTTTATGTGAAAATTAGATGAGATAAATGGCAGACAAACACGTTATATTTTTCTATTTGTATTTATATTTATTTGGGTCTCCAATAAAGATTACACCTTATATGCTCAATTAATCCTTCGAACATACGTGATTTTAGACACAATAGAAATACAATAGCACCCGACAGCCGGCTGTCGGTTGGTCGGTGAAAGGTTAAACAAAGTATAAATAGGTACAGTTCCTTGTCCATCTTTAATTACAGGAGACCACAACTTAATAAGTACCTAAATTAAAAGTTGGAAATAAAAAAGCTATTTGTAGTAAGCTATACATGTAAAAAGAACATTTTTACAAGAAAGTTTCATGTTTTATTCAGACGTATAAAGCCTCAAATGATAATAAAACTACTTCGCATGAGTTTTTCAGAACAGCAATATTAATATCTAGATTACAATAACTGTTCAATCATGCTTAAAAGGCATCTTTTGGAACACATACATTTTCTCAGAAAATAATAAAATATAAAGAATAGGGTAGGATTTTGTTTCTTCAAAAAGCAAAAATATAAAAATCTCTTTTTAAATACATAATGGGATCCTTGTTCATTATGCCTAAATATATCAGACCTTGACTATGTATTGTGTTGATATATAGAAATACAAATAATAGATAATGAAATACTGTCAGTTTCCCGGAAAAGTAATTTGGAAAGGTCTCTCAAGGGAACAAACTATCAATACATTTAATTATGTTATTACTAGCTTTTGCCCGTGGCTTCGCTCGCGTCAGAAGGAGACAAAAAGTAGCCTATGTTACTCTCCATCCCTTCAACAATCTCCATTTAAAAAATCACGTCAATTCATCGCTCCGTTTTGCCGTGAAAGAAAGACAAACAGACAGACAGACACACTTTCCCATTTATAATATTAGTATGGATTAATTCAGAGTTAGGCCGGGAATTTCTCTGAATAAGTGTATCTACATTCTTCATAGATTATAATATTTTAATTAAACGTAAAATACTTCGAAAGTCGTGATGGCCTAGTGTTCAATGCCCCGCCTCTCATGCAAGAGGTTGTGTGTTCGAATCCAGCCAAGTATCAATGTGACTTTTTCAATTCATATGTACTTTCCAAAGTTTATCTTGGACATCACGGACATCGGTGAAGAAAAGCATTTTGAGAAAACCTAGACCTGTAGTGAATAAAAGTCTTATATCGCTTATCCGCATCCTTGAGAAAGCTTGATGCTCGTGCCTTCTCAATAATAGGCTAATATTATTATTTAAAGTTACAATGTGTAAAATTACAATGTGTTTGGTTTTTTTTAATATATACATAGCTATCGCAATAAATTAGCCAATAGGCTAGAATATTAACATTCAAACGCATTGCACTTTCCTATTTTATTTTATTATGCATTTTTATAAATTACTTTCTCTAAGTGTTTTATTAGGCGTAATTTGATTAAGACAACTTACAATAGACTTATTCCAGACGAGAAATATTCATTAATATTCATTGAAATTTTCTGCATTTACATAGCATATTAACATGATTCTGAGAGTTACCGCCTTCTATAGTTATCTGCAAGACAAGAAGCCTCGCGGTTGCATTGTCATCTCAAAAACAAAGATATGTCTCGGGTCTCGGCCCAATGACAATTAACATTGCATTGTCAAAAATGTTTTCACCGTCTTCAAAAAAGAATGTTCTGTAATTTATACAATGTGTTAATGAAATAACCCAAAACCTGAAACTAGATTGTTTATAATCGGCAGCAAAATCGAATACAATAATTTTTATTATAGGTTATATTTTCCAAAAAAATATTATTTGTCATGCCGCCTCTAATATTTTTTAACGACGCTGTACACTACTGTTCAAACGATAGTAAAGTTGTTCGTAGACAGCGGCGCGAAGATAGAGCTACGAGTCTGTAAGAAGTAGCGCGACAACAACATTTTCAAATATCTATTACTATAATTTATGAAAATAGCGTCTAGCGTCTTTCCCTTGGCGGTCGGTCTGTTTTTCTTCTTGCGACCCCTCACGTTCTGCTGAGGCTATCGTGGATGTGATTCGGCAGGGAATGGAATATTTTATTTCGTTCTCCGACCTCTCGCTTGATCACAGAACTCAAGCATGGTTCAATGCGGATTGTGCTCGGGCTGGGGCCCTTAAACAGTCTGCATACCTGGCTTGGGTGCAAGCCCGCGACACCAAAGCAAGGACCCAGAGGGTTCGTAGGAAGAAGAAAGCCTATAATGCTGCCGCCAAGTCCTGCAAAAAGGTGATTCGGAAGGCTCGATTCGACCATATCAGTCGAATAGGGGCCAGACTTGCGTCCTACTCTCCTGGTAGCAAGCAATTTTGGTCCCTATCCAAAGCGGTCGAATCCAACTTCTGCCGTCCCACATTTCCACCGTTGCAGAAACCCGACGGTACGCTGACCCACTCCGCAATAGAGAAAGCGAACCTGTTTGCTTCCCTATTTGCGAGCAACTCGCGTCTTGATGCAGGCCTCCATCAACCACCTACTATACCTCATTGCGATTCCTCAATGAAGGATATTGCTGTTCACCAAAAAGAAGTACGGACCGTTCTGCTGAATTTAGACGTAAATAAAGCCAGCGGACCAGATGGAATACCTGCGCGAGTACTTAAGCAGTGTGCGCCTGAGTTGTCGCCTGTATTGACACGTCTATACCGCCTCTCTCTCCAAACTAGAACGGTGCCAAAATCCTGGAAGCTTGCTAATGTGCAGCCAGTGCCCAAAAAGGGCAGCCGCGCCGATCCCTGTAACTATCGACCAATCGCCATCACCTCCATGCTCTGTAAAGTCATGGAAAGGGTTCTAAATTACAAACTGTTGGCATACCTAGAAGACAACAATCTACTCAGTGACCAGCAATATGGCTTTCGCCGTGGTCGGTCTACTGGAGATCTTCTAGTGTATGTTACACATTGCTGTGGCGAAGCCATTGAGAAAAACGGCGAAGCCCTTGCCGTTTCGCTCGACATCTCAAAATCTTTTGACAGGGTTTGGCACGCTAGTCTCCTTAGCAAGCTTCCTGCTTATGGCATCCCGGCTGACTTTTGTAGCTGGGTATCAGACTTCTTGACGGGACGATCGATCAGAGTGGTCATTGACGGCTGCTCTTCGGACCTTATGGCCATTGATGCCGATGTTCCTCAAGGGTCTGTCCTTTCTGCAACACTATTCCTGCTCCATATAAACGATATGCTAAATCCTAGCATAGTCGGTTACGCAGATGACAGTACCGTTGTAGAGAGATATCTGGCCAGCGCAAAAGACAGTAGGGACGACATACGTTCACAGAGAGAGGCCATGGTAGAGCGAGTGAACTTTGCCTTAAGTCGTGTGTCCCAATGGGGCCATCACAATCTAGTGCAGTTCAATGCCGCCAAAACGCAAGCGTGTCTGTTCTCCGCTAAACGAAGCCCATTCGACCTGGCTCCTACTTTCCGAGGTGCACCTGTAAATGTAACCGGCTCCCTAGAACTCCTTGGCATGGAGTTGAGTTCTGACCTCAACTTCGGCACTTTCATCGAGTCCAAAGCACTGACTGCGGCGAAAAAGCTGGGCATCCTTAACAAGGTTAAGCGGTATTTCACGCCGGGACAGCTTCTAACGCTTTATAAAGCTCAAGTCCGATCGTGTATGGAGTATTGCTGTCACCTATGGGATGGCTCAGCCAAATACCAACTGGCCGCATTGGATTCGGTAGAATGCAGAGCCAGGAGGTTGATTGGCGACAAGAAGCTGGTGGCCCAACTACAACCTCTAGCTCATCGGCGTAAAGTTGCCTGTCTGGCGGTGTTTTACAGATTGCACTTCGGTGAGTGTGCTCATGAGCTACACGAGCTCATTCCCCCGTCTCCGTTTTTCCACCGGACATCTAGACGTACGGCGGGATACCACCCTTTCTTGGTCGATATTCCTCGTATCCGCACGCAGCGTTTCTCGAATTCCTTCATTATGCGCACCACAAAAGAATGGAATTCCCTGCGGCCGGCGTCTGTGTTCCCAAATGCATATAACCCGGATGTATTCAAGAGGCGAATGCATAGGCATCTTTTGGGTGAGCTCGCTCCATCGTAGGCCCCGTCTATGCCCTCGGGCTAGTCTGGGACCAAGAGCAAGCCCATATATGTAATAATAATAAATTAAAAAATAAAATAAAAAAGCCTTATATTTCCTACTAAATAATACAAAAAAGAACTAAGCTTATATATGTTTGAACCTATTCCTTATATCTAGTTATTTAATGTAAGAACCCATATATATGTAATAAAAAAAAAAAATAATATACGTCATATCAATTTATTAGTATAAAAGTCGGTTGGGGTGTCCGAGGTTTTGGGTTATTTCATTAACACATTGTATAGGTGTATGTATAATTGTTCGCGATTATTTCACATTAGACGGAACAGATTTTGAGGCGGTTTTAGAAAAGTATTTGTTATGTAATAAAAAACCGGCTTCAGAAAATCAAAATAGAAAAATAACTTAAATATCGTAAGTCGGAGGCAATGAAAAACATCAAACAGATCGAAAGCCTCTAACTTCCGATATTTAAGTAATTCATCTGTTTCCAGTTTCTGAAGGCGGTTCTTTTTTGTATTTTTTTTAATATGGCATTATTCTACACCATGTTTCATAACTTAATGTAGACAGTACTGTTGTAGAGGTTAGAGGGACATCTACTGTGCCGAGACAAATAGAATTACTTTAATAATATATATTTTAAATAATTATTTTATATTTTCGTATTTCTTTAATTTTACATCGACTGCTTGTCAGCCATATGGGCTCTCAAGTCTTTCTTAATTTGAAAATATTTCATCTCATCATCCATACTAATATTATAAATGGGAATGTGTGTCTGTCTGTCTGTCTGTCTGTCTGTCTGTATGTTTGTCTTTCTTTCACGGCAAAACGGAGCGATGAATTGACGTGATTTTTTGAGTGGAGACAGTTGAAGGGATGGAGAGTAACATAGGCTACTTTTTGTCTCTTTCTAACGCGAGCGAAGCCGCGGGCAAAAGCTAGTAATATATATATATATATATATATATTTTAAATAATTATTTTATATTTTCGTATTTCTTTAATTTTAAATCAACTGCTTGTCAGCCTTATGGGCTGTCAAGTCTTTCTTAATTTGAAAATATTTCATCTCATCATTCTCAATAAATCTAAAAAGGTTTTACTATGACACCATCAGCCAGTGTGTATTATATTTTTATGTGGCGATAGTTGAAGGAATGTAGAGTAACATAGGCTACTTTTTGTCTCTTTCTAACGCGAGCGAAGCCGCGGGCAAAAGCTAGTGTTTTATAATGACTGACGGTTTGAGTATTTATTTGAGTCCTTAAAGCGGGCTACCCGAATGTCCTTACTTTTGTATTGTTCGTCAAGACTCCTTACGTTTTCAGTTCAACTAAACGACTTATGTTAAATGCTTGCACTGTTTGGACAGGTCCACTCAAATCTGTGTGCTTCTCTCATCAAGAAATAACTTCAGTTATTAACCTAGATAGTTCACGTATAACTTGACCAATGCAATATTGTATGGACTTTAAAAGAGAATATGACCTCTGAGCTTGTTTCGATGGTTTCTCGTTCGATTAAAATCAGAAAAACAATCATATTGTGGAAAAGAATTATTTTCAACCGATTGAAAACAACTATATCATTTTATGTAATGTAGTTATAAGTTTCTGCGGATTTCAGAATTGGTTTCAGCGAGCCTTGTATGAGAGTAACTTTAAAGCATTCGAGGTTATTTTACAATTTGTAATCAAATATTTTTTTAGCATTTTCATGTAAGAACAGTGTGTATGAACTTAATAAATATGAAACAATCACTCCAATTAAAAAAATATGCGAATTAAAGGTGCTTCAGAAAAGTACTTTGTGGTACGTACCAAAAAATATTAATTATTCTCAAAGGTCCAAATACTCGACACACTCATGTATAAAACAAAGTCACTCCCTTACATACGAGTACCTATGCATGCTTAAATCTTTAAAAGTACGTATCGGATTTTGCTGCGGCATTTTAAATCGATAGAGTGATAATTTTAAAAGTTTTTAATATGATCGGGAAAAAATACTCAATTCCTTTCTTGAGGTTCTGTCATTTAATCAAAAATGGTTCATCATGTAAAACGTAACTAACAAACAATCACTTTTGCCTTTACAATATTAATATAAACAGCAATGCAGTCCACTATTTCATTCAAGAACTCTCTTTGTATAAACAAACAAATCAAAGTCTCAGTTTAAAAGAGAAACTTTTTCTTTTCTTAACAACGTAGTTTACTAACGCTTGTAAATGACTTTTTCTCTTAAGTCCCTATAATTAAGATGTAACGAAGGAGCGCTTTGTCTTCCGCTAAGACGCAGGGAGTCACCACTACTCTGTCTTAATTCGTTTAGCAACTGGAAGGCTTGACAAATTACGAGACAGGCGCCGCCGAGTCGAGTAGTTAGTTAAGTTAATTTATTTTGTGATCTAAATGTGACACGACAGGGTCTACTTTCGTTAGTGTTGCGGTGGTGTGGTTTAGGCACTCAGAGACGATGGTTCGATACTGGGTTAGGATCAACAGAATTTTCAAACTAGAACTGAAGGTTGTGTTTCAGGGGTAAAATTGGATATTTTAAAACTCGATTTTGAAGGCTCGCTAAGTGTCTGCTCAGACGACGGAAAATGGCTGGGAAAATACCCACGATACGCTCTTATTATTACTGCATTAGGTTGCTTTTGTCCGCTAGCCGTCCGCCAGTCGACGTGTGATATTGCACGGAACAATTAAGTGCATTTTTATTGTAGTACTAATAAATGCGCACCACGGACTTATTGTCAATTCAATTATACCAAAGAGACACAATCGGGAAACGTCATACGACACAGCCCCCCTAGACAAGTGGCATTGTAGAATAAATGGCGAAAACGAATAGATTGTCAAATGTATGGAGATGTCAAATTGTTTAGCGAAAGCTTATGTCAATTCCATACATTTGACAATCTATTCGTTTTCGTTTTCTATTCTACAATGCCACTTGTCTAGGCCCTCAGGTCTGTTATAATCGGTCGATAATATCGCATGCGTTATTGCGATATCTGTTTTTAGTACATTATTTATTAGGACGGTTACGAAGTTATACTCTGCTGCGATAATTATCGCACGATTAAAATTCAATTGCGTACTAGTAATCGAGACGCATTATTTTAAAAAAACCTTATTTTTTTCAGAAATATTCTCGTGATTCTTGAAAAAGTAAATTTGGCTCATTAACTGTTACGATATTGGGCCAAAGTTATTTCTAAAATCAATACAGCATTGAGCGGTTTCAAAACTAATCTAATTTCAGAGATTTTAAATCGGTACCAATATAATTCAAGTCTTAACTATTCTCCATCTCTTTTTAACAATCATAGTTTCACAGTTGAGAAACTGTGACAGTAATATCACTCAGCCTTAAAAACAACTTAACATTACACGCCATTTTAATTCCACATAAACCATAGCCCGTCTATTCAACATGTAACAAAAATACATTACCATAAACCGCAAAATAATATTATTGTCGGCGCCATTTTGTCACGCTGTCAGTTGTCATGCGACTGACAAGTTACAAACGTTTGAATAACATTACTGGCATGTATTTTAAGCGAGTTCAATGCCTACGCGTCGTGTCTGATTAGGCAGAACATTTATAACTTGTCGCCTGTCTGTTCTGTTATTGTTCTTTAGTGGTGTGCAAATGCGTGTTTCACGTTAATTTACGTGACTTGAGAACTAAGGCAGACACGCGTAAAAGCGTTGAAGCGTTGTTCTGCAATGTAACGCTAGTTTGAACGTTGCGTTGCGGACTCCTCTGTAAAGCGTAGGTGTTTTTATCATAATGGAAGATGACGCAAAATTCCGGCATTGTGGCATCACAGATTTTGGTCGCCCCACTTTTACGTGTTTAAACTTTAAACGCTTAGTAATAATGATTTAATGTAACAACATAATTGAAGGGTACAGGGGCAAAACAAGGAATGTCACAAAAAATTCAAATATAAATTAAGTATGGCAACACTTGGATTTTCGCGCGTATTTTTATGTAGCATTGTGTAAAAAGCATAAAAACAATCATAGTCCTTCCTATCTTCAATATTTCAAAACCCTGTACAGGTGCAAAAGTGGGAATGTCCCTAGTGAAACGGAACTTAACATGAAATGTCCAACTGTCAATGTCAGTTAAAGAGAGGTTATGTTATGTTGTTGTGACTGCGAGTTTAGATTTACGTTTTTACTCAATTTGTGAAAAAAAAATGAGTGAAAGCGATGAAGATATTAACCAGAATTTAGTAAAAGAAACGAAAAAGCGAAAAAAGAGAGGAAGAATACGTGATGTCATGAAAAAAATGAGACTAGCCACCCATGAGTCAGGTGAAGATTGTAGGTGTTCAAGACTTAAGTGTTTTGAAAGGATTTCATCAGAAAATCGTATTAAATTGTTAAGAGAGTTTAATAGCTTGAAGTCTACAGATGAGCAAAATATATTCTTATGTGGATTGATGAATGTTTGTTCAGTAAAAAGAAGACGTAGTAGGAAAAATGAAATGGATGCCAATTTTCACCAAAACTATTTCATTTACAAAGTACGAATAAAAGATGATGATCAGATACAAGAAGTACCTGTATGCTACAAGGCTTTTTTATCTATTTTTGGTATAACTAAAGGAAAACTTGAACACCTACAAAAGTCTTTGAAAGAGACAGGCATTGCACCAAAAGATAGAAGGGGAAAATCAAGCTCACATAAAAAATTGAATATGAATACAAAACAATTAATATGTAGTCATATAAAATCATTTAAAGGAAGGCAAAGTCACTACAGTATGAAAGATAGTAAGAAAGAATATTTACCTGATGACTTAAATATTAAAAAAATGCATAAGCTATATTTGGATGCATACCCTGAGAATAATGTTTCCTATGAAACATACAGGAACATCTTTAACACTGAATTTAACATATCATTTGGTTATCCCCGCACTGATACATGTAGTGCCTGTGATGAATTTAAAATTAAGGCAAAAGCATTGATGGCTGAAGGAAATCAGGATGAGCTAAATAGATTAACTATTCTTAACAATTTACATAAGAAAAAAGCACAAACGTTTTATGATAGGAAGAAGAATGCTAGAATGAAAAGTAAGACAGATATTGAATTTCAGGCTATTGCTATGGACTACCAAAAAAATGTGCCACTACCTAACATCACTACAAATGATGTTTATTATAAAAGACAGTTATCAATGTATTCATTTAACATACATGTGCTAAGTGATGCTAGTTCCTTTTTTTTCACTTACCCTGAGACTTGTGGACGTAAGGGTTCGGATGAAGTGGTTTCATTTTTATTTCACTTTTTGAAAAACCATTTTTATTGTATTTATTTATTGTATTTATTTATTCAAACAATAAACATTGTGTAGAACATTAAGTAGGTACATAGTAATATTACAATAAAATTGTCACATGCAAAACAATTTCTACTAGTTAAAATATAAAATCTACAGATAATATAATGTCAAGACAGATGATTAATGATATAAGGTTTTATAGTAAATTACTTTTTTGCATTTAATACAAAATCTGCTACTGAGTACCAACATTTTTCCAACAAGAAGGCTTTTAATTCATTTTTAAATGAATGAGGGCTATAAATTAATAATTTTAAATTTGTTGGTAACCTATTAAACAGTTCCACAGCTTGGTACTCGGAGCAATGCTTAGCTATATTAAAATTTGGTGCCATCTTGTGTTTAAACTCCTTCCTTCTCGTACTTTCTCTTATCTTACGCTCATCTTGTGATTCGTACTGATAAATATACTTAGCAAAGTAATTTAGTGTGATTAGAATGTATAAGCTTGGTACTGTTAAGATGTTTAATTCTTTGAAATGCTCTCTGCATGAATCTGTTTGTGAGATCCTCACAATAGTCCTTATGGCACGTTTCTGTAAGATAAACGCCTTTTGACTGTTATAACTGTAACTGTTTCCCCAGAACATGATGCTATATCTTAATCGTGATTCTACCAGCGCATAGTATATAGCTTTTAGTTGCTTAAGGTCTAAAATATCTCTAAGGCTTCTGAGTGCATAGCATGCTGATGAAATAGAAGAGTCAACAGCAGCTAGCTCATGTTTCCAATTTAAATTCGCATCTATGTTAATTCCTAAAAATTTTACTTTGTCTACTAAGTCAATCTTATCTCCTTGGATTTGTACATCTAAATTGTCATTATTGCGTGTTGTCGTCTTAAATAAAATAACGTTAGTCTTACTAGTGTTAAGTAAAAGTTTATTGGCTGAAAACCAGTCATTGAGATTTTCGAGGCACTTATTTACGGTTTCGGTCAATTCTTTTAAATCATTTGCCCCAGCAATTATATTTGTGTCATCTGCAAAGACGACAAGTCTAACATTGGGCTGATTTTTATGCATAAAGTTTAATAAGTCATTTGTGAATATAATAAAAAGTATTGGTCCCAAGATTGAGCCTTGGGGTACACCACGGTGTATATTTGTAATCCTAGACGTATTTACTACTTCGTGATTTGTTTCATCAACACTCTTTATTTCAACAAACATTCGTCTATTTTGTAGGTAGGATTTTAAAAGTAGTAAAGACTTGCCTCTGACACCATAGTGCTCAAGTTTATTTAGCAAAAGATCGTAATCTACTGTGTCAAAAGCAGAGCTGAGGTCGATGAATAACCCAGCTACTTTCATTTTGTTATTTAATTTATTGATTATGTCAATTATGAGAGTGTTTATAGCATCTAAACAACCGACGCCTTTCTGGTAACCAAACTGTCTTAGATTAATTATTTTATTAACATTAAAATGTGTTATTAGTCTATGTTTAATAACCTTTTCAAACACTTTTGATAAGGTTGGTAAAAGGGATATAGGACGGTAGTTTTTCGGTTCAGTCTTAGTGCCTTTTTTGAATATTGGAACTACTTTAGCCAATTTGAATTGGTCTGGAAAGACCGATTCCTCAAAACATTTATTAAAAAAATCTGATAGAGGCATTGCCAAATACTGTATATTCTCCTTCAGAATAGAAATTGGTAAATCATCAAAACCGCAAGATATTTTATTGGCCATCTTACTAACAATATTTGCTATTTCATGCGGTGTTGTTGGGTGGTATGATAAATTCTCTTCTACTCGGGTAGTAGCCTCCAATAGAAAAGACATTGCTTTTTCTTTTTCTATGCTACCTGGTGATGATTTGAACACGAAACTATCAATGAAATGATCAGCGACCTTCTGAGGGTCAGTTATCAATTCATTATTCACTTTCAGAATCAAAGTCCTACATTGCCTATTTGTTTTTTTCTTTGTATTTTCGTTTACCAGTTTCCACGTCTGTTTGGTGATGTTTTTAGCATTTTCCAATTTATTTATTATGGCTGCTTTTTTGGCTTGCTGAATAACTCTTCTAAAAATTCTAACATAGTTGTTTTTATATTTTATAAGGCTAGCATTATTTAACGTACCTAAACATAGTAGTCTTTTCATTTTACTTGAAACTTTAACACCTCTAGTAATCCACTTTATTGTTGTGTTTTTAAAAGGATTTATTCTGATTATCTTTTTCGGATAACATTCATAAAATACTTTACCAAGGCAGTTTATAAAAGAATTTATTCCTATATTGGCCCAATTTGTATTTTTAATACAGTTTTTGAAGGTTGCACTATTTTTATTATTAAATTTTCTTTTTTTAATTACTGTCACTTCAGAGTTTTTAGATTTCTTACTGATTTTGTCAAGAACTACATTACAGAACAGTGCGCCGTGGCCGTCTGCCAAGCCATTGTGATCAACAAAACACTGCTCTATATCATCATCAGAAAGATTTGTAATTATGTTGTCTAAACATGAATGTGCATTGTTCCGAATAAAAGTGGGAGCATTTATTAGGTACCGGAAGTTATAACATGTCAGAATGCTTAAAAAATCGGCAGATTTTTTACCCTCAACGAGTACGTCAATATTATAATCACCACATATCATACACTTCTTGTTAATAAAATGTTCTAACAATTTTTCTAAGCTGGACATAAAACTATCAAAATTTTTATCATAAGGACTTCTGTAACAACAAAATAGATATAGTCCCGTTTCAAGATCTCTAAGTCCACATATTTCAAAACTATCTGTTCTATACAATTTTTTAACAATATCAATATTTTCATATTCTTTATCTGTATGTGCTAAAATCAGACTACCTCCCCTTTTTTTATTTGACCGTGTGTTGTATGAAGCTAACTTATAGTTGGGTATATTAAAGACTTCAGCAGATTGTGCATTTAAAAAATGTTCTGATATACATAGGTAGTCCACTTGAAAACCTGTAGTTGTAATGTACAATTCGAGCTCAATTTTTTTATTGCTTATTCCACAAACATTTTGATGGAATATTTTTAAAGAGCTGGTGTCTTTGCAGATTCTATTTTGTACTAAATTAGGGACGAAAAAAATCACTGTCGTTAATAACTGAACTACAATTTGTTACAATTTTAGATGAAGGTGGGTGTAAATTCATTTTATTGAAATAATATGGAATAGTACCAGGTTTTAACTGACACTTTTGAGTGTCGGCGGCATATATTTAGATCATCGTGTAAGGCATTTAGAAATATTTTGTGACTCTGCAGGAGGACAAAACAAGAACTATACTGTGACAAGGTTCATTCATTTTGTGGTCCATGTAATGAAAATTTTGGACTCCATTAAAATAACATACCCCATCAGAGGACATTCTTATTTAGAGTGTGACAAGAATATGGGCCTGATCAATTTAAAAACTCACATAGAAGTCCCATATCAATGGTATGACCTGCTAAAAATAAGTCGCCAAAGACCCAAACCCTTTGAAGTTATTGAAGTGAGTAAGGGTGAAATTATAAGGAAATTTACAGATTTTTTCCAGAATCAGTACATGAAAAAGTGCTCTTTTCCAATCCAGGCCCAAAGAGAAATAATGAGTGTGCGAGAACATCCAAGGTTTATTCTTCATCGCAGCAACTATAATGGTTCATGGGAGAAGTCACCCATATTGCATAAGCAAAGAGCAAATCAACCAGACTGTAGCAATGAATTTGAATTGCCTGGATTTGCCTACCAAGATTACTTGCCAATTAGTGCAGAGAAGCACAAGGACCTTATGGAGTTAAAAAGATTTTGTTCTGCTGAAGCACAAGCCTATTTTGAAGGCATTACCCATACATAGTACTAGATTTGGACATTCCCTGTATGGGTTCTAAAGGACATTTCATGTTTTTGTACTTTATAATAGTTAATTACTTTCTTTTTTCTAATTTTACATAATTGTTAATATTTGCCAAAAGTTTATTTGTATCTACAGCTGATCTCTGTAAGGTAAACTAAAGTTCCTATGACTAGTTTCTAAACAATTAATATGTAAGACAAAGTTATAAACTTTCAAACATTAAAATGTTAATTACACAAAAACTTGTTTTAGTGACATTCCCTGTTGTGCCCCTGTACCCTTCAATTGTGGTAAACAGAGCAGAATTCATCCAAAACGTCAATGATATTAAAAAAGTATAAGAAAATATAAGTAACATCAGTAAGAAAAGGTGCAAAAAGTTGTCAAATTGTCTAATAAGAATTAGATCAATTGCCCGGTAGCCTGAAGTCAAAAATCAAATTAGATTTTTAATTCAAGACAACGACGACATTTCTTGCAGTACAATTTGAGTCAGAGAATCGGTAGTTTCCATCATTATCAATTGACGTACTTTTTATGAGCTGTCAAAACGCAATTCTCCAATAGATTTTGTATGACAATGGAAACTTATGACGTCACTAAAATTACAACTCAGTTGACTATCTATTTATTGATTTCAAAGTAACTAAAAATCAAATTGAAAATGAACCGAATTTATTGGACTGAAATTAATAGAAGTTTTATTGAAATTGTGTCTAACATTTATTGGTTAATGGTGGAAACTACCCAATTGCAATGCATTCCTCTCTGAATTTTGAACATGACTGTGTGCTTCACACATATATTTTAAGCGTGCTCAAAAGGCTTAACCTTTTCATTTCCCACGAAGAAATTCAAAACACATTCCATTTTTTGACAAATTCAAGCCAAAAATATGAAGCTTTTCGAATTTCAGAACGCATTTCAACGTTCTATAAATTCAAACCCAAAATGTTTAGACGTTCGAATTTCAAATCACGTGTAAAATGGCGGGAATACAGAAAGTCTGTGCTGATGTAGAACTGGCATCGTGTTTCCACCCGCCATTAGAATGGAAATATTATTAAGAAGAAAGACGGAAAGTGTAACTCTATTGGAGATTGCTTGCTTATGCAATGCTCGCGTTAAAATGAGCTAGGAAAAGCCACGGAAAAGCGAAATATATAGAGAATGCCGGCCGGTGCTTTGTTTTCAAATGTAAGTAAATATTAGCTTCACAGGAAGGGGCCCAACAGGGCCAACGCCTGCCGGGGTTGCGGAATGTGTATAATAGTTACCGTGACCTTGGAACATAAAGGGCAAACGAAGGAACATGAGTGGGTTTTAGTCATTAAGAGTCTGACACGCCCTGGAGCAGTCATTGGATGATTTCCCACTCACCAAAAGAAAAAAAAAATATTAGCTTTAGGTTAACATGTAAAATAAATATTTTTATAGCACTGAATATATCTAGTTACACATACAACATTAACAAAAGTGTATTGTTTACACAGTATCTGACGTAAAGACTTATGAATACTGAATTTGCGAGTTTAATCAGTTTTTCTTATATAATACAATTTAAAACTTTGGCAATTTATAAAAGCTTATTATTTTGTAAGTCGTAAGGTGGACTCAGCTTACGACCAAAATTCTATTCTATTTCTCATAATCTACAAAGAAAAAAATTCACAAAGACGTTTTTAAACGGATTGGTACTTCCAAGAAGGATAATAGGATATCGCGTTTAAACAAACAAAAAGGCTCTTCTGTTTTATCACATAAATATAATATGTACATACATATAATATATTCATATATTTGCCGTAACGTAGGCGTATTTCCAAAGTTCACAGGTAAATTCTGTGAAATTCAGAAACACTCCCACGTTTCAAATACCTACCCGTCCATCTTATTTAAAAAAGAGATTAAATAAAATACGCTTTGATCATTATTTCTGAATGTTCCTAAAAGTATTATAAAAGCTCCAAGGTAAATTAAACCTAGTTCAGTCTGACAGCTATTTGATCTAAATATCTAAGAATTCATTTTTAGAATTCCTTTAGAATATTATTTTATTTGTGATAACAAGAGCTTTGTCGGAGTAGTCCCACCTGGAATGAGTAAGGTTCAGAAATAAGTTTATAGAAGTACTAGCTTCTGCCCGCGGCTTTGCTCGCGTTAGAAATAGACAAACAGTAGCCTATGTTACTGTCCATCCCTTCAACTATCTCCACTTAAAAAATCACGTCAATCCGTCGCTCCGTTTTACCGTGAAAGTAAGACAAACAGACAGACAGACAGACACACTTTCCCATTTATAATATTAGTATGGATTTCTGCCGAATTGAGGGAGTTATTTAGATTACTTGTGTTGAATAGAGGATCTCTGGAGCACATTACTGCTAGTTTCACTTATTTTTTCAACTCTCTTTACGTTAAGCGGTATATAGGGTGACTGGTAAATTAGTGTTCGATACTTAAACACATGATTGTGCTCATAATAACCAACAACTTTTACTATGGGAACAAACCTGAAATCGCGAAAAAAAATCAGCTGTTCAGTACGTGTTTAAGTATCGTACACTAAATTACCAGTAACCTATATAGAACAGAGTGGAAAGTACTTTGTTCTCCATCAAAGAGAGAGGATCCTCAATCAGACGGGTGTTGTGTTTGGTAGGCTAGTGCCATGCTAGTGCCTGTTGTTGAGTTTTTTTATAAACCAACTAGCTTTTGCCCGCGGCTTCGCTCGCGTTAATAAGAGACAAAAAGTAGCCTATGTTACTCTCCATCTCTTCAACTATCTCCACTTAAAAAATCACGTTAATTCGTCGCTCCGTTTTGCCGTGAAAGAAAGACAAACATACAGACAGACAGACACACTTTCCCATTTATTATATTAGTATGGATGACGCGACAGCTATGCATATACAGGATTATAGAGACATCGACGAGTAACAAAGGTAGTTGCAATATCTCAGTTTCTGCAAGTTAAAAATATCTTCTGTTTACATACGTTTTTGACCTTAAGCTAACAAAACACGAAATCTCGAAATTTATTTGACAAAAGCAGCTGAACGGAACTTCGTAAGAGTCAGTATAAAATTAGACTTCGGTTTTTTCGGCTTCCATGAGAACGAAGTCGTGAGGACTCGTTTTGGCCTTGTATTATGATTATAATGATTTTCGAGGCTCCAAATTCAAATCTGTGGAATGTTTGCGCATCGGCATTCGTAATGTGCGGTGTGTAGTGTATACTATTTTCTTTGTTCTTTATTACACACAAAAAAGTAGCAAAATAATCAAAAAACATAATGAACAAAGGCGAGCTTAGCCCATAAACGAATTTTCTTTCGGCAAACTACAAAAGATAGTGAGATTTGCAGTGAATGATATACTTATGTGGAAAACAGTACATTAACTATTACTGTATAATATGGTTTTTTTAATTATCTAGTAACTACTGTTTGCAAAAATTAAGCAAAATACTTACGTACATACAATTCAATTTAATATTTTTTTGCATAACATATTATTATTATGTTTACAATTAGGTGTTATGTAACAGAAAAGGAAAGTACAATATGGACCCTGTCGGGCACAGCAAACATTAGAAGAGACGAAGAGAGGGCTATACTATTTATTGAATCACAAATTATGCAGTTTAATATTGATACTATTGAAAATGCTTATCCTATAAAAGGATTATCCACTATCATCACGGTAATTTATCCTTATTTTTTTCATTCAATATTTTTGTCTCTTATCTCATGTTTTTTTTTATCGTATTGTGTCAACAATTTGGTGAAAAATATTTGCTTTGTTATCGCTTAACTGTGAATTGCCAGTAAAGTTATTCATAATTTTGTTTTGCTGTATGAAGTATTCTAACTAAGGTAACGTAGCGTTTATTTATTTTATTTATTTATTTATTTATTTATTTATATACAAGTGTAAAGATGTAGGTTTTTGGTAGCCATCAATCAACGCATATCCGAAAGTAATGAAATTGAAAACATGAAATAAGTAGTAGCTGTTTTTAAGACGCAGTGGCGCGCAAAAAAGTGTTAATGGCCTAACAAGGTGAAATAAGGGATTTTCAAGTGTACTTCAATATAGACAGGCGGAACCGCAGAGAAACAACTACTTAGTGTTTATAAGTAATTGTTAAAAATAATTCGCAACCAACTAAAGTTTGCCAGCTGCAATTTTAATCAATTCTACAATCCTAAAGAAAAACGGAAACAAAAGTTTCCCGTAACTGTAGAAGCATTATTTCAATTTTAAGTTTTAGGTCTACTAAAGATTAAAAAATAAATATTATCTTCGTAACTGACAAAAAAAAATAGAAAACTGTTAAATTAAATCCGTACTAATATTATAAATGCGAAAGTAACTCTGTCTGTCTGTCTGCCTTTCTGTCTCTTCTTTACGCCTAAACTACTAAACCGATTTGAATGCAATTTGATACAGATATGCTATAGGACCCGAGAAAGGACATAGGATAGTATTCATCCCAGAAATCCCCCGGAAACGGGAACTATTAATTCACGCGGACGAAGTCGCGGGCAAAAGCTAGTCACTAATATTCTCGTGTAGTGCGGTTCTAGAACAAAATCCATAATCATTTTTCATCATCAGTTTAAACTAGCTCATCCGACGTTGTTCAATCCCATCAATTAAATTCATACAAAAATTCTATGAATAAAAGCAATTTACTTTTTTACTGTATTTTCCCGGATAACTTTACCACTTTCCCTTACCGTAAAACTTTACTTAAATTAAATTGCAAATGTTGTAAAACCAAGAAGAACCCTATCTACCTTTTCAATTGGGCTTTATCAAGCAACACATTTTATCAAAATCAAATCAAAATCAAAAATGTTTATTATCAGCTTAAATAACGTTACGCTAGTTACAATGAGGAGCCACCTTTTAAGTAATTAATTTTCTTGTGTTAGGGTGCTCCGCCCTTATCAATATATCTTTATCAATTCATTTATTTACAGATAATTTATGAAAACAATAAAACTTTTCTATCTCTATGGTACTGATTCTCTTGTTCACAAACTTAACTAAATTTAGGTTTAATGCATCTTTCTCTTTCCATTTATTAAAGAAAAGGACAGAAGATACATTTTAGTTTAATCCTGTCAAATTAGACAGCGCCTGAAGAAAATTGACGTATTTAGACGCCATGTTTTTTAATCGCGTCTAAATTATCTATGGAGTGTCTAAATTTGACAGGACTTAACTAATATTTTATCTTATGTCCTTTTCTTGATTAAATGGAAAGAAAAAGATGCACTTAACTTAAATTTACGTTAGTTTGTGAATAAGGGAATCGGTACCATTATCCATCAAAAAGTCTAAGATTGTTCACAAAACCACTTTTAAATTCACTCAAAAAGTTCTAAATAGCAAATTCAGTTATGAGTTTCGAAGAGAAATATATTTAGGCAGTTGTTAAAATGATTAGTTAGTTGTTTGAAAGATAACCAAATTTTACAAACAAGCTATTTTCGGGGTTTTACAGTTCAATGTAAATTATATTGATTAGGAAAGTTATTTGTGAAAGTTTCCATTATTTGGGAGATTAACAATGTAATTAGCAAGGGGTTGTTCGAAAGAGATACCGCGGCCCCGGACGCAAAGGGCAAATAAGGAACATGGATGGGTTTTAGTCAGTAGAAGTCTGACACTCCCTTTCACTCCGTCCAAAGCGTCGGAGAAGACATGGTAATTTCCCATACCAAAAGAAATGGAATTGATAGCTTATACAGTATACACATATTGTGAGTATGATAATTATAATACCAGCCTATTGCTGTCTCACTGCAGGACAAAGGCTTCTTCCAGAGAAGGCACGAGCATTGATCACCACGCTTGCTCATGGCGGATGATTTTAGACTTCTCTCTTCTTAATCTTGCACTCTTGTCAGAGTGGTCGTGATCATGGAAAGTCCTTAGTAGCTGCCCTTGCGATTGCTCTCCACTTGTTTCTATTAGTGGCGTTCCTCGCGCACTCCACGATTGAGCTGGATGTTACTGTCTTTATAGCATCCGACCATCTGATTGGTGACCGACCACGAGGACGCTGCCCTTCTATTCTCCCTTGCACCACTAATCGCTCCATTGAGTCTTCGTTGCGGATAATGTGGCCAAATATTGCGAGTGTTCTTATTTGCACAATCGAAGAAAGTCTTTGTTTGATACGAAGCTCTTTTAGTATGGATACATTGGTGCGGTGCGCAGTCCAGCTTATTCTTAGTAATCGCCTCCAGCACCACATTTCCAACGCGTCTATTCTGTTGCGATCTCTTTGACGGATCGTCCACGTTTCCGCTCCATAGAGAAAGATAGGAAAAACTAAGCACCGCATCAGCCGAACCTTGGTATTTTTGGTTATGCGCCTGTCTTTCCAAATCTTTTTGAGCTTTTCAACAGCTGAACGTGTCACAGCATATCGTCTTCGTATCTCTTCCTCACAACTCCCAGTGTTGGTAATGGTAGAACCTAAGTATATGTAGCTCTGGACAACTTCACAGTTACCTATACTGCTGATCTCAGGTTTGTTGCCGGTTTTGCGATCCACAATCATCATTTTTGTTTTCTCACGGTTTATGGCGAGTCCAAATTCGAGACTGGTACGTTCTAGGAGTTGTAGAAGGTGTTCTATGTCAGGCAGGGTGGAAGCCAGAAGAGTGGTGTCGTCAGCGTACCTGAGATTTGAAATCATGCGACCACCCACCGATATCCCTTTATCCCATTGATCCAGTACCTTGCGCATGATGTACTCAGTGTATATGTTGAACAACAACGGAGAAAGAATGCAGCCTTGCCGGACACCCGCCTGCGTCTTGAAATTCGCTGAGTCAACCCTATCCACGCGGACTACTGCTGTTCCGTCCTCATACAGTCGTCTGATTAGGTAGACTAGATGTTGCGGTACTCCCATGTCTATGAGTGTGTTCCAGAGTTTGCTCCACATGACTGTATCGAAGGCTTTGCGAAAATCAACAAAGCAGAGGAATAGGGGTTTATTAAATTCTCTAGCCTTTTCAATCAATTGTCTCAAGATGAGAATTTGCTCGCGGGTGCCTCTTCCCTTCACAAAACCGGCCTGCTCTTGAGCAATTTCCTTATTAAGAAATGCTTACAGTCTTGTGTTTAGGATATGTAGCAGTATCTTGCTTCCGTGCGATATTAAAGAGATGAGGCGGTAATTGTTACACTTCTTCGTTGACCCTTTTTTGTGAAGTGGTATGAAGACAGACTGTGACCAATCGCCTGGCCATTCTCCAGTATCCCAAATTTGTGTGCAGATGGTATGCATGATATTCACTCCAATGTCGCCCATGTCCTTAATTACCTCGATGGGTATTTCATCGAAACCAACTGCCTTGCCGTGTTTTAGGTGTTTGATGGCGGCAGCTACCTCCTCTTTTAATATGCAGGGCTCACGGTGTAATGGCCGAACATAACTGACTCCAGCACCTGTTGCATTACAACTGTCAGTGTAAAGGGACCTACAGTATTCCTCCCATACTTTTACAATCAGTTCGATATCCACAACAGCTTCTCCAGCAGCATTCTCCACCGCCCAAGATCTGGCATTAAACTGACTCGTGAGGACTTTAATTTTTTTGTGTAAGTCCTTAGTTTCAAACTTAAGCGAATGTCTTTCCAACTCAGTGCATAAGTTCTTCAGCTCTGTATTCCGGTCTCTACGACATGCAGTTTGAATCTGGGAACCTAAGGAATTTAGTTCTTGCACAGTGGCACCCTTAGCTTTTGCATCACGTCGTTGGTCGACTAATCTCCACGTATCATCAGACATCCATTGTTGACGCTTAGTACTAATTGGTTTCGGTTGAGATTTTTGCACGGAGGTTTTAATGTAGTTTTTAGCAGATTGCCACATGGATTCCGGTGTTTTGTGTTCGCCATCTGCCATCCATGTATGCTGTTCGTCTTGTAGTGTTTTAGTAAAAGCCTCTTTGTCCAGAATTTGCAAGCGCTTTACTGATTTTCTGACCACTGTGTTTTGTAACTTCAACTTCAGGCTACACACCAAAAACTGATGGTCTGAGAGGCAATCTGCACCTGGCAATGTGTGTACATTAGACACAGAGCTTCGCCATCTTGATCGGATCATGATATAGTCGATCTGGTTACGGTAGTTGCCATCTGGGCTTGTCCAGGTGTATAGTCGTCTAGAGTGGTGTTTGAAAACTGTATTCATGATAGTCAAGTTATTATCGGCTGCGAACTGTATCAGGCGTTCACCTCTTACGTTCCGTACTCCTAGCCCGTATTGTCCAACTATGTTTCGTAAGCTAGTGTCGTCCTTAGTACTGCCCACTTTCGCATTGAAGTCACCAAGTATCATCAACAGTTCTCTATTTGGTACTTTGGCGATGCAACTTTCCAGCTGCTTTAGACTTACAATTATTTAATTTAGGTTGCTTATCAGTGTCTTCCTTCATCGATATCCAAGATAACTTTGAAAGTACATGATTATGAAATAGGAAAGATGTATAACCAGTGAGTGAATACGTCATTTTAATAATAAAAAGGTACAAAAGCCTATTATTAATTAAAATTCGGATTTCAAAACCAATACAAAGGTTTCATATTCGTTCATTTGATGTAAATTCCGCTTATCAAATAAACCCTTATAACCAACAAAGGTCTGTCAATACTAAAAGGTTAAATTACCTCAGAGGCATATAATGTATGCTTATGCATATAATAAAATCGTAACAAAGTCGAAACTGTGACAAAAGGAAAACTTTCGATTTAACTTTCTTTTTCTATTAAAATGTTCTACAAGCGATACCGTTAGCAAAAATTTTTTTTTTAATTTATTTGCTTGTCTGTATGTTTGTCTGGGATAAAATAAAACATTACTGCATAGATTTTTTTCAAATTTTGCTTGAATGCGTCTGTGTTTCCAAAAGCATATAACCCGGATGTATTCAAGAGACGAGTGCATAGGCATCTTTTGGGTGAGCTCGCTCCATCGTAGGCCCCGTCTATGCCCTCGGACTAGTCTGGGACCAAGAGCAAGCCCATAAGTTATAAAAAAAAAGAATATTTTCACGATGTCTTGTTAACACGTAAGCTATACATTATCACGTTATCACCTTTATGGGATGAACAAAACAAATAAATGCATATATTGTATTTTTGCTACTTCATAATGTCCACGCAGACAACGTTGCGAGCATAAGCTAGTTTCAAATAAGGTATAAGAATAGGCTATTTGAGAAAGGTTTTCAGTACATTTAATAATAGTTTAATTTTCTTTTACAGGTAGCCGCCGCCCGTACTTTGCTGATAAAAGATAAGATAAAAAGATGTGACAAGGACAGATAACCCAGAGCATAGCAATGTGGAATCAACATCGGTACATACGGTTCTACAGTGAATTTAACGTTCTAAAATAAAAGTGTCAAAGTTTATAAAAAAGTGGTCTCAATAAAAAAAAAGTGTTCGTAATTTAAAAAAATCAATCCTAAAAATCATGACAACATAACATTGGTTCGCTAATTCTAAACTCAAAAAGATGTGTGCGTGATTCAAAATTCGAATAATAGAATGTGTGAATGTTTGTAAGTGAACGACAAATTTAAAAAAAATGAATAACAGTTACGAAATTCAAATTTGATAATGACATAGTGTTACCAATTTTGGAAGGAAAGTGTTACATAAAATGGTGTTTTAGTGCCAGTGATAAAAATGGGTTGTCAGTTAGGGAAATTAGCGGCGTCTGAGAGACGGGGCAACAATGATGGGCCAGCTATTAGTGATGGGCCACCACCAGCCACTGACCCTCGACTGCCCTTGACCGCGAAGCAGAAATACTCTATGCTCGCGTCCTGGAAGGGCATCTCTAGAGCTATGGAGAAGACTGGCATCTGTATGTTTATAAAGTAAGTAATTGATTTTAATAAGATAATACTTGAGCCAAATTGAATGAGGAATATTTTATAACGAACTCTTGTGAATTGTAATGAAAGCATACACAAGCGTGATTATTTTTTTATCTATAAATTCAAAATTGTTTCAATATATTTTAATTTTTAAATCCAAGATGTTAAGAAAATTCGTTCAAAGTTAAATTGTACCTAGATCAAAATATAAAATGTAACAAGTGATTACATACGCCACTAATTTTAACACCTGATATCAAAAATTCCTTATTCAATTTGGCTAAAGTATAGATTATTATTTATTGTGGTTAGTTTTTATCTAGCCAGATGTGTTCTTATGTCTGACGCCAATGCCCCGATATTTTAATATTAAGATGAATAGCTATTGTTTTTAACTTCACTAGTTCTATCTAGCGATTCCACTCGCGATATTTTTTATTGTCTTTTTGGTACCTATTCATCATGGATCGTGGTGTGATGTTTCATAGATACCTTAGATAATTGTCCTTAAAAGATATGTATTTAGAAAAGTACTAAAACCTCACAGGGCTGGCATAATAACTAATGATTTTTAAATAATGACTTTTGTTAACGTAACAAAAATCTGATGCTTCATACTATAGCGATTTCCCGTTATATTATCAAAAGTCATAGAACAGTCGTATGGTATGGTATGGCGGGCTCGTTTCCGCAACTCGACGTCAAGGCGCGGTTTTTGCGTGTGGGTGGGTGATTTATTCGATCCACCCTAACTCGTTGAAGAACGCCAGCAAGCTGTTTATGCTGCTGGTGATTTCTCGGAGCGTACCTGGATTGCCGAAGTACTTAGCCTTGTACGTGGCGGTTGCAGGACAGTGTAGGACGTGTGCTGCTGTTTCTTCCCGGTTCATGCAGGCTCTGCAGAGGGGGCTGTCTGTGATACCTAAAACGAAAAGTGTTTATTAAAGGGATCATGCCCTGTGTACAGAACAAAACATAGAATAGTCGTTTTTAGTAATCTTAGAGTGCAAATTACCCTACGTTTTATTACAAGACTTTGTCAAATTGGACCAGCCAATCCCGTGATTAGAGTGAACTTCTTACAGACAATTTTTTGCTTTATTATATTAGTATCGTTTTCGTCATAGCTTGTTATTTCGCACCTTGGTTTATTTGTACTAAAAACTGTAAGCTTTACATGCGTGCTTTGTTTACAAACTTCAAGAACACTAAAAAAGATTTTACGCAGACAGCAAATCAGTCATATAAACAAAAAGTATAAGTTATTCATGTTGATAAAAACATCTGACAAGTGTGAATTGTATGATTTTATTTATTTATTTATTTTTGGTCAGCCAACATACAATATTGAGATCGAGTAAAATTAAAATACTATACTATTACTTAAACTTGTTTACAAAATAAAAACATGTATTTAATTGAAAAAAAAAACCCATATTTTAACAGCTAATAATTTCATAATTAAATAGTTAAATAAATGCATTGAACTGCTCAAATGTATTGCCTTAGATCTGATCGTAATCACCAAACTAAACCTGTATTATAACAATTAAGAGAAAAAAAGTAAAACATTTTAATTATTACAAGCCCAAACTTTCCCACTGCAGGGCAAAAGCCCTACCTTCCTTCCACCTTTCTCTGCATAGAGATATTCGGGACCAGCCTTTATTAAAATTAAAAATATAACTGACAGTAAATCCCTCCAAAAACCAATACACGAGGCAATGCTCGTAAATCGCTGAAATTCGGCTCCATTTCAGTTACTTTTAAATGTTAGTTGAAGGATGAAACAGGTTTTAAAACTCAGCTCGAGGTAAATGCTGGCTTGCTGTGTATTGGTATTTAACTACACTATATGCTTAAATTTCATGCTTCTATAATATAACTAGCTGTTCCTCGCGGTTGCACCCGCGTTACGTTAGGTTTTTAGTTACTCCTTCGCTCCAGTGGGACATGGCGTGATATTATAGAGCCTATGTTACACAGGGACAATATAGCTATGTACCTAATGAAAAAAGATTTTTTTAAATGGGTCCAGTAGTTTTTGAGTTTATTCGTTACATACAAAAATACAAATCTTTTCTCTTTATAATATTAGAATAGAAAAATAAATAAAAAATATCTTTTTCTATATTTTATTGTGTGGACTTCAAAAGAGACGATGATCCCTGAGTTTATTTTGGCATTTCTTTTTAGAGGTCGTCAGTTGAAAAATGCCAGCTCTAGATAGTTTAAAAAAAATATGACGTGTAATTTTAAACAATTTTATCATATATAATGATAAATTAATCCCCACTAATTGAAATTATTACTAAAAAAAAGGTTCAGTTCAACTTAGATTCCCCGTAACTATCGAAACTATGTTTGTATATTTTTATTTTGTCGTGGAAGCGCACAAAAATGGTATTGAGTTTATTAGAGCCCATACCATACATCTTTACCGAAAAAATCCGTTATTTTTGTGAGTGCACACAAAAGCCCCTGAGACGGTATTAGCCCAGATTATTGCTGTCATTAGCCTTCTAGTGGCCGGGTAAGACGTGTTGAAATATTGTATGTGTATGGGTTCGTTTTAATGGAACGAAAATAGATAGGTACCATTATTTTAGTATGAAAGTTTGACTAGAAGAAATAATATTAGAAACAATTAATGTTAATGTATTAGTAAAAAGTACTATTTACCAGTAAATTATTTAACAAATGAGTCTGTTGTTAAAGATTCAACATGATTACTTTTACATTAACAAGAAAATTGTATTAACTAAGCTCATAATTATATACCATCCGTGACAGACCTACACTATCATGCAAGCAAAAACCTAATAAAATTAGAGTTCGGTCACACGAAGTGCACACAAAAGCCCCTGAAATGGAATTAGCCGAGATTAGAGCGTTATTACCCCTCTGTTGGACGTGCTGCAATTTATACTGTGCTAGGTAAAGTGTCGACAAGTGTACCAGCTCATATTTAACAGGCGGATAATCTGTTCTATGAACCTACATGATTATGTTAATTTTTGAACAAGAAAATGTATCAATTCAGATTAATTAATACACCCACTTTTAAACTTTCGCGTTTCATGTTAACACATATTATTATACCGGGTATTAACGCGAACAGTGATTATAAATACCTTGGAAGGCTTGACGTTTCGACCTGGTTGCACAGGTATTTATAATCACTGTTCGCGTTAATACCTACCCGGTAAAATAATATGTGTTATTACACCCACTTTGATTATTACCTCTACGCTACCGTGCAAGCAAAGTCTACATAGACTAATGAAGTTACGTCCATTTTTTTATAAGAAAATGTATAAACCTTTCGACGACCAGGCGACAGCCGGCTGTCGGACTGCTATTGTCTTTCTATTGTGTCTCGAATCACACGTATTCGAAGGTTTTATTAGAAAATAAACACTGTCTTTGATTACTACGTGGACCTTGCTTGCACGATAGTGCGTGCAAAGCCCAATAACCTAATAAAATTAGCGCGGGTCACACGAAGTGCACACAAAAGCCCCCGAGACGGTATTAGCCGAGATTAGGCCGTTATTACCCCTCTGGTGAACGTGCTGTAATTTATACTGTGCTAGGTAAAGTGTACTCAAGTGTCTTCGAATATCCTTGACCTGTCATTTACTTAATTAAATAGATAGGACTTCATTATAGGATGGTTTTTCTTTTTGGGGAGTGGGAATAGGATGGTGTAGGATGAAAAGTGTGAGTTTCTCTGGTTCCTAAAGCCTATCTGTGATAATTCAGTAGGAATTTCTATATAACTAAATTGTTGCGTCTATAACTTTGAATTCGAATTGCGGAATTGCTGCCCTGAATAAGATTATATTTAAAAATTCTGTGTTCCCAAATGCATATAACCCGGATGTATTCAAGAGACGAGTGAATAGGCATCTTTTGGGTGAGCTCGCTCCATCGTAGGCCCCGTCTATGCCCTCGTGCTAGTCTGGGAACAAGAGCAAGCCCATAATTATGTAATTTAAAAAAAAAACTATAATGCATCAGTAAATCAACTAGTTTTCACAGACTGGTTTGATATACTTCAAAAAGATTTTCATAAAATTATTAGATTTGTACGGTGTTTTATCGCAAAACACATAACTATAGTGCTCACCTTAAGAATACAACTAAAAAAAGTTACTCAAACACTGATGAATAGTTTTCTATCATATATTTTAAATCATGTAGAAAATAATATTTAATAAATAAATAAAATAAATAAATTATATACTGGGACAACTCACACACGGTCATCTGATCCCAAGTTAAGCTCTGCTTAGAGCTTGTGTTATGGTAACCAGGCAACTGATATACATACTTATATAATTTATAAATACATACATATAGATAAATTACACCCAGACACAGAACAAACAATCATGCTCATCACACCAAGTTTGTTCTGGGTGGGAATTGAAACCTAGACCTCTGGCTTAACAATCAGGTTGGTTGGTTAGTAGTAACCAACCAACAGGCCCGTTTATGAACGTAAATTTCTTTTAAAAACATTCATTAGTCTTCAAAAATACTTAAATTATACCCAACAGCCCACATACTTATATACATTGCTGGCTACACATAAACACACAAGTATAAGTCCCCAGGTAGCGCGGTGACCTACATCGCACCGTTGACACTAACAATTTACAAGAAGCCCATCTAACGTGTGTTGTGTTCTCTTTTCATTAACTTCTGTTTGAACTAGAACAAGGTAAATAAAATATAGGAAATCAAATAAATAAATACGTCTAGATTCGCTGTGTTTATAAATTGATCAGAAATAGCTCTAGGGATTTAACTGTGTGACTCTTGAAATTTTACTTAAATGTAGTGTTTGTAAACAACTTCTTAGCTTGTTTCGTTTACATTTAAGAGGTAATTTTTCGTAACTAATAGTGCTCAAAATCACTATCATGTCCAAACTTGTCAATTGCGGAGTTTTCGACATAGTATTGAGTCTTCGACGGTGTTTTTATCTCAATGCATATTTATAGCCGGGTTTATTATCATTACCATTTTTTCAATGTCAGGACAAACTAGTTTTGCCTAGGCTAAACTGGTTCTTCCTCGCCTCGACTCAGGGCGCCCCGATTCGGACAGGTTAGGTTAGAAGGCTGGTTTTTTTTTAAACCATCCGGAAATAGGAGCCCCGCGTGCGCGGCTCCGTTGACCTATCTTATTGTAGTTTAGCTTAGGCAAAACTAGTTTGTCCTGTAATCGGGTTTGGCCGGTAACATATACAAAGATATTCTTAATACTAAACCTTATTACAAGCTTTCAGCTCACCTTTATTCATTTTACCTGTAAAGCACAAAATCCCCCAAATTTTCTTGTAACATAATCCTTTTAAGTCCGCCCTCTGATCACATACAACTGCGAGGGTCGACAACTTGAGACATCCAATTTTGCAAGCTTTTATCTCCTGCAAATAAAAAACAGAGAAGGTTCACTAAAAGACTTGTAAAATGGCGACCGTTTCTGGAAGTAACTGTCCTTGTAAGTTAAATGCGGTCACGTAATATTCTTGGATCTTATAAACTGCAGGTTTAAGGCAAAGTTACTTATATGTACTAGCTTTCGCCTGCGATTCGCTTATTCACAAACTAAAAAAATAATTAAAGTTTGTGAATAAGAGAATCGGCACCAGTTTCTATTAAAAATTTGTTCGTTCATGGAGATGGTCCGACGATAGAATTTATTTATTTATTTATTTCATAAACAAAAATACATTTGTGTTGAAATATTACAACTTTTAGTATCCCAACAATTAATTTGATATCCAAATAATATAAATGACATTATTAAATTAATCATACAAACTCAGATTGTCAAAAATTACAAATGTCAAAAATTATCAGAATGATGATGAATGAGAATGATGATGATGAGAAGCGCGGATCCGTCGGCATTTTTTTACTTGTGGAGAAAAGTTTTAATTCGTAAATAGGAAAGAAACTCTATACTTACTGTTTCCTAATAATCTTCACTAATTAAAAACTTTGTTTCCAATCGTAAATAGTAGACCAAGTCATTCTAACTTGCCCACTTTCTGACTAAAGTAGTAAAGAGACTGATGATCCCAGACATCCATATTTAGTTATTGAAAAATCTGAATTTAGGTTATGTCTATAGAAATTAGTGTAAATAACTTCAACATACTTGAACAGATTGAAATGTATAAGGCAATTTTAGAACCTTTCTGACGTCCCAAATAACAAGAATTAGTTACTAGTTATATTTTTATTCAATTTTATTAATAACTTGCTTAAAGGAGACAATTTTTTTTGGTCCCACTATTAAACGGTTACGTTTATTAATAATTTTACGCATGAAACAAGTCATCACCTTAGGCGATTCACACACGGCACCGCGCGCCGCCGCGGCGGGCGGTCAAGCGGATGTCATGTTGTACAAGACACTTAGAAATCCGTTGATACCTTACACACGTACACCGCCCGACCGCGCGGTCGAGCGGTGCTCTCGCCGCCACCGCCTCTCCGAGCTGACGTCCGCGCGGTGGGGCGGTGCCTTACACACGGGACGCCGCATAACCGCGCGGATCATCGTGTGCGCAAGACGTGTTGCAATAAGTCGAAAAGTTTATTTTAGAGATTGAAAGTCGCTCTGCTATATGGGACATGAAAAGCACACAATATAGTGACTTCTTAAAATGAAACAATGTGAAGAAATTGTTACCTTATATTTGGAGCCAGGACAAAATAGTTCTCATTTACAAAATAATCAGCTAAATTATTACGGATCGCTGCAGCACTTGTGCTTCCTCTGCAATTATTGTCTATAGGTATATTAACTGTTGCCTCTGTCTCATGGTTCGTATATATATATTTTTTTTTAAATCAACGCCATGTCTTTCCCTAACAAAATTATGAAGTATACAGCATGCTTTAATATTTTTTTTACATTAATTTCAGTTTACGTTCAAAGAGCGTTGAAATATACGCCATTTATGTGTTAAAATACCGAATGCACATTCAATATACCTACGTGCCCTGCTCAAGCGATAAATCGATCCGCGCGGACAGGCGCGTAAACCGCCTAACCGCGCGGAGAACCGCTAAGAAATCCGCTTCACCGCCACCGCCCTCCGCGGCGGCGAGCGGTGCCGTGTGTGAATCGCCTTATTATAACTAACCCACTAAAAATTATATAGATATCTAACGGGAATAATGAAATAATAGTAAAAACCTATTACGGAAAAATGCATGTTGAGGAGCGTTTTTACATTTATTTCAACGTGAATTTAAATATATTATGTGAAACGAAACGTACCTAATTAACATTCCGTTGTAGATGCTCTGTGGTACAGTTTCAATCAGTTTGACACTGACAGACTACATTATTAAGCTAAGTTCATACGACCGCGCGAAACCGCTCTGTACCACTAACCGCGCGGTACAAGACCAAAGTAAGCAGCAATTATCGTAGACATTACCGCGCGTTCTACGTTCGTTGCAAAGCATTCTTGCATCCTATTTTAAGTGAAAGACTTTCATTTAAAATAGGATGCAAGAAAGCTTTTTTATTGTCTTTGTCATTTTCTGCGACGACTCAGCCTTCGGTATAAAATCCATAAGCAAATTGCCCCCTCCTCAAGCAACATTGACATCCAGACTGGTATGCACATCATCATGCGAACGCCTCAGACCCTGTCCAGGAGGGCGAATTCGCCGCGATTCTCTCGCGCGTAACACGCGCGAGTGTTGCGTCCTGAGTCTACGCGTATAGAGCGTACGTACGCGCGAGTCGTATTTCCTTCTCTTTCTCTTTTATACGTGCACTCGCTCTGAAATTCGCGCGAAATCTGGACGCAACAAGGCGGCCCTAGTATCTCGACTCGCGCGCATTACGCGCGAGTCACGCGCGAGTTTATTAGTCGCGCGATGCTTGTGGACGCGATGTATTGGTGCCTAGTATCTTGCCTACCCGCGAGTGAATTCGCGCGAGTCGAATTGCGGCGAATTCGCCTTCCTGGACAGGGCCTCAACCACGCGGCGACGCGCGGCTTCTCGCGGTCATGTAAACTTAGCCTAATAGTTTCCAACAGTTTTCTAGATAGTCAGATAAGTGCTTCTTCTGTTCTTTTCGTATTTTTATTCAATAGATGTTAGAAAAATGGCTTCTGGAGATACAGTGCATAATATATAAAGCTGTTGTAACAATTGTACAGCTCGATTTCAACGAAATGTGCAACAACTTTACTTATAAAAGCATTGGCGTCCACAGTAAAAGAATAATCGAAAAAAAATCACACCAAAGCCAGGTTTTTATGTCATTTACACCTATATTATTATTGAAAGTGCACTATTCTAACATAAAATACCTAGGAAACCTATTCACTCATTAAATAATCGCTCTTGTGAGATTTTAGGTCATTATGAGAGTCATGTTTTGACTGTCGTATTTCCCAGTATTCCGGTTACTTAGAGTTTTGCTAATATTGCCACTGTAATCTAGAGATTATAAGGAATAAACTAACGTGCATTTCATTAATAAATGCCACAATTTGTGGTGGGCCTAATCCCCGAACAAAAAAAATTGTCTCCTTTATACCTAGTCAAAAGTAATACTATAAATGCGAAAGAAATTGAGTCAGTCTTTCTTTCTGTCCGTCTGTTTTACGGCTATACCAACAACTCGTACAAGGAAAGATAACAGTCAGTCACGCAACCAAAGTTATGGGCAAAAGTTCTAAACCATTACGTGGTTGAACTTTTATTTAATATCGTTTTGGAGAAAATGGATTTTCTGAACTTTCGTGTTCTTGTAAACGTGTGAAATTTACGCGTTATCTTGAAGAGCACACGTGAGAAAAAGATAAACAATGAATTGGAGTGAATTAAGTGCTCACGAAAGTACCTGGTACACATTCTGTTAGATTTTCTTGTTACATTTTCTTCACTTGAAAATTGTGTTTCTTGCCGAGGTGAAAACCAAGGAAATAAATTAATCAGGAAGATAGAGATCGTTCCAAGCGAATATCTTTATTTTGTACCTGCTCTTGAGAAAATCTTTATAAATATTACTGGTTATTCAAGTCTTATTAAACTAGCCCGATTGACTATTTAAGAGTAGTTTAATTTATCAGCCCAGGTTTCCTCACGATGTTTCCCTTCATCGATGTTTGATATTCAAAATAAACTTATGACAATATGAAATTTTAAATGTGATTCATAGTTTTTTTTCTCAAGGGGGCTAGCTTGAAAAAAAATCTATAAATCACTCATTTTTTACGGATGGGAAATCATCAAATGACTTCTCCCGCCTCTAGTGTCAGATTTTTACTGACTAAAAAACCCACCCTTGCTCCTTTGGTTGCCCTTTACGTTCCGCGGTAACGATTAGAACTATTCCGCAATCCCGGCAGGTATTGGCCCTAGAATCGTTGTTTCCTATAGCTGAATGTATCTGAATAAATATGAATAGTCCCTTAGACAAATGTCTCCTGCTTGTTATGGAGGGAAGTGGAAAATATAATATTATTTCTTGCTTCTCCGCTGTTCTTTTCTGATTAATTTCGTTGCGCGATCCAAGGCAGTTTAATTGTTTCTCCGGGACTCGTCGAGCTTTATTGCTCGGCGCTTTTCTAGCGTACTCGATTCCGGCTTTTAGAAGTTGCAGTGGTTGGGAATAGTGTGGTGAGATTGTCAAAAAAAAAAGTCCATTAGACTAACCCAAAGGAAACGGTAACACTAGCCCCATTGAGAAACAACTATAAATCAGTGCGATTTATTTTGGACAGCACTTAATATCGACGTACTTTAGGAGCCGAACATCGCAATAACTCATAAACTGACAGCTCCATTGGAACAGCCGTTACAACTAATTGATCACTATTTCTTATGGGCTTATGTCTTAATAAGTAACTTGTTCATAGTTACTAGGTTTTGTTACGTTAAGATCTGTTTATGTTTTGTGCACCTATAGGTTTTGGTTTTGAAATTCTCTCTCTTCTATTATCAACTTGACAATCGTAAACTTAGATTTTAGTATGTATTTAATTACTTTAGCTATTTTAAGGACAATAAAGTAAGTACAAAAGTATGTGAACGTTTTGAATAATAAATCATAAATCCCTGTAAATTTATCCCAGATTGATTTATTCCACATTTATGAAAAGTAAACTAAATCATCTATAGAGCCTATCAGAAAACAAACTACAGTATGAAAACTATCTTATAAACAATTTATTGACTATTAAAGTGTTTAAGTTTTCTGGTTTGAACGTACTGACAAAATTTATAAGAAAAATTTCGGGTTATTTCTAATTTTGAATCTTAGGCATAATGGAACAGCAACCAAACACGCTAGTGAAAACTCTGTTCAACAGACGATAAATAAAATAAAAACCAGCTTTCAACCTTGATCCATACAAAAGTGCCACTATTTAGTAATCTGTGGTTCCACTCTGCATGGAATCTTACTGATTACCTATTCAAGATGTTTAAAATCTTTTTAGAAATAAATTATTACAAAAAATATGTATAAATACCTATCTTAAATAAACTTCAAACAAATACTTTCATATTTTCAAAACCTCCACCTTAGTTTAACAAAATCACTTAAACTTTATCTTTGAACCACAGCCAATACCCACTTAATCCGCCCAAATAGGCAAAAATAAAAAAGGCAACAATAAATAATTACTGCTGACATAATATAAGAAAATTGGGTCACCAGCTTCCGCCTGAGAAATACTAATAAGAAGCCTCGCCTTCACCCTTGTGACGTCATCAAAAGAAATATTGCCGGCCAAGAAATGTGCCAACGAATCATAATTGAGATTTTAATGATAAGACTATAGGAGGCGATCTTGTTTCTTTCTTTTGAGATATTAAAATGTCAAATAGCTGTAGCACAACTTTACGAAAAAAGGCTTTAAAAGTTTTTGTTACTGTTGCCTTTTGGCTTTATTTAGGGTTTCGTACAGAAGGGTAAAACGGGACCCCTTAAAACTCCGATTTCCGACCGATAGTCTGTCATCAGGGTGTATTTCACGGACCGTGAAAGCTAGACTTAACTTTTTCACAGAGGATATATTTCAACAATTAATACTGAAATCAGCATAAAGCAAATATTTAGGGGGCTTTCATACAACAAACGTGATTCCATTGCCATTTTTTGCCAATCATGGTACGGAGCCTTCTGTCCGTGAGTTTGAGTCGCAGTCAGATAGGTTTCTGGTAATAAATACGCTAAACCTTTTGAATTCACAACAAGTCTTTATCGGTATTTTTTTAATCATAATCATTTATTTATTGCTTTAAATATGGTAGTGACAAATCTTAAAACTAAATGGATATGTTTCACACATTCGGTCAGTTTACGGCATTAAATAGGTCAAAAGTTAAATAATTTATTTATGTCTATAAATTTGCAATTATATTTCTTAATGAATTCTCCAAGGGAAAAAAACATTCTTGTACCAACCACTTTCGTAACACCACGCAAAACTTCCTGAAAGGCAGTTTTGTTGTCTTAATAATTATATTCTTGTTCTTATGTATCCATCATTATTTGCCAGTCAGCCTATGTGTAGAGAAGAATAGATATTGGAAATTATAGATCAAAGTGTAAGAGTGTATATTACCAATATAGTCTTGCGTGTTCCACAAATAACCCTTCATAAATCGGGCCCGGTTTTCCTACGCAAAAAATACAAAAGTTTCTTTGGAGATTAAAAACCTCAAGATTGAGATGGATGAACCCCGCGGTTATTGTACAAAGTTTGTACAACTTCGATATTGAATTAACCAGTTTCCTGTCGTACCTTTCCTTATAATAACATGATTAATTAGTTATATTACGGAGGTATTGAATTTATTTGTGCTGTACCTGCAGAATCTGAACCTCTTCTCTCCAGCCGGGGTTGCGGAATCGTTATAATAAATACCGTGACCCCGGAACATAAGGGGCAACCGAAGGAACAAAAGTGGTTTAGTTAGCAAAAGTCTGACACGCCCTCCCGCCCCGCTCAGGACGTGAGAAGTCATTTGATGATTTCCCACTCTCCAAACAAAAAACACTGCTTTTTAAGTGGTCAGTCAGTCAGTCAGTTTGGAAATTTCGGCTGTTGTACAACATCATGACTTGTACTTGCATAATCATCATATATCCTGTGCACGATTATGCGCGATTGACGACCAACAAGCAGCGGTGGCGGAAAGTCATGCGTCAGGTAATCTGCAACCTTCCTCCTATTACGTGATAACCACGACCACTCTGAGAAAGGTGAAACGGTAAAGAGGAAAATAAATCATCATAATCTCTTCTAGCTTCTCCTAAAGCTAACATTGAGTATTCAAGAGACGAGTGCATACATAGGCATCTTTTGGGTAAGCTCGCTCCGTCGTAGGCCCCGTCTATGCCCACGGGCTAGTCTGCGACTAAGAGCAAGCCCATAAGTAATAAAAAAAAACTAAGCCGTGTTAAGGGCACCTAATTTTATAAAGATACTATAACTTAAGATGCTGCTCAAATCTGTCACACAATATAATGTATCCTTACTAATATAACAAACGAGATATTTGTTACTCTTTCACGCAGAAAGTACTGAACGGATTTTGATAAAACCTTAAAGTAATATAGCTGCTACATCAGAATATCATATAGGTTACACAATATTACGCTATAGCCTGAAGCGAAGCAGTAGTAAAACAGCTAGTATGTAATAATTCAGTTCAACTTCGCCAAATCGTAATAAAACTTCTTCAGTCATTTTTGAATATGTATCAATCTTTTTTTAGGGTTCAGTACCTCGAAAGGTAAAAAACGGAACCCTTATACGATCACTTTGTTGTACGTCCGTCCGTCCATCTGTCAAAACCCTTTTTCTCAGAAATGCGTAGAGATATCAAGCTGAAATTAATATCACGTACTCAAGTTTGCTATCTCTCGATGCAGTGAAAAAATCAAATATCGAAATCAACGCAATAAAAAGTTACGGCTGTTTATATTGCATATTTAGACATTTGCAAGGGAATCAAAACCTATAGAGTACTTTCCATTGACCTAGAATCGTCATCGCCAAAATGTCATGTAGCACAAGTAAAGGAAAAACTCCGAAATCCGTAAATAAAACGAAAACCTCGGTGCGAAGTCCGACTCGCACTTGACCGGTTTTTTTTTTAATAGATATCATGTTATAATATCATTATATTAATTATTTTCATTAAATTTTCTAATTAAACTACTCCTGTTATTGAAACTTGACCCATGTTAGGTATACTATACACATACGCTGTACAGCCACTAACTAAAGTTAAAACAGGGGTGTTAGGGGAAACGGAGGAGAGGAAGGGGGTTACAACCCCCAATTTGGGGGAACGTCAACGTCACCTGCACACTGTCCGAAGTGCGGGTGATTGAAGGGCCGATAGATTGCGGTAAGGGTTAGACACAGCGTGTGTGTGTAAATTATAATGATCGAAAACCAGGTCAACCACCCAATCTGACCTCCTAACCACTGTTCATTCCATTCTTTTTAACATGAAGTTAATTTAAAACTGTAATTAAATAGTAAACTACATATTTAGTGGTATTTCAAACTCTATAATATATTAACCTAGAATTTCTTTTAAGAAATTTAAAATTTAATATCTAATCCAACCTTTAGAAGTCGTCGACCTTGACCTTCTAAATAATAAATTTATATCATTCTGTAACACATTTTGTATTTTGTAACCCCAATACAATTTAATCTAAAATACTTTAACAAATTAATCTGTAAGTTTTTAGTCTAGAGGACATTTCAAAAACGAATGAAACGTGAAAATAAGTGCAAAGGGATCAAAAAAGTTCGTTTTGGTAAATTTACTTGGAATATCTACGTCACGTTTACTCCTAAAAGTTTTTTTTATCTGTACAAGATATATTTAAAAGTTCTGACATGATTATTATTTAACTTAGATTAGTTTTGGATTAGGTTAACAAATAAGAGAAAATGGAAAGTACTCTTGAGATAAATGAAATCCTGTAAAAACGTACACTATATTACGAGATATCAAGGGAGAGATTCAATCTTATGTCACTAAGGGCAGATTTTTCAATCATCAGTTAACTTCTATCTGACGAATAAATATGACAGTTTGACATATTTTCTAAACAAAAGCTGTCAAAACGTCAAACATACTCTTCAGATAAAAGTTATCTGACGATTGAAAAACCGTCCCTTAAGGAAATAATGAACATATTATTTACACAGTACATAGATAAAAGTATAGTATATTAAGCCATTATGATCAAGATTAAAGTGGACGTTGATTCTATAAATACCTGTATACATTACGGAGCGTAATATACACTTATGACTTAAATAAAAAGGTTTCGTAGCAGCGCGCTGCTACGAGTGACCATTGGAAACGGTTTTAGGTCGCGCATTATTTTTTTAGACCAAAATGCCTGATGTTTTTTTTACCTTTACCAGCCGCCCAAGCGATATATTTGGTTTAAAGTGTAGAGTTTGTGACGTTAGGACTGATAGAGTTAGGGCGCGTAGAGTTAAAGGCTGCGCCTGTTTCACATTCTTCTGATAAGTTCTGATTGAAACATCTGGCAGATAAATTCATACAAAATCTGTTACATTTTTTTATTTACCTTGTGAGAGATCTTTCTAAGATCTCTTTCTCCACAAGATTAATTGTACTAAATCTGATAATTCTTTGACAGTTCTAAACATATGGTAACCAGGTAATATTTATATACATAAAATGGCAATCTAACTGACTGTTGATATATCAACGCACAGCCCAAACCACTGCTCCTAGAGACATTAAAGTTGCAGGGTGTTGTTCTTTGCAAAGAGTAGGTAACTGCTAAAAAAGGAGTTTTAGAACTTCCACCCTATAGGAGTAAAATAGGGGATGAAAGTTAGTTTTACAGATGTCAATGTTTTTGATAAGGTTTATTTCTTTTCTTTAACGATTTATGATTACAACAACACAACGTAATAAAATGAGTAGGCTTCGGACAAATGAGCTATTGAATTAGTTTCGGAAAAAATAACGAAGTCATTAGGGTTTCTATTAAAGAATCCCTCGCTTAGGAACGTGAAAAGGAAAGCAATCAAGTAATAAATAATAGAAATAGCAATAAGCACATATCTACTCTTAGCTGCCAAATAATTGAGGGTAGATTTGCCAAGACCAACAATCTCAACAAAGAAAGGTTTCGTGGTTTGCACCGCTTTTGACGTATATCAATATGTAATAATTAAAACCGCGTAGAATACTTTAAATGGTTTTGAAGAAAACCTGTAAAATTTGAACGTTCTCCTTACCCCTTCCTTCCTACATTCTTTGTTATCTCTATAATTTTTATACCGATATATTTCGATAAATATATACGATATATTCGATATAAATAAATAAATAAATATAATTTCAAACAATGATTCTGTGGAAAATTGATAAGCCTTACATGATGACTATTTCAACATTGTGAGTCAACGTATTTATGAATTACAGTATTAAGTTTGTTCTTGTTATACGTAGTATTTTGTGTTATTTATTTTATCTTTCTACCTCCGTATAAACTTTAACTACGCTTAAATAAACTTTAACTAAGGGGTAAGTACAAACTTCACTTTATGGGTAATGTAGAGCATCCGAGTTTAGGTAGATAATAGTGATGTTTACAAGAAAATGTACATAATAGACTCCGCCACATGAGATTAACGCGACGCTATAAAAACTCAAATTCATTTATCCAATGAAACCATTTACAAGTACTTTTGTATTATCAAGAAGTTAGTCAGTCAAAAAGTGAAGCTATTTGCTATATTGAACTAATCTCTGTATGTATCTACTACTAGCTGACCCGGTGCCTGATTTATTATTTACTAGCTGTCCCCTGCGGTTTCACCTGCAGTTTTCGTTACTGCTCCGCTCCCTTAGGTCGTAGCGTGATGGTATGTAGCCTATAGCATTCCTCGATAAATGGGCTATCTAACACTGAAAGAATTTTTCAAATCGGACCAGTAGTTCCACAGATTACCCCCTACATACAAACTTACAAATCTACAAACTTACAAATTTTACCTCTTTATAATATTAGTATAGATTTACTCGTTTAAAAGTTAACATAGTCGTTAAGTGGCCTACAATTTTCCATTCAGATCCTTCTCCAAAATTTTTGAAAACATTAAAACACAAATTGAATTAAATCGGTTAAGTCATTCTTTAATTACGGCATGACTAAAGGGAATATGGAATAATTTTTATACATAAGTAGAGGTCCCCGCGGTTTCACCCGCGTTATATCAGATTTTTGGTTACTAAAAAAAAGAAGATAAAAAGTATTCTATGTCCGTCCCCTGGTCCTAAGCTACCTCGAGTTGCCAACGTTCTTGAGTTATAAAATATGTAACTAACACGACTTTCTTTTATATATATAGATTATATTATATAGATAGGCTGCGTATGACAGAGCCTTATATTTTCTAATTTACGGTGCCTTCATGAACTAACATGGTTTCAAATAAACCCTTATTGGGTTACATTAAGCAACGCTTGAGGACGCGGAATAATTTAGGTCCTTTAACTGAAATGAGGATAATAATAACATTGACTTCACACGCCGGAGTATAATGGTATACAAATACATTACTACATAGTATAAAACAAAGTCATTTTCCGCTGTGTGTAGCTATGTATGCTTAGATCTTTAAAACTATGCAACGGATTTTGAACCGAACCTCATATGCTATGTATTTATGAAATTATCATTTGCGTTTGTTTGAGTGTGTGACCGTGCGTCATAGAATGGTTACAGACTGGCCGCGTTTCAAAAACGATAGTATCACACTTACCGATATGCGTATACAAAAAATATCTAACCATTTTATTGTTTATTCGGGTCAAGAATCAGGAACATATTTGCCTCCTGAAAGATTTTCAAGATTAAAAAATGACTGCTTTAATAAAACTGGCTTTCAAAGAATAACACCCATACAATGCTGTGGCGGCTTGCTAGTTTTTTTTTTTTATTAACCTATACTGTCCCACTCCTGGGCAAAGAATTGCTAGAATTATAATTATAAAATTCTTTATTCCTAAGCGTCTATTCCCAGTTGGTACTACTGGTGACAAATGGGAAAATATTCCGACTGTCGCCAGTGGGGACGTGTAACGCATTAATTCCCATTTGTCGCTACAACTTCGTAACCAGTGGTAACAATAAAATATACTTTGTTTTAGAAGCCTCAAATAAATGTTTAGGCTACTCTTTTTAAAGACATTTAAGGTTACTTAAAGTATGTGTATAAGTTGACGTCTCTGAAATCCCGTGCTTCGGAAACACATAGAGTCGTTGGCCCCGGTAAAAAAACTTTGACTTTGACGTTACTGGTAGTCAAAAGCCAGAAAATCTGACACTGTTCAGATTTTCTGGCTTTTGACTACCAGTAACGTCAAAGTCAAAGTTTTACTTACTTCCCTTGGTTATACTGATAACCAAGGGAATATATCGTGCCGCCCAATAACTGGGTTGTGAAGGTCTGGCTATATAGGCAGTCTCATCACGTTAAACAATGGTATTTAGCTGAAGCCCAACATAGCTGGGAAAGGCTAGGAAGATGAAAAAAACATTTACATAATTTTTGCCTGTTTTTATTTCACATAAATCTTTTTTTTTTATATAACTTATGGGTTTGCTCTTGGTCCCAGACTAGTCCGAGGGCATAGACGGGGCCTACGATAGAGCGAGCTCACCCAAAAGATGCCTATGCACTCTTCTCTTGAATACATCCGGGTTATATGCTTTTGGAAACACAGACGCCGGCAGAGAATTCCATTCCTTTGCGGTGCGCATAATAAAGGATTTCGAAAAACGCTGCGTGCGGATTCGAGGAATATCGACCAAGAAAGGGTGGTATCCTGCCGTACGTCTGGATGTCCAGTGGTAAAACGGAGACGGGGGAATGAGCTCGTGTAGCTCATGAGCACACTCACCGAAGTGCAATCTGTAAAACACCGCCAGACAGGCAACTTTACGCCGATGTGCTAGAGGTTGCAGTTGGGCCACCAGCTTCTTGTCGCCAATCAACCTCCTGGCTCTGCGTTCTACCGAATCCAATGCGGCCAGTTGGTATTTGGCTGAGCCATCCCATAGGTAACAGCAATACTCCATACACGATCGGACTTGAGCTTTATAAAGTGTTAGAAGCTGTCCCGGCGTGAAATATCGCTTAACCTTGTTAAGCATGCCCAGCTTTTATTTAACACTCATATCCAACGCAATGTACTTGATATTCCCAACAGCTAAACCCTATACATTTATCATCTAACCGCAAAACAAAGCCACAAAGTACCCTTGTACTTACAAACAAACAAACAAGCAACAAGCACGCCTATTATTCCGCCGGCCGAGTTGATCTGAGTAGCGTTGTTTCGCATTGAGCATGAAAGAGCTCGTCACGTAAGCGACGCTCGTTCGGCCATTGTGTTGATAACTAATGGAACGGTAGGCCAAAGCTTTGTACGTACTGACTTCTGCCTTGGTATGTTGCCCTGGTACTCCTAGTGTTGTGTGATGTGTCTGTAACGAAACCTCGAAACTTGTGTTGATATGTATGTTGCCCTGATACCTTATAATAGTGTTGTGTAATAAGTGTGTGGAAATATTGTGTTGATAACTAATAGAACGTAGTAGGCCAAAGCTTCGTTCGTATTGACTTCTGCCTTGGTATGTCGCCCTGGTCCCTTGTGTTGTGTAGTAGTAATAATTTTGTTCTATTATAGTAGTAGTAATAGTATCGTCCTACTTCCTATCTTACTTACTAATGATATAAATGGGAAGAAGATAAATGGAAAGATGTTTGTGCTGTGTCCCCCTTAGGTGAAAAATGTATACACTTGGCAGCAGTTCGGGTCTGATGGCGTCGAGTTGTCTACCAGTACCTTCTGGGAAGTGGTCACGACTCGACCCTCGGCACTGAGGATACCGATGCAAGGAGAAGAGTTATTCATACATACAATTAATCTTCTTGTTTACACAATTCCTACAAAAGCAATAAGAACGTCATGCAAGTATTTCCAAGAAAAAAAAAGCTTACTAAATTACGTACTGAACTAATGAAAAAATAAAAAATAGCAAAGATGTATTTTTGTATATTAAGCTCTCAATCTTACGACTCTGATAACCATCTGTAATTCTAAAACTCTGTACACATAAAAGAAACTCGCATAGTTTTCTCATCTCATCACAGGTTCACTAGCATTCATATTCTCGAATATGCCATTCAACATGTCAGTAATATTCAAGTACCACTGAAAGAGAGCTTGAATGACGTGATTCGGCGACAGAATTCACACGATCAAATTCAACGCGACACTCTAACGCGATAGTTTCAAGGAATAGTTGAAACTTGAGACCAAGTTCATATCGATAACTTGAACATTATTGGCAGTTGTGACAGCTCGAACGAACATTTATTGGAATGCCTCTGTTTTTCAATCTTTGGAAATAGCTGGGAATCACTTTGCTTTGGATTCGAGACTTGAGACGTGGTATTAAAAAAAGAAGGTCAAAGAACTTGAGAACCCATTTCTAAAAATTCCTTTTTTGAAATCTTGTGAGATTTTTAAGAACTCACGTTAGTACATATGTATTTCACCTCGATCTTACCTGATCATATTTATTTTATATAGGAATATTGGAATTCAAACTCGTTTCAGTAGTAGATATAGGGAAAAAGCTAGATAATTCTCTAAATCAGGCTGTTTGGCGCCTTCAGACGATCAATCATAAAGTCCAATATGATGAATTGAGCAATATTATTGGAGGTCCAGAACCCGCCATGCGATGTTATTGATCGTCTACGGTCATATAGCCTGTATCAGTTGCCTTTGGCGAGCAGCTGGTCAAGGAAAATCCAAAAACCAAAAACCCAACTGCAATTTCGAAAGTGGGTTTCTGTTTCATGTAAGTGCCACCAACTTCCAAAATTGCAGTTGGATTTTTTAAATTATTTTTTTTATTTCTATTTTTTGTTATGTCTCCCCCAAAACTGACACAATTCAATGACACCTCATAAATCCATTAAACAGTTTAGACTGTAGAGCGTGCCAAAGAATGAGATATACACACATACATACGCTTGAAAATCATTCGCGCTCTTACTACCCTCCTTTTGGCAGTCAGTTTGGGTAAAAAAGGTTCTTTCTTGTGGACAAAAGACTCTTCTCATACAGAGAAGACCACGCATTGATCTCTACGCTTGGTCACGGCAGATAGATAATTTCAGAGCCGGGGCTGCGAGTTGTTCGAAAAAGATACAGCGGCCCGGACACAAAAGGCTAAGAAGGAATATGGGTGGGTTTTAGTCAGTAGAAGTCTGACACTCCCTTCCGCTCCGCCTTGAACGTGAGCAGTCATTTGATGATTTCCCATCCCAAAAAATAAATGGTTTCATCATGAAAATGGTCTTAGGTGACTATCCATACGTACGGACTTACGTATCAAAAATGGGCTACTACAGCAATATTTACACATGAAACGTAAACCTACTTAGCAAATGAAAAAACCCTTAACCCAGCACCCTAAGCTAAAATTTCACATTGCAGGCAAAACTGAAGATAAATAGGAATATTCTCTAAAAGTCAATAAAACGCATTCATCCGTGAACATTTCTTTACGAAAAATTACGGAGAACCCGGTAAAATGATATGGGATCAGTTACTGATGGAATTTCAGAGGAATTGGATATCGATCTTGTAAAAAGGGATGAATAATCGATTCGGATATCCTTGCGGAGATGAGTTGTTGCACGGTTGTTTGTTTGTGCTTTATTCAGAAAGATTCAGAGGCGGTAATGTCTTGAGATAGGAGCATTTGCTCGAGAATTACATTGTAATGTCACATTCGTACGAATGCTCGGTGCTCTGTTGACGCGGCGAGTGTACCTGTAACATTTTTGTCTACTTTGCGTTCACTCTTAGTTGAAACGTCAGACCTACAAGTCACCTGTCCTGCTCCCCCGCGCTCGTGCGTTTGCTCGGTAAAATGTTATATGAAAACGCTAAGGAACCAACGTTACTAAAATCAAGTTGTAATCGAATCGTATCTTCGATGTTCTGTTACAAGCGAATGCTAATGGCATTCTCTGGCATTAAACCTAGGGTGGTAACGTGACAGCTATTGAAATAGGTAAAAAATATAAATTATAAAAGAAAAAAAAAATAATTACCTATAGTTATAGCTAAAACATAAAAAAAACCACCAATTCTTAAGCAAGCTTGGTGCTGAAAGTTCGTGCCTTTTCTGTATTATGAAAACATACCCTAGCCCTGAAATGGGACTCTAATAGGCTAGTATCATTATGATTTCTAAAAATCATTCATTGATAGAAAGCTGTATTATTGCCTGCCTACAATTCTATGGCATATTTCTAATTAGAAGTTAAAATCAAAATAAATATACGATTCAACAGCTCATTAATTATGAATCATCATCATCTCCCTAGCCTTTTCCCAATCGTGTTGGGGTCGGCTGCCAGCCTACGGGGTTATTACCTATGAAACAGCAATGAGCAATATTTGCGCAGTGATCGCGCGATCACCGCGCGATCGTCAAAAAAAGTCGTATTATGTATGAACCGATTGCTAATCGCTCGCTGATTGTTCTAATGCTCTTATTGCTACGATGACGATAAAGTAGCAATCGCTGGAACTAATTAAATATCACCTTTAACAAAAAAAACTTAACTTTGCTCTTAAAAACCATACTAAATACGAAACCACCAAACGAAAAATGCATATTTTAGTTAACTGATTGCTCCACAGAGGCAGCACTATCGCTAGTTTGCTATTTGACGTGACGTATTTTGAATTGACGTTTGAGCAGCAAAATTTTGCTAAATTATCGCGATCGCTCGGCTATTGCAAGATACGTAATCCCAGTGCCGATTCAGCTGGATACCGGTGTTTTACGTGGAGCGACTGCCTACCTGACCTCCACAACCCAGTAACTGGGCGACACGATACCTCTTGGTTAGTCTGGTCATAGTTTCTGGCTAACCAGTAACGACTGTCAAAGTTCTACGAATGACAACCGGGACCCACGGCTTTACGTGCTTTCCGAGGCACGGGATGTCAGTGATGTCCAAGATAAACTTTAGAAAGTACATATGAATTGAAAAAGTCACATTGGTACTTGCCCGGATTCGAACCCACAACCTCTTGCACGAGAGGCGGGCGCCTTATCCACTGGGCCATCACGACACTCATTAATTATAAATGCATTTCATTATTCTTTTTGAAGTGTACTTTGCCGCTGCCGAGTTCAAGCGTGATCTTATTTAAACAAGTACAAGGACTTGACTTAACGAGACCCTACTGAAGGGAATAAATCATAATATATTCACTGATTTTAGACCGCAAGCAAAGCCAAGTGGTACAAAATTTATTAGTATAATAGCTAAGAAAGATCTAATTTTGTTTATTACGGCCCAGTATTAGTTTCTATGTCAAAGACGATTTTCGAAGATGCGACTGTGAAAAATCACGAATTATAAGTAGTCACAATAGATTGTGATTATGATATGTATTTATTTATAAGTCATGTATGTTCATCGGTTGTCTGGTTAGTTTCTGCTTAGTTTAGGAGCAGATGGCCTTGTGTAACTTGTTCCAGAATATCTATTTTTTTATTTCTAAAAATATAAATAGTTTTCGGCAAATAGGGCCAGGGATAATAATACAAACCCTATATGTTAATACAATTATCACCTGATCTAGACTGTAGGCTTGAGGTACAGTCACTTTTCTGTCATGAATGTACAGTCAAGAGCATAAACACGTATACTTTTAACAAAATAAAAGAAAACTCTTATTAGAAAGAAGAAAGAAAGAAAGAAAGAAAATACATTTATCATAGTTATACATTTTAGTTGAAACATAATTTATAATATACTATATCATGTACTACTGCAAAATATTAGTCCTAAACTAAAGCATCCAAAAGTTACTTTGACAGTGGCACATGTGACATTAGACTTTTGTCTCTGCGATGTCTATGGTACTTGATGTCTGTAGGCGGCTATGACCACTTAACGTCAGATGGACCGTCAGCTTAATATAAATAAAAAAATACTTCAATAAGAATAAGAAATGATTGGGACGTGTCCTTTACTTATAAATAGAAGAAATAAAAGGAAATATTTTTTCGTCCCTGAAATATTCAAGGACTAAATAAATTGACAAAACTTGGCTCAAATAAATCAAAATAATAAAAGAATATAATATCTACATTAAGTGTTCGAGGTCAAAGATATAAATCAGAGTGTTTTTATGTGAATGGGCCCCGGATTAATGAATTTACATTTTAGTATTATTGCGACCTTGTTTTATGGGACCCCGGATTATTTGGATAAAGCAAGGGAATTCGTTTTTTTATTTATTTCGTTTATAAGATAGCTATTATTGTTATTTATGAGCGAGAGAGAGATTCTTTGTTGTATTGCAGAGATTTTTGTGCTTATATAATATATAAATTACTCCACTTAAGAAACAAATAGCCTTGAATTCTTCCCACGCAAAAAGGTTTCGTAGCGAGCTCGTAGACATGCTACGTCGTAGCTCAACGCGTAGCATTGCGGGCAGCTGCGAAAAATTATATTCAAGTTTCTGACTAACCTCTTTGACTAAGCCATTGACAATTCATAACTGCCTGTAAATGGTCTAAGAGATATAAATGTTTTGATTTTAACTTTGACATCCAAGCAAAAAATTATGAGAAATTAATTTGATTATTGTTTAGTGCCTGAAAGCCGATGTAGCTTACGGGCACTAAACAATAATTAAATTAATTTTGCATAAATTTTTCAAGCAACCAGGATTTAATAATGTGTATTCGTATTTCATCCTTCAAATTACCCAACACTTTTAATAAACATTCCTTATCGTCGCAGAGGCTCAACCTGCGGTTAACATTTATTACACCTCGCCTAAAAAGGGTCGTCAGCCCGGATACAGCCAAGTTCCCATTCATATACAGCAAAAAAGGTTCAATACCCCTGCTAAACGCCGTACGGATAGCAAAAACACTCTCCAAGATAGTCCTCGCAAAATATTCTTCGGTCCTCATTCTGTCCTCCAGAATTTTCTATCAGTACTCACAGTAAGTGAGGCTTAAGTACGTCGCTGTTTTTGCGGACGGTATTTTTGCGAGGGACTCAATAATTTGCGGACGGTACGCCTATCGAGCGGTGAGGACGCTTGACCTAGTTGCCAGGTAAATAGCCGCTACGGTTAGGGCTCTGACGGATACTAGGGCTCCGGCAGACTTGATAAGAGTCACAATGTTTAAGCAAAGAAAACTTTCAGTGTACTTATTCTTGGATATGTAAGGTATAATGTTTAAAAGTGTTATTTTTAAAGGGTAATATTAAATTATTTATGAGCAATCTATTTCGTTTTCATAAAATAATATCGATACCTACGAGTGACTAATATTTGTTGTACCAGATGTAAGTTAATCCATACTTATATTATAAACCGGAAAGTGTGTGTGCGTGAGTGTCTGTTTGTCCCTCTTTTACGGCAAAAAGGAGCGACTAACTGACGTGATTTTTTAAGTAATAATAAATAAATATTCTAGGATAACTCGCACACGGTCATCTGATGTTAAACTAAGCAGAGCTTGTACTATGGTAACCAGACAACTGATATACATACTTATATAATTTTAAAATACATACATATTAAAGATAAATCACACCCAGTGGGAGTAGTTGAAGGGATGCAAAGTGACAAAGGCTACTTTTTGTCTCTTTCTAACGCAAGCGAAACCGCGGGCAAAAGCTAGTATGTTAATAAAGCCCCCGAGATTTATAAGAAAGACCTAGGAACAAAGTTATAGTAAAAACTGGTTTTGTGAAGCTAAACTGTCCTTTCAGTACAAGAAGGTTTTAAAAATGAAGTCGGTTAATTAGCGCAAAACAAACAGAAAATTGCTTAGTATTAGTATAGAACACGAAACGAACTTCAAGTCGTTCGTGGTGCGTGTTCCGACGCAACATCTCGAGAAGTGCCTCAAAGAAGAGTTTTGGCCGAAGGGTGTTATGTTCCGCCGGTTTCGTGGCCAGCTACGTGACACCAGTCAGCGAAACACGACGCCGAAACTTCGTGTACATTAGTATTAAGGTTTTGTTTTTTTTTAATATATGTATTAGTGATTATTTTATGTATTTTATACTATGGGCCTTCGTAGCCTGAAATAAAATGATAATTATTATTATTATAGAAAAATGTTTTTTACACAATCAACATGTATTAGACTAGTTATATCCCGAGGGATAACTAAATAAATCTCAAGTTTATTTGCCCTCTGTTTATCAGACAACCACGTCTATTATGAAGGTATAATAATATATTAGACGTTGACGTAGGTATAATAGAATTTCCTATTTATCTTTTTCTCGACAATAGAAAATCGAGGGTCATGAAACTAAAAAAATTGACTGGAAGCCAACGAAATACAATGCAATAACATGATATGCAATGATATTTTAAGTAAAAAAGTATAGATATGTTATATATGCAGTCAAAATGTGGGACATTAAAAATTTGCCAATTGGCAAACATGATACTGAATATCGCGTTGGCATTTGACGTTTATCTCTTTTTCACTCGCACTACTTCAATCATGTCATCCTACTTTGACGTGTAATGTATGTGTGCGTTAGCGTGCCGTTTTTGAAGATAGAATTTCGTCTGGGTAACCTATCTACGCCTTTTTTACTTAAAATATCATTGATGGTATGATATTATAATCTCCTTTTTAATTGAAACTAGCTGTTCACCGCGGTTTCATTCACATTATATTAGATGTTAGGTTACTGCTCTACTCCCGTGGGTTTAAAATCCGTTCAGTTGTTTTTGCGTGAAAAAGTAACAAACATACATACATATATACAAACCTTCACACTTATAATATTAGTAGGAAGTCGGATATTAGTAGTAATTCAAACCAAATCCTGTTCAATTCATCATAGCAATTCTCTTCAAGTCAAATTGCTATGAAGATATTATCAGGCCACTTACGAAGTATTATAAAAAGGTTTTTAAAAAGTCGACTTCAAAAGAGTTTGAACAGATTTAAGCTCTGTTTAATCAATTTAACTTTGTAAATCAACATTGAATAAGGATTTATTTAAGTACAATTTGAAGTTAAGATCTGCCTTGAGGTTTTACTCTACCTCAAAGAGGTTGTGTGTGCTTGGCTCTCAAAGGATTAGCATGCATAATTCCTGATGAAATTAATTCTTTTGCAAACTTCCTGAAACGTTTTTAATCAAGTTTTTAATTATTGTTTCCTATTTAGAATGAATACTGAGAGTTTTTAATCTTCGCTTTATTATTAACTAGCTTTTGCCCGCGGCTTCACTCGCGTTAGAAAGAGACAAAATGTAGCCTATGTTACTCTCCATCCCTTCAACTATCTCCACTCAACAAATCACGTCAATTCATCGCTCCGTTTTGCCGTGAAAGAAAGACAAACAGACAGACAGACAGACACACTTTCCCATTTATATATTAGTATTATAATATTAGTATGGATAGGAGGATCTGTTTGTTATTTTTTAGAGAATTATTATTTAACATAACACTTTTTTATTTAAAGTAACCTTTAAATAAGAACATTTACAAACCGAATTAGTAATCTAAAAAAACTACAAGAATTAAAATTAAATTAAATGGCATCGTAAAACTCTACATGGTTTTTAATTTATCTTTTCAGTAATAAGAGTTGAGAATTGTTAAATTTATGTTTTAGAGGACATAGGACATTTTTTTTATTTGGTTTTTGTTCGCTATAAACGTCAGAAGTCACGATTAACGAATAGGTAGTAAATTTTACGAAGCCTTAATTTGCAGGATATCATCTTTATCATCAATTTTCATGTTCCAAAAATGGCGTACAATATTCAACGCGAATAAAACGCCTCACATTTTATATGAGCCATCAAAACAGTACCACACGCTCTCTCGAAGTTTCTAAAACACGCAATATCAAGGTCACCTAGGTAATTGATACGTTTTATGCTTCATAATAATGTCAACATAAACCTTAAGTAACTAGAACAACTTCATATTACTCTGTTCTTACTAACATTCTGTCCAGCCATCCATAAAACACTTTATAGGCCAATAAACCGGCAGCCTTTCAAGCCATTTTATTCTCTAAAACTAAGCGATTACAGCTCAGTTTTATAGTCACGATTAAAAAGGTCCTTGTTTTTAACGGGTCTCGAGGACGTATTATCAAAGTTTTTTTATTGTAATTCAAAGGATTTAAAGATGGCTGCCAGTCAAAAAAGGCGTGCGAATTTATGATAAGAAATAAAATATAACCGTATTTTTTGGGCAATGTCGCACCGAGAACTAATTAGATTTTAATTTCTACGTGTCAATTAGCGCACTTATTAAAATTTTCAATAATTTATTTAGATAATAATGTAGCCTGCGTTATTGTTTGAAAATGCCTGGTACTTGTATCATAAAACTCACCACACGCTTAGGTTGCTAATGACATATAAAAGGCGCTGGATATAAACTCAAAAATAATTGCCGTGGGACATTCTAGAACAAAATGTTTTAAAATCATTTCATAGTTATGTAAATTTTAAGCCCAAACAAATTAAATTAACTAAACCAAAATCTTTTTTCATCACAATTATAAAGAGCTCATTGTAAGTACACGATCTATTATTGGAATTGTCTCAAAGTTTCCGAGAATAATTCAATTCAAAACATCTTAAGAGCTTAATGAAAAGTTCCTGGAAATCGATACACCCGCCGTATCAGTTTGCTATTCAATTTATTTCAGGAGCTTACATTTCTTTATATTTGTCACTTGAGTAGAATTATAAAACGTAAAATAGAACTGCCTTACGTTGTCCTCAAAAAATAATTTCGGAACGCGAACGAAAAAACTTTTACTTACCTCTTATCGGAGCTCAGATCTAAAACTGGCCAAATCTTGAATAAGATATCCATGCAAATCCCGCCTACCTTAGGCTGAATAAACTCATTTTCTCTGGCTTATTTGATTGAAAAAATATACACGGTAGGGAAAAATAACTTGATTACACAATGTAGGGTAATAGAATAGACACGTATAGGTTGACTACCCCTTTTCTCCCGAGCAGGGGTAGGCAACCTCGGTCCGAAGTCCCCCCTCTAGTGATGTGTAGACGTGACAAGAATTCACAAATCGGGTTAGGCTGGCAACACATTGTGTTGCTCTAAAAGCGTGCGTCAACATGTTGGGATTTACAGATACAATTAGAATTTGTAAATGGAATGCGAAGGCTCGCTTTTCATGGCCAGATTCGATATTTGCTTGCCAATTTTTGAAGGAAGTATTGTAAGAATGGGATTTGTAAATACCAATTTGTTTCGCTTTCATCGTACCGTTTTATTTGTAACAGTTCAGCGCTGTGTTAAGTGGATACCGGCTTTTAAAAACTTAATTATCAGACTAAGTCAAAATGTGTGCAAATTATAATAGGAACTAGTTTAACCTTTCAACGACAAGCGACAGCCGGCTGTCGCGCTGCTATTATCTTTTCATTGTGTCTCGAATCACGTGGGTTCGAATTTCGACGGGCCTGTTAGTCTACTGGTTAGGGACGCTAATTACTAAGCCTGGAGTCGTGAGTTCGAAACCCACCCAGGACAAGCTTTGTGTGATGAGCATGATTGTGTTTTGTGTCGCGGTGTAATATATCTATACTAATATTATAAAGAGGAAATCTTTGATTGTTTGATTGTAATAAATAGGTTAAAAAACCTATTAAAAGACATTAATAAAATTTCAAAACAAACATCCATCCATACTTCCATACTAATATTATAAATGGGAAAGTGTGTCTGTCTGTCTCTCTGTCTGTCTCTCTGTCTGTCTGTCTGTTTGTCTTTCTTTCACGGCAAAACGGAGCGACGGATTGACGTGATTTTTTAAGTGGAGATAGTTGAAGGGATAGCGAGTAACATAGGCTACTTTTTGTCTCTTTCTAACGCGAGCGAAGCCGCGGGCAAAAGCTAGTAGATACATATTTGAAAAAATAGCACGTTGACTTTTAAATCAAACTTCGAACCCTGACCACAGATTCCCTGACATCCAATCAGCCCTAAACATATTGCTAGCAATTTACTAAACAAAGTCCCTTAAAGCTAAAATAAGGGTCACTTTTCTACCAAGTGTGTCAAAAACAAAAATACACGAGGTCAAGCCAAATAAAACGGATTTAAAATGGAAGCGTCCCTGTGTGTAATCATCCTAAGGCAATCAACACACGGGCGATCAGATTATTACACGCACGTATTTTATTTTTAACCGTTTAAACCTAGTTTACGTTGAAGAAAATCTGCCTTGAGAATAAAAATAATTTCACAATAGTCTTTCTTCCTCCTGCCTCTCCATCGCCCGCTGCAGCTTCTCCATTTATTCGCTGCTCTCCTTCACCAGCGCGCTATGCTCCGCTAGTGAAGCGGGTTAGGTTAGGTTAAGCAAAATCGTAACAAAGTCAAAACTTTTCATTGAATATTAAAAAAAAACTTAATACATATTTTACAACCGATGCCGAAGTCAACAAAATAGTTTTTAGGATTTTTGTCTGTTAGTATGCACGTTTGTCCGGGATAAACTCAAAAAGTACTGCGTAGATTTCATTAAAATTTTGCATATTGCTTTGTGGTCGTGTCAGCAAATAGGCTATATATATTATACCATCATGCTGTCTTTCTGGTATAAACAATTAACTCTTACATCTATTTACCTAATTGTAACAGCATTTCTACCGATCTATATCATCAATATGTTGTTGTTTATAAATAAAATTTAATAAACTCGGACGACCGACGTCGCGGGCAACAGCTAGTATGTATAACATTCATTTTGTTCTAGTTTCTAGGCCAATTGTCTATTACTACTCATTGGATCGTTATCTTGGATTTTCTTCTTATTTTCTTTATCTGAATAAGCGTCTAGCGAACTATTGAATAAGTTTGTATCTGTATATTGATATGTGAAGAAAAACTTTCCTATCTCTTGTTACGAATATACGCGAAAGAGGAGTATGAACGGTACGAGACATTCAAAGTTTATTGGAGTGCAGATTCCTGTGTTTTATGTAGTACCTACTTTAAAATAGACATTACCTACACTTCTGCGTTTATACTCACATTTACATACATACTTTTACTAATATTGAATGCGAAAGTAACTCTGTCTGTCTGTCTCTTCTTCACGGTTAAAACACTAAACCGATTTGAATGAAATTTGGTACAGATATAGTCTGGCATCCGAGAAAGGATATAAGATAATTTTTATTCCGGTAATCCACCCCGAAAGGGGAACGGAGTCGTGAGCAAAAGCTAGTATTTAATATAATTTATTTTTCAATCACACCATTTTTTTTAATGCTGGTTTAAATTTCACTGGAAATATTAGTTCGTATATTTGTTTTTTTTTCACTAAGAAAAAAAATTATTATTACCGACAGCCAAAAGCTAGGATATACAATATTTATTAAGGTAGGTAATATTGATGCAAGGTATTTCCTACCACTATTTTTACAAGAAAGATCCGAAACAAACTCAAAAACCAAAGTCTCATGTAAAGCCAAAGCAAAGGTTAACAAAGTGCTCTCTTGATGAGAGAGACACAGATTTAATAGGCCCTTTTCAGATAGTGCCAGCTTTTGTCAGCAATCATGATGTTCAAGGTCTTAGATAATAATCTTGTGACCGTTTTTTATGGATAGGAAATCATCAAACGAGTTCTCCCGCCCTGGGTGAGGCACAGCAGAGTCTCATCAGACTTTTACTGACTAAAACCCACCCTTGCTCCTTCGGTTGCCCTTTATATTCCGGGGCCGCGGTAACTATTAGAACTATTCCGCAACCACGGCAAGCATTGGCCCTATAGGACCCCGTCACGCTGACTGCTCTTTGAGGCGCGCGTAGAACAAAACGCGCCGTCGACACGGCCCTATTATGAAATCTCAAAGCCAGTAGTTCCGCCGAGCGAAAGAGATAGAACTTTACTAGTCGTCTAGCGTCATTTCGTTCCCGCATTGGAACTACTGACGGTATAACATGCCATAATACGTTTCCAGTGCCTTATCGGGTGGCGAGCTACCCATCGCTCTCCGTATCTTGTGACCCTTATGTTATTCAACACTACTACATACCAGATTACTCACAATCCTCCTTCTCTTCCCCAGATTATTCGAAGAAAACCAAGATCTGCTAAATATGTTCGAGAAATTTCGCCAATGTCGGACGAAGGAGGAGCAGATCAACTCGATGGAGCTGGCGGAACACGCCAACAACGTGATGAACACCTTGGATGAAGGCATCAAGGGGCTGGATGACCTGGATAACTTCTTCGGCTACATACACCAAGTTGGAGCCAGCCATAGAAGAATACCTGGATTCAAAGTGGAATATTTTTGGGTTAGTATCCTTTTTGTTAGCATTTCTTGTATGAGTGGAGAGCCGTATGGTTTATATTTCGGAACTAAGGACCCATCGATGAATTTTCATAAAACTTTAGAAATGTGTTTTAATGACACAGTTAAAGTTTCCATACAGAATAATAGTTTATATATTTCTTTTAAAAGAGCGCATTTTTAACCTTTCAACGACCAAGCGACAGCCGGCTGTTGGGCTGCTATTGTCTTTCTATTGTGTCTGGAATCACGTGTGTTTGAAGGTTTAATATTTTTTATTTGAATAATTTTATAAAGATTCATTGACATTCTGGATTTCTACTCCAGTATGGTTTATTGTACATAACAAATATTGTTTTCTGAGTAGAAATAATATTTTAAAACTCATACGATAACAACGGTATTTAACGTCGGCTTATAACAGTTTCATATTCATAACATAGAAATTCTATCAATTACTTAACTCGAATTTACTGCCTCCACCAAAAACACTTTATTAATTTATAATGAGCCTCACTCCACAAACCTATAGATTCTCCTTCAATTCAACCACATTGTAATATCCCAATAAATTATTAACTCTAGGGATGAACCATTCATCAAATTCGGATACATATACCATAAATTGAAATTTTGAACTGCTCGAGTAATTGTAAAGTTGATTGAATCAACTGCCAAACTGGATGATAAACCGACTGTGTTATGTTTTGGATAGTTTCAAATGGAATGGTGTCCTTTCAATGAGGTTTTAAAGATATTGAAGTATTTAGGGATTTCATTTTTTTATTTGGAGCACTCTGAAAAATTCCATTTGGGCTTGTAAATCTATAGATGCAGCTGGATTTATTTTAGTCTTTTTTATTCGATTTGTCTCGGCTCTGAAAAGCAGAATAACGATTACAAGTTGGAGAAAATACACATTTGAAAATATAGAAAATTACAAACACAGCAGAGAGTAAGTTCTTCCCAAAACTTTAAATTACACTATTTTGTACGCCCTTCGACTAGTAGAGCGAAAAGTAGAGTGAAAAGCTACGTTAATCCATGTTAATTTCTGCTATTTCAGCTGTAAAATGCTAATTAAAAAGTGACACACTTGACCGCAGACTGCGATCCAACCACAAGCTGTAATAGAAATCCTTTTAAGCTCACTGGCAAAAACCTTTCGGATTTCTCGGATATTGGAGGGTTCGCTAATTCGCAGCCGACCGCACTAATAGAACGTGTAAAGCTATGTCAGTTCATGTTAAAAGGCTCTTGCGCACGCTCATCCATTTTCAATAAAATGTAAACCGCAAATACAGCAGAAGTAAGTTTTTCCCAAAACTTATAATTACACTACTTTGTACGTCCTTCAACTAGTAGTGTTTAATTGTTGCTATTTCAGTTGTAAAAAGCTAATTAAAAAATGAGACACTTGACCGCAGACTTCGATCCACCCGCAAGCCGTAATATAAATCCTTTTTAATCTCACTGGCTATATCCTTTCGGATCTTTCGGATATTGGAGGGTCCTCAAATTTGCAACCGCACTAGAGCGTGTAAAGCTATGTTCAGTATCGTAATAAGAATTATGAAATATGTGTTCGATTCCAATGCTATCCCACAAATAATATACGCAAACTACCTGCATGCTCGATAGATGGTGTTGGGATCGAATTACATCTCACTATGGTTTCGTTACCTAGCATTGTACATATACCTTGGGTGAAACAATAAACAATCGTCTTGCTCTGAGGTACTGTTTTTCATTTTGTATCACTGGCTTCAAAGGATTTTGTACCGATATTGTACATGGTCCTTCGAGCCGGATGGTGTTTTTGGAATAACACAAGTCTGAACGATTATTTACTGCTTTGGAAAAGAGGTGGCGCTAGTTGTTGGCAAACATAAATACCTGTTGTGGATTATTGTACTGAAGAAATCTTGGATATATTGGACCTTATTGACTGGATCACGTGAGTAGTGAAGTGCATATGTGTGGACAATAAACTGTGAGTACATTCAAGTGTTAATAAAGCGTAGGGAACTTAGCGATTTCAATTTAGAAAATTCAGCGATCAGGGACTTAGAATAGTTTCGCAAAAAACGACCAGACGACGAATCTATGCCCGATTTCGCTGCGATTTTACAAGTGCCCAAACACTTAGAAAAATTTACTCATTTTGGAACATAGAAAAATTTACACTCTTGTTGAGACTTTGAAAAGTTACACCTCACGGGACTTAGAAAATCCTCACTTTCTAACACTTCGAAAAAATACCTTTGGAACTACATCATGGAAAAGCAATTGAGAAAGTTGAAAGATGTCATGGGACAGATTGAGAAAGGTTTCATAAACTTCAAAAAGTCTCCGAAAGATCGAATAAATCATAATTATGTGGAGACACGTCTAGAGATGTTGGAGACACAATTCAGAAACTTCGCTGCAAAGTATGACGAAACAGTAGGCGTGTGTGAAGGAGAAGAGTTATATAATTACTTTCAGGAAGACATTTATGAAAGAGTTAATGAAACGTATTTTATGTATAAAGTTGAATTAAAAAATGCTCTGTCTCAATTTAGGGTCAAGAATTCCAATAAAGAAGTTTGTGAAGGTTCGTCTGACAGTGTGGTAAAATTGCCAAAAATTGTTTTACCTACATTTAGTGGGAAATATACAGAGTGGTCGTCGTTTCGGGATATGTTCATATCGTTAGTCCACAATAACAAGAAGCTGGACGATGTACAACGACTCCACTATTTAAAAACACAGCTGTCAGGTGAAGCAGAGCAACTTATAAGACATGTTCCAATAACTAATGTTAATTATAAAAAATGTTGGGAAATGTTAGAACATAGGTTCAATAATAAGAAATTTATGTCCACATGTATTTTAAACCGTTTATTTGGCCAACGTAATATTGCTACCGAATCATCTAAAGCACTTAAAGATTTAATTGATGTTACAAGTAATTGTTTGCACGAACTTGCTAATATTGGCGTTGATGTAGCTTCGTGGGACGTTATCATTGTTTATGTTATCAGTTTGAAGTTGGACGTAGAATCTAGGAAGCAGTGGGAACTGCATGTTAGTAATTCATCCGATGATTTTCCCTCCTTTAAACAGTTTTGTGAGTTTTTTGAAACGCGATTTCGAGCCCTAGACTGCGTTGAAGCCACGAATAAACCGAAAGCTGATATTAATGCTACATCGCGCGTAAAAGTATTGCATGCTGTAAATGTTTCGTGTCCAAATTGTTCCCAAAATCACAAGCTCGGCAGTTGTAAGAAGTTTTGTCAACTAGATACTGACGATCGCCGTGCCATTGCATTATCTTTAGGTGTTTGTTTTAATTGTTTAGGCAGCCGCCACACTTCCAAATTTTGCCGTGTTTTTTCAAAATGCCGTATATGCCAGCGGAAGCATCATACCTTGTTACATCCTAAGAATCCTAGTAGAGCCAGTTTGGCTGCAACGCCAATGGAACCTAAAACCTCACATGTTAGTAGTACTTCAGAGCCTGTACATGATATCAGTGCAAAAATAACAACTCATTTTGTGAATGGACAAGCTCAGGGTCAAGTCCTGTTACCCACGACCCTTGTAAAGGCCGAGTCACAAAATGGGTCCTCTCAAATTTTGAGAGCTTTGTTGGATCAAGGATCACAAGCATCCTTTATAACTGAGGCAGCAGCGCAATTACTTTGTTTGAAGAGAGTAGTCTCGAAGACTACTATTGCAGGTGTAGGAGGAGGTCATGGCGATATTGTCTCTAGACATGTAGTCGATATTAATATACAATCGTTGCATGATCCCTCTTATACCCTTAAAGTAACTGCGCATGTATTAAGCACACTGACCTCAGTTATGCCTGATACAAACTTTAAACTCGAGGATTGGCCAGAAATACACAGTATACGCTTAGCCGACCCAAAGTTCAATTGTCCTAGTAAAATCGACATTTTGTTAGGAGCCAAAATATACTGCCGTATTTTAAAGGAAGGTCTTATGAAGAGCCCGGTAGGCTCTCTGGTTGCACAAGACACACATTTAGGTTGGATTGTATCAGGCCATGTTAGTAGAGCACATAGGTCTCATAATACTGTGTCTGCAATGCATACTCAAACTGTAAAAAATAAATGGAATGTTGGTATCGCCGATTATAAAATAGATGATATTGAATTAATGAAAGAAGACAACTTACCTCCGGCTAAATGGTTGGCTGGTAGAATTACATAGCGCGTGTTGTCATTAATTCTTATAAGGGTACTACGTCCAATTTCAAAATGTGTGTCATTACAGTCTTCGCGCGAACTCGGTTACGTTCGGGTACAGAAAAAAATGTCTTCCGAAAAGATAAAGTGTATAGCGTGTAACATCGTTATAAACGAGTTATTATGTTTTGTGCAGAATAAAATTAGTGTAATGGACGAAGACAGTTTAAGTCGACTGTGTGTAAGCGCATATACGACCGTGGAAATTACCACTGCGAAGGATTTGTTGTTTGAATCCATTTCTACGAGTACCCGCAACATTGCGCGACGAAAAAACCGCGAGCAAAAAGAAATTGAGGATATTATTTGCATGTTGAAGAGTACAGATCCAGATAAAACCCCTATATTTGTTGCCAGGGAATTAGAGAAATTACCCCCAGTATCATTCGATCACATTGACGTCACGGCCTTATTAAAGGACATCGTCGTATTGAAATCGGAGATTAAAAACTTAAAGGTATCTAGTGCTACGGTCGACCAGCTAAACACATTGAAAGCAGAGATAAACGACATGAAATTTGCGTCGTTGGTAAACGTTGAACGCGATGGCACTGCAAACGTAAACATTAAACGAGGTGCTTACTTACTCGATAGCGGTCGTGACAGTGGTCCAATCGGTTTGTTAAATTTCTCATACCGTAACAGCGTAAACAGTTCACCTGAGCGAAATGATTTTATCACTGATCGTGTGAATTGGCGATCTCCGTTATCTACGGAGAAAATAAATACAGACGGTTATCATGCCAAAACATCCGTGTGCATGACAACACAAAACACAACCGCTGTCACCGCCGTCCCTCCGGCTGTTTGCGAGCTCCGGCCTCAGGCGAGTGGTGGGAGCGTAGCGGTCAGCTGTACATCAACACATGACTCGATGCCTACGTCATCAAACAGGTTTTCTCAAGAGATAAGGACAAATACGTCGCTAGCAACTGGTAATAAAATCGTGTTGGATGTAAACAAACCAAAATCATTGGCGGAAATAACACGCGATGGTGAATGGAAGTTGGAGTCGAAGTCTCCTAAAAATGAGTGGATTTTAGTGCAGGAGAAAAGGCACAAAAATAAACATTCGGAATCACAGTTAGTTAGAGGTAAGGCTGCCTGTCTGCCTGGAAATGCGTTTAAGTCCGCAAGTGTGACGGTACCTTTGTTTCTGTCTAACGTGCACAAAGATACATCAGAAACTGATATTGCAGAGTACGTACTCTCAAAAATAAAAGAAAAAGTTGTAATACACAAAATAAAAATGAAGACACAAAAAGAATATAATGCATATAAAATAATGGTCCCTAATGCTAAGCTAGACATGTTTTTGAATGGTGACTTATGGCCGGCCGATATTACGTGCAGACGTTTCAGACCTTATAAAAACCCTAAGTCTGATAGCGTTGAAGAATCCAGAAAACCATCAAATTAAATCAAATATGCACAATTTAAATCTTATTACATACAACTGCAAAAACATCAAGCGGTCTATTGAGGGTATAAAACAGCTTTGCAGTATTGCGGACGTTATTGCGCTGCAAGAGACGTGGTTACAGCCTGAAGAGCTACCCTACCTGTCTTGCGTGCATGAGGACTTCGCAAGCACGGGAACGTCAGCTATGGACACGGCGGCCGGCATCATCAGAGGTCGTCCCTTCGGTGGCGTTGCGCTATTGTGGCGTAAGTCAGTGTTCTCTTGCGTGTCAGTGATTGAGTGCTCTAATCCGCGTATTGCGGCAATTCAGCTTATAACGAACGATAAGCCAGTGCTAGTCGTAAGTGTTTATATGCCAACTGACTGTATAGAAAATGTGTCGGAGTTCACGGATTGTCTCAGCTGTATCAGTGCACTAATAAGTGACAGTAATATCGAGTCTGTTTTCATACTTGGTGACTACAACGCACATCCAGGTGAGCGTTTTTACCGTGAACTAATAGATTTTTCGATTGAGCAGGATTGGACTTGTGTAGATACCGATAGGTTGCAACTGTCGTCAGGGACGTTCACATTTGTTAGTGAGGCTCACGGGAGCAAACGGTGGCTCGACCACTGTGTTGTGACTGCCTCTGCTATGCAATGTATAACAGACGTGTTTGTAAAATACGACGTCTATTGGTCGGACCATTTACCGTTAGTTGTATCATGTAATCTCGATGTCATTAAGCAGAAAAATATTGTAAAAAGCTTTACCTGTAACACAGTTCAATGGGGAGAAAGGAATGCAGAACAATGTCACGCTTATGAGGATATGTGTAATAATCAGCTTAGACACATTGATTTATTAGTAGATTTTCAAAATTGCTGTGGTACGTATTGTAGTGACCAGTATCATAAAAAGCTAATAAATGATTTATATAGTGATATAGTTAGAAGCCTAGGTACGTGCGCTACGGCGACCTATAAAAGCAGTCGAGGTAAGCGGAAACCCTTAGCTGGCTGGAACAAGCATGTGAGCGAGGCTCACAGGAATGCCAGGTTGGAGTTTAATGTATGGCGTGAGTACGGCCAACCAACCACGGGTCCCATTTTCGACGCTATGATGAGGGCACGAAAGATCTTTAAGGGTAAGCTGAAGTGGTGTCAAAAACACCAAGAACAAATTAAAATAGACATACTTGCGAAACACCATGCTAAGTCAGATTTTAAAGGTTTTTGGAAAGCTACCAACAGGTTGAACCCTAAGCCTGGCGTTCCTGTGAGCGTCGACGGGCTGTCCTGTCCTAGGGATATAGCAAACATGTTCCAAAACCAATTCGCTACCAAGTCAACACTAGGGCCGCCGTGCGGGGTGTTCGGTGCTGGACCCGAGCATGCGGAGGTGACAACTGTCATACGTGCGAAGGAGGTCAAGCACATAATACAGAAGATGACGAGAGGCAAATCACCTGGTCATGACGGGCTCAGCATCGAGCACCTGCAGCATGCTGGTCCCCACTTGCCTCGAGTGCTGGCACTTTTATTTAACCTGTGCCTAAGCCATTCACATCTTCCGCCTGACTTAGTGCGAACTCTAGTGGTGCCGGTGATCAAAAGTAAGACTGGAGACGTATCGGACAGGTCAAACTACAGGCCCATTTCACTTGCCACCGTCATAGCCAAGGTACTCGACAGCGTGATCAACTCACACTTAAATAAGCATGTGCAGCTCTGTGACGCCCAGTTTGGATTTCGGCCTGGGTTGTCAACAGAGGCGGCTATTGTTAGTTTGAAGCACGCTGTCAAGTATTATACGGCTAGAAAAACTAGTATTTATGCGGTTTTCCTTGACCTTTCCAGGGCGTTTGATCTTGTCCCATACGATCTTCTTTGGAAAAAACTAGAGGAGACGTCGCTACCGCCGGAGTTTACATTAATCCTCAAGCACTGGTATCTGAACCAGGTGACTCAGGTGCGATGGTCGGGTGAGCTTTCGGAGCCATGCAGGCCGGAGTGCGGGGTGAGGCAGGGAGGGTTGTCCTCGCCTTTGCTCTTCGGGCTGTATGTCAACGCGCTGATTGAGCGACTCAGCAGCACGCATGTCGGGTGCTACGTGGATGGAGTTTGCTTTAATAATATAAGCTATGCAGACGACATGGTGCTGCTGGCTCCATCAATTGGTGCGCTCCGAAAGCTATTGGATATTTGTGAGTCGTATGCTGTTGCTCATGGACTAATTTATAACAGTAAGAAGACAGAGTTCATGGTCTTTAGGTCTGGTACGAAGGGCCCTACCACAGTTCCTCCTATTTTAATAAATGGCCACCCGGTAAAAAGGGTATATAAGTTTAAATATCTGGGGCACATCGTAACAGACGACTTAAAAGATGATCTGGACCTGGAGAGGGAGCGCAGAGCATTATCAGTTAGAGCGAATATGCTGGCCCGCAGGTTCTCTCGATGTACTATTGCCATCAAACTAGTTCTTTTTAAGGCATACTGCACATCACTGTACTCGGGAGCCCTGTGGTTCACATATACTCAAAAGGCCTATAATGCTCTGCGTATACAATATAACAACGCGTTCAGGGTATTGTTGCGTCTGCCACGCTTCTGTAGTGCGTCGGCAATGTTTGCCGACGCACGCACTGATAGTTTTGATGCGTTGTGGCGTAAGAAATCTGCCTCGCTACTCCACAGACTGCGCGGCAGTCCCAACACTATCTTGCAAGCGATAGCCGCACGGGCAGATAGCCCACTAGTGTGGGCGCTCATTAACCGCACCCGATCTGTTTTAGATATTAAGTACTAACATAGGTTAAGTTACTTTGTTACTAACACAGTGGACCCTGTTGTAGTCTGTATTAAGTAAATAAATTATTAAATTACTACTTCTAGAACCATTATTTTGTTTCGAACTAAGATTTGATTGTTTTTATATTTTTATTCTGCTATTGCACTATTGTTTTTAATACTGTGTTTTGTGTATCATTTTACTAAATAATTACTTTGTGTTTTGATAGAGTTTTAAGGAACTCAATAATACTTTGAAATTGTTTACTTGTAGGTTGTTATTGCACCTTGTCAATGAGATAAAATGTAGTAGGCACTTGTCATGTTTGATCGAAACCATATTATCTGTCCACCAAACTGCACTTGTTGGCAATGACGCCGTCCACTGTATTTTATATATTTGTTATAATCATACAGTCCATTGCTTTTGTTTTTGTTAAGTTTGTTCATGGTGGGCGGTATTAAAAGGAATATATTCCTTTTGGTGGGCGGAATGTTCAGTATCGTAATAAGAATTATGAAATATGTGTTCGATTCCAATGCTATCCCACAAATAATATACGCAAACTACCTGCATGCTCGATAGATGGTGTTGGGATCGAATTACATCTCACTATGGTTTCGTTACCTAGCATTGTACATATACCTTGGGTGAAACAATAAGCAATCGTCTTGCTCTGAGGTACTGTTTTTCATTTTGTATCACTGGCTTCAAAGGATTTTGTACCGATATTGTACAGCTATGTCAGTTCGTGTTAAAAGGCTCTCACCCACGCTCATACATTTTCAATGAAATGCAAACCGCAAACACAGCTGAAATAAGTTCTTCCCAAACTTTAAATTACACTACTTTGTACCCTTGGTAAAGTATTTACATAAACTAGATGACAAACAAGATAGGTACAGAAGTTGCAGTGTAAGGAGGCTGCTTTTATGTTTTTAGCCGTCTGCCGAAAAGAGTATTATGTTTGTCAAGCGTATGTATGTATGTCTCACTCTATGGCACGCTCCACAGCCTTAACCGTTTAACGGAATCGACATAAGGAGATGTCATTGAATTCGCCTCAGTCATGACATAGGGTATATTAGTTAAAAAAAATTGACCTCTACCACCCGGTTTTTGGTTAATCAAGTAGATTATGTTACTAAAGTACTTATACCTATTTGACACAAGCAAATGAAATTTAAGATAATTAAATAATGAATTATTTTTTACTTCAATTAAAATTTAAAATAGAAAACCATCCGTCGGTTATTCAGAAAATAACTATATTCACCTGACCGTCCTGGATTATCCTATTTTCAATACAAGCCCGTTCAACCGTAGTTCCTTCAAAAAGGTATTATTTCACCGAGATATTTTGTTAAACGTGGGTTTTCTCCATTTTCTTATCTGTTACCACGGGTCCGTCTATTTTTGGACCTCCGGTAGTGACCCTTGTCCCTCATTTCCGGTAATGAAGATCCTCCAACCCCTCAAATTATCCACATTTTTCCATGAATCTGTGTTAACTCTGTCAATATTGACGCGGTTTAAATGTTTTTGGTATAAAATAAATATGTTAACTTTGACATTGTTTTACAATGGAATTCGATTGAAGTGGAGTTATTTTAGCTGTATTTTTAGACAGGTTGTTTTTGGAGTTTTGTTAATGTAGAATATTATATAAATACATGAGATTTTCTATGTCTTTGTAATTATTTCTCCCACCTAAATTTACCGCGGGTAAAGACGACAATTTATAAACCAAGCTACTACAATCTGTGATATTTCTTTAACAGGATATCAACGCTATCTTATCATTTGGATCGCAATTGATTGAGAAATTCGACAGTTTGGTTGATTTGATGTGCTATTGTACCATATAATCTTGTAAGTTTGTATTAACAATAACTTTTTTTTCACAGAAAATCGAAGCACCGTTCCTAGCAGCCGTCGAGTCAACGTTGGGCGACCGTTACACACCTAACGTGGAGAATATCTACAAAATTACCATCAAGTTTATATTAGAAACGCTCATAGAAGGCTACGAGGCCGCCGGGAAGCACGCCACGTGAGCTCAATAATGTACAGAACCCAACAACACATAATAGAACTGAAAACTAGAACAAAGTCACGACTCAAACGCTAGTCTTATATAAAAAAGTACATTTGAAAACAACCGACCAGCAGCCGCCATATTGAAAACTTTTAAATTGGAAGCGTCATTCCAAATTCAAAGTGTCAAAAACTGCTGCTAAAAAATTATGTCAATTTAAACGAGATTTTAAAAAGTGAAGTGTACAGACGTTTATAAATGCATCGGGAATTATGTGTATAATGTGAATAATTCTATAATTGTGTATAGTTGTCACTGTTATTTTTCGCTCGTCTGTATTTAGACTGGTTTAGTATAAAGTGGGACTAACGGTTCAGTAAGGGAACATTAAAACTGAATATTAGAGCGCTTTTTCGAATAGAAACATAATTTTAATAATAGGAACAAAATGTAGATAAAAAAATATAGTAAAAAAACATGTGTGTTAAAGTTAAGGAATTTTAAACCAAATAACTTTTTTAAATGTCGCAAAACGCTTGTTAGAACTAATTTAATGATAATCATTATTTATTTCTAATGATATTCTTCTTAACGTCCTCGATGTTGGCTGGACCAACTAATGTATGTTTTATTATTTAAATTTTAATAATTCGGCATAATTATTGTTAAATTGCGTCTTCCGTGCGTGAATGTTGTAATACTTAGAATAAGTTTTAAATTTGAGAATTTATATTAATTAATTAAAATTGTTTAACTAACTTAATCGGTTAGTTACACGGAAGATTACGTTACAATTAATTAAAATATTATTTTAATAAATAAAAGAGCGCAAATATAGAGCACATAAAAGTATAATTTACAGTTGATTACGTTTATATTTTTTTTTATTAATTTATAAGAACTTTCTAAATACCTCTATGCACAAAATGTAAACAAACATATTGATATACAATTCTCAATTTCTACATGTATATTTTCTGAAAATGTCTTATTGAAAAAAAAACAATATAAATGTAGTAGAAATATTAAATACATGAGTTTTTCACATAAAATAAAACACTTTTATACGGCTTTGAAAAACGTTGCGCCAACTACTTAAAACAAAGTAAATTGAATAATAAAATGTTCATTGAAAATGTTGGTAGTGTCTAATGAACGAAAACTGTTACATCAAAAGTTTTCCTTGAAACTCTGTTACATTTTCCCTTTTATTTCAACTTGTGTACAAATCCGATGTTAACTTTTAAGAGCTTCACTAGATCATTTTGTTCGTGTTGTTTTAATTTTGACGTTATTGGTGCTGATTCTCTTGTGCCCAAACTAACGTAAATTTAAGTTAAGTGCATCTTTCTCTTTCCTTTTTATTAAGAAAAGGACAGAAGATCAAATGTTAGTTAAGTACTGTCAAATTTAGACGCTCCATAGATTATTTAGACGCAATTTAAAAACGTGGCGTCTAAATATACGTCAATTTTCATCAGGCGCTGTCTAATTTGACAGGATTAAACTAAAATGTATCTTCTGTCCTTTTCTTTGAGAAATGGAAAGAGAAAGATGCACTTAACTTAAATTTACGTTAGTTTGTGCACAAGAGAATCGGCACCATTGTGTTACCATTTAGAGTTTGATTTTGCTTAAGCCATTCCGGTTACAGTACCGGTTAGGGTTCAATCTTATCGAAATAAAAACACTGCCTAGTATATTAAAATAACTCAAGAAACGAGAAGAAAGGAATGTTTATAGACCTCTTGTATGCCTGTCTGTCCATTGTTCCACCACGCCTTAACTACGAAACTACTAAGCTTAAAAAGTAAAGTACTTTACATAGCGAGTTCTTTACTTATAAAACCTATACGATCGAAATCCATGCAAATCCGTTTCGCATTTGACTGATTTTTATTCAAAAACTAACAACTCTCAAAGGATCTGTCTAGTCCGATAGTTCTTTTAAAACAGCGTTCATAATCATAATATTAAAAGAACAACGAACCGACTTTTAAAATAATGTCGAAAGACAATGAAATTAAATAAAATTGTTTATTAAGCAAGGATAGTGTCAAAAGTGTTTGAAGGATTCGATTCCTTCCTTCGATTCGAGACTCAGTAGAAAGACAATAGCAGCCCGACAGCGGGCTGTCGCTTGGTCGTCGAAAGGTAAAATCACTTTTGCAAATCATATTTTTAAAACTAGATGCGAGTCAGCATTTCCTAGCTGACCGAAACAAACTCAAAAAACCATAAGCTATGCAAATTCTAAAAAAATGGTCAAGTTCTGAAAGTTACCAAAACAAATAAGTACCAAGAAATGTTACAATATCATTACAGATTTCCATTACGTGGATTTCTGTTAAGATAACAAAAAGATGTTTTCTCTACCAAACGTAATAAAGAGAGAAATTACACAATAATACCCTACGGGCAGGAACTAATTAGATGAAAGACATCATGAATATGAAGATTATCTGCTGGTTTTCCTTATATTTTCTTTATTATGTAAGCTTGCTTAAGACTACTGACTCATCTGAATCATGAGGAAGAAACACACTTGCCTAATATTTTTTTTTGGTGAGTGGGAAATCAACCAATGACTGCTCCCGTCCTGGGTGCGGCGGGAGGGCGTGTTAGACTCTTACTGACTAAAACCCACTCATGTTCCTTCGATTGCCCTATACGTTCAAGGGTCACACTTGCCTAATAATCAAAGTCAGAAGTCAGATGATTTATTTATTAAATCGATTTTAAGATCTGGCCATAGCATAATGCATTATTTTTTAACCTTTCGTCGACCAAGCGACAGCCGGTTGTAGCGCTACTATTGTCTTTCTATTGTGCCTCGAATCACGTGTGTTCGAAGGTTTAAGCAAATAATTAATTTTTCATTCTGAATTGAACTTTAATATGTTGATTTTATGGAGTAAACTCGCGTGTCCGTTATTAGGTCTCCTCCTCCTTCTTTGTCTGTCCCTGTTCCCGTTATTTGGGGTCGGGTCTCCTCACTCTACGGCGCCAGGAGAGTCTGTCCTGGGTTGTCGGTTCTGGCAATTGGGCTTTCTTAAGGTCTCTTTCTATATTTGACCACCAGGTTGACGGAGGTCGCCCTCTACCTTTATTTAGTTCTGGCATGGCCAGTGCAATTTTTACCACGTGGTCTTCTCTTCGTCTTTTTACGTGTCCATACCATCTGAGGCGTTGTTTTAACATTTTGTCTGTAACCGTTGTGTTTGTCGTCGTTGTTGTTGTGTCCGTTATTAGGTATTGATTTTAATTGTCAAAACATTATATTATGACTATACTTCACTGAAACGTACACTCAGATAACTGAAATGCAGAATATATAGAGCCAATTTAGTTCACAATACGCGTGATTAGATGAGTAATTATTTGCGTACACAGAAATAATCACAGACTGGATCGAATCCAATCATAATTCCCATTAGAGATTATTATTGGGAAATGTCACATTATAGAAACGTATTATATTTCGTAATTATAGATTTAGTTGATATTGAACGATTTAGGTGGCTATTTGATACATCAGTTTAATGTGGTTTTGCCCGTCGATATGTTTTAAACGTTTACCCTTACTAGACCTTACTTGGCGCAGCCGCGAGACACGGTGTTTTTTTTCTCTTCTCTTTATTATTGTTTTATTTTTATTTTTTGGTTTTCTGCACTGTGTGTGTCTGTGTGCCAAATAAATATTTTTTCTTTCTTTCTAGACATTTTTTCTATGTCATGGTTGCGTTTAGAAACTTGTAACGAAACTGGATACAAATACCAATATGCTTTAGGCCCTGCGCAGACGAGAAACAATGGCGGAGAAAATGTCCGCGGTGAGCTCTTATTTTTACTGTCATTAGGTTGCTTTTATCCGCTAAAGTACGCTTGCAGTCCGCCAGGCGAGGTGCGGTATTTCACGGACCAAGTGCAACCTTATTATAGTACTAATAAATGCGCACCGCGGACTTTTTGTCCGCCGGTGTCCCTCGTCTGCGCTGGTTATTACAAATATTTATCCCCTGCGTGAATCAAACCGACAACACGCAACACAACAACCAATTGCTCAGCCATTGCTCCAAACTCTCGTAAATTACATCGATCATAAAATAGACTAGTCAAACAGTTTAACGAAATCTGCTAAAAATCTGTTATAACCCGGCCCTAACTTTTAGCAACTGATCGTTAATTCCTACGCCTATGACGTCAATAATATAGCACTCAGCAAAGTTCATAAAATTACCTGCACGCGCGAAACTATTTCGGCTAAATATATACATACTTGCCAAAATAAATATTATAAGCATAAAGCAGTAAGAAAAATATAGATTTATCAGCTGTCAAAATTAAAGCAGAGTTATGTATAAAGAGTTAAAGGGAAAAGATATTTTTTTTTCGTAAACATTAGAACTTTCCTTTCTTGCTTTAAACTAAAGCTATTTTATTGTAAACGTTCTGATATTAATTAGTACTAAGTACAAAATAAAGTAGCTTACACACGTGGCGTTTTTTTTTTTGTGGAGTGGAGTTTTCATGGTGTGATCAGATCAGATACAGTGACATAATAAATCAATAAACAAGCATCATCTCACTTGGTCACCTGATCCCGAATTAGACTAACTTGCCAGACAACAGTCAGTTGTGCTACAGAATCTAGGAATTGGCCTTCTCTGTGCGCATTTGATTAGAGTTTTTTTTGTTTCATGGTCCCACTAGAGTTAAAAGAAAAAAAAAGAGAAAAGAGAGAAAGAGAAAAAAGAAAAGAGGTTATTAAATAGATGCTAGTGTAATTTTACAATTATACACAACAAGCCCTACAAGGCTTCGCTTTTACGGAAAATGATTAAATACCAGTCACAATATTTCTGCGGGCCACCAGCAAATAGCGGGATGCATGTGTGCCTATAGACTAACCAGATCAGTTGGAAATTATGATGCAAATTTTTTTCCAACAAATCTGTTATTACTGACTGCGTTATGATTTTATTTCATGCAATAGATAAACTCGTAGTGGAGATACTGAACAATTCAGTGACGCGTCTAGACTGCACAAGCAGTCGGTTGCGTTGCGATGCCCTCACGCAACGATTACGGCGCTCTGCTGAATATGGCAGCTCCCAGTCGATTAACATCACTTCTCTTTAAAAATGCACAATGGTATTTATTATTCAATAAAATTATTATTTACAGTGCTAGTACGCACAAACTAAATCACTGAATTATAACAACGATTAAAAAAGTTTGTCCTTTCGATTGTTTCCATGCCGAAGTATTTCCTGTCGTTTGCCATGTCGTGTTGCTGTCCTATTAGAGAGAGAGAGTTAGGTAAGAGATGGAATGCTATTCTTACACACACTTAGCATCATAATATTTTTTATGTTGCCTCCAAAAACTTTCTCGCGGCAACTTTATCGCCACTAAAAGTCGCCACGTGTACTCCTGGATTATATTTTAATAAGTGTTCTGTTCCAACATTCTTGCTTCTATAACCCAATCTTGTTTGAAAGCAAACGATCGACGTTTAATTTTATACAAACATGCCAAAATTTATGTATAAAAGAAACTCGCCTATGATTTTACTTGTTTAATTTTGCACAAAATTAATGTAAACTAATCTTAGTACTACATAATTTATGGATGTACGACTCATCCCGGCTCACCGGCTTTTCTAATTTTAAATAAATTTGTAACGTATTTCCATAATTTTTTTATTTACATCCACCACCGCTAGCCCTACCTAACGCATAACGTTACAGTGGATGAGTGAAAAAAGTTAGACAAAATTAAAAGAAATTATCCAGCCAAGTGCCAGTGACACGCGCATCAAGGGATTTGTGCGAAATTTATTATTTACTGATGTAATTTCGACTTTATGGTTTCGTGATTTTGTACTTTACTTGTGCTATATGCTCACACTGTGTACGCATATAGCATAAGTAATGAACTAAATAAGGGACTCGTAAATTCTTACGAGTTTCATTTTTTACTATATATTATACTATATTTTTACTATGTATTAATTTCAACTCGATACTTCAACAGGTTGAAGTGTCTAGTTGAAAAATAAAATTCTTGGTAAATAAAATCCTTACAGCCAGACAAAACAACACAGAGATTATATAGGGATTCCATTTAAGCTGTACGGATCCAGAACCCTACAAAATCAACAAAACATTGTGCCATGCCGCGGGCTATATTTTCGGATTGTATTCCCATGCATGTTTTTCCATATTTGGTAGCTCATACTTTTCTCTACTGCTACTAAATGTATACATCTCAATACTGCATAAAATATTAGAAGCGTGTTGTGTTGAGATTTAAAAAAACATGAGTAAGACTTTCTTTTTGTTTTTGTTGCTGTTTCAGGGAATTTTGAAAGTTACATTTGCTGAAATGTACTAGCTTTTGAACGCAATTTGGTGATTGTCGATTTTTTCGCATGCACACAAAGAGATGTCAGATAAAAAGTTACTTACCTATGTCTTTTCTGGGGTTGAAATTGAAACTTACTCAAAAATCGGTTGATTGATTTAGCCGTGAATACGTAGAAAAACCTAAACATGGACAGACAGATTAAGCGTAAGAAACAAATATAGCGCATAGAGCACGAAGTACCCTTTCGTAAAGTTTCTAACACAAAACCGATACACTAAATAAAACAGTAAATCATAGTTTAATTTCTTATTTTAAATAAACTTAAATCGTCTATCTGATAAACCCACATAGGCTAATGTGTGAAAATGACATGTATTTCTGTTTTATGGGTTATTTTATTTTATAAATTTCATAATGGGCCCCTCTTTTAATTGGCACCCGGGGCCTTACTGCGTACCCACTTAAATACATCTCTGGATTATAGTAATCAAGTTGAAATAAAAGGACGAACAATTCTTCTTCCTAAGTTAATGATTGTTAAACCATATATAAGTATTGTATGTACGATCGTTATTATCATTGTAATAAGTACTTACTTAAGTAAATAAGTTGTATTTAAAATGAATTGAAATAAGCAATGAATGTGTTGTATGTAATAAAATGTATAAGGTCGGTGTAATAAAGTGTTAACTTGATTTGAAATAAATATTATTTGAAAATGATTTTTTTTGTTTTTTTTATTGATGGTGTCGTTGCTGTTATTATAGTTTATTTATAGTGATTTTAAAAACTAAATTCACTAAACTATAACAAATACTTTAGAAAACAAAAATTAAATGGTAAAAAAAAATCGTCCCCATCGCCATTAACAGCTAAAACGACCAAGACGCTGGCGGAATTGTTATGTGGAAAGGCAACTTTTTGCAGGAAAAAAAACATGATAAAAACCAGGTCCATGAAATTTTTGTTGTTATTTGTGAATTATATATAAATAGATTCAGTGGCGCCTCCTTCATACAATGTAAAAAAGCCGGCTGGTACCAATAAGATTACATTATGAGGCTGTCACTAAAAACAAATAAAAAAACAATATATACGGTGACTGGCAGTTAGTGTACCATAGTTATACGTGATTAAGTAATTAATAACTAAAATAAAATTTCTTTATTCCAGACTTAGCGCCTTACTAATAATCGCTGCATAAAGTTATGACAGGTTTATACGTCAAAAAATGTATGGTTACACAGGCTTTATTCATTGCATAACTTTACACAGTGATTATTATTAAGGGCATAAATGTACTGAACAGCTGTTTTTGTCAGGTGCGTCTCACCAACAAGCTGGGGTATTATTAATTATTTTTTTCATAGTTACAGATCATAGAAAATCAAATTTATTCCGTCGATTTGGCGTGCCTGTCGTGTTTCTGTAACGGGGTTAATTCTATACACGTGACTACAATGAAACGGTAAATTCAAGCGAAAATGAAATCAAAACGGTAAGCTTACAGTTCAGGTGAATGAAACACTTATTGATGTGAAACATCTATAGCCGCACGTAAAACAAATTTCTGGCGTGGCGAACGCGTCGCCACGCTTTTGTTTCTTTTCAATCATATTACTTTTTGATATGCGCCTTGGCCTCACGTTTTGTGGTTTTCAGGGGCACTGATGCCGAAAATGAGGTCCATTTCAGAATCCAAGATGGCGGCTAACATTTTTCAAAATTTCGGTCATGGGTATCGTTTCCGTGGTTTCGATGTGTGGATGTCGATGTTTCACATCTGCCAGGCGTCCCGTGACGGCTCACTTTTTTATTATTTGAGTTCAATGTGATACTTACAGTAGTGAATGCTTTCAGAATTTTGGGAGAAATTAACGGATTTTTATATTGGTCAAATGATTTGAGGACTATTTAGGTTGATGATAAAGGTAGTCTCTTAATAATAGAAGCATATTTATTTAATTACCATGGTGTTCTCTTGATGAGAGAAGCACACATATTTGAGGGAACCTGTCCAGACTGTGCACAAATTGTCAACAAATTCATAAGTATGGGAAGGGCAAAGCAAGAAAATATTGTTGGAAGAACACAGATTTCTAGCATAGATATTTAATGAGCAAGGATTAAAGCATCGTCAAAGTAAACAAATGTCTTCTGTAGCGAATGTACAAGGTTTGACACTGGGTAAGGTTCATTACTTACATCAAGAATAGAATAGAATCATTTATTTGCCATAAACATGTGTATACATTTACATACATACACACGCTAGTGCTACATGCACTAGCGTGTAAGTGTAAGCGTAGTAAGCGTGTATGTAGGATAATAATAAGTACAATGCGCTTAAAAACATGTTTGCCATTTGACATGGCATGCAAATATTTATAAAACAATAATTATCTAAAATCTATAAAAAGAAAAGATAGTACTTAAATAGACACAATAACACTTACTTTAAATCAGATATTATTTCATCTAGGAACTCTTTAACATTATAGTATGCTCTCTTTACTAAAAACAATTTGAGCCGACATTACAATTCACATTACACGCACGTCTGCTTTTTCAGTGATTAAAAGCCAGCTGTATATAAAAAGGCAAAAGTGGCTAGCTTCAAATTAAACAAGAAGCATTGTATAAACAAACTCATTGACAAATTTACTTCTGTTTAATGACACGGAGGCTAGAATAACTGCCGAAACCTTTGAAGACCCATACTATTTTAATTGGGTCATAAAACAGAATCACTATCTTCCGATATGACTCTTACTACTCACTCTTAAAGGACAATATAGCTTGCAAGCAGGTAAGCCTACAAAAATATATATAGTTCACTCAAAAAGGCAAAGACTTATCGCATGCATCATCACTAAAACAAAAGAAATACATAACCTACAATACATACAATATCGTCACCATACCTTTTAAATATCATTCATGATCGATACGATAGCATACAAAACTTCACTTTTATCACAAAGGCCTAAGGTCAAAATTCCCGTAACAATAATTAAGTAAATTAAAAATAGTGACGTCCAGTCACCATAATTACGCTTATGGAAGTAATATTATCATACAATTGCAGTCAGTATTGTATGGGTAACTCGTATGAATAGTGATGGGCAATTATTTTTGCAATAATAACCGTTACTGTTATTTTAATGCGTTATTTATTCACAATTTTGACATAAATACGTTTTTGAAATTAGGCATGGATGGTTATGCAAATTTTTTATGTTACGGTTTATTCCAGGATTTGAATTGAGGTCGCTGTATTGGATTGTAAATTAAACACCGACCAGTCGTATTTGTCCTACACGGGAATTATTGTTGCCATAATTCCCTGAAGCAGTAGATATGTAGGTCAAATCGTACATACATAGAAGGTTTAGAGATACATTATCTATTGATTGGTTGTCATAAAGTACGCTTAATGGTAACGGAAAAATATTAAATTTATTCCTTTTCAATCTTCGTCAATCTAAATGACAGTAATTAGTGACCAATTCTCAAACACGTAATTGTATGCATGGTAACAATAGAAACTAAAAAAAAAACAGGTTTTTTTCTTTTAATCGATCACAAATTACCAGTACCGTTTTATACAACTGCAGCGTTTTTCAAATTGTTTACTAATATTGTATAAATAAATAAATGAATAAATGATTTATTTTTGTAAATAGGTAATAAATTACACTTTTACACGTCATTTTTTTTTCCTTTTTTTTTTTAATCAAACGATGGGGCCGGTGTTTCCTAGCTGGACTACTCTGAGAAGAAACATCCGAAACAAACTCAGAGGTCAAAGTCTCTTTTAAAGTCCATACAATATTGTATTGGTCAAAATATGCGAGGACCATGAAGGTAAACTGAAGGGATCTCTTGATGAGAGAAACACACAGATTTGAGTGAACCTGTCCAAACAGTGCAAGCATTTGTCATAAGTCGTTAAGCTCAACTAAAAAACACGTAAGGAGCTCAACGTCTCGACGAACAATACCAAAGTAAGGACATTCGGGTAGGCCGCATTAAGTACTCAAACCGTCAGTCATTATAAAACATACTAGCAGTCAAGCAACCCACATAGTCCTCACACTCACAACAAATATGATGTAAAAAAAAATATATAGGTACTCAGAAAAGTACATAAATGTCAAGTTCAATAATTACAATGTCAAACAGAATAAAAATTGGTGTACAAAATAATAATACTTTAAAAAAGTACTCATAAATGTCAAATATTAAAATTTCAATGTCAATAAATATAAAAATGATAATTTTAACAAATGTCAATATTGGCCTATGAATGATTGAAGCAGCTCAATTCCAAGCATTTGAGTCCTCAATATACTCTTTAACAGAATAGAAAGCATTCCGGCATAATTTACGTTTTATAAATAATTTAAATTTGGTAATGCTAAGTTCCTGAATCTGGCTAGGAAGTTTATTATAAAAGCGTATACATTGACATTTAAACGAACCACCTATTTTTTTAAGCCTAGTTGAAGGAACAATATATTTGTCCTTGTTTCTTGTGTTAATATTGTGGATATCACTGTATTTTTTAAAGTGATTAATATTTTTATGTGCATACAACAGATTTTCATATACATATTGACAGGGCACAGTCATAATATTAATCTCTTTAAATTTGTCTCTGAGGGAGTGTCGGGGACTTAATTTATAAATAGAACGAATATCCCTTTTTTGTAAAACAAAAATTGTTTGAATATCGGCGGCATTTCCCCACAATAGAATTCCGTACGACATCAAACTATGAAAATAGCTGAAGTAAACTAAACGGGCTGTTTCCAAATCCGTTAAACCACGAATTTTCCGAACGGCGTATGCTGCGGAGCTGAGTTTTTTAGACAATTTATCTATATGGGGGCCCCACTGAAGTTTGGCATCTAGTGTTATGCCTAAAAATACGGTGGAATCGTCTGGTCTCAGTTCTTCTCCCTTTAATAAAACACAAGTATCTACCTTTGCGACATTTGGTAACGTAAACTTAATTAGTTTAGTTTTCTTTTCATTGAGAAGTAAATTATTTACATTAAACCAATTAACTATTGTAGAGAGAGCACTACTTATATTATCAGTTATCAGTTGCTGACGTTTAAGTTTAAATAAAAGTGAAGTATCGTCTGCAAACAGTACTACATCATGTTTATCTTTAATGAGATAAGGCAAATCGTTAATGTAAATAAGGAACAAGAAAGGACCAAGAATTGAGCCCTGGGGCACGCCCATTCTTACTACAGAGCCGGGTGATCTTTCACCGTTAACGTCGACTCTTTGAATCCTATCACTCAGGTATGAGGTGAGAAGATCCAGAGAGGAGGCCCGGATTCCATAGTAGTGCAGTTTCCTGATTAAAGTTTCATGAAGAACGCAATTTAAATCAAATGCCTTGGACAAATCACAAAAAATGCCCAATGCATCGAATTTGTCTTCCCATGCATCATAAATATGCCCTAAGAGTTCAACACCTGCATCGGTGGTTGAACGACCCCTTGTAAATCCAAACTGTTTTTTATGCAATAACTCCAATTTGTTAAAATAAAACTGCATTTGATTTAAAATTAATTTCTCAAAGATTTTACTAAAGGTAGGTAGCACTGAAATTGGTCTATAATTACTGGGGTCAGATGTGCTACCTGATTTAAACAATGGTATTATTTTGCTGTATTTCATTAAATCAGGAAACTCACCACTATCGATACAGTTATTAAAAATATTGGCTAAAGTAGGCGCTACAATATTTATAATAGACTTGACAAGTTCTACAGAATTACCCCATAGATCTGCAGTCTTTTTAATATCTAATGTATGAAAGACTTTAATGACATTTCTGCAAGTAACATGTTCAAAACAAAATTCAGAATCACAGGCCGGCACATTTTCTTTAAGCAAAGATTCTGCAGCTGCAGGTGATGAATTTAAAGATTTAGTAGTCGAAACGGGAATCTCTGCAAAAAATGTTTCAAAAGACGCGGTTACATTTGAGTCTGATTTAATTATATTATCATCAATCATTAAGCAATAATCACTAATTCGGTTATTAGACTTACCCGTTTCGCTATTAATAATATTCCATGTCGTTTTTATTATATTATTACTATTTTTTATTTTTGAACTCAAATAGCGTGACTTGGCCATGTAACAGACTTTTTTAAACAATTTAGAATAATTCTTTACATATAATGTATGGAAGTAAGGTTTGTTTTTTTTGTTTATTATTTTGTCTGCAATGGGTAAATAATTTCCGGGATTAATTAATTCCCTAACTTACTTAAAATAATAACTGATACTAAGCTCGTTATTAAGTATAGTTAAAATCATCGAAAATGCAGCTTTGTTTTTAAACTTTCAACGACCAAGCGACAGCTGGCTGTCGGGCTGCTATTGTCTTTCTATTGGGTCTCGAATCAGGTATGTTTGAAGCTAAGAAAGAGCAAAAACCAATGCAAATGCAAATTGGCCTATTAAGTACATATTTAAAATATCATCTACCTCAATAGCATCAAAACAGTCAAGCAGAAAATAATAAAACTTAATCCCAAAAATTTCAATAAATCCCGAAAAAAATTGTGAATATCACTCAATTTTACCTCCCACGATTCGTTACCCATAATTTTCACGCTTACGAGAAAAATCCTGAAAAACCGCCATCAAAACCGAATAGTGTCACATTAATGTCACACTTCCATGTCAAATCAGGCGGTTTCAGACTAGCGTTTTATAAACGCTCTTAGTTCGTTTCGAAAGCGCATATAAGCGTCTATTGTCGCGCCTTTTGCCAAACGTCCAAGCCTTACAAGGGTTGCCGCGCTTATAAGCTCGTATAAGCATATTTTTACTGACTCACCACTACCGGTTCGAGTCACACGCCAGAATGTGTCTGGTTATATGAACTGCAATGTAGTACGCGTCTTTCGGACCGTCCGTATACGCGCAGAAAAAGCGCTAGTTTGACACCACCCCTAAGCAATTCACCCAGAAATCGTTGTCGTCTCGTACACGTGTCGTTTCCAATACTTTCATCTTCAAATTGGATTTAAGGGGTCGGTGAAGTGTCCTTGAGTGAATGATAAAAACTACGTCTGTACGAAGTCCTAGAATTTGAGTGCTGTAATTTTTTTTTGCAATATAATAATTTTATTGGGACAGTGGCATTGCGTAGCTTAAATTGTAACAGGCAGAATTATGTCGTAGTTATATTTGTAGTATGATTAACATTTACAGCCACTTTTGAATTATATTATCAAGGAATTGTCGTCAGAAGCTAGTGCCTCGTTCGAAAACATATAGGTCTCTAGGGCAAAAAAAGGTCGCAAAGACTTATGAAGAACTAGCTTTCACCCGCGGCTTCGCTCGCGTTAAAAAGAGACAAAAAGTAGCCTATATTACTCTCCATGCCTTCAACTATCTACACTTAAAAAATCACGTCATTTCGTCGCTTCGTTTTGCCGTGAAAGAAAGACAAACATACAGACAGACTGACAGACAGACAGACAGACACACTTTCCCATTTATAATATTAGTATGGATAGCGAGCAGGACTTTCACAGATCTCCTTTTTAACAAAGTTTCTACAAAAAATTTAGTGATATTATTCATGTGGCTTTCTGTAGCTTATGGTTTTGTTTTTGTAATTCTCCTTTGATTTAATAAATATTTATAATTTATATAAAATTTATTTTCTCTAACATCTGGTGGCTAAAATAACCTTCATTTCAGAATACTTTATTTTATCACCCATTTTGTTATATTACAAAATAAATAAGAAAATAAAAGTATTTTATTTACCAATACAAACCGTGCCAACGTACACCTATATTTATAAAAGCCAATACTTTTATGACAGCCACTCGTAAAATGAATAATAAAAAAAACCATTCAAATAGCACTAACACTGTAATAGTTATTTTTATTCAAAATAACTGTTATTTTCCCACCACTACGACATAGTTCTTTAGCCTCAGTTGCTAAAAAGTTTAGTCTTCGTCTAAACTAGTTAAATAAATGTGTTATTTATTTTATTTATATTTAGTTTCTTGAGTGATGGAAAATTACTAGACGTCGTTATTATCGTTATAATGAGTTTTAGTGGTGGTCCTAATTGACGTTTAATAGAGCGCGATCGTTTGATATTTTACGACTAATTAAGAATTTGTAACAAGTGTATTAGTTAGTTTTGATAATTTGTGTCTAGCTATGTAATAAAACTATGTGTTGAAATTATTAGGTAGGTTAAAATCCAAAATTTATATATCAAGTGTTTTTTTATTTATTTTTTTATTTATAATACCAGCACATTAATTTTCAGTTACCTCTACAATTAGACTGTTTGTTCGTATTATTGAGTAGGTATAAATATATAAATATTTTTTTATATAAATTGTTATTTTTTATCTAGCCTTCAGTCCAAATCACTTTTAAAATTAAAATGTAGACAGGGAAAACATAACAATATTTTATTTGTTTTTAATATTAGGTAATTATAAACGCATATAAAATAATTATATCCCCAAAACTGATTACCTACTACTAGTATTGAGTACCTACTCTACCTACGCCCTGACGCGCAAACTATATTTTTTTCTAATTTTAGAACAGACAACAATTTATTGCATTTGATTTCGAAGAGCGATTTCGGATACTCGCACTGGTGTGTGTTCGATAGTCTGAAGCGACGCTTGTAACTACTAAACGCTCACTTATAAAGTTTATACAGCAGATTGACTAACTGTGAGTGAAATAAAAATTGGAAAAAAACAGTGATAAAAAATAAAGTGCTATAAAAGTAAAACTAAAAATAAAAATGAACAGACAGTGAAAAGAGAGTGGGTGTAAATAAAACATTAAATTGTAATAAAATTAAAAACATTTAAAAAACAAAATCGTGGCAAAAAAAATAAAACTTTAAATGTTCAAAATTTAAATAATAAATAAATAAAAGGTGTGCTAAAAAAAGACGCCATTTTAAATCTATCGTGATTGGAAACTTTCTACCATGGGTTGTAAGCTGACGAAGTTGGCAGCGTCAGAGTTCAACCACGATGCCATCGACCGTCCGCCGCCACCTTCAGACCCTCGGTCACCCCTCACCACGAAGCAGCAGTACTGCATGCTGGCATCCTGGAAAGGAATCTACAGACAAATTGAGCAGACTGGCATTCTACTGTTTATCAAGTAAGTTGATTTTTTTTGAACTTTTTTGGTGCTGTTTCTCAAGGCATCTTTACGTTCGAGCTGATTTATCACCGTGATGACATACGGCATTACTGGGTAGGCCCCTACCTACCACAGGGAGGGCTTAGGTAGGGGTTAGGGCACCTAGTGTAATTTTAAGTTAAAGTTTTGAATAGTAACTCTACATTTTTTACCCACGACGGAACGGAGAAGATGTGAAACCCAATTAATGTTCCCATTTAGAATATCCAGAACGGCTTGACCGATTAACATGCAGTTATCAACAATGGTTTCTAGATAGTCATTACAGAATCAATCCTCCAGGGGGTGCTTCCATATTTCTTTTTCTCGTTTGCGGTGAAATTAACAAAATACAATCTCCAATCGTTTGTAAAATTGTTCCCTTTCCACGACTTCTTTTGTCTGTAGAACAATTTCCCTGTTACCCTTATTATTATCACCCCAGTGATAACGGGGTCGGTTTCTGAACACGGCTTTTTGGAGCTTGTTGGAAATATAAAGGAGCTAATTGAGGAAATATTACTGTATTTTTACTGCTATATCATTGAGCTGGAGGGATAAGATGCACGTGGAATTTATCACTAGGTACAAGAAACCATTCGGTTTTGTCGCTGACGACATACTGGAAATACTTCTGGAGTACCTAGATTGATGTCATCGCGATCACGCTTAGATACGTTAGTTATATGATGATAAAATCCATCAGCATTATTTGCATAAAAACAAATCATTAAATTCAGAAAAAAACTTTGCCTAACACATTTGAATCGTCCAAATATGATAAAGTTAATAGCCCGTTCAAAAACCTTGGTAGGACTGAAGAAAAAAAACGTCAAAGGAACTCCACGAATAAGCTCTGCAATCAAGCTTTGACGGAATACAGATACGTTATTCTTGTTGCTTCTAACTCTCGTTGGCTGCGTCTAGTAACGTTTTAAACCAGAATATTCGACAGTTGACCTTTCAATTCCACTTTCCATAGGTCGTTATATTGGTATATCGGTTTGTGATATTCTGACATAAGCTGTCACCCGAGTTTTTATTACTGCTCCACTCTTGTAGGTTGTGGCGTGATGTTTAATAGCATATAGCAGTCTGAAATACACGGGCTATCCAACACTATAAACTTTATAATATTCGAAATAAGACACTCTTTTGCTTTATAATATTCGTAAAAATGAGTATAGAGTTGCGTACTTAACGCGACCTACCCAAATAATTATTTTTTGGTACTGTTAGTCATGACGTTGGACACCTTATATGTCTTGTTAAGCTGAACGATTACTGAAAAACGCTCTCACTGCCTAAATAGGTCCACCTAAATGTACGTCCTTCAGCATCTGAATGTTTCCCTCATCAAAAAAGCATCTCGGCTATAAATCTAAATGGTTCTAACATGACCAATACAAATTGTATGGACTATAAAAGAGACAGTTTCCTAGCCGAATATGAGACTCTGCGTTCGGTTAAAATGATGAAAAAAAAATTATTACTTATTCTGATGCAACGTCAGTTATTGATTTTTCTGGTCATGACCAAAACCACTCTTAAAATGACAAACGTGACTTTATCATGACCGACTAATTACCACAACTGAACGAGTCGGTGACATTGATGTTTTAACACAGTGTTTTTTACGTACTAACCAACATACTAACTAATTTAACACTGAAATCGGGTTTTGATATAAATTGACAGATTTCATGTGGCAATTGTCTGTGATAGTAACAGTTTTAAAACTTATTGCGAACAGACAGAGGCGGTAGGACACTTTATTACAAACTAGCAGCTGTCCTCCGCAGTTTTGCTTTTTTTTTTCTTGTACTATTTGTTGGTTCTATATTGGTATTTTTTTTTCGAGCCACAAGATACAAGCTATGCTTAGTTTGTGGCTCACCGTCTAAGCCAGAACTGTAACTATACCTTTTGCCTAATAAACGTTTATTATTATTATTATTATTTTATATGCGTTACATATCTCGGGACCCAAGGATCCCGGGCTTTTGGAAGGCATACGAGGGGCCGAAGCCAACTCGCAGAGGCCTCTTAAGCTAAACTTTATGTGAAAAGGGACACCAATTATTATTATTAGTTTTACATTTTTGGCTATTGCTCCGTTCCCGTAGGTTGCAACGCAATGGTTCCTAAAACGTCCCTTGATAAATGAGCTATCCAACCCAAGGATTTTTCAATTCGGACTAGTAGTTACTGAGATTAGCGCGTTTAACTAAGCCAATAAACAAAGTCTTGAGCTTTATAATAGTAGTATAATAGTAGTATATAGATAGACTGTTTAGTTTCGACGTAGTCGGGTCGTCTATGCCCTCGGGCTAGTCTGGGACCAAGAGCAAGCCCATTATAATAAAAAAAAAAAAACGTAGTCGGTTAAAAAAAATGAGGATGCCATTCCCTTCACCAAAACACTTAAATAACATAAGTAAGACTTGAACAAAAGACGATGGTGTTTTTTTTCTCTCCTTAGACGAGCTTGTTTATTATAAGCTGACAATTTCTTTTTCAGTTATATCATAATCTTTCATATTATTATAAAACAAAGCGGCTGCCACGTCTGACTGTCGTGACGTTTGTTCACAATAAACTTATAACAGTTTTTTATGCAGTTTTCGCTAATTCATAGAACATTTTTTAAAGAATATTTAGATATACAAATATTCACATATTATAACAGTAGAGAAAACCCGAGAATTTCAAAGATCCTCACACATGCAAAGCTAGAGCACGTCGCTATTACAAATATAAAAATATAAACAGTTTCGTTCTTTTTTGTTTACACGTGCTAATCTCTGAAACTGACAGTCCGATTGTAATGAGTCTTTTTATATACGATTTAATACGATAGCTATAGCTACGCTATGATTCACGTAATTAACCAAAGATTTAGACAAAACAGTGTCGGCCAATTAAACAACTATTATGAATTTATTGGAGAATTTAGAGCTGCCATTGGTGCTGATTCATTTTGTTTACAAACTCAAATGAAAAGTTCAATGCATCTTGCTTTTTCCATTTTATTAAGAAAAGGACAAAATATTCATATTGGGTTAGCTCTGTCAAATTAGACAGCGCCTGAAGTAAATCGACACATTTTTGCTGTCGTCATGTTTATATTATTATTATGTTATAAGCCTAAACTTTCCCACTGCAGGGCCAAGGCCTCCATACCCTCCTTCCTCCTCTCTCTGCATAAAGCTATTTGGGACCAGTCTTTATCGAAGGAGTCTAGTTCGTCCCGCCATCTCCGCCTCGGCCTACCGCGATGTCGCTTTCCATGTGAAGGCACCCATTGGGTCGTGCGTTTAGCCCATCGCTCGTCCGACATGCAGCAGATGTGTCCAGCCCAGTTCCATTTCAGTGTGGCAGCTTTCCGAGTGAAATCAGGGATTTTTGTCATGTTTATAATCACTTCTAAATTGTCTGTACTCAATTAGACAGGACCAAACTAATATTTTATCTTCTGTCCTTTTCGTAATGAAATAGTAAGAGAAAGATGTACTGATATTTATAGTTTAGTTTGTAAATAAGGGAATCTGCAACATTATCATCTTCTAGGCCTTTTCACATTTTTTTTTTTGGTGAGTGGGAAATCATCCAATGGCTGCTCCCGTCCTGGGTGCGGCGGGAGGGCGTGTCAGACTCTTACTGACTAAAACCCACTCATGTTCCTTCGATTGCCTTTATGTTCCAGGGTCACGGTAACTATTATTAACATTCCGCAACCATTATGTTATACTTGACTTCCTTTTACATAAAGCAATTGCCTAACAGATCTCTACAACTCATTTACTGGGTAACACTTTATCCTTCGTCAGACATATTGGCTTTTCTGACTTCTGACTACCAGTAACGGCTGTCAAAGTTCTTTCAATGACAACCGATACCGTGATATCGCTGAGAAAGTTTTATCGGGAGAACATTTTAGAGCTGTATTAACAAAACCTTTCGCCACCGGCCGATATTGCTTCAAACTATGTTTTTATTGGTTTTTATTTTTCGTTTGTAATTCTGCGATTTAGGCGTGTTTTAGCGAATCGGTTTTCGTTGATTCGAGCAGATTTTTAGGTGAATTCTGTTTTTAGCTTTCATTTTAAAAGTGATGACTGACCTTAATCTTCTTTATCTTCTATTAGAACACAGCGGTCTCAATAAATATTTTGCATGTTTTAATTACATTACTTTTCAAACACCTAGATAAGTATATTAGCAAGTACCTCTTCTCTATCTTACAAACATAGCCTTCTAAGACTATTACTTATAATTCGGGCAATAGATAATATTAAACAAAAAAAACGATTCCAAACCGATAATTCCAATAATTAGTTCATTCAAAGAAACAAAAAAGCAAAAACTCTTTAATCTTCATAGCAGTGCAGATAGATACAACAATTAAACTGAATAATGCGTAAAATTGTACAAAATAGTTTGTGTACGTAATTACTTTTTAGTGGTTAGAGTCTAGACACCGACCATTTTACGACTCAATGTTTTAAATAAAGTTTAACCAACAAATCTCGCAAAGATAGCAGAGCGTAGTAAATTCTTAATTACACCTACACGAGCTAATGATTATATTTAAAAGTAACTCTCTCTGTTTGTTTGTTTGTTTCTTTATTAGAGCTAAATCTCAGGTTCGGTTGTATAATCCATATTAATATTATAATTGGGTCTGTTTTTTCGTCTTTCACGGCAAAATGGAGCGACAAATTGACGTGATTTTTAAGTGGAGATAGTCGAAGGGAACTATTTGTCTCGAGCGAAACCGCGGGAAAAAGCTAGTAATTACATAGGTATTATGAAACGAAATTCCCATTCGCACGTGTCTGTCTGTCAGTTCGCGATACTTAACATCAAAAACTGTTAAACAGATTTACATGCGGACTTCAAACTAGTCAAACGATTGATTGACAACTTTTCTGTCATTGGCGCCACTTTTACATTTCTTCACATTTACTAATTTCTTACTATTATAATTTTAAAGCTAGTTCTATTTTAAATATTAATGTTTTAACATAATAATTCCAATGTAACTCGCAAAATTATCAAAGCAAATTCATCCAATGACTGCGCCCGTCCTGGGTGCGGCGGGAGGGCGTGTCAGACTCTTACTGACTAAAACCCACTCATGTTCCTTCGATTGCCCTTTATGTTCCAGGGTCACAGTGACTACTATACACATTCCGCAACCCCGGCAGGCGTTGGCCCTGCTAGGCCCCTTCCTGTGCTGACTCCTTCTCTTTGAGGCGCGCGTGGAACACTAACGCGCCGTCGACGCGGTCCTGGTCCTAGCCGGGCGGCGAGCTACCCATCGCTCGCCATCCGCAGAACCGCGCCTACGGTGGCCGGTAGTCGTCTTGCGACTCTCGACGTCTTCGCCTGGGTCTTTGTCCGGGGCGAGAGGCTAAATTCAAACATAGCTTGCCGACTTGGTGACGTCAAACCACTTCAAAACCTGCCGGGGTTGCAGAATGTTTATAATAGTTACCGTGACCCTGGAACATAAAGAGCAACCGAAGGAACATGAGTGGGTTTTAGTCAGTAAAAGTCTGACACGCCCTCCCGCCGCATCCAGGACGGGAGCAGTCATTTGATGATTTCCCAAATTCCCACTCACCAAAAAAAAAACCACTTCAAAACGATTTTCACGAAATCGATATCATAACTTTACTAATTACAATACTTATATACTATATGCTACAATATTACTATATTACCTATATACTATATTACTATACTATAGCTTTTACCCACGACTTTGTTCGACGAGTTCTAAACGTATATTCTGCATATATCCTTCCTAGAGATCCACACGCACACCTTTCATCGGAATCGGTTTAGTGGTTTAGTCGTAAAAACATAACAGACTGACGAGCAAAGTTTCGCATTTGCAATATACCTAAGATTTATCGTGGATGCAGAAGAAGGAGGCAGTAAAAGTAGCTTATCCCTTCATCTGGCGATTGGTATTGGTATTGCCATACCACAGATAAAACAACAAAATGACAGTGATAATAAGGGTGAGTTTCGCGTGGCAGTAATATGACACCGACAATAATCATGACAGCTGTCAGATTGACATTTCGCCAGACCACAGGTTATATCCTTCCTTGGGGTTTAATCTAACACCGCACCGAATGTCGTCCAAATCGGTTTAGTAGTTTTGCCATAAACTCGTTTATTTACTAGCGTATGAAACTTCCTCTTAATTCATCTAATGAAAACCCGCATCAAAACAGAAAGACAACAGAAAACTACTTTGTTATAAACTATGTACATGTAGTGATATAGTATGAATCTATTTACATCTCAAGATTCAAGATTTGTATAAATAACCATAGAACTTTGTAGGTATTTAGAAACGAAAAATTTATAGATAAAAGTAAATAACAAAAACTGTTTAACTAAGCAACAAATGCTCGAAATAACCAAAAGCAATTAATTATCAACGTAATTGGGCAACACGCGGAACTGAACAATAGTAAAAGAAACATTTACAAAATTATGCGAGTAACCAAATCTATGATTAATTTATTTCACAAGTAATTTACTATTATGGAATCGGTAACTACGACATTTATAAATAGAAGATAATCTATTTATACATAATACTAGCTGTCCCTCGCTGTTTCACCCGCATCTTTGGGGTCTACTCCTCTCTCGTAAATAGCAACGTGATGTTATATAGCGTTACTAGCTTCTGCCCGCGGCTTCGCTCGCGTTAGAAAGAGACAAAAAGTAGCCTATGTTACTCTCCATCCCTTCAACTATCTCCAAATCACGTCAAGTCAGTTCGTCGCTCCGTTTTGCCGTGAAAGAAAGATAAACATACAGACATACAGACAGGCACACTTTCCCATTTATAATATGAGTATGGATTCGGTAAATGGGCTAACCATCATGAAAATAATTATTTAATAAGCGCGTCTTATTTTTTTTTCATTCATTCGTAATAAGCGCGTCAACCAAACATAGAAACAAACTCTTCAGTATAATAATAATATTAGCATAGATGTGTAACATCTATAATTCTGTATACAATAAAATACTTCGAAATAAAAAAATACTCGAATTTTCTATTGTCACCGAAAGTCAACATAATATTCCCCTTTGTAGTTTTCATACTTTTTCTTTTTCACTTCATAACGTCTAAAATAAAAAATAAAAGAGAAACACAAAATAATCTAAACTACAAAGAATAGATTCTTTAAACACGGTCCACCATTGACTGATATATCGACTATCGTCTCTAGTACGGTGGGCTAACATAACCAGTATAAGCTGACTTTTGATTGAACGAAAAACATACACAATGCGAGGTCAGGTAAAACTGGTTTTGTATAGCTTGATGTGTAGCCGTGTGTACAAGGAGATCTACGACTGACAGCCGAGAAAATAGTGATTTTCTGTGATTTGCACGTAAAGACGCACGGGATGTCAGTAATGTCCTATATAAACTTGGAAAATATAAATGAAATGAATACATTGCTACTCGCTAAGTTTGGAATCCGCAACCTCATACATGAGAGACGGATGTCTTAACCACTGCGCCATAAATACACTAATATTTACCGATTGGTTATCTAAAACTATAAAATAACTATAAGGTCTACCATTCAAACAAACAAATTTTCAACAAACTGCCACCTCAGATCAGACCTATAAATAAATTTAAACGTGCAATATTTTGTTGGCTTTTGGAAAAATGTTTTTATTGCATTAACGATTTTATAAATTATAAACTATAGTCCCAAATAAGTATATTTGTTCATCATAAAAAACAGCTATATATAATAATATGTATACGTCTAAATAGATTAATATAAAATGTTAAATTTGATTTCGATCTTAAAATTGTTATTTTATTTTTAATTTGAATTCTAATGTTTTAATGATAGTCGTAATTGCAATTTTTTAAAATTAATTCTTATAATAATGTTTTAATATTAAATGTACTTATAAAATTTCTACGCCGGAAACGGTAGTGTATGAGAACAATACTGTGTAACATTATAACATCTACAATACCATACACTAAGAAATAAATATATTCTATTCTATTCAATTCTATTCTATTCTATTCTCCAAGGTTAGAACACACGGATAAATTGCAGATGACGTGACATTTAGTAATTAGGGCCCAGAAATTGACTGATAGCTCTAATATGGACAAAGGTTTATTTTAAACATTATTATTTTTAATAATAAGTATTATGAACTATAACTCTGTCGTAACGAATAAATTCAAAAACTACCAGACCGATTTCAATTTTTATTTCATTAGACAGCTACATTATCCCTGAGTAACATAGGCTAAATAATGTCACGCTATGGCCCACGGGAGCCAAGCGGTAACCAAAAACCTAACGAAACGCGGGTGAAACCGCGAGGAACAGCCAGTAATACTAAACAGGGTTATTGGTTGGTAGGTAAAACATCGACATCCTCTCCGGACTATGTTACTAACATCATAATCAACAACTTTTGTTCTACGACATTTTAAAAAATTATCATATTTTAGTTCATTACATTTTAATACAAAATTAAAAATATTTAAATTGAACACTCTAAATGTGACGAAGTCTGAGTAGCAAACGAGGACAGTGCGTGGCAAACGTAGGTATGTTGTTACGGCACAATAAGACAACGAAATCTTGAAGATTTGTTTTTGGTGAATGTAACATTTTGTAAAAAATCATAGAACAAAAGTTGTTGTTTATGATGATAGTAACATAGTCCTGAGAGGATGTCGATGTTTTACCAATAACCCTGTATTTATGACTCAATACTCTTCGACCGTCTGCTATATCTATCATCATATCGCTGTCCAGAAATAGATGTCAACAGCAATATTTTTAAAATGATTTTCTACACAAGATAAAATAACAATGACATATTACAATAACCCAACAATGAATCATTATGGTGCGACTACTTGCCGTATTCGGCAAAACATTGGCGTGTTCTTGCAACGTAATATGAACCTTATTATAATAATACTAGAGTATAGTTTAAATATTTAGCCAAATGCGCCTAGTGGGGTCACCATTATGTGCCTTTGTAACACTTCAATACATACAATGCTCGGTCGTCAGAGAGATTTTCTTCTCGTTTTAATCGAAAACCAAGGATCGTTTGTGGTGTGAAAGTTTTTCTCGAAAAAGGTCTGTGGGAAAGGTGGGCCGAGTATGAACGTGCTGAAGTAAAAGATTTTGTTTAGGAATTCGAAATGCTACAATCCTATTATCATCATATCAGCCTATTATCGTCCACTGCTGAACAAAATCCTCCCTCAAATTACCAACCATCCCGGTCCTGGTCAACCCGCCTGCAGCCAATGCCGCTGCTTTTAGGGTTCCGTACCTCCAAAAGTAAAAACGGAACCCTTATAGGATCACTTTGTTGTCCGTGCGTCCGTCCGTCTGTCAAGACACACATACTCAAGTCTGTTATCTCTCAACGCAGTGAAAAAATCAAATTTCTACATCAACGCAATAAAAAGATACGACTGTTTATGTTCCATTTATCTATACTAATATTATAAAGAGATAAAATTTGTAAGTTTGTAGGTTTGTAAGTTTGTATGTAGGGGGTAATCTCTGAAACTACTCGTCCGATTTGAAAAATTCTTTCAGTATTAGATAGCCCATTTATCGAGGAATGCTATAGGCTATATACTATCACGCTACGACCCACGGGAGCGGAGCAGTAACGAAAAATGCGGGTGAAACCGCCGGGGACAGCTAGTAAGTTATAAAATAACACTTTTACACGTCAATATTGTTATTATATTAAGCGAACGATGGAGCCGGTGTTTCGTAGCTGGAGTGCTCTGAGAAGAAACATTCGAAACAAACTCAGAGGTCAAAGTCTCTTTTAAAGTCCATACAATCGTACTGGTCAAAAACAATCTGCAATATTTAAATCGACAATATCTGATCAACATTTCGTTTACCACGCACCATCATGACCCACGACAAAGACACATTTCGGGCTAAATCGATCTTGGCTAAAAATAACCAAGGGCTGCTTCTCATCTCTGAAACTGATTTTGACACGATCTCGTCTGTCTCGATATAAATCACGTGATCGGCATTTACGAAATCTTTTTTTTGGCTTCCGTCGTTATTATTTATATAAATGAGTTCGTTACATTAAGTTCCGTGTCCGAAGAAAGCGCGATGGCAGTATTAAAAGCGTCTTCAAGTTTACCTTATAAGTTGATTAAAGAAAACATCATAAGATAATTAATATGAGACCCTTTTGCTCAGCCGTGAGACAATAGTAGTCTGATATTATGATGAGAAAAAGATTTCTTACTAGCTTCTGCCCGCGGCTTCGCTCGCGTTAGAAAGAGACAAAAAGTAGCCTATGTTACTCTCCATCCCTTCAACTATCTCCACTTAAAAAATCACGTCAATACGTCGCTCCGTTTTGCCGTGAAAGAAAGGCAAACAGACAGACATAAAGACACACTTTTCCATTTATAATATTAGTATGGATGACCCGCATTAAAGAAGCATTTCCAATGGAATAGTAAAAGACTGGCAATAGTATTATTTAGATTTGACTTAGTAACAGCTAAAGGTCATCTCAAGCAGGTGCAACATCTGCGAGATACATCACGCACTCAAACAAGAACGAAAACAAACAAATACACAAACGATTTTAGAACTCCATTTAAAATACATGAAGTGAGAAGTTAAACAAACTAAACGTAATTTATCACTTTCATACAACCCACGCATATGAATAAATGAAGATCAAGATATTTTTTGCAAAAAAAAACTGACTTCCTTCGATTTCGGCATGATACCATCATCAGATCCAGGACCTGATGGCAATGGGACCATTTGGGAAGTCTACCCTTTTCAACAAAAAAGAATTGTTTATATCGGTTGGTAAACGATGGAGCGATGCGCGATCAAACATAAAAAAAAATACAAACATCCGAATTGAGAACCTCCTCCTTTTTTTAGAAAGGTTAAAAAGACTCGAATACGAAGACTCATAAACATTCGTTTCAGTTATTCATGCACTATTGCACTTATATTGAGTGCTAAGTGCTTTCCAGATGAAGTGTTTTATGCGTCAGTTCAAGAAGCTGTAAAAAATTGGGCTGCAAATATGTGTGCACTTGATGTTATTGATTATCACCAGCGGTGTTTGTCCGTTGGTCTTTGGTTGGTTTCTCAGATATAGATAAAGAAATTAATATCTTGGGACAACTCACACGCGGCTGTCTGATCCCAAGCTAGGCAGATCTTGTAATATGGTAACCAGACAACTTAATTATATAATTTTACTAGATGCCTCCCGCGATTTCACCCGCGTTAAAAATGTTATGGGTGAACAACCCTTATCACTTAGGGGTATGAAAAATAGATAGTAGCCGATTCTCAAACCTACTAAATAGTCATTTAATATTTGGTAAAAATCGGTAAAGCCGTTTCGGAGAAGTAAGGTAACTAACATTGTGACACGGGAATTTCATCTACACTAATATTATAAAGAGGAAAACTTTGTTTGTTTGATTGTAACGAATAGGCCCAAAAACTACCGGACTAATGTTAAAAATTCTTTCACCATTCGAAAGCTACATTGTCAACGAGTAACATAGGCTATATAATGTCACGCTATGTCCCACGGGAGCGAAGCAGTAACCAAAAACCTAACGTAACGCGGGTGAAACCGCGAGGAAGAGCTAGTAATATATAAGATAATACATACATACCTATTATTATAGATAAATTACACCCAGATTTGTAACAAACATGCTAATCACACATGGTTTGCCCTGAGTTGAAATCGAACCCATGACCCACGGCGTAACAGTCAGGTTAACTAACCACTAGATCACATTAGACAGTCACATTAAAAACATTTTATGAGATTCATCAATAGTCCTATCATCCAATGCCATATAATAAAATAACGTAATAACAAGGATGTTGTATCGAAAAACTATCCCATAGGACAACTTTAATTCCGAGTAAAACGGGAAGATCAATTGTGTTTGGGGCGTGTAGTATCTCCTGCCTTAATTAAAATTGGGTGCCGTGGCCAGAATACAGTCGAGAATACAAAAAACACAAAATTATTATAGTATCCGTATTCTAGCTTGTTGATATTATTAACAGGATTACCTTTAATAACAGTCGCAATAGTTTCAACCACACCAACCAATATTTTACTGTTTTACGTGATTAATCGCACACGTACCTTTTTTATTTGTTTTTTGCTTGACGTTTCGGCAGGGTTACACCTGCCATGGTCACAAGCAGACTGTTCGGCGACACTACTTCGTCGATGAAGATGAAGATAGATTTTCATCTACCGTCAATGTTGACGATTGTCCACTATAAAGCCGCAATAAAAAAGGTACGTGCGCGTTAAATCCCGTAAAACAGTAAAATATTAATATGCAACGCAAAAGTTTAAAGTATAACACACCAACCAATGTTATTGCAAACTTTGAGACCATTAGAAACTGCATCGGCTTCGATATTAAGCCCTGTTAAAGTTATATGCCAGCCATATGCAATATGGAATGGTTCAATTCAAGCGTTATTGGCGAAAACCACTCTTGTTAGTTCTGCTAGGGTTGTCCCGAAAGCCGTTGAGTATCGACCGATCTTGCCAAACGGTTCAAGCACGGTTGTGGTGGACGCTATGCAATAACAGTTTGTGTGGAAATGGCGGTTTAGGTGTTAATCGCTTCATGTAGTGTTACTGTGACTAGACCTTTATCGGGCAGTGAGCTGACAAAATGTAATAACTTCATCTGCTTTGTTATCACCTTTGTTTTGATATAGGAATCTAGAAGGAAATTAATGTAGGCTAAAGAGCTTGTTAAATTAAATGCGTTAATTTCTGGAACTGCTGATTCAAAATGATAAATTCTTGAGGAAGGTTATATGCGATGTAACAACTGTTGCCGATGTGATGCTCGCCTCACGCTCCTCTGCACCTGAAACATAAATACCTAAAATATGTATTAATAAATAAGTAAAATAAATTAGAATTAAGGACTTACCTTTTGTTATGTACATCTGTGTGCCGCTGAGACGGCTGTAACTGTTTTTTGAAAAATAATAATAAACGTATAGCTAGGTAGCTGTGCCGGCGCAGAGACGCGCGGCGCCTCGCACCGCTCTCGAATTCAGTCGCGCTAATGCAGCACAGTAAGGCGCACGTCTGTCGCCCCTGCGCACCTACCTCGCGATCTCACCGAACTTTTGGCCATTTTTATTCCTCGTACAGGACCAGTGACCCGCTAACGCCCACAACAACACTCTTTCTTCTGTATAACTCTATACACCCTCTCCTTTATATAATTCCTCACAACCCTTCCTCTTCTTTGTATAGGGTCATTTCGCCTGTTTGCGTCCATTTAGTGCAGTTGTCAACTTTGACGGCGATAATAAAATTGTTGTAAAACTATTTTTTATGAAAAAAATATGTGATGTGTTAGTTATATTAGTCTATTTTAAGATTTACTTGCAGTTTTGTTCGAAACCTTTAGGGATTTTTTTTTAAATAGGAAAGTTTCAGAAATAGGCGTTTTACCCAGTTTGCGTCCAAAAAATCCAAATTGCGTCCACCCGTGGACCATTTTGCGTCCAACCACTTAGAAAAGGAATAAAGGGGTGATATTTTTAAGAATTTGTAAAAATAAGCTGAATTACGAAAAAAACTTTATTTATGAATATCAATTATAAAAAAAAATGGTCAGGTGCGACTGAGTCGGACTCGTGCAACGAGGGTTCCGAAATTATTATTTTTTTGTAAAATACATTCAAGTTTACGGTTTTCGGAGCTTTTTCTTTACTTGTGCCACATGACAATGCGTCTTGCTAAATTTCATGATTCTAGGTCAACTGGAAGTACCATATTATTATAGGTTTTGATTCCCTTGCAAATGTCTAAATGTGCAATATGAATGGAAAGTAAACAGCCATACATTTTTGTTGCGTTGATTTAGAAATTCAATTTTTACACTTCTTTGAGAGTTAGCAGACCTATGTATGTGATATTAATTTCAGCTTGATATCACGACGCCTTTCTGAGAAAAAGGGTCTTAACAGACGGGCGGACGGACGGACAGCAAAGTGATCATATAAGACTTCTGTTTTTCTAGGAACGGAAGTACGGAACCCTAAAAATTGTAATTATTTTCATTAAAAAAATACAAAAATAAATATATTTCATCTCAACATTGATTGAAAGTAGTACATAAATTGGGCACGCCGTGATAGCGGCGGTAGGACCCCTCTTTGAGGAGTGGCTGGAGAGGCGCCACGGCGCTCTCACGTTTCGCTTGACACAGGTCCTCACCGGACATGGTCAGTTCGGGTGGTTCCTGTGTCGGATTCGAGCGGAAGCGACGCCTGGGTGTCACCACTGCAGCAACGGTCGCCTGGAGGACACGGTCGAGCACACGGTGGAGGTGTGCCGCGCATGGGCGGACCATCGACATGTCCTCGTAGAGGCAATCGGTGACCTCTCGCGCCCAGCGCTGGTTCAGGCCATGCTTCGGGGCGAGACGTAATGGGATGCCGTCGCCTCCTTCTGCGAAGCAGTTATGCTAGTGAAGGAAGCGGCGGCGCGCGAGAGGCAACGACGATCCTCTCGCCCCGGACAAAGACCCAGGCGAAGACGTCGAGAGTCGCAAGACGACTACGGCCACCGTAGGCACGGCTCTGCGGATGGCGAGCGATGGGTAGCTCGCCGCCCGGCTAGGACCAGGACCGCGTCGGCGGCGCGTTAGTGTTCCACGCGCGCCTCAAAGAGAAGGAGTCAGCACAGGAAGTGGCCCAACAGGGCCAACGCCTGCTGGGGTTGCGGAATGTTTATAATAGTTACCGTGACCCTGGAACATAAAGGGCAATCGAGGGAAAATAAGTGGGTTTTAGTCAGTAAGAGTCTGACACGCCCTCCCGCCGCACCCCGGACGGGAGCAGTCATTGGATGATTTACCATTAACCAAAAAAAAAGTTGTACATAAATAATGATTGCACGTTTTACAATAAACAGTAATCAGTTCTGTTCTTTTTGCTAAATATCAGTCTTGATTAATAATCCGTTTGCCTGTCTGTCTCTCCTTCACGCCAAAACCACTGAACCGATTTGAATGAAATTTGTTACAGATATAGTCTGGGACCCGAGAAAGGACATAGGATAGATAGTTTTCATTTCGGAAACCCCCGGGAACGGGAAGACAATTGTATTTAACTAAAATACTTAGTGGACGCAATTGGATTTATTATTATCCACTGTAGGTACAGTTTGCGTCCATTGCGGACGCAAAGTGGAAGTTTTGTAAATTCGATGTAGTAATTCGCGTCCACCTTATTTTAATCGTTAAATGTAAAAAACCTAAGCAAATTCATGATTAACATTATTCCTTTTTTAATTATAAAAATCTAGAAACAGCTATTAATCCTAAAATTCACATAAAACAATAAAAAACTTATCATCGAATGCACCGCTGCACACTATTTTTTATCTAAAAAACCGCGCTTTCGCGCTTTCTTGTTAAACAGCCGGGACTAAATATTTTTTTAAACAGGATTGGTTTGTCGCACGGACCTTTTGACCTTATGTGCGTGTTTCTTATACATTGAGGTATTACCGGTGATGACTATTCGTTTGACTGGTGTGTAAGTTTTCTTAATTTCGAGGATTTTTTGAAGGAGATCCGTAAAATGGACGCGAATTGGTCTATGGACGCGAACAGGCGAACTTACCCTAATTATTTTCAATAATTTCATTTTCGATCATCTTTTTTTTTCTCTAGTATCATAATACTTACATATGTATATACCCTTCGACTTTTAATTGTTTTTTAGTGAAAATTTTAGAACAGTGCTCTTAGACATAGACCAAACAATTTAATTACCTCTAATATAGAATATATTGATAGCTTTACGTGTCTGGTGTATGTAATAGCGCATGAATATGGTATCGATCACTCCATCATAAATAACATTAAGACGTTATAAAGCAGTTTGATTGATACGTTATTAATGATTGCTATTATAAATTTCACTTTAACGACTTCCATAGAACATGAAATGAATAGATAGGGCGGAATTTTCAATTCATTTTCTCCATGTAGATCACACTAACGATTAATACAGTTTCTACTGCATATGACAAATATTTATTTGCCTTGGAGTTATTAATATAAATGTGATTTGACGGAGAGGGAAAAGGCCAAGAAATAATGGGTGTGTAGTGTATGAAGAATAAATTCCAAAATCATTGCATTTACATTTGTTTTACTTAGTTTATTTAGGTTATTATTTCTTTATGACGACAAGTTGCGCAGCTCGGGTTGTATCACCAAAAAAATGAATGGAGATCTCTGAGCCCATACATTTTAATTGGTGGCCCCACAAGTCAGACACCCGCCACACAATTAAGTCCTAAAGTGATATAGTCCTTACAGGCATAATCGCAAAAATATGTTAGCAAATCATCAGTTGCTTAAAGATACCTACGTTTTAGAACAAGCAACAAAACTCATTTGGTCGGAAGATCATATCAATCCGTTTCAAGTACAGTCTATCGCAATGCCCTAGGTTGACTGGAAGAGATCTCTTCTAGAGATAAGTCCACCTTTGTAAACAAATTACAGTTAAGTTCTCTGTTAAACAGTTATGTGCAATAAAGTATATTATATCATTTCATACAGCTCCGATATTACGGAAAATACCTAACTACCTCTCTTTTCGATATCGCTTGGACTCCTAAAAAGTACCAAACAAACAAACAACTCTTAACTTTCCTATTAGATGTCCTATAACTTACATACCAAATAGACATAGCCTATATACCTACAGCTAACAATCTCTTTCTCAAAGTTTTGTAGGCACAGACTTATAAACAAATACAATAAAATGTCTATTAGATACTCACAAGTACTCCGAAAGTTTTCCTCCTCGGGGAGGGGGAGGGGGAGGGTCAAATAACCTCTAGGAGGGGGAGATAGTGTTACTCTTCGATTATCGAAAAATATTGTCGTGACATCGAAAGTTCATAAAAGTCACGTATTACTTTGTAAGTGTTGGTCGGGCTTAATATTGACCTACATATGTATTTTGGTGATTATTGTGACTATGTGTTGTTTGAATGGAATATGTATGTAAATTAGAATGTGTATTAAAGTAATAAGCAAAACTTATGTAATAAACTTAGCAGTTGACATATTATACTCATAGTCTCGTAGTACTTTTTATTAAATTAGTTTCATATTTGCTTAGTTTTCACAAATTGTATTGATTTGTTTGGATCTGTCATTACAAATTGACAAACAACGCCTTTCCCTTAGGTGCGATATTGAGGTTGCGGAATGTTTATAATAGTTACCGTGACCCTGGAACATAAAGGGCAATCGAAGAAACATGAGTGGGTTTTAGTCAGTAAGAGTCTGACACGCCCTCCCGTCGCACCCAGGACGGGAGCAGTCATTGGATGATTTCCCACTCACCAAAAAAAAAGGTGCGATATTGAAATATTATGTTGTATTTTTGCATTACTCTAATACAAAAATACAACATTTCAGGGTTCCGTATCCTAAGGGTAAAACTACAAAGACTTCGATGTCCGACTGTTTGTCCGTTTATCATCATATTGTATTTGAAAGTTGAAATTCGCGTCGCTATAACAACAATTAATAAAAAACAAATTATAATAAAAAATACCTACTTAAAGGGGTTCCTCATTCATCACTACACTCAAACCAATATCTAAATGAATATTGAAACATCTTTAAAAGAAGCTCTTGTGAGTGCTTCGATAGATAAAATTTTAGCCGAACACTTTACCCAAAGATATACGACTCTGACCTACTAACCTTGACCGACTCACAGTAACTTCTAGAACATCAAATAAAGATGGGAAATAAAATTATAGCGAGCTTCAACGATATTCGTGAGACACCGTAAAACTTGGAAAGAATATTTTCTGCTGACATCTGTGTGGTAACTATCGTATATAAAGTTTTATTATTTTTGTTCGCATTTCAATTTCAACATGTCAACGTGTATAAATTGAAAAATCCTCAGTCACGTATTTATAAAGATCGCGTGTCGCGACTGCAACAAACAAAGGGGACTTGAGAACTTCAAAACTGCTGAACAATTTGGATGAGATAACAAAGAACCATATCTAGATAACCTACTTTCAAATAAAAAAAGATGATCTAAATCGGGTCACCCGTTTAAGAGCTGCGATTCCACAGACAGATAGATAGACACACATATTTAACAGGCAAACTTGTAACAGTCCTTTATAAAAATGATAAGATTTTTTTATATAATTGACGATGAGATTGCAAAATAATTTCAAACAATTGTTTAAACGTTTTAATAACGTTTGGAAAATTTAGGTCAATCCTTTAACTAAATAAAGATGTTTAAGACAAAAGACAAAAATTAAAGTGAAAGTAAAATTTCCCTCTTGAAATAAAATTAAATTATAGGTTAGGTTTAAAACATTAAAATTTTTTATCCAAAACATTTTACTGTATTTTTCCTAACCTGCCTCATTTGGTAAACAAAACAACTAAAGTACAAGTTTTCATATCAATCACAAATAACATGTATGTCTTCATATTTCAAAGAAACACATGCGGAATTAATTATTAGTACATAACTGTAACTACTAGCAAAACAGGTATTTAAGTACAAATCAAAAATCTGTTCACAGCTTTCTTCCGGTCTCTTTATACAATGTGTAACTGAATTAATGCACTTTGAGAAAACAGTTTGTTCAGAATTGTTTACTGAATCGACTTTTGTAATTTTTAATAAGTATCTCTGTTACACTGTGTGTGCTGTCACACTTCTGCTGTACAGTCAAAACAAACTAAAATAGATGAAATACCTACTACGCTAGACCCTTATGCAAGTGCGACTGTGTCCATGCGTAGATTTGTAATGTGACTATTATTGTCTCCCACAATCTATACAACTAATTTATAAAAAAACAGTGTTTTAAACATAATAATAAAAATTCAGTGTCAAGTCAAAACAATAAATAAAAAAACAGCTTATATAAATAACAAAATATAGAAGAAAATTCAAACTGCCAGTCAAATAGGCCAAGTTAACAAAAAGGTTTATTCCCGTTGAATCACACCGCTTTGTGTCACACTGTTACCCATGGAAAAGAAAATTACCAGTAACTCAAAGCCAGTACAACATTACAGTATTAACAGTGACCTCAGTGACCCAAAATGGTGTGACTCAACGGGAACAAACCAGAAAATACTCATAACATTTCGATAGGACAAAATATGACCTCAGTAAATTCAGAATAGAAAATGATTCGCTGGTACTGCAGTTAAAATTGAACCCATTACATCTGTGGTACCATCAGACTTGACCTGAATACGTCATATATCCGATACATACTGTCAGCAAAGTAAATTAGTGTGCAGGGCTGACAGATATAGGAGTAATTGAAGTCATTTTGAACTGCAGTGGATAGTTTTTAACCTCTTGTGTGCCGTAATTAATAAAACAATTTAAAAAGTACCTATTGCATCTCGCGTATATCTGCGTTTCCAGCAGTCAAATAATACACGTTTTATTGAAGCTAGAAAAAAATTCGTTCTAATTTAATTTGAAAATATCCATCGGTGGTGGTGAAATTTTTAATTTTACACAAGGTTCTGTTCAAAATTAGCACCAGACACTTCACGTGGTCTTGCGCTTTTACTGAATTGAACCTATTTGACACAGCTGAGGGGGCCATGATATTGTTATATTATTTTTAATCTTTCTCTGACTCTCCTGTCTGTATGTTCGCCGGTATGTCACCAGACTGTATCTCATGAACCGTAATAGTCAGACAGTTAAAATTTTCACAGATGATGTATTTCTTTTGCCGCCATAATATTAATACTATAAAACAGAATATAATAAATATTTAAGTAAGGGGGCTCTCACATTACAATAATGTCCGACTCGTGCTTTGCCGATATTTTGTCTCTGTTGCTTTTTTTGATCGTGAAAAAAATATTTTTTCTATCTTTAATTACATCTGACAACGGGGTCGTCACACTTATCTATTTTATTGACAGTACGTTACGTGGAATAAGGTTCGGAGGAAATTGGAGACCTAGATTGAATCTACGGCAACAGATTTAGTACATGAAAATGTTAGGAAATAAACTAGTCAGATATTGATATTGCCTTTAATTAGTTTTGGACATGTTAGTTTTGCAAATGAGGGTGAGAAAACTAAAGCTAAACTTAGTTGTAAAGAACTGTAGTTAGCAAACAAAAAACTTGTACCGAAACGTGCCCGTGGGAAAGAATCTTCTAGAAAAATCCCAGCAAGAGAGACAATTTACAATAGCTATAAACTTTTCATTATTACATTTTTTTTTTCGTTTACTGTCAGACATTTTACGATCTTTTTAGTGCAAGTGGGCCTCTTCGGTGTGTATGAAATTCATAAAATTATATTCTACTAGCTTTCGCTCGCGGCATCGCTCGCGTTAGAAAGAGGAAAAGTAGCCTATGTTACTCTCCATCCCTTCAACTATCTCCACTTAAAAAATCAAGTCAATTTGTCGCTCCGCTTTGCCGTGAAAGAAAGACAACCATACAGACAGACACACTTTCCCATTTATATTATTAGTATAGATGTAAATAATTTGTATGAATACATATTTGTTTAACTTATCTACCTTTTTTGTAAATAGTTAATTATTCATTTAAACCTTCGAACACACGTAATTCGAAACACAATAGAAAGACAATAGCAGCGCGACAGCCTACTGTCGCTTGGTCGTCGTATCGTTAAATGAGCAAATTATAGTTTCGTTATCGACCTATGTAAACCCGTTTGTAGCATCCGACTGGCCGCAAGGCTACTAGCCGCATGCGGCTGACTAAAATCAGCCGTCTAAAAGATCAGTCGGTACACATAACTGACGCAGTTTTTCATCGCAAATAGCTTTGTTTACATAGTAGTCTGTGTGGCGCTGTCAGTTGAAATCGGTCATCTCGTCGAAATCAGTTCTTTATTTTGTTATTTACCTACGTTGTTTTCACATATGGATAATGCTACCAAGTTTTTGTGATACATGAAGTTTTGCAAAAAGAATATCCGTGAAGTTTCTTGCTTGTTCTTCTCCATAGATATCTACGTTTTGGAACAGGCACAGGTTAATGGTCTAAGTGAAAATACCTTGACTTTGACTTTTGACTTTGTATTTATTATTATTATTTATTATGAAAAACTGCATCAAATATGCGATCTAAAGCTAAGCTTGGTTCTTGTTCCGCAACGATTTTGGTGTCACAGTGAGACAATTCGTCAGTTGCTCAATCATATTCTGCTTGTTTATGTACAAAGTAAATGAAGGCACATGAAAGATTTTAGACATAAATAAGAATGATCTAATGTTGAAATCATTTTGTTGTAACTGTCTATGATTTTCAGTGGTTTTTTTTTTCTTTTAAAGTAAGCTATTGTCATATTTTATTGGTATAATATAAGACTTTATATTGGAGTTTTTGGGCACCTAACAATCTTGTTTTTAATCAAGAGTTTCACTTTTTTTTATATTAATAACTAGTTTTCGCCCGCGACTTCGATTAGCGTGGATGTCGAATTTCCATCCCATAAGTTCCTTAGGTTGTATCGAATTTCCTGAAATACTTTCTTAGTAGATACTTACACCTCACAAAGAACACACACTCCAAGATTCATGTCTCTGGGACCATCGGTTTGGGTTGTGCTTTAATATATCAGTAGTCAGTAAATCAGTCAGTTTACCATTAAATATTATATAGATGTTGCCTCATTCCTTGGTGCCTCAACAAACATAAACCAACAATAGAATAAATAGAATAAATTCATTTATTTTTCTCATCACAAATGTTGGGTAAATACAGAATAGTGCTTAAACTAATAGGTACATAACATTTGTGAGAGACTGGAGCCCGAAGAAGGTTTTAAAACCTGTGTTACGGGTCACCAGGCCCCCAACTCTTACAGTAAGACTTTATGTTATTAGATTAAGTATGGACTGGATGTGTGATGGAGTATACAATGCCAAATTTGGAAATATAACAAAACAATAAAAAATTAACGACAATATGCACATACAACCAGACGTGACCACTATTTACATAAAAGCCATACAAATATTTGACCGAGGGGGAATCGACATCACCGTACTCAATACAGCGCTGCTACAGCAGCCAATCACTCAGCTACTGAATAGTGTCATTTTTAGAAAACATAAAAAAAAATGATTTATTAAAATCTATAACCGTGCCCCGGGGCTAAAGCGACTACGGGGCTATTGTACCTTGTGAAATTTCAGCTCAATCGGATAACCATACCGTGGCTCTGAACATAAAGGACTACACCAAAGGAACAAGGCTGTGTTTTAGTCAGTAAAAATCTGACACTCTCTCAGGAACCGCCCAGGGCGGAAGAAGTCATTTGATAATCCTCAAAAAAAATCCGATAATCAGAATGTGTCGAAAAATGGCATGAAAGATTTGAGGACAATAAACTTACATACATACAAACATTGCAAGTTAAATAAAAGCTTGTAAAAATAGAATTATTAGATTTAGCGCTCTTATTTAGTTTTCATGTAATTTTTTGCCCGAACATACAGTAACCAATTCCGACAAACACGAAGGTCCACGATCGTTTCTGTCCAAATTTCATACACGTTATATTTTCGGACCAAAAGGTACCTTTTACTCGTAAATATTTATAAACGAACTATGATTCATCTGTAAATCTTTAACCGGGTTATCATCCATCTGGATTCAACGCTGAGATAAAAATCATACAATATTTGAGCAGTTACATCATTCATCTCGATAGCTGAGTTATGGGTTGACGTTCAAACTAATCGCCTATTCAACGATTTATTTTAATAGTTAGTACATTTTTCATCGAGATTATCTTGAAAGACCGTTTATAGAACGTTAAAAACCAATAACTATCTTCCAATATCTATATTTAAATAATACCAGACTATTACAGTTCCTTGCAAGACGAGGGTCACTTCTCATACAAACAGCTTTGATGGTCCCGTTTGTTCAAAGCGGAATGACATTTCAGACTGAAATTAAGTAATCCAAATTTCTTCTTGAATCGAAAAGCTGGAGCTTTTTTAGGTTCGGTAACAAGCCTCCGATATTGTAAGTTATGGAATTAGTCATTACTTCTCGGAAATTCATAGCAGTTAATTGATATGCAAATATAATATTTTGTTTTAATTTCATCTGAATCTAAATCAATAATTGGGTGCATCCTGCTTTCAAGATCAAGATTTCGTAAATCCGACTTTCGCTTTTGTAAATATCTGATTTCTCTTTTTATTTATTTATTATTAGTTTTCTATACTTACCCAATAATACTGCCTTACTTAACCTGATAAAACCCAGGAACACTATCGAGCGCTAAAGACGCGGAAAAATAGCCACTATGACGCTATAAATAAATACTTCTCACAGTTTTCCGCCTGTCGCCATAGAGTAAACAGACTTGTTACTGGCATTCACTCAAACGAAACTCATTAATAACTCGCAACTCAAACACTACCGCGTCGATTACTATTCTCTATCGATACTTTAAATTAATTGGAATAATTTATTACTCGATTTATTTATTCGGATCGAAGAAATTTCAACGTGCGAATAGTGTAGAACCGGTTATCCGATTAACCGAATATTAGAGATAAGAGATAGACAGTTCTTCGGTAAGTTACTATGGGAAGTATTACTAAATCTGTGGTTATTAAATTATAAGAAAAATCTTTAAAGAGATATTAAACAATTGTTTAGCGGTGAGTATGGATATTGTATGGTCTCTGATACCTTAATATTTACCTGTTGTTTAGTACTTCATATTTTTTTACTTTAAAAAAAAGCCAGCATGAACCGTTTTTTATATTTACCCGATTTTTAGTCTTAGTTGATAACTTTACAGTATTCAGGTTAAGCTGTCTCAATACAAAAATATAAAGCGCTTTTCGGACAAATAGATATTTACATAAGGTTCTTTCATTTTAACCGCAAAAAATTTGCCACCCATCCATCTTTTAGCAGTATAAAATAACCGGTTATCAAGAACGCATGATAATAAAGCGCCGCTTTGCAAAGCAAAGCTAAGTTTCTAGACGAAGCATACACTACTCGTCGGATAAACTGATTAATTTAGGTTCGCTTTGTTAGGCGTCCGGATAAAGCCGGACATAGTTAGGCTTTTTGATTGCGTGTCCAGTCAAAATAAACGGTGCCCGGTTTGTCCGGCCCTTGTTAGCCTTTAACAACAGGTTTCAACACACACATCACACATACTTATTATTTTAACTAGTCTACCACGCTTTATATGTACTTATATATATATATTGTTTATTTATTTAGAGCGTGGACAACCAATATATTTAATTTATATTTATTGTAAAGCTGGTTTACATCGGTGACATGTTGTCACACAGGGTCCAGTTGAAAACCAGCGTCAGGCATTTGCAGCCTGACATTTTGCTGAACTGGACCTTTTTGACACAGCTGCCGGGGGCAATAATATTAAGTAACTAGTTTTAAGCTGTATGTTTCTATAAAAGTCCATGTTATGTAACATTATCTAAACCTTCATACCGGCACTGCTGTGTGAAATAAATGTATTTTCTTTCTTTTCTTTCTTTCTTTAACACATTAGAATTTTAACAGAACTTATGGTAAAACTAAATAAAAACTTGTCGCACCTATTAATCTGACACTCAAATTCTTTAATAAGTAGGGTGACCGGCCTTTTTTCCCGAATGTCCGGCCAAACTGGATAATCTGTCCGGCTATAAGGTTTGACGACCTGGCAACCCTAATTTAGTTACATGTAGTTCTTTTGAATCACAAAAAATCTTCAAAAAAAGCCGAAATTAACCGGTATTTTTAAAACCGGTTCCGTACCACGTTTACTAAAGAAGAATGCACATTTCTTCATATTTTTATTTTTCCGGCTTCAAAGAAAGCTTATTTTTATTTGAACGTAACTTTAATATCTGCGACAAGCTAATTCAGATGAAAACGCAGTGAAACGCTATTGTACCCTGCAGTTTGTTCAGGAAATACACCAGTTTTATTTTTATTTAGTTTATTTTACATACAGCGTGTTTGTTTAAATGCAACATTGAACAATTTTTTAGGGATCTGTACCAAAATGGTACAAAAGGAACCTTTAGATATTGAATGAAAACCGGTGCCAACTTAATTTTTACCGAATTACCGAAATGAAGGTTATATTTTTCGAGCGTGCATGTCTCATTCTATGTCACACTCTACAGCTTAAACCGGTTAACGGATCTCGACATATGAGGTGTCATTGAATTAGCCTTAGTTGTGGGAGTGACATAGAGTATATTTATTTGAAAAAAAAGAAAAAAAATCAAAAGCCCAACCCCGAAGTCGATGACTTTGTTTCTGTTTTATAATTATAATTGCCACTGACCTCGGAGTTGTTGGATTTTGATTATTTTATTAATATTTTGAATATTTCAGCTTACCATAGTACCCTTGTATCGGATAGACGGACGAACAGGGGAGGCTTTAGGGCCCCGTTAGCACCCTTCTGGTATCCTAAAAATGGCTCAAAAACGTATCACCTACACCTATATTATGTACATAGGGTAAAGTCACCATCATTACGCTACCTCCATTGTGTGACAGCGAGCGTCAAACAAAAGTCTTTGTTCTATAAGGTAGGGGCACGAGTTGTGCGGTGCAAAATATATTTGGCTAAAAGAACATCAGTTTCATACGCTTCAAGTTTAAATATTTATATTTTTAGTTTTTACGTGAATGTTGTGCCTTTGACAGATAAAAGAGGACAGTAATCAACAAACGTTTCGTTTTTTTTTTATTTTTTAAAAGAATAGCTTACCTATCTAATGTATTTGACGTAGAATTTTAAATCCAATTGTTTTTGCCGAGTTTACAGGTACTGTACTTTTAATGACAGATTAATTGTTTTTTGGGGTTATGGGACATCCCGCCCACGAAAGATCTCGTCCACTTTTTAAAATGTGTCGACCTAGCCCACCCTCGATCATGTATAGAATATTTTAAAGTTTGGTAAGATTAGAACTGGTAAATTAATAGTTGGCAAGTAAAGGTAAAAATTACAAAGCATAGTTTTCAGTTGAACGTAATTTATGCTGGTAGAAAAGTATTATAGCAATTAACGATCTTGTTTATTTTTTCGAAGATTTCAGTATCTCATTCGGTCGTTACGTCATTTTAATTCGGAAAAAAGTAGTCGGAAAGTTAGTATTTTAGGCAGTAAATTTAATATTTTGAGTAAGTACAATTCTTCTTTTTTTGTCGGAGCTTTTATTACTACCCTTTTCATTCTAGTATGTAATTATAATAATACGACAACCTATATAAAAGTAAATAACCAATTCAAAATAAACGGAAAAAACCGTTCCCATTTTTTAAGAAAAAAAAGACCAAAAAGAATAGTTGCTTTGATGTAAAATTATTGCCATTGTCTGCACCGTTATTTTAATCCCTATAGCAATTACAAGTTCACCTTTATACAATGACTAGCTGTCCCCTGCGGTTTCATCCGCATTTTTTGTTACTGCTCCGCTCCCGTGGGTCTTAGTGTGATGGTATAGAGTCTATAGCATTTCTCGATAAATGGGCTATCTAACGAATTTTTCAAATAAGACCAGTAGTTCCAGAGATTACCCCCTACGTACAAACTTACAAACCTACAAACTTACAAATTTTACCTCTTTATAATATTAGTATAGATATATCTGTCACCGGAAAATAACAAGATCCGTAAGTTTATCAATCTACTAGGAAGTTTATAAACTTTCGTAGGATTCTAAACGGGAGATAAATTGTAATATTTTTCGTCCACATTTTCGTAAATTTATCAATTTCCGACGTCATACGGTAAATTAAATTTATAAACTAACGGATATCTATTCGTAAGATTTTAAATGGTTCGACCATAGAAACTCTTTTAAATATACGCATCTTTGAAATACGTAAAATAACACATTGCTCTCTGATTGGTCAATGTTCATAGTGGCAATGCTTGTGTCCAAAGACTTTGGTATAATCAGATTTGACAAACTATACATTGGAAGCAACAATGCCTGGTTCCTCTCTGGCACGGATGTAGTGAATTGATTTTCTTTGAGTTGCAACACAGTTCAACATTTGAAACTAATAAAAACGCACAAGCAAACTGGTTTATTTATGTTCTGTGGCGAACAATGGCGGCCGCGAGGAAGGAGAAATGACACGTGACAGTCAACCAATCAGATCGCGCGTAGCGTTTAGTTACTGCTTACTTATTTTTTTACGAGTGAGTTCAGTAAGTTTATCAATTTACGAAAACGTGAACGTTAAATATTACAATTTATCTCCCGTTTAGAATCCTACGAAAGTTTATAAACTTTCTAGTAAATATATAAACGGATCACGGATTACGGATCTTCTTATTTTCCGGTGGCATATCCAAATTAAACTTGGGAAGTATAAATGAATTGAAAAACTCCACTGGCTCTCTCTATCATCATTAAAAACTTATACCCCTTCTATATCTCAAACTCCGGCAAAATAAAGCCTTCATTAGCAACACTAAGTATAATAACTACCATAAATAAAGCAGAATTACATTTGGCCTCCATTTCGTGTCACAAATAAAAACTATCGTATAATTCCGGGGACCAATCACGACTCATTTCCATAGCCTTAAGTACTCTAAGTGACAGACTTGCGCCATTTTTAGGCACCGTTCCAAATGAAGCTAAATAAATTAACAAAATGCGCAAACAATAAATAATAAGGAGGTACATTTCAACCAGTTATAGAGCATAATATTCGTTTGTTACTCGGAATTTTATTCGGTACCGAATAGGTTCATAAAAGGCATAAAATTCGGATTATGACGATCATTTTGGTCGATATCGGTGTCAGTTACGATATTATTGGCGACATTCGCTATATTTTGCGAATGGTTTAATTTTAAATAAGTACATGAAGGTCTAGGTTTTTGTGCCAATAAATTAAAGCCTATATAATAATAACTAGCTTTTGCAAGCAATTTTGTCTGCGTGAATATCGGTTTTCGCATAATCGCCGATTAAAAAGTTTCCCCTCATAGAGGTTCAAGTTTACTTCGTTACAAATCAACAGTTATGCTACCTGTTTTTAACCTTTCTGATTTTCAAAAATAATAAGTCCAAAATTGACAAATTATCGGACAAAAAGACAGAAAAACATTTTATTTTTTGTGAGTGGGAAATCATCAAATGACTTCAGCATGACTGCTTCGTTGAAGGAGGCGACGGTTTCCCATTCAGTCTCGCCCCGGAGTATGGCATGAACCAGCGCCGAGCGCGAGAGGTCACCGCCGCCGATCGCCTCTGCGAGGACACGGCGATGGCTCGCCCATGCGGGGCACACCTCCACCGTGTGCTCGACCGTGACCTCCAGGAGACCGTTGCTGCAGTGGTGACGCCCAGGCGTCGCTTCCGTCCGAATCCGACACAGAAACCTCCCGAACAATTCATAATATTAGGGTTTCGTTTTTCTTTTAGTCTTACAGAACTCTAAACCAAAAACTAGATACAAACGACCGTTTTACATCAAACTCAAACAAATGAATTATAATTATGAAAGCAATTATCCTCCTTAATACAAATCCTTTGCTAAAATTCTAGACGGAATATCTTTGTGAACGCTTCAATGAATAATCTTAGTTATAGCTTTTTCTTGAATAATGCCTGGCTTTTAGATAGTTTCAGTATTTCTCCTTAAGTATTCTTCACAATACGTTTGCTATTTCAAAAGCTGCAAAAGTTATTTTATTAAGGTTATTATTGCGAGTCTGTGGTTTTAACTGGCTTGCCAGACACAACAAAAATATACTTTTACTCGTATGTGAAATTCAGTATCTGTTTTCCTCTGACGATGTTTTCGTTTGTTTAAGTTCGTTTCAAAGTCTTTACAGATGTTTACATTAAAGTTATTGAAAAAAGCGAAAAGGTAAAAAAACAGAAAACACTTTGATAAAATTTATCAAAGCGTTTTCTTTATTTTTCCTTTTTGGATACATATTCAATAATTTGAAGGTACAGTGAATAAGTGAATAACGCAATTATTATTATTTAATATCATCAAGGACTATTAATGCTTGAAGTTGAGTTTTCTATTGTATACTTTAAACAGTAACTTTTAAACCGTAAATAATTAATTTAAGTTAAAATTAAAACAAAAATCGTGATCCTTATTCTGTAGGACGGAACCATCTGTATGCAACTAGCCGCTCCTGATCTATTTTTTTTTTACTCGTTTCGTATTACGATAATAAGACTCAATATCTGAATGTAATACTAATGTATAATCAAATTAATTTTCAGGCTAAAACCGTCTTACTCAGTGCTACAAAATCCTTACAACTTCACTTCAATCTGTTTGCCTTCATTAATTAACAACACAAACTCGATATATTTACCTTAGACTCCAACATTTATTTATTTGCCTCCTTCATTGTTCAAAATAAACATCAATAAATAACATTATAAACACAGCCAAAACTCGATACAAAACATGGCGTCTGGCTACTTTCGAGTCAAAATAACTAAGTCTGTTTATACAATCCCCCCTTTGTATACAGAAAACGCTTTGTATAATTGTGCGGAGAAAATAATTTGAACAATGGCTGTGCCGATAATTGGTGCGTTCACCCTGTTATCTGTGAAAGCCGAAAACCGCGGAGTTATTAATTACAAAGCGACGTTTGGGAAATGACAAATGACATTAAGGGACAAACAGGATGCTTTGATAGACCTCTTCTTGGCCCAAATGTTTTCCGTTCGACAGAACATTCTATTACAATTATATGCCTTTTTGGTTGGTTATGCCTTGAACGATCTTATTTTCCGAAGGAATTCAACCAAGTACATATTTGACAGAATCTTCAAACATCATCACAGTAACTTCAATGACGTTGTAACCACATTGTTACTTTGTTGGGCTTGTGTCGCCTCCGGGTTAATAGGAGTCAAGGGACTAGTGGGAACAAACCCTTAAGGACACCAACCGTTGTAAATTCAGCTGAGTACCGGGGAACAAACCGTTAAGGACACCAACCGTTGTGAATTCAGCTGAGTACCAGGGAACAAACCGTTAAGGACACCGACCGTTGTGAGTTTAGCTGAGTACCAGTGTTTTACATGAAACAATAGCCTATTAAACCTCCACAACCCAGTCAATGGGTAACACAATATCCCTGGTAAGCCTGATTGTGAGAATTTCTGACTTCTGACCTTGAAAGATCTAAGTATGACAACGACTTCAAAACACGACATGTCTGTGATATTCAAGATCAGTTCAATTGGAAAAGTCTCCTTGGTACTTGCCCGGATTCTAACGCAATTTTTTTTTCTTATTACCACACTTCAGACTGTTGTGGAATTAAATTGATATTGTGGTAGATTTTGCCCAGCTTATCTCTTTTATAATAATAATATAGTAAGTTCGTCACATTCTGCAGTCCAATGGACATGCAAACCAGTAAACAAAAAAGCATTCTATTAACAAATATATCAACATTTTATCAATCACAGCAGCAAAACAATAACTAAAATGTCAAATATGATATAGACGCAAAATCTATTAAAAAGGGTCAAATAAAATTTCTCAAAAAATAAGTACACAGACAGAATGACACTGTCCAACACCGATTTACCGAACATAACAGTAGCGAGATTAATCAACCTATAATAGCCTAACATGCACACGAGATAATTCATTGAACTGGCGTTGTCGAGTACAATGACGGCTTTCGATCACGCTGACAATTATTGACAGCCGATTTAATGGGATCCCGTCAGTTATACTTTGATGACTGGACGAATTTACGAATGAATGGACAAACTATTAGCTGGGCAGGCAGTGTTGAATTTCATATGATGATTTCAGTCTGTTTGATTCATATGAGAGCTTACTTAGGGATATTTGTTTAAAAATCTGAATGACAGCAGGCAATATTTCCATTATGTAATAAAATAAAATTTCAAGAATATAGCGTGATTTTAAATATAATACCGCCCTTCTAGACTAGTGGCATTTCAAAATAAATAGCGAAACAAAAAAGAATGTCAAATGTATGGAGATGTCAAATTGATTGGCGAAAGCTTATGTCAATTTCAAACATTTGACAACCTATTCGTTTTTGTTTTCTATTCTACAATGCCACTTGGCTAGGCCCTCTGATCTTCTATAGTTTGTGCAGCAGCGCTGTACTGCGCCTAAAAAACGAGGGGTAAGTTTCATGCCTAGAGGAAAGTTTTCTCTTCTTTTTGAATTAAGATCAAAATGCGTTTTTTTAGTTTCCCTTATTCCGTAACCTACGCTACGCGTGACCACGAGTATACATACGAGTAGATCTTGCATATCTTAAGTTATTATCCAGGCTGTTTGACATCTTCCTCTTCGCCTTTACCTTGAGAGCGCACTTTTTCACAACTGTTCTTTAGAGTCATGTGCTCATGAACAGTATGCACTGCATGTTTTTTTTTATCCAGGAGGAAAATCCTTATTATGTTCCTACTCCCTGGAGGGGTCAAACAGAATTTTACTGATTAAAAATCACCCCAGTTTTTATTCTCATACGGAAGACTTAAGTCACGGAAACTTAAGCGACTTCCTCAATCCCCGACCGGTGCCTTTTCAGGTGTACTATCTCAACCTAGACTCTTGTAACTAGTCAGTTATATTTGGATCCTTAGACCTTTATCTATTATTGTAATTTCGCAACATGTCAGTAAAAAACCTTTCAGAGGAAGTATGCATTCTTGTAAATGTATTTATTACCTACTCTGTCACACGTACATTCATCCGTGTTTAGTTCTTTGGTTACTACTCAGCTCACGTGTATTTAACGCGACGTTGTAGCCTATAAGCTATTCTGATGGAATTGCTATAATACTCTAGCTAAGAATTCATTTAATTCTGTTTAGTTTTTATGTAAAACTGTGTCGAACATGTTTAGATGTTACATACATCCTCACAAACTTTAATTATGATGCAAACAACCTTGAAATTAGGGATAATTTCATTACAAGAAGTCCACAATTAGTTGACCGTAGATAGGTGTGCAGCTAATCAGCATCTTTAACAGTAGATAAAATAACGTTATTTTTAGTTAATCAACTTTTCCATATAATAATGTTCTTCAATCCGATCAAAATGTTTTAAATTAAATACTGCTGATTTGCTGAATTCAGAATTCAAACAGCGTTTTAATTACTTTTGACAACAAAGCAAAATTACAGTTATATTTCAGTACAAATTTATGTCACATATTAATGTGAAAGCTTCCACAATTAATTCAATGGGCTTTTAATTTTCGCGAATGCCACAAAATTCATTGTGCGAGCGATCATCAAGTGTCGCGGGCACAATGGCGCGAACTCGCCGGTGACGTCACAATCTAATATGGCGTCGGATTATTTGAATAAGGGGTTATGTTTTCTAAAATATTGGTACGTTTAATTAATTTTAATTAAACGTACCAATATTTGATCTTTTGTCGAAGCTTTTAATTGTTTTATTAGATTAATCGAATTGAAAAATTAGTGTTTCTGCGTTTCCCAATTCCTACAAAAAAGGGGTGAACTCTTTCTAAATAATTTCACGAAGAACCTTTTCTAGAATATTTTTTCCCTTTTTTTGTCACTTTTTCCATTTTATCTCTTCATAAGAACCTTGCTGTGACTTCAATGAAAATTTGGAATAAAAAGTGTGCCCAGGCGTTTAAATAGTAAATTAAGTATTATTTCATAAAAACATCATCCTGGTCACTAACCTTACGTAAATGACTACAATGTAACTAATACAATTGTATGGACTTTGAAAAAGAATTTGACCTCCCAGTTTGTTTCTGATGTGTCTTTTCGCTTTAAAACACCGACTACGTCCTTAAAATAAAACAAAACGATAGGTATTGACATTTAAAAGTATTATTTTAACCAAATTTTAAAATAAATATCATTCAACCTATAACACTTCAAAAATCGAGGTTTCCTTTTTTTACTTAAAAACGTGTCAATAGCCTTTTATCAACATTCCGCTCCGGAAATTGATTTCAAGCCCGATTCCACCGCTTTGGATAAATTCCAGCCAAGTTATTTGGTTACCTTGGCTTACCTGGATTTTGTAATATTCTTTTTCCTAGAAATAATGGCCACACAACACTGAAACTGTTCTGAAATAAATCCCTAAATCCGATCTTATAACAAAAAAACTTCCTTTCTTCTCCTTAACGTTCCCCGCTGCCACACAAACTACAGACAGAATTCGTTCCTTATAAGATGCGCAAAGTCCTACAATAATCTGATTGACTTTTCTGAACTTGACTTGTTCGTTACTAAACCACTAGTATTTAATAGAATTCTTACTAAACATAACTAAACACGTTCGATAACTGTTGTATTTTGCACCACAAGACTTAATATTATAGTGTATACCTACATACATATACTTAACTTTTATTTTTCTCTTTCAAGCATGCTCTTCATAGATAATTAAATGTGAAAACATGTGATTGGTAAATTGGTTGCATAATTCGTTGTTTTTTAGCTGTTAATACTGTTTGTTTTCCGACTGTAATAAAATAAATAAAAAAATAAATAAAATAAGTAAAAAATGCAAAACTGAAAATGTCTGCTGTTTCAAGTAACAGTGGCTCACCGAATTTTTAAAGAAACTTGACAGTAATATAGCTGATTAATTATTTTTATTATAAAATGATAAACTGACATAACTGACTGATTGTTAATATTAAGAGAGATTAACACACAATGCAAACCTTAGAGACATGAATCTTGGAGGGTGTATTCTTTGTGAAGAGTAGTCAACCACAAAAAAGAACTAGTAGATATTAAGTGTCTTAAAATAGGTAGTCGCTAGTTAAAGTATTAAATAAAACCGATCACATTTCACAAATCACAAATCGTCTCAACCATAAACGTTAAAGTTCTATTCAAAACGCGCTTCGTACACTGCTGTTTCAGTCAATAAAACCTCTATGAAATGAATATGAGTCACGAGGTCGTATTTGCCGTCATGCGTGGCTTTAATCTTTCCCCCGTAGAGGGCACGACTTACCGATATTATGTGTAATGTAATCATCTTTGTAAAGGACTGTTTGTCATTACACGCCATTCTTTCAAGGGTTCTTTTCGCGGAAATGTGATTATCTTGCGATATTAGTTCTGGCTTTGATATAAATAAAAAAATAAAGAAAATATTATGCGTATTTTGTTTGACAGTGGTCGTTCTTTCATGAGGAGTAAGGTTAAACTCCTTAGGAAAAAACGACCACTTGCAGGTTGCACCATACATGGAGGTTATAGACAGAGTTTTAGCCGGCAACTTAGGCCATCTGCACCGCCTGTGGTGCGAATATTCTTATACCCTGGTTCAAATAGCGCGTGGTGCAAAATGACCCTCCACGATAAGTCGTGGGAAAGCTAGTACAAATATAAAGGTATAAGTTGATTTCGGAAAAAGTCAATATTAATATGCTACCTAGCTATGGTTTTTCTAATAAAACCTTTCCACAAATAAAACCTTTGTTATACAGCCCTTTCAACAGTTAAAAAAATCTAACGCACGGCTAATATTGTTAAAAAGTACATCGAAATAAAAATATGCTAACGAGACCTGCTTCAAGCTCATGATTCAATTGAATGAATGAATAAATTATTCTTATTCATTCATTCCACATAACCGGGTCCATTATTTCGTTCCCGAATTCGCCCCCTTGAATGTAATGGAGCTTTTAGGGGTGGTTTTCGCCCCCTACGTTTGAATGTTCAAGTAGTTGTAAAGGCTGACAGGTTATTAACTTGTCAATTCTAGGTGTTTGGTGTTTTATAGTGTTTTACACGAGAAATCGCCTCTTAAAAATGATTAAACCCATCACTGTCATTCATGTATGCTGACAGGGCTAATACCGGTAAATTTTTAAACCGGTATTATGTGCTTATCCGAAAACCTGTTATATTAAAACTTGTTATTTAAAGTAGTTTTCCCCCGACGACGTTGCCAACATGCAATTTAGTCACATTAAAAAAAGTTAACCAAAAATCGCGGATTTCTGGCGACAACTGTGCTGTGCGGTGATTGGTGTTAATTATTGTTAGTTAACTATTGATCAATGTTTTTGTTAAGAGCGACATAATTTAAATATAAGAGTTTTTATTGGTCAAAGCAAAAAATTTTAAGAGTATTTACAGATTACAGAGTAACTTTCGCAGTTATAATTCACTCTATTTTTTCGTTATCTTAAAAAACTAATAATAAGCTTCTTACTTAATAGGCAAAAAATTACTGACTAATTGTAATATTACTTACAAAGTCCCACCCATCGCTACAATTAAAATTAACAAAACAAAGATATATATATGCATGCAGAATATTTCTCGTAAATAATTATTGTACGCCTCACCGCCATAGAACAAGGGGTCAAAAGGTATTATATTCCCCCCTTAGGTCCCCAGTGGGGTGGTTTAGCACCCGTCACTCAGGTGCCTATCGAGTGTTTGAACAGCTAAGCTATTATATTGGCGTAGTGTGGGAAGTAATTGGAACTGTTATTTTGAACAAGTTCTAAAAATAACTAGGTTAAAATGACGTAAATTAATCTTTTCTATACTCGTACAGTGATCTAGTTCTGTTCTGTCTCTAGCTTGAGGTTATTGAAAATTATCGTTCTTAATGTTCCCATCTTCAAATGGTAAAACAGAGTCGAATTAAGATCGCTTCGTTTCCGTCTGTCTGTCAGTCAAGGCGCTCTCAAGAACAGGTGAAGTTATCAAGTTGACATTATCCTATATGTCATCAAGGAGTAATCTCGTGAAACTGTGTAAAAATCAAACTTCAATATAAAATAACTTGAAAGACACGTCCGTTTATACCTATTCTAATTCACAGGAGTGATTGAAGTTGATCTAGGATCAAGACATTTTTCAAGACGCAATACACAAAATATGAAAAACAATTTTATAATTTTGTCTGACTCGCACTTGACCGTTTTCCTTACTGTCCGCTGTCCTTTTCTGATTAATTTCGTTGCGGGATCAAAGATGGTTGAATCTTTTCTCTAGGGCTTCATTGCCGTCGCTTTTCTAATGGATGCCACTATCGATTGTAGCTTTTATCAGCTTTAGTGGTCAGGAATAGGAGGGCAGCTTTAATGCCTAACTTAGATCCTAACTCGATACAATTAATTAGCCTTCCAGTCTTTAATTACAGGTTTATTTTGATAGCAGTTAAATCGTGCAATAATACAATCTCAGTTAGGGTTTTAGTTGAGTTGAACTCAATAAATAGTCAGTAAAGTTTTTTTAAACTAAGATTCTGAAGATGTTGACTAAACGCAATTACGCGCCGAGTCCATGTTATTTTCATATTTTGGCCAATTAAATTATAGCTTTTAAAAGTTTTCATATATAAAATTTGAAAACTCGGTAAGTAATACTTTAAAAAGAGTGTCCGTGGAGTGTCTTGCCTGTTCTTCTCCATAGATCTACGTTTTGGAACAGGCAATTAGCGTCACTTTTCTTTTCTGACTAACCGACCGACTTTTTGACGCAATTCATAAGTACCTATAACTATAAATGGTCTAAGTGAAATAATTGCTTTGAATTTTGAATTTTTTTAAGAAGAAAAGGATTTATAATTAAATTGTAATTTACACCCATTTTTACCGACTTCACAAAAAGGAGGAGGTACTATGTTCGGCTGTTTGTATGTTTTTTTTTTTTTTGTATGTTTGTTCATGGATTACACCGTCAATTGTCGACGGATTTTGATGGTTCTTTTTTTGTTTGATAAGTCATGATTCAGGGGTGGTCCCATATAAATTTTGTGGCGATCGGTTCAGTGCTTCTCGAAAAATTCACTAAGAACAAAAAAAAATTGACGAAATTTTCATAGACGATGTGTGCTTTGTCTTCAAGTTTCTATTTTCGTTTTATAAGATTGTTAGTAGTTTTATTTTGAAAATAAATTACTTTGAAAGATACTATACACAGTCAAACATTGGGAGTCGACACTAAAAAGTAATAAATAAAAAACTTAAAAAAAAAACCGCCTTCAAAAACTAAAAACCCAATAATAACTAAAATTTCGGAAGTCGGTGGCTTCTCTTCTGCCATTCAATTTGTGTTGCCACTGACTTCCGAAATTTTAGTTATTATTGGGTTTTTAGTTTTTGAAGGCGGTTTTTTTTTTAAGTTTTTTATATATCAAACTAAAGCCTAAATGTCTCAGTGCATTCCCGTACAAAATACTTAATTTACCGAATAACTCCCGATATTACTACAAACATTATATTATTATTCACACACCGTAACCCATAAACAAATGATACCTACCTACGATTTCCCGCCGCGTCTCACGTTGCCAACTTAACAACTTATCATAATGGCTCCATTACCAACACTCCGGGATAAATGGACGCAGTACCAACTTAATAATGCAGAGTGGCTGAGTGACGAACTTCACTGCATGGCGCTTGTTAATAGAATGTGATAAGATCTTTCTAAGAAAACGTTAAGCTTAAGAGTATTACATTTTTAATTTATTTCGTGTGCAGCGGGAATAAATAAAAATAAATTAATTAAATCTCTTTGGACAACTCTCACGTGGCCTAAACTAGACAGTATTTTTATTTATTTATTTTTCCTTGTTCCTTAGACTGAAATTGGTCCCGGATGGGAATCAAATATAAATAAATTAAATATAATATAATATTAAAGCGGTTCATCCACATTGTTATTGGTTTAATTTTCTTCTGATAATGTAATTATATTAATCCTAAGATATTTATTAACTTCTTATTTTCTCCCAATTATTTAAGTTCTGATACTAAGCGGACACGGCCACAACTTGGCCTTGGTAGCTCAGGAACACATATTACAAAGACGATTTGTCAAGCCGTCAAAGGTATACGTATACCATTCACTTTCTCGGCACCTGGCTCAAAGGGGACCGCTGTCAGGAAAGGGTAGACCGCAACGATCAAGAAAACCTTGAAAAACTTTATAAATGTATAGCTACTCCATTCATCTTATTTCTCGTGTGTTTTTTCGTCCTTTTGTTATTAGTTTTTAACTTAGGTAACCTATTCGGTTTTTTGGCACCTTCTTTTGAGTGTAAGACTAATCGCAGTCTGCACTAGGCCGTCAGACTTAACGCCGACAAGACTCTACTTCGACAGGACTCTTTGCCGACAGTGCTTTCAGGGCTCTTTACATAATGATATTTTATATACTTATACCAAAACCCAAAGCCAGATCTTCATTTTTAGGGTTCCGTAGTCAACTAGGAATCCTTATAGTTTCGCCATGTCTGTCTGTCTGTCCGTCCGTCCTCGCTTAATCTCTGTGACCGTTAGCACTAGAAAGCTGAAATTTGGTACCAATATGTATATCAATCACGCCGACAAAGTGGTAAAATAAAAATTGGAAAAAAACGTTTTATTAGGGTAGCCCCCCTATATGTAAATAGGGAAGTGTTTTTTTTTTAATTTCAACCCTGACGTGTGATATATTGTTGGATAGGTATTTAAAAATGAATAGGGGTTTACTAAAATCATTTTTTGATAATGTCAATAATTTTGGAAATAATCGCTCCAAAAGGAAAAATCAAAGCGTCCCCCCCCCCTCTAACTTTTGACCCGTAGGTTTAAAAAATATGAAAAAAATCTGGAAAGTAAAACTTTATAAGGACTTTCTAGGAAAATTATTTTGAACTTGATAGAAAAAACAGTTTTTGTACAAAAAAGACAAAAAGGTTGTACAAAATAATTTCTGCGTACTTAGTAAGTCAACGTAACAAATAGCCTTTTCTAAACTTATAAGTAGTTAGGTACACTTATTGTGACGGACGGGAAACTACGGAACCCTACATTGAGCGTGGCCCGACACGCTCTTGGCCGGTTTTTATGAATTATATACCTACTTAATTACGAGTGGAGTAGACGACTACTAAATAGCAAAAATAAGGATGTTCTCACGCTAAGTGGAGAGACGGAAGCATCGCAAGCAGCTAACTCTTTGGCTAAAAATAAATAATTTAATTATTTATTTATGCGACGGTGACAGTAATATTAGCCTGTTGATCTAGTGGTAAGTGACCCTAACTGCGAAGCCGGAGGTCGTGGGCTCAATTCCACCCAGGAAAAAACTTCGTGCGATGAGCATAATTGTTTGTTCTGCGACTGGGTATATTTTATCTATCAATGATGCATAATTAGTTGTCTGGTTACCATAGTATAAGCTCTGCATAGTTTGGGATGGGCGTGTGTGAATTCTCCTAGGATATTTATGATACTGCTTAGACGATGCAAAATGTATTTAGCTCGGCTTTAAATAAAGCCTAATAATTTTAACCAATTATTTAGACAACCGAATTCTCATCTTTCTAACCCAATCCAGATTCACGTTACAAAACTACAAAGTTAAATTGGTTCTATCTTAATTAAGAATGAACTTTACAAGCCCAAACTTGCCGAATTTGGGCTCGTACCGTTATGGCCTGTTATCGTCCCATTTGTAACAAGGTTTCCATGGAGCTTGGTCTTGCAACTAAATCTACAGTTAAATAGTTGCTTGGGGACATCTAATCCAAAAAATTTTTTGGCAAAGATTTTTAGATTAGGCGGCGGCTCGCTCGCAGCCGCCTGCTCCTCAGCCCGCGGGCCGCCTCGTCCCTACGCGCCTACGTGATTTTAAATAACACTCTAGGGGTAGGACAAACCAGACTACGTGGAGTCGGTTTTGCAGCAATTCGGTTCTGTCACTAACTTTTGTAGCACAGCATATTAATTTTTTAACCAACAATATTATTTGATTGTTACAGAAACTTTAGCAAATTGGTTTGCTTTACATAATGTCAAGTACATTTATAATAAATCATTTGCATGAAAATTGTTTTTGTTATTTATGTTAATTTTATGCCTAAATATTATTATGCTAATAGTCTTTAGGCCTACTAACGTTATGCTAATAGTCATTAGGCCTACTAACGTTATGCGAATCAAATTTATGCCGAAACAAATTAGTCTTTAACATGATTATGCCAACATAAAATGTATGCCTAAAAAAATATGCCGAAGTATTATTATGCCAAAACAAATTGTGCCAAAATCGTTATGCCGAAGTATATTAGGACAAAGAACATTATGCGAAAAGAAGGGATCCCGAATCATTTTTATTTATACAATTGTATGTTTAGAATAGTAAAAAGTTTTGAATTTTTGTTATTATTATTTGATTATATCTTTATAATATTGTCTTTAAAATGCATCACCATCTTTTCATTATCCTTGATAGACGGGTAAAAATATTTGTACCTTTGTGTATAAAGTACCTATAATTAAATAATTATTTATACCGGTCTATTTTAAAAACTCCATACTATTTCTTCGTAAGCATTTTCGTTCCAGTTTCATAATCAAATCATAATGGCTGGTTGAGCCATTGGCAAAAGAAAACTCAGAAGTTAGCTCAACTTATAAAACTCATTTGTATTCGGAAAACTTTTCCGCAGACAAATCAATTTAAATGTATGAAACATGTTCAGCATATCTTAAATGTTAAGTAGTCTAAAGTATAGAGCAGCAGTTATTTTGTGTAGTATAAGGAATTATATTCACATATTTATTTTATTTCATACTAGCTTTTGTCCGCGACTTCGCGTGGAATAGTTCTCGTTCCCGGGGTATTTCCGGGATGAAAACTATCCTATGTCCTTTCTTGGGTCCTAGACTATATCTGTACCAAATTTCATTCAAATCGGTTTAGTGGTTCAAGCGTGAAGAAGAGACAGACAGACAGACAGAGTAACTTGCGCAGTTATAATATTAGTACGGATAGTACGGATTTTTCTCATGCAGTCGGAGGTGATATGTATACATAACCATATAGTCTATCTATGCTAATATTATAAAGAGGTTAGATTTGTATGTATTTATGTTTGTTACTCTTTCACTCAAAAACTTCTGAACGGATTTTGATGTAACTTTACAGAAAATAGCTTCTACATCAGAATAAGACATAGATCACATAACATCACGCTGACCCACGGGATCAGAGCACTAACCAAAAACCTAACATAACGCGGATGAAGCCGCGGGGGACAGCTTGTTTATAATAAACTAGCTTATCGATATATTCACACAAAATACCTCCAGAAAAAAAGACGTCAAGCCTTTTCCGAAGTCGAAAATTATCCGGACGGGTTTTCCAAAATTGGTGATTTTGGACTTATACTCGTATTAATTATATACGTCTATTTTTCATTATAATGTTTTCCTTGTCAGTGAGGTTTAAGATAAACTTAGACAGTACATATGAAACAAAAAATTCACATTAGTACTCGCCTCATTGCCTGCTTATAAAGGGCTCATAATCTATGCGACTACAGGCCGTCATCAACCAAAGCACGTCGACGTCGAAGTACCTACTCTTTCACAAAACAATTTCTATAAAATATGATTGTAAAAGAAAATCTGTTCAGAGTAAAAAACTCCGCTCTGCTACCAGTGAGAGGAAGTCTTTACCCTCACATGATATGTACTAGAGATGTCATGGAGCTACGTCACCGTAACCGAAATTTTCGGATATGCAAAATAAAAAAATATCCGTAGCCGTTATCGCATCTGATATAAAAGTTTTGCATAATGTCGGATAGGGGTGGATTCTAAATGATACATGTTATGGCAGAATTTGATTTTATAGATTAGCCATGCGGGTCTTAGATTTTTTATATTTCACTAGCTGTGTCCCGCGGTTTTACTGTCGTAGTTCCCGTTCCCCTGAGATTTATGGGATAAATACTATCCTATATTCTTTCTCAGGCCATGGACTATCTCTGTACCAAATTTCTTTTATTTGACCCAGTAGATACATAAATTCGGTCGACTATGAAGGCGCCTGAGAACACAACATACATTTCAGTTTATATGTAATAGTAGTATTTGTACTAGATAATCATTTAATTAATTAGTTATAACATTAATTTTATACTGACAGTGTATTATTTACTATTTTCTTTTAATATTACACAAGGCTATAGCGTAAACATTTTTGTCCACACAATCGAAAAATTGTTATTTTTATGTTATAAGTACTATTTATTTCTAATTGTTAATTTTAAGTATGTGTAAGCACTTTCTAGCCTGACGCCTGAGACACAGGTTTTAACCTAGTTCAGGCAAATGTGCAATTGAGCGGTTTTTATAATTTGTATGATAGTTATTTCTTTTTGTAATGAGACCTTAATTATAAATAAACGATTTATTATAGATTTGGCGTTAAAGTAATGCAGACTAAGAGACTTAGTTACATTCGCATTGGAGAACTATGCAACAATCCATACTAATAAAGTAATTAGTATGTATTGTTGCATAGTTTTACAGTTAAATAATAATATTTTAAAATGTTTCCAAATTATTCAAATTTTTTTTAATCAAATATCCACATCCTAAACTACCCGAAACTAACGGATAATCCGAAATAATATCGCATTTTAACCGTATCCGTAACCGATATAATATTCTTCCTATATGAATATCCGAATCCAAATCCGAAATTCCATACCAGTTACATCCCTAATGTGAACATTATACCGTCAAAACATACGGTGTACGAGAGAACGAATGAAGCCTTTGTTTTGCGAACAATACACCGCTAATGTAACGAAAGTAATGTTCGGTATTGTTCAGTGAATGAATGATAAATAAATAAGTTTCACTCAAAATATGAATGCTTATGTTAATCATTATGAATGATTAATGACTGTCTAAAGCGTTTTGTAGGATTGTCGATGACAACAAAGGGATGTAAAGATAATTTTTGTTTTTACTTTTACTCTATTGTGTTAATAAGTAGACAAAATGAAAAACTCGTATTTATGAACTTGTTTTCTATCATTATCATCTTACCATTATCAGTACCTAAACTAAAACAGAATGGCATAAGAAAACCTTATTTGTTCTTTTACTTTTTTTATTATAGAAAGGAAATTGACCAACCCACTATAGGACGCCGTTGCAGTGGCGTGCCTTTCATAGAAGCCGAAAAGCCGGGCTTGCTATTCAAAATTTGAAAATAACAAAAAAAAAACACCTTTGAAATAGTGTAATATCAGTTTTGTATAAAATCTACAAAATTTAAAAATTTAAACTTCGCGCGGTAAAAATTCAGCGCACGGGCCGGTGTAGTTACTATTTCCATGCCACAAGTGCCGTGCATTCGTTACGTGCGTAGATACAAAATGAACACAACGCGCTTTCAAGGTTTTATAGTGCTAATTCACTCGCACTCGTTGGCTTCTTACGGGGCTTAACCACAGCTTGTCCCTTTCACTCAAATTCATTCAACTTTTAAAAATACGACAGATTTTTTCGATGTTTGATGAATGAAATTCGTAGTAAAATTGACGAAATTATGCCAGGCTTGTGAATGTGTTAGTTTGACGAATTTGAACATTATTTTAAAGGAATAGAGATGTAATTTGGATGGCGTGCGAAATGCAAGCAAGATAGCGCGATGCATGTGCGTATTTCTCTCTCTAGAGGAATAATATTTTCCAATTAGTTCTAACTTTGTTTTGAGCGGTACTGGAGCTTTTTTATACGAAACATAAACATATTTTAAAATATGAATGTTTTAAAGTATTGTGTAACTTTTATCAGTTTATTTTGTTTTAACGTTTGTGAATTTGTGATTAAGTTTCTGTGTTTTACCTTTTAATAGTTTTAGTAGAAGATGCATTCGGAAACGCATGCAATTGTTACTTGTGATGGATTAAGGTGTGTGAAATCATTACTCGGGAAGGTAAATACTTTGAATTTTACAGACAAATACCATTTGTAACGCAATATTACCAAAATCATTAATTTTATACATGAAAATTGCCTAAAAAACAGCTGTTGGTTGGTAGAATTAAAACCTACATCAACTTTTTACGCGGGCGTTTTAAATTAGAATAAATATAATTAAATAATATTGGTCATATACTTAAACTCAAGCGGCTCCAGAATAACTTGCTCTAAACAAATTATGGAACGATACAACAAACGGCTTGTGATGTGATTGCTGATACGTATTTGTAAATCTATTTAGTGATAGGTACCATGCCTTCAGTCACTCAGTGTGCTTTGTTGTTTGTCATCTGTAGTAAAGAAGCGAAGAATGAAGGTAATTATTTATGGCCGTTTACAATGTAAGTGTATTAGAATTTTTTATTTTATATTATAAAACCATTAATTATTTTTGCGCCATCTATTGGTGGCGAAAGTCAGCCAGCGAAATTCAAGAGCGCCAGTATTTTTTTAATAGATGGCTCTTACATCAAGTGAGGCGAAAAACGCAAAAATGTGTGTGATTTGGCAAAGCAAACTTTACAGTTTTTTTTTTATATATCGGGCTTGCCCTAATATTTCAAATTTTCCCACCTAGGCACGCCACTGCGCCGTTGCGCATAAAAAAAAATGGTATCTTAGTGTAAATTGGATATAAAAGAGGGGAGAGGTCGTACTTTCCAAGGAAATAAAAATTATCTACTTATTTTCAGGGTTTTTGTTGAATTTTGATTTATATGTTCAAGTTTTTAGGTTAGTTTTGTATCATAACTTCTACCAAAGAAAGTACTAATAATAACAATATTATGATTTATTTTCTCATAAAACAAAACAGAATAGTTTTAACAACCCAATGAAAGTCCCCAAGTAAATGGTAATTAGGTCATACCGTCATACGAAATCAAAGTGGCTTTATAGGCATAAAGAGTAGGTACAAAATATATAGAATAGGGTTTCCTATCCACTTTCGAATTGTTATGATTTATTTTTAATACGATGAAATCGTAATTTTTGTACGAAGTTTTCGATGTAAGTTTATTTTACAAGTTAGGTCTCTTTAACTCCTGAAATAATAAAGAGATCTTAGCCGTTATAGTTTTCCTCCTAGCCGGCTATCGCTTGGTTGTCGAAAGGTTAACAGTTAATAGGTAAGACGAGGACGGACGAATGGACGAACGGATAGGGGGTCGGACATGACGAAACTATAAGGTTTCTTTTTGTAAAAACCATTCGTAACTAATTTATTAAACATTTGTAATATTAATGTGTGGAAATAAAAAAATTCAAAAGTCAAAGGCATTTATTTTACTTAGATTATTTACAAGCATTTCTGAATTGTCAAAGAGTAGGTCGGTTATTCAGAATACTCTGTGTGCTCTCAATGTGGTAGATCTACAGACAAAGCACGCATGTTGATGTCCATAAGCTCGTTCAACACTCATTACACTTCAATAATTTAACATTCCTGAGAGAAGAAGAGGATGTTCTTCTGACATCTGAAAATAAATATTATAACATAATTATTGATTGATCTTAGCATTAGTTTAATAGGAAATTCGTCCGCGTGGAAGCCGAAAATGATTCTAATAGGATTTTCAATTAGTTTTTTTTTCCTTACCTGCTGTTTATTTATTTATTTATTCTTTATGCACAAAATTAATGTACAGAGGTGGACTTAATGCCTTAGGCATTCTCTACCAGTCAACCATCGGTAGTGCACAGCTGTGCTGTTACAGTTAGCTGTACAACAAAATACAAATAGTGCTATTGACTTGTACCATCTTTGGTATTATCCATAATAACATATATAATGTTGATAATTAACAATAATGCACTCATTTCCCCCTACACTAACGTCAAAAAGCGTGTCTTGAGAAAAGCGATACAAGACACAATACTATAATATTATAAGATACTAACCGTTGCCGGAGAAGTCCAGTATTCACAAAGGCCATTCATTAAGAGTTGAAGTTGAAGTCCAGTATCGTAGAATTGTAACCATTGCATCCGTTGCTGCCCCCAGTTGGCGACGGGGTAGAGGATTTTTTAGAGCAAGGGTAGTATAATAGTCCACACAGCGTGTCATTTTTTTAACAATATTGTCGGTACTGCACAAAGAGAGAAATGATCCGAAATCATAAAAACGTCGACGTACGAAAGTTTAGAGAAGATTGCTTGTCCGCGCAGAAATCGGAAGACTCTGCTGTACACGAACTCGCCGCAATGATTCGTTATCTAATAACTTCAACTTTTATATTTATTATGGCAATCCACCGAATTTTCGGTGATTTCTGCCAATGTCCAGTTTGAAAATAATATTTCAGTTTAAATGACAATTGTACGGTTATTAAATTATAGTACGGAGATCATACGCGTGTTCTTATATCCAAGAACATGAGATGACTCCGTTATCTAATAACGCAAAATAAACTCAATTTTCAATCAAAACATTCGTCGCTTCATTTGACTTGAAAGTGTAAATTTTGACTGTTAACATTTGAATTTCCGTGGCAGTGCTACCCACAGCTAATAAAAATTAACCATAAGTAATTACTTAGACACGTAAATACTTTTTGTAAGTAAAATAACATTATTTTAAAAATGTTAAATAAATATAAATTGTTGGTAACGCAAAAAAATGTTATAGTCGTAATTATTTTTAGAATTATTTTTAGACATCAGCGTGTGCCCCTAAAATATAATATGTTAATATGTAATACCATCAGTTAAGACTGATTATGGGAAAGTTTATGAAATTGGCAACACTGTTTTCACTTAAGTACGCCATTAAAGGAAGAATGCAACAAAGTCGAATAAATAACTAATTAAATATAAAATATTAACCCCCGGAAAGATTTCCATGAAGTTATTTTAAGAAAGTCAAAATAATATGTTATGATTTATGAGTATATTTTTGTGGCTATACCCTCTTATTTTATAGCGATGCTAGATTTGGTCATACTCCTTTAAAAGAAAGGCTTTCTGGTTAATATTAATTAACCAAAAAGCCTGTCTTTTAAATCTCTCACTCTCAAAATCTCCCACAGCCGAGAGTTACAGTTTTTTTAATATAAATTTTACACAAAAGGTTTTTTGTGACGTTAACCGAAAAGAAAGAGAGATGATGATGAGAAATACCTCTCTTTTCTTTTCTCAAACCTATGGCTTTTCATAATAAATTCGATCTCTGTCCAATTTTGCCCATTTTGCATTATGACTTTATTTAGTATATAAAATAGACAGGGTGTATTCTAAAAAAGTGTTATCAAATTGTGCAACAGAGCATTTTCTTCTAAACTTATTGTTTCCTATCTTTAGTCAATTTCTCTTCGAATGGAAACATATTCTCACAACCTTCGTAAATAATTCCAGATTATTCGAAGAAAACGAGGACCTTCTCCATCTATTCGAGAAATTCGGCGAGCTGAACACTCCAGAGGCACAGATGAGCTCCGAGGAGTTAGCTGAACATGCCACGAAGGTCATGCACACCCTAGATGAAGGGATCAAGGGTCTGGCAGACGTAGATACGTTCTTCGCGTACATCAGGCATGTGGGGGCTACACATCACCAGGTGCCAGGGTTTAAGGCTGAGAACTTTTGGGTAAGTTTGCATTTTTGTTTTTTTAGATTGATTGAAATGAATACCTTAATGACCTTGGTTTCAATTATAACTAGTGCTTAAAGCAATTCTAAAAAGAATTGGGAATATTTGCAGTCTCATGCGGCGAAAATACCTTTTATGCAAATATAACTCTTATATTCTAGCAAAGCTAGGAGTTCGAAAATTTACCGTGGAACTCACTTTAATTTACCGACACTTTCAAGTTTTTAACGTTGATGGTCGCTCAGATGAAAATTGCGGTTAGGCGCAGAATGTCTAATTCTCAAAATGGCAAGTGTCGAATAAAGCATAATTTCTCGAAATGCCCAATTCTTTAAACGGCTAATTCTCCTAAAAAACACGAATAAATAAAAAATGAAAAGGCTGTGCGCTTTGAATCAATAGGAGCGGAGCAGTAAAAAAGTTAACCTGAAAAAATCCGCTTCATGGCTTCTAATCAAAGCAAAGCAAGAACATCACTATCGACAAAAACCCAAACGAAACTAAAAAACAATTCGCGAAAACGTTAACCAATTCTGTTCCCCAATATTCACAATCCGCCACTTGGCGCTCCGCCAACCTTGAAGGCAAAAGAGCATGAACGTTAAGCATCTCATAATTCCCGGATGAAAGGTTAACTGAAAGTACCTGAAACGTTCATAAAAGACCTACCTACGCCTCAACTCGCCATGTTTAATAAAAAATGCAATATCTTACTTTGTATATTTTATTAAACGACTACATAGGGAAAATGACCAGGATTATGGCTTGCTGTTTTTCTTAATGGTTAGAAATCAGCAAATGACTTCTCCCGCCGTGAGCGGGGCGGGAGGGAGTGTCAGACTTTTACTAACTAAAATCCACTCTTGTTCCTTTTTTTGGTGAGTGGGACATCGTCAAATGACTTCTCCCGCCCTGGGTGATGCGGGAGGGAGTGTCAGACTTTTACTGACTAAAACCCACCCTTGTTCCTTCGGTTGCCATTTATGTTCCCGAGCCGCGGTAACTATTAGAACCATTCTGCAACCCCGGGAAAATGCTCGATTGAAACTTTGTTTTGCTATTTTCTTGGTTCCGTACTTCAAAGGTACCTTTTAGAAGCTTTTAAGATTTCTTAGGGTTTGTTCTTGGGGTTGCGTGAACGTAGATTATTTTTGTTGCCTTGTTGTATGTGAAAGTTGAAGCAACTGGATATATAAGGTGTCAACGTTTGCGCTAAAATAAAGATGAACCAGAGTAATCCAGAATGTTCTATAGAAATCAATTTATTGGTAATACACGTTTACGCAGCGCCTTAACCATTTCGGTGTCTTTCAAAGTGTTTTTCAGAAACTTTTGGAGGTCCTCATCTCTCTAGCCTTTTTCCATCTATTTTAGGATCGGCTGCTAATACAACCGAAGGTAGCTGAGTACCTCTATTTAACACAACGACTGCCAATATCTATCAGACCTCCAAAACCCAGTTACTGGGTAACTCGATAATAATGAGGTACCGTCAAAGGGGTACTGTCAAACATTTACACATGATGACCTGGTCCACTGGCTTTTATGTCCTTTCCAAGGCACGGACTCTCAGTGATGTTAAGCTTTTCGGTTTAAAGCACTTCTAGTCAAACAAAAGCAGTAATATACGCCACTCCAACACTGGATACTTCTCAATTAATTAACAACCTTAAACTCTTATATCAATTTGCAGAAAAGTTAATTAAAACTACAAAGACAGGGTGCATAAAAACAAATCGGAGTGCCTCTCAGTTTCATAAGAACTTAGTTACAAGTATAATACCCACTTCAGACGGCAACCTGCTACGGAATAATTGGAAAACACTGAGTGAATTGAAAATGCTTTTATATAATTACTTATTTAGTACTTAGGCACGGTATTCATCGACTATGATGAAACCAAGAATTAATCTAGATTCATTTTTAGGGTTCCGTAGCCAAATGGCAAAAACGGAACCCTTATAGATTCGTCATGTCTGTCTGTCTGTCTGTCCGTCTGTCTGTCTGTCCGTTCGTATGTCACAGCCATTTTTTTCCGAAACTATGAGAGCTATACTGTTGAAACTTGCTGAGTGGATGTATTATGTGAACCGCATTAAGATTCTGATACAAAAATAGAAAATAAATAAAAAAATTTGGGGGTCCCCATACATAGAACTTAAACTCAATTTTTTTTTTTCATCATACCCATATGTGTGGTGTATCTATGAATAGGTCTACAAAAATGATATTGAGGTTTCTAATACTTATCATTTTTCTCTAAACTGAATAGTTTGCGCGAGAGACACTTTCAAAGTGGTAAAATGTTTGTCCCCCCCCCCCCCGTAACTTCCAAAATAAGAGTATGATAAATCAAAAATATATATATATGATGCACATTACCATGTAAACTTCTACCGAAAATTGGTTTGAACGAGATCTAGTAAATAGTTTTTTTTAATACGTCATAAACCGTATATCGTAATTTACCTTTCATTCAATCAACTCAAACATCGATCAAAGTAACAACGAACTACAAGAACTTTATATTATGTTACTTGCTGCTACGGAACCCTTCATGAGCGAGTCCGCCTCGCACTTGGCCGGATTTTCTTTGTTTTGTCGTTCTAAAGTGCCTTTTAAATGGTCTAATAGAAATAAATGATTTGAGTTTGAGTTTAATCTGCTTTATTACATAGTGTGTGTGATGAAGTTTTTTGTCTGCATGTTACGCTTAAATATTTTGAAGTACAAAATAGATTTTAATACTGCTCGCGGCAACTTTTAGGCAATACAAATGATGTAACCAAGAAATTGTAAAACTTGATGATTGAAAAGAGTGTCCATGCAGTTTCTTGCTAAATAATAATAGCGTATATTTTTGCTATTTTTTTTTTTAAATGAAATGCATGTATTTAAAAAAAACAAATAGCTGTTGTGTATATTTTTATGTGTTTAAGATAAATAAAGAAATAACGTTTTATTCATTATTGTTTAATTATCCTGCTGACTGTACGGAAATAAACAATATGGCGGATTTTCTTTCATAAAAATAGACCTGTGGCGAGTTTACATATACTTATTTTCGTGACATATTAGCTTTATGACGAATGTACAAAAACCCCATAGATCAACGTACGCTGTAAAACAAGCAACTAGCTTCAACTTTCTAATTTATCGATTGACGCTTTGACAATTTGTAAGTGCCTGTAAATGGTCAAAGTGAAATAAATGCTTTGAATTTTGAATCATAGCAGAGAAAATCCGAGATTTTCAAATATTTGTAAAACCCGTGTAAACCAAAAAATTACAAAAGTGTTGGAAATCGCAAAACTCACGAACGGCTAGACTGATATATGACAATAAGTTTTCTTTAATAAATTCATCACAAACAATCGCGTTTAATTGAGTTTAAAAAATAGGATATAAGATTGCAACCTTTTTTACGCGGATTGCAACCTTTTTTACGCGTTTTAATAACAGTCGTTCATTACCTACCTTCACGAAAAACTACGTTAGGAATTCCTAAAGTAAGTAATCCGTACTAATATTATAAATGCGAAAGTAACTCTGTCTGTCTGTCTGTCTTTCTGTCTGTCTGTCTGTCTGTCTGTCTCTTCTTCACGCCTAAACCACTGAACCGATTTGAATGAAACTTGGTACAGATAAAGTCTGGGACCCGAGAAAGGACATAGGATAGTTGTCATCCCGGAAATCCCCCGGGAACGGGAACTATTATTCCACGCGGACGAAGTCGCGGGCAAAAGCTAGTTTGAAATAAACATGTTATTTCAACATATGAAAACGAAATAGCAGTTAAAAACCGCATTCAAATAGCGTGCTTATGTTGGTAGTATGGTAATAATGTTATGTTGGTATTAAGTTTGCGAATTCCAAGCTTGAAGTTTGAATTGAAGAACAATACCGTTATGTAGCTTTGTTATTTTTGACTCTGTTCTAATAAAGTCTTGTTTTATTTTGGTAAAAATACAATTTATCTTTACGACGACCAAGCGAAAGCAGGCTATCGCGCTGTTGTTGTCTGTCTATTGTGTCTCGAATCACATGAATGTGTTCGACGGTTTAATTTAATGGATATATAGAAATTTTCATTCAATATTGGTCCAAAAAAATCAGATTTAGAATTTGGGAATAATTCTAGATCTGTTTTTTGAAGTGAAAACTTCTTTAGCGGCGTTGAGCACTTTTTCTGTAATGGTTATAAAATCTTAAACTCGCGTCAGGACACGTGACCTGATCGAAAAAGCGTAGGACGGATGGATAGTATTAATAATCAAGTTTTCACTTCTGCCGGCACTCCCGGAGTGCAACCCGTCTTTTTTTTTTATTGCTAAGTCAACCATACCGTAAACTTTTTTACTACGGATGATTTTTCTTAGTAGTTATTCAGTTAAAAGAAAAATGTATGTGAAACACTTTTTTTATGCATTTTATTCAATTTAGTCATCACTAAGAAAAGGCAGTTACGGGGTTAAATTCATAGTAGCAGTTTTAAGACATGTGTGAATTAACCGTTGGGAATAATTTTAGGTTTGAACGCGCAATTTTTTTTAACGAAAATGCCTAATGTCTAAAAATTTTTTTATATCTTTTGAAAGTAGTCAGAAAATCTGATAACTGAGTTCCATAGTTCTGATTGCCCACAGGTCCTTGTGAAACACTACTAATCACCATATACACAATCCTACAATGGAAAAAGCAACTAGAAGCTATTTTACCATTCTGACTAACCGACTGACTATTTAACAATTCACAAAGTGCCTGAAAATGGTGTATGTGAAATAAATTTTGAATTCATTTCCGCGCCAGCTTAGCACGGGTGTCGAGAATCTCGGCTTTTATTTACTAAAACTTTTTTTTTTTTAAATAATAACCGCCTTCAAAAACTAAAAACCCAAAAATAACTAAAATTTCGGAAGTCGGTGGCAACACAAATTGACTGGCAGAACAGAAGCCACCGACTTCCGAAATTTTAGTTATTTTTGGGTTTTTAGTTTTTGAAGGCGGTTATTATTTAAAAAAAAAAAGTTTTTATTTATTACTTTTTAGTATCGACTCCCAATGTAGATATAGACACTTGAAGAAAAAACACACATCGTCTATGAATATTTCGTCATTTTTTTTTGTTCTTGGTGAATTTTTCGAGAACCACTGAACCGATCGCCACAAAATTTATATGGGACCACCCCTGAATCATGACTTATCAAACAAAAAAAGAACCATCAAAATCCGTTTGCAATTGACGGAGATATCGCGTAACAAACATACAAAAAAAAAAAAAAAAAAAAAAGAACATACAGACGAATTGAGAACCTCCTCCTTTTTTGAAGTCGGTTAAAAATATGCTTAAATCTTACTTTTCTCAGTTTTCCAACTAATATGAAAGTATGTTATATGTAATTATGTTTATTACTCTTTCACGCAAAAACTACATTACGGATTTTGAAAAACTTTACAGGAATAGCTTATTATTCATCAGAATAATACAATATCAGAGCAGTAACCAAAAATCAAACATAACTATCCTCCATTTTCAATCCTTCGAACACACGTAATTTGAGACACAATAGAAAGACAATAGCAGCCCGACAGCCGGCTGTCGGTTGGTCGTCAAAAGGTTAAATCGATTGAAAAGTTATGTTAAAAGTTTTCTTTCCAACCCGTATTTCCCGCTGTAAAGTCGACATATTCAGCATAAGTGTGGAAGTTTCAAAGTTCCGCCGCGCGTCGCATTAGCTACACTCGAACGCTTGAGAACTATTCGTAAGTTCACTAGCGATGCTTCATCGGTTGCTAGAGGAATCGTGTATGAATGGGATATTTTACATCTTGAACCAATAAATCCAAGACATTTTCTTAAACTTCTGAAAAACTGTCTTGGTAGCTAGGTAACCACGAGACCTGGTTCAAAACGTAAAAGGGATAGTTTTAGGTTTCTTGTAGATGATAAATCATCAAACTCCATTTTGGGCGAAGCGGAAGGGAGTGTCAGACTTTGACTGACTAAAACCCATCCGTGTTTCAAAATACTTTCTTAGTGGCTTCTTACTCATCAAAAATAACATCCCATACGCGCCCTTTATGCGTTAATATATTAATAGACAGTCAGTTTACCATTTTTTATATCTATATATATAAAAGAAAGTCGTGTTAGTTACACATTTAAGGTATAACTCAAGAACGGCAGAACCGATTTGGCCGAAAATTGAAATATAGAAGAGAACATAGAATACTTTTCATCTTCTTTTTTCCTAGTAACCAAAAATCTGATATAACGCGGGTGAAACCGCGGGGGATAGCTAGTATATAGATATGTCTTCTACATAAGCCCAAGTTTCCCGACACACTATATGCGCAGTTATTTCCTCATCTACCTAATGAACTTATGATCTCACTCACGCTCCGGACATACAGATATTAATCGCATTATCTTCCTTTCAGATATAGTAGGGCGCATCTGTTCACCTCGCCGTAATATCTTGCTTTGTTTTGTCTTAAGAACAAAGAATATACTGGATACATTATTCAGTATTTTTGTGGAAACGAAATGATCTTACTTCCTATCTTACTAATATTGTAAACTAGCTTTTGCCCGCGACTTTGTCCGCGAGAATAATAGTTCCCGTTCCCTACTGAAGTAGTAGTAGAAAGTAAGAAAACTACCCTATGTCCTTTTTCGGTTCCTAGACTATATCTGTACCAAATTTCATTCAAATTGGTTCAGTAGTTTAGGCGTGAAGAAGAGACAGACAGAGTTACTTTCGCATTTATAATATAAGTACGGATTTTCGAAGGAACAAAATAATCTTACTTTTTATCCTACTAATTTTGTAAATGTGGAGCTTGTATGTGTGTGAATGTATGTTACTCTCAATACCAATCTTAATATTACGCGTCACGGCGTCACGTTGTTTGTCCGTTATGGAATCGTGAACTGCACCACTACTTATTCGATTTAATATTTGCACACTGTGTGAATGTGAAATTTGATCTAACTTTATTTTGATAACAACCACAGCAACGCGTGGCCGAGTACCTAATTATAAATTAAATTAATAACCTATAAGCTGAATTCAAAACAGTAAAGTACAGCCTGAAATTCAGGAAATTGTATGATATGTGCGTCTTCACGCCCGGTCAAACGCGTGCATTTTGTTATAATCCATTGTTCTCTAGCAAACCATTAGTTATTGTTTCAATACAATGGAATGGAAACTGAATTAATACAGTCATGTTGTCAATGCATATATTCTGATATTTGCTATACTGCAACTTTGTATAATCCCTGTCGTAGCTATTGTTAATATACAAGTGAGTGTATGTTATGATGGTCTCTCCTCCTTATTTCCTCTTCGTCAGGACTGTCCAATTCGGCTTGTATTAATCGCTTAATGGCGCTTATTTTCTTGTTCACAAACTAAACAAAAATTAAGTTAAGCGCATCTTTCTCTTTCCGTTTCATTAAGAAAAGGACAGAAGATACATATTAGTTTATTCCTGTAAAATTAGCTAGCGCCTGAAGTGAAGCGATATATTTTTAGTGGTCATGTTTTAATCGCACCTAAATTATCTATGGAGTATCTTAATTTAACAAAGCCAAATTAACATTTTATCCTCTGTCCTATTCTTAATGAAATGGAAAAAAAAAGATGCAACTAAATTAAATTAAGTTTAGTTTGTAAATAAGAGAATCCAATCACCATTACCATTATGCACATTAAATAAATAAACCGATCTTTTGTGCCCGCAATAAATGCGATCCATTTGAACCATATTGGATGTTATGTTGCTGTTGTAAAACGTCCAGGCACTAGAAATATTTTATACGTATGTCATTTTTATTTATATTTTATTTGAATTAGGAAAACATTTAAACAGACGAACTTTTCTGATGATCGAAAAAGCCTCAATGACGTTTTGTAGATTCAAAATCATTATTATAAGGTTACATGCTAAACCTACGGGTGGCCAAAATTTTAAAAATATATTGTCTTTGTTTCCATATAATACCTGTCACAATTAAAATTCACAGCCTCCTGTCATAATTCTTATATCAATGCCTTAAGGTTTAAATTACAAAAGCAAGTTTTCTTTTACAGAAAATCGAGCAACCATTCTTGCAAGCGGCTAAAACGACACTCGGCGAAAGATACACTCCGAACATTGAAACGATATACAAGAAGACCATCAGGTTTATATTGGAGAACCTGGTGAAGGGATATGAGGACTCTACTGTGGAGAACGGGAAGGCACCATCTTGACAAGAAAAAATAGCTTAAGACTCACAACTTACTGTAGGAACACTATTAATGTATAATAATTATATTAGGAATAATGTAGTTACCATTATTATCTGAAAGTTAGAGCTCGAATCTTGATCTATAAGTCAAATTCATTTCATTTAATTTCATTCCATTACATTTAGTTTTATTCATGGATCATTTAATTTAACAATGATTCATTTTTTATCACTTCATTACGATTTATTTCATTCATTTCATATTGTTTCATTTCATATCATTTATTAAATGACAAACGGTATACAAGAAGACCATCAGGTACATATTGGAGAATCTGGTGAAGGGATACGAGGACTCCACGGTGGAGAATGGGAAGGCACCATCTTGACAGAAGAAAAAAGCCTGAGATTAACAACTTATTGTAGGAACAATATATATAAAGAACAATATAGTTACCATTATTATCTGAAAGTAAGAGCTCCAAACTTGATCTATGAGTCAAATTTATTTCGTTCAATTTCATTCCATTACATTTAGTTTTATTCATGTATCATTAAATTTAATTTAACTATGATTCATTTTATATCACTTCATTACGGTTCATTTCATTATGTTCAATTTCATTCATTTCATATTATTTCATTTCATTTTGTATCATTTATGAAATGACAAACGGTATACAAATTGACCATCAGGTTTATATTGGAGAACCTGGTAAAAAGATATGAGGACTCAACGGTGGAGAACGGGAAGACACCATCTTGGCAGAAGAAAAACTTAGGATTAAAACTTAGGTTAAGAACAATATAGTTACCATTATTATCTGGAAGTTAGAGCTCAAAACTAGACCCAGAAGTTTTTATTTCACTTCTATTCGTTTCATTTCATTTCGTTTAATTTCATTCCAAAACGTACTTTTTTGTGAAGCGGAGTGCAATAAATTCCACACTTTCCCTTTTAAAATAAAATATTTACATTTCTTTATATTTTACCTCAAAACTGATATTGTTTTTATTACGATATACTTTAAATAAAACCTTTATAAAGACTTATCTTTAAGAAGGTTATTTGTATATATATCTCTTTAAATAAATCATTTCAATTTTAATAGAAATCAAAAACCAATAAAAATATGAATTCACTTTTATAAATACTAAACTTGGAACCTCTGCCAAGGCTTAACGCGAACTTTTGCCAAGTTTTAGCTCTAACTTACGGACGTGGCATAACTTAAGTATATTTTTCTTGCTATAAATATTTGTGTTCATAATATGTATCTATATACAATTTTGAAAAACGTATATACATAAATTACGAACCAATTCTCGGTCTTCGAAGCAATATTTTTGTATTATTAAGATTCTATCAAAGATTGTTGTATAATTTAGTCATTAAGCACCCATTTATTTAAGTCGATTAAGTATAAATAGAACATTATGCTTTCCATAAGTATAGCAATAGACTTATAAACAGTTAGATTTAGTTAAGATAGTTTTGCATTTAGTTTTTTTTTTGTTGTACCCAAATTCCACTCTTCCTTTTTCTAGGCTATAATAAATCGCACGAGCTTAATATACCGGCATTTTAGAGGCAGCAACAGATGCAAATGTACGAAAAGGAATGCTTTTTCCGCCCCTATGAACAAAGCAGCATGTGTAAAGGTTTAACTACATATATCTATGTACGATTTTTATTTCGAGTCAGAAAAATGACATTTCCAGTGTTGCAGGTTTTTAGTCCCGAGTTATCGAGTTTTTACAATTAAATCTTAGTCGAGAATATTTTTTTTATTTAATATCAAATTGCCTTTAATTATTAAAAATATTACATGTAATTTACGGTAATTAAATAGAAGACATACACGGTAGGTAATTTAATATTACATAAAACACTGTTATATTATTTGTTTTTGGTAAGGTCCATATTTCTAAAATTGTTTTATTTAAGACGGTATGTATTCAATATTTACAATAAAAAAAACGCTTTGGTACCCAATAAAACAAAGCATGACTAAATGTCTAAGTCTATCGATTGCGGAACATCACTATTGTAGCGGGTCACCCTTTTCGGTATCAGTGACAGTTGCACTTGTCATTTTTCTGACTCGAATTAAAAATCCTACTATACATACACGTTGATTAGTTGTAGGTATAGATAAAGATATTTTTCCAACTTTAATATTTTTTCCACAGCATCGCATAAAATTAAAAGCTAAAGCTAAGCATAAATAAAATACACCTTTTTTAAGTTTCTTGTTTTTCTTTATAGAATAATAAATAAATAATATTTTTATGTAAGTAACTTATTTATACTTATTATTTGTATTTTGGATGATAATGAAAACTCTGGTCATTACGTTTTTACCCGAATGTGTCGCAAAAGGAGAGTATCATTTTGAATGTTATTGTAGTTATTTTTATTATATAAAGGTATAATTTTAAATAACTATAGTTTATTTTTAAATATATTTTATTTCTTGTGTATTATTTTTTTTCCGAAAGACTAGTTAAAAGGAATATTTCGGTTTGGTTTAAAATGAAGAGGAGAGATAAAACTCTTATGATTAGGAGAGTTACTGATGCGAATGAGGTCGGATAGAGAGAAAGAGAGGGAGGGGGAGGGGAAGTCTGAGCTAAAAATGGTGTTAAAAGGAGTAGACCAACACTAAATTATGCTAGCTAAAGAGTTTGTTTGGTTGTGTGCCCTAAAATCAGGATTTGCTGAATTTTTTTTTTTTATTAGGGCTAGTAGTAGCCCGAATCATAAAAAATATTTTTCAGCAAATCTAATAATACGTGAACGACAGCTAGTGATAACATAATGCTAGACGGGACGACTGAAACAAAACAAATATGGGGCAAAAATATCAACTACTATCTATACTACCTGCTACGGGGCAAACATATCAAGTACAAAAGCAAACACAACTGTTAAAAACAGGTAAAGTAAAAAATACATACTGACAGATAAGAAAACCAAAGTAAGTCGGCATACAAAAGAGTTTGTAATATCTCGAGCAAATCTAATAAAATATCACTGAATATTAGATTTTATTACAGCGAGAAGGAATTCCAGGACTGCTGAATATCGGTAGCTCGTTCAACCTTCGTGTTACCTACATACCTACGTATTATACGCAAATATAATAATGTAAAGTCGAACAAGTCATTTGGTTGTTGGTGTCTCATACTTTCCTATTACAACTTTTTGGTATGACAACTAAATTCATTTCTTTGTACTTGTGAATAACGTTTCAAAGTGCATTTTTAATAGTCAAATAATTATTTGACTTTGACAATAATTTGATAATATAATATTTTGTCTTCAAAATATTTTGACAATAATGATAATTTCATAATATTTGACTTATTAGTAGCTTTATTTAAAAATATATATAGACTTCATCCACAAAAGTAAAAAAGTAGACTTGTAGTGAATACTAAGGCATTAAATCTTAGATATGACGGGCCTGTTGGTCTAGTGGTCAGTGACCCTGACTGCTAAGCCAGAGGTCGTGGGTTCGATTCCCACCCAGGACAAACTTTGTGTGATGAGCATATTTGTTTGTTCTGTGTCTGGGTGTTATTTATCTATAATATGTATGTATTTGAAAATTATATAAGTATGTATATCAGTTGTCTGATTACCATAACACAAGCTCTGCTTAGCTTGGGATCAGATGGCCGTGTGTAAGATGTCCCAGGATATTTATATTCTGTACAAGTCAGCCAAATTATTGTAAACAGGGCGACACTAAAAAAGGACTAGAGAAGCAACTGCCTCCCCTCCCTCCCCTAGATTAAATTACAATTTATAAAAATGAAAAAACTAACTGGTACATACAATTCATTATTTTTCTCCTATCGCATTTATCAACTTCCTCTCTGGGCTGTAAGCTGACGACGCCTCAATAATGTACCGCCACCGCCTTAAAACGATGACCATGCTAAGCCTGAACACCTAATCGCTTTATCGTCTGTACATTATATAATCCGCGAGCTAATCCCGAAATGCGTCATAAAAAGCCTTTGTTTCTCCGTCGTGAGCGTGGTAGGAAATCTTCAGAGGTTCTTAGGAAACCTTGAGAATGTCTTTGTACGCTCTCGCTGGTTTCAGATCAAAGATTATAATTTAGTCACCTATATTTTATTTAGTTTAAAATGTACGTTTCAATTTTTTTCTTAGGTACAGAGGTCCAAATATGTGAATTAACGATCAAAATCGTATGTTTCAGCAACGGTCGCCTGGAGGACACGGTCGAGCACACGGTGGAGGTGTGCCGCGCATGGGCGGACCATAGACGTGTCCTCGTAGAGGCGATCGGCGGCGGTGACCTCTCGCGCCCAGCGCTGGTTCAGGCCATGCTGCGGGGCGAGACGGAATGGGATGCCGTCGCCTCCTTCTGCGAAGCAGTTATGCTAGTGAAGGAAGCGGCGGCGCGCGAGAGGCAACGACGAGCCTCTCGCCCCGGACAAAGACCCAGGCGAAGACGTCGAGAGTCGCAAGATGACTACCGGCCACCGTAGGCGCGGTTCTGCGGATGGCGAGCGATGGGTAGCTCGCCGCCCGGCTAGGACCAGGACCGCGTAGACGGCGCGTTTTGTTCCACGCGCGCCTCAAAGAGAAGGAGTCAGCACAGGAAGGGGCCCAACAGGGCCAACTCCTGCCGGGGTTGCGGAATGTTATGTTTATAACAGTTACCGTGACCCTGGAACATAAAAGGCAATCGAAGGAACATGAGTAGGTTTTAGTCAGTAAGAGTCTGACACGCCCTCCCGCCGCACCCAGGACGGGAGCAGTCATTGGATGATTTCCCACTCACCAAAAAAAAATGGTATGTTTTTTATAAGGAGGGAGACAAGCAAGTGCGTCATCAAAGGCTTCAGTATCATCAGGTTTTTGAGACTTTTGTTATGTTTTTCTATTCCTTTTTAACCCCCGACGCAAAAAGAGGGGTGTTATAAGTTTGACGTGTCTGTCTGTCTGTCTGTCTGTGGCATCATAGCTCCCGAACGAATGAACCGATTTCAATTTAGTTTTTTTTGTATTACAGGTGTTTCACGGGCGAGTGTTCTTAGGCATGTTTGATGAAAATCGATTGAGCCGTTTAAAAGTTATGGGGGGATAAAGTGGGGAAGAAAAACCGAATGTCTGCAAATATGCTCAAGTGGGGTATCAAATGAAAGGTTATAACTTGTACATCACAAAAAACAACAACTTTTATAAGTTTGACGTCTCTGTCTGTCTGTCTGTCTGTGAGTGTGTCTGTGTGTCTGTGGCGTCATAGCTCCCGAACGAATGAACCGATTTCAATTTAGTTTTTTTTGTATTACAGGTGTTTTACGAGCGAGTGTTCTTAGGCATGTTTGATGAAAATCGATTGAGCCGTTTAAAAGTTATGGGGGGTTAAAGTGGGGAAGAAAACCCGAATGTCTGCAAATATGCTCAAGTGGGGTATCAAATGAAAGGTTATGACTTGTACATCACAAAAAACAACAACTTTTATAAGTTTGACGTCTCTGTCTGTCTGTCTGTCTGTGAGTGTGTCTGTGTGTCTGTGGCGTCATAGCTCCCGAACGAATGAACCGATTTCAATTTAGTTTTTTTTGTATTACAGGTGTTTTACGAGCGAGTGTTCTTAGGCATGTTTGATGAAAATCGATTGAGCCGTTTAAAAGTTATGGGGGGTTAAAGTGGGGAAGAAAACCCGAATGTCTGCAAATATGCTCAAGTGGGGTATCAAATGAAAGGTTATGACTTGTACATCACAAAAAACAACAACTTTAATAAGTTTGACGTGTCTGTCTGTCTGCGTGTCTGTGGCATCATAGCTCCCGAACGGATGAAACGATTTCAATTAATTTTTTTTACTATTAAAGGTTACATTACGCATGCATACACGCACACACACACACATATGCACACACTCGCACACACACACACACATATGCACACACGCACACACACATGCACACACACACACACACACACACACACACACACACACACACTCACATTTACATATATCACATACGTCTACCAGAAACCCACACACCCTCTCTCAGGACAGGACTCTCTTCTTACTTTTCATTTTTAACCCCCGACGCAAAAAGAGGGGTGTTATAAGTTTGACGTGTCTGTCTGTCTGTCTGTCTGTGGCATCATAGCTCCCGAACGAATGAACCGATTTCAATTTAGTTTTTTTTGTATTACTGGTGTTTCACGGGCGAGTGTTCTTAGGCATGTTTGATGAAAATTGATTGAGCCGTTTAAAAGTTATGGGGGGATAAAGTGGGGAAGAAAAACCGAATGTCTGCAAATATGCTCAAGTGGGGTATCAAATGAAAGGTTATAACTTGTACATCACAAAAAACAACAACTTTTATAAGTTTGACGTCTCTGTCTGTCTGTCTGTCTGTGAGTGTGTCTGTGTGTCTGTGGCGTCATAGCTCCCGAACGAATGAACCGATTTCAATTTAGTTTTTTTTGTATTACAGGTGTTTTACGAGCGAGTGTTCTTAGGCATGTTTGATGAAAATCGATTGAGCCGTTTAAAAGTTATGGGGGGTTAAAGTGGGGAAGAAAACCCGAATGTCTGCAAATATGCTCAAGTGGGGTATCAAATGAAAGGTTATGACTTGTACATCACAAAAAACAACAACTTTAATAAGTTTGACGTGTCTGTCTGTCTGCGTGTCTGTGGCATCATAGCTCCCGAACGGATGAAACGATTTCAATTAATTTTTTTTACTATTAAAGGTTACATTACGCATGCATACACGCACACACACACACATATGCACACACTCGCACACACACACACACATATGCACACACGCACACACACATGCACACACACACACACACACACACACACTCACATTTACATATATCACATACGTCTACCAGAAACCCACACACCCTCTCTCAGGACAGGACTCTCTTCTTACTTTTCATTTTTATATTATTCAATTTTAATTACTCTATTGTTTTTATCGATAAATTAACAGAGTATATCTCGCAACTGTTGGCATTAATTTTATTATTTATATCTCGAGGGAAATGACACTGATAACCGTAATACAGGCTTTGCCTAGCGCGGTTACAGAAGCTACATCCATTTGCTAGAAAATAATACAACATTGCTACCTGTAACATTGTACGAAGTGTTTTGTGGAAATAAAGAAATTATTATTATTATTACTTACGTGCGGGTGTTCTTAGACATGTTTGATGATAAAAATCATTTGAGCCGTTTAAAATTTGTGGGGGGTGAAAGTGGGGAAGAATTACCGAATGTCTATAAATATGCTCGAGTGGGGTCTCAAATGAAAGCGCATTACGTGTACATTACAAAATAATATGTTAATGGAAAATCGTTTGTGCTGTGAAAAAGCTCTGGGTGTAAGGCCCGAGTCACACCGGAATGGCAGCGGCGCGGCGAGCACCTTCAGTGTGAAATAATTTTAAACTTTAACTGCATACTTAAAAGACTGTATCGCTTGAAAAGCTTAAAAAGGTCGCGAGGCTGCCAGCGGGGTCCACCCTTTATAGCAGAACTTTTTACGTCATAATTTTATTTTGCATAGCAACGGATAGCATAAACCTCTTTTCGCAGAAAATCGTTTGGCATACACTCATTTACCATACACCGAAACCCATAATTTTGTAAGTCAGAATCATCTTTAGGCATAAGTTTCATATCCATAATAATCAATAAGTATAACCATCACATCCTGGAGGACACGGTCGAGCACACGGTGGAGGTGTGCCGCGCATGGGCGGACCATAGACGTGTCCTCGTAGAGGCGATCGGCGGCGGTGACCTCTCGCGCCCAGCGCTGGTTCAGGCCATGCTGCGGGGCGAGACGGAATGGGATGACGTCGCCTCCTTCTGCGAAGCAGTTATGCTAGTGAAGGAAGCGGCGGCGCGCGAGAGGCAACGACGAGCCTCTCGCCCCGGACAAAGACCCAGGCGAAGACGTCGAGAGTCGCAAGACGACTACCGGCCACCGTAGGCGCGGTTCTGCGGATGGCGAGCGATGGGTAGCTCGCCGCCCGGCTAGGACCAGGACCGCGTAGACGGCGCGTTTTGTTCCACGCGCGCCTCAAAGAGAAGGAGTCAGCACAGGAAGGGGCCCAACAGGGCCAACGCCTGCCGGGGTTGCGGAATGTTATGTTTATAACAGTTACCGTGACCCTGGAACATAAAAGGCAATCGAAGGAACATGAGTGGGTTTTAGTCAGTAAGAGTCTAACACGCCCTCCCGTCGCACCCAGGACGGGAGCAGTCATTGGATGATTTCCCACTAACCAAAAAAAAAAAAACCATCACATCGTAGAAAGTTCAAAACCAGAATCATCTTTTGCCATATATTTAACCCCCGACGCAAAAAGAGGGGTGTTATAAGTTTGACGTGTCTGTCTGTCTGTCTGTCTGTGGCATCATAGCTCCCGAACGAATGAACCGATTTCAATTTAGTTTTTTTTGTATTACAGGTGTTTCACGGGCGAGTGTTCTTAGGCATGTTTGATGAAAATCGATTGAGCCGTTTAAAAGTTATGGGGGGTTAAAGTGGGGAAGAAAACCCGAATGTCTGCAAATATGCTCAAGTGGGGTATCAAATGAAAGGTTATGACTTGTACATCACAAAAAACAACAACTTTTATAAGTTTGACGTCTCTGTCTGTCTGTCTGTCTGTGAGTGTGTCTGTGTGTCTGTGGCGTCATAGCTCCCGAACGAATGAACCGATTTCAATTTAGTTTTTTTTGTATTACAGGTGTTTTACGAGCGAGTGTTCTTAGGCATGTTTGATGAAAATCGATTGAGCCGTTTAAAAGTTATGGGGGGTTAAAGTGGGGAAGAAAACCCGAATGTCTGCAAATATGCTCAAGTGGGGTATCAAATGAAAGGTTATGACTTGTACATCACAAAAAACAACAACTTTAATAAGTTTGACGTGTCTGTCTGCGTGTCTGTGGCATCATAGCTCCCGAACGGATGAAACGATTTCAATTAATTTTTTTTACTATTAAAGGTTACATTACGCATGCATACACGCACACACACACACATATGCACACACTCGCACACACACACACACATATGCACACACGCACACACACATGCACACACACACACACACACACACACACACACACACTCACATTTACATATATCACATACGTCTACCAGAAACCCACACACCCTCTCTCAGGACAGGACTCTCTTCTTACTTTTCATTTTTAACCCCCGACGCAAAAAGAGGGGTGTTATAAGTTTGACGTGTCTGTCTGTCTGTCTGTCTGTGGCATCATAGCTCCCGAACGAATGAACCGATTTCAATTTAGTTTTTTTTGTATTACCGGTGTTTCACGGGCGAGTGTCCTTAGGCATGTTTGATGAAAATTGATTGAGCCGTTTAAAAGTTATGGGGGGATAAAGTGGGGAAGAAAAACCGAATGTCTGCAAATATGCTCAAGTGGGGTATCAAATGAAAGGTTATAACTTGTACATCACAAAAAACAACAACTTTTATAAGTTTGACGTCTCTGTCTGTCTGTCTGTCTGTGAGTGTGTCTGTGTGTCTGTGGCGTCATAGCTCCCGAACGAATGAACCGATTTCAATTTAGTTTTTTTTGTATTACAGGTGTTTTACGAGCGAGTGTTCTTAGGCATGTTTGATGAAAATCGATTGAGCCGTTTAAAAGTTATGGGGGGTTAAAGTGGGGAAGAAAACCCGAATGTCTGCAAATATGCTCAAGTGGGGTATCAAATGAAAGGTTATGACTTGTACATCACAAAAAACAACAACTTTAATAAGTTTGACGTGTCTGTCTGTCTGCGTGTCTGTGGCATCATAGCTCCCGAACGGATGAAACGATTTCAATTATTTTTTTTTACTATTAAAGGTTACATTACGCATGCATACACGCACACACACACACATATGCACACACTCGCACACACACACACACATATGCACACACGCACACACACATGCACACACACACACACACACACACACTCACATTTACATATATCACATACGTCTACCAGAAACCCACACACCCTCTCTCAGGACAGGACTCTCTTCTTACTTTTCATTTTTATATTATTCAATTTTAATTACTCTATTGTTTTTATCGATAAATTAACAGAGTATATCTCGCAACTGTTGGCATTAATTTTATTATTTATATCTCGAGGGAAATGACACTGATAACCGTAATACAGGCTTTGCCTAGCGCGGTTACAGAAGCTACATCCATTTGCTAGAAAATAATACAACATTGCTACCTGTAACATTGTACGAAGTGTTTTGTGGAAATAAAGAAATTATTATTATTATTACTTACGTGCGGGTGTTCTTAGACATGTTTGATGATAAAAATCATTTGAGCCGTTTAAAATTTGTGGGGGGTGAAAGTGGGGAAGAATTACCGAATGTCTATAAATATGCTCGAGTGGGGTCTCAAATGAAAGCGCATTACGTGTACATTACAAAATAATATGTTAATGGAAAATCGTTTGTGCTGTGAAAAAGCTCTGGGTGTAAGGCCCGAGTCACACCGGAATGGCAGCGGCGCGGCGAGCACCTTCAGTGTGAAATAATTTTAAACTTTAACTGCATACTTAAAAGACTGTATCGCTTGAAAAGCTTAAAAAGGTCGCGAGGCTGCCAGCGGGGTCCACCCTTTATAGCAGAACTTTTTACGTCATAATTTTATTTTGCATAGCAACGGATAGCATAAACCTCTTTTCGCAGAAAATCGTTTGGCATACACTCATTTACCATACACCGAAACCCATAATTTTGTAAGTCAGAATCATCTTTAGGCATAAGTTTCATATCCATAATAATCAATAAGTATAACCATCACATCCTGGAGGACACGGTCGAGCACACGGTGGAGGTGTGCCGCGCATGGGCGGACCATAGACGTGTCCTCGTAGAGGCGATCGGCGGCGGTGACCTCTCGCGCCCAGCGCTGGTTCAGGCCATGCTGCGGGGCGAGACGGAATGGGATGACGTCGCCTCCTTCTGCGAAGCAGTTATGCTAGTGAAGGAAGCGGCGGCGCGCGAGAGGCAACGACGAGCCTCTCGCCCCGGACAAAGACCCAGGCGAAGACGTCGAGAGTCGCAAGACGACTACCGGCCACCGTAGGCGCGGTTCTGCGGATGGCGAGCGATGGGTAGCTCGCCGCCCGGCTAGGACCAGGACCGCGTAGACGGCGCGTTTTGTTCCACGCGCGCCTCAAAGAGAAGGAGTCAGCACAGGAAGGGGCCCAACAGGGCCAACGCCTGCCGGGGTTGCGGAATGTTATGTTTATAACAGTTACCGTGACCCTGGAACATAAAAGGCAATCGAAGGAACATGAGTGGGTTTTAGTCAGTAAGAGTCTAACACGCCCTCCCGTCGCACCCAGGACGGGAGCAGTCATTGGATGATTTCCCACTAACCAAAAAAAAAAAACCATCACATCGTAGAAAGTTCAAAACCAGAATCATCTTTTGCCATATATTTTATATCCATAATAATCAAAAGAAGAACCATCATATCGCAGAAAATTCACAGCCAGAATTATCTTTTGGCATGCATTTCATATGCATGCAGTAAGCATGCAGCAAGCATGCAAGTATGCAGCAAGCATGCAGCAAGCATGCAAGCATGCAAGTATGCAGCAAGCATGCAGCAAGCATGCAAGCATGCAAGCATGCAACCATGCAACCATGCAACAATGCAACCAGCATGCATCATGCAGCAGGCATGCAGCATGCAAGCATGCAACATGCAGCAGGCATGCAACATGCAGCGGGCATGCAACATGCAGCAAGCATGCAACATGCAGCAGGCATGGCTTCTGTCACGGCTCCGGCGCTGCGGGGCTCCTGCGGCCCCACGCGAGCTAATCGTCGCAGATGGTTTTACGTCCACCACCGCAGCTTCGGCTTGCTGGCCGGCTTCGCCGGCCAGCCTCAGCCGCGGCGGTGTGCGTTAAAACCACCTGCTCCTCAGCTCGCGGGCCGCCTCGCCCCTCCGCGCCTTCGCGGGTTTAAATTACACTCTAGGGGTAGGGCAGACAAGACTACGTGAAGTCGGTTTTGCAGCGATTCATTTCTGTCACTCACTTTTGTAGCACACCAGAGTGATTTTTTAAAACAATATTTTTTTTTCAATATGACTAATAAATTATTTCTATTGAAATTCTGTGATCTTCGTAGTATGCTAAGTCAAATTATGCCAAATAATCGGCGCTCTAAATAAACGTTATGCTAAACGAAATTATGCAAAATTGTAACTCTGACAAAGATTATTATTCCCAATACGATTCTGCCATCTTAAAAGTATCCCATTTAAAATTCGGACATAAAAACATTAGGCCAAAAAATTTAAAAAACCCTCGACACAAAAAAAAATAAGCTACCTTTAAAAAGTATAAAATAAAAAATTAAATTAAAAATTTAAAAAACCCCCGACTCAAAAAACATAAGCTACCTTTAAAAAGTAAAAAATAATAAAAGAAAATTAATCCTAAAGTACCTATATGTATAAGTATGTATTAATATTTAAAAAAAAAACTTCGCGTTGGGGGACCGCACGCACTCCGCGCCGCCGCCGCCGCCCGCCGCCACCCGCGTATTGTACAAAATAATAATAAGTCTTAGATAAAAGATATAGTGCATGTAACACTCATTGATTAGGTGCGGTCCCCCAACGCGAAGTTTTTTTTTTAAATATTAATACATACTTATACATATAGGTACTTTAGGATTAATTTTCTTTTATTATTTTTTACTTTTTAAAGGTAGCTTATGTTTTTTGAGTCGGGGGTTTTTTAAATTTTTAATTTTATCCCCCTTAGGGGAGATTCTGAGACTTATGTTTTTTTTTCGATTTCCATTTTCCTTCTTAAAGGGGATTTTGGGAATAAGCCAACACCCACAACAATAAGGGCGCTGCGATTGCATTACCGTTCCTTGAAGTACTCTAGTACGTGTAGATTCTTTTCTTCAGGGTTTCTAAGGCGTAATACAGTTATTGAAAGCTAATTTCACAAGGGAAGTAATAAAAGCTCCGACAAAAAAAGAAAAATTGTACTTACTCAAAATATTAAATTTACAACCTAACATACTAACTTTACGACTGCTTTTTTCCGAATTAAAATGACGAAAAGACCGAATGAGATACAGAAATCTTCTAAAAATAAACATGAACGGTTATTGCTATACCTAATGCTTTTCTACCAGCATAAATTACGTTCAACTGAAAACTATGCTTTGTAATTTTTGCCTTTACTTGCCAACTATTAATTTACCAGTTCTAATCTTACCAAACCTTAAAATATTCTATACATGGTCGAGGGTGGGCTGGGTCGACGAAGCCCTGCTTCCCTTCCCGCTTATTTCCCATTTCACAAGATGGTCTTGGTCGTGCACGGTAAGAAAATCCGACAAAGAGGCAGAGTGGAACTCAACTAAATGTTACGATGGTAAGGACAGAATTTGAGACTTGAGAGAGTTGCGGGTGATGTGTTACAGTAGTTGTAAAAAAAAATATGAGCAATAAGTACAGTTTAAATGATAAACAGCAGACACCAGTACTTAAAAGAAAACTTTTTATAAGTAGATATACTCGTAATAAGGCACAGATAATTTTGAACTATCCGATTCTGTTTCAAAACTATTGTTTTCAAACAGTGAGTGGAATTAGATTTAATATACTAAATAACGAACAACAAGAAGAAATTATTACAATATTTCCCGTCGCTCGCCACAGAACATTAATTAAAAAGTTTAATCATTTCTTTTATTTGTACCAAAAACAAAAGAGAATTGACAAAACAAAATACAAAATTTAAGGTGAACAGAATAAAACTGGAAGGTAAATAAGTTTAATTGATAATGTCAAAGCTACCTTGGTTTCAATTTTTTTTTAATAAAAGTTGTTGAAGGACTGACTTCCACGGGAAAGTCTATTTGAAGTTTCTTTGGTTGGTCATAAATAAAAATTAGGTACGCGAGAGTATTAATGCGTGATGGCTGTCTCACAAGAATAAAAATAAACGGGTCCCTACCCGTCAATCTACTGGACTTGCCCAATGGTGGGTGGAGGGGTAATTTGCATGCCATCACCCTTTTTTTTTAATAATATTAATAAATGTTGTCCCACATTTGGATACAGGGAAACCTTGTTTATTAGATTCCATCGAAAAATTTGCCCAAACACGTCACCAGCGATGTCCAAAATAAGTTTAACATCTTGGGAAAATCGGTCATCTGATCCCAAGCTAAGCAGAGTTTGTGTTACGGTTACCTACCTATTATATACCTAATACATACCTATTATAGATAAATTATACCCAAACACAGAATAAACAATCATGCTCATCACACAAAGTTTGTCCTGGGTGGGAATCGAACCCAAAGTCATGATCACTAACCACTAGACCAACAAACCCGTCAAATTAGATTCTAGCCTAGCCTTTTTCCAAATAGTATTCCCGGTTTCAAATCCACAACCTATGAGAGGTAACCTCCTTAACCACTGATTCATGGTATTATTGTTTTAAAAACATCCCCAAAAATCTTTTTTTACCCATAAACAAAATTTTAACGAGATCGTAGCCGAACAAATTGTGAGTGCTGCGTACGGACATGACGATAATTAATCGTTTCCCGCAGGCGTCGACGGATGGCTGATATTATTCGCTGTCCGCTGTCATTACTTACATACCTACTGAGATTGTTCATTTACATTCTGTGGGAGAAATTTTGAGGTATTTGGTTTGTTATTGTAGTATATTTTTTATATTATACAAGTCTTTGGATTTGTGCTTAGTTTAACACATGAGACTTTTTTTGTGTAAAGACATAGAGAACATATATCAAGGTGCTATGTAAAATGCTGAAGGCAAAATGTTAAAGTGGTTCGTGGTTATTTTTTTTTAAACCACACAAAAATTCGTCAACCTAATACAATTCGGATTGCTTTGACATTTAGCCAATTTGCGCCGTTTATAAAATGCCAAGACATTAAGCTAACAGCGGATTCACACAAAATGCCTGCGACAATTCACTGCTATAACACACACCACAAACAAGCTTACTCCTGCGCTTCCCGTAGGCTTGAGTTAAAAGAAACCAAAGTTACCGAGTCCGACATTACCACTCCAATGTACAGACAGCAATGTAGATAGGTATGCAGAGCCATCAAATATAATTAAGGTATTCATAAGTACAGATCAATGTATTCTAATAAAAATATGATTAATGAAACAGTTATTTTCCGCTCGCAGCAACTGACCGAAGATAAAGCCTTAGGAAAGACCTATGGCCAGTAGTAGACTGACGCATTCTGATGATAATGATGATGTTGCTGATGTTTATAATAGTTACCGTGACCCTAGAACATAAAGGGCAATCGAAGTAACATGAGTGGGTTTTAGTCAGTAAAAGTCTGACACGCCCTTCCGCCGCACCCAGGACGGGAGCAGTAATTTGATGATTTCCCAGTCACCAAAAAAAAATAATATGATAATGATTTGAACGTAAAAAAATAGTCCAAAACATTAATTACTACAATTAACATAAACACACACAGTACCAAATCGCTACGTAAAAGGAAAATAATTAGGCTTACATTATTTAATAAGCGATGTAATTAATTCTTTCCTCTCTGCTGTACATAATTAGGGATTTAATTAAGTTCTGAATCTTACACAATTGAGGTTGTTGTGTACTTGTAATTAAATGACGAGGTGGGTTTTGGATTTTGTCGTAAATATATACGATTTTGCGAATGAAGTTATTAAAACATGATTATAATTAAAATTTTGAGCTTTATTATGTAGGAAGCAAATTATTAGGTTAGTATCAATAGTATTATCCTATCATAGTATGATTACTGGACGAACATATAAGGATCGCTTATCATCAAGACTTAAAGAGTATTCTCAAAAATTTTTAACCAAAATTTAAAACATTCAGTATTTATAATACCTTATTTTTGCTTTCATTACTCAAAACTATGGAAAATCTTTATTTTAATCAAACCCAATTCATTTTTTAATTAAAAATTTACACAACAAAAGGCATTATATACGGTCGAATTGAGAAACCGCCTCATTTTTTTTGAAGTCGGTTAAAAATTTTAATTAACACAAAATTCGTTTACGTTTTTCTCAAAAACTTATATTACATTGTAGGTTTCTGTCAAAAACGTGAACGAATTTTGTAAATAAAATTAATCATGGTTCGGTTTCATTTGCTTTCGAATTATTTTCGATTCGAAAATAAATTTATTGAAAACTAGCTGTGCCTCACGGTTTTACCTGCGTTACATTGGGTTTTTGGTTAGTGCTTCGCTCCCGTGGAACATAGCGTGATATTATAATATAGCCTTCGTTACTCAGGGGTAATGTAGTTTTCTAATTAAAAAGATTTTTTGAAACCGGTCCTGTATGTTTTGAGTTTATTCGTTACATACAAAAATACAAATCTTTCTTCTTTATAATATTAGTATAGATATAGATAAAGTTAAACGCTTATTGTTTTTCGATGACAATAATGTATTTCGGTTACAAATTAATTACAGTCACCCTTTATTACGGTGATTATTCATGAATATGTGAACATGTCATGTTTGAATATATGTAGGGTGGAACCTTTCATTCAAAACAATAAAATGAGCAACGTAACGGAAGTTTCATCATTTTAAGTGACGTTGCTGTTTTCAAACATTTTTGTATGAAAATATCGATATCGTAAACGCCGCTGTGTAATTTTAAATTGGATTTTTATCTTCATCCTTATCCAATTACAGTGAAAGCAGGAATAAGGGATTAGAGCTGAACGATTATTCTGGGAAAATTGCACTAGATGAGCATTTTTTTATTTAATCTTCTTAAGCTGCTATAAACAAAAGAAAGAATAATTTAAGTTTATAATAATATTTTTTGTCCTTTTTGTTTATTTATTGATCAGGTTCTTGCAGTTTTTTTCTAGTCTTATATCCCTAATTAATTTGTCTTATTTCCATATTAGTTTTGTTTTGTATGTATCTATATAGTGGAAAACTGATTGAAACTGATTGACTGACACAGCCCAAACCGCTGCTCCTAGAGACATGAAACTTGGAGGGTGTGTTCTTTGTGGCCAGTAGGTAACCACTAAGAAAGGATTTTTGGAAATTCCAATCCTGAAGGAGTAAAGGATGAATGTTTCAACAATCACACGCCAAATTCGCGGGTTCTAGCTAGTTACCTATAATAAAGTAGTTCCATAATGTAAATAAAATAAATAAATAAATAAATATCCTGGGTCAACTCACACACGGTCATCTGATCCCAAGCTAAGCAGAGCTTGTGTTATGGTAACCAGACAACTGATATACATACTTATATACTTTCTAAATACATACATATTATAGATAAATTACACCCAGACACAGAACAAACAATCATGTTCATCACACAAAGTTTGTCCTGGGTGGGAATCGAACCCACGACCAGCTCAGCAGTCAGGGTCACTACCCACTAGATCAACTGGCCCGTCTAAAAATAGATACTTGTACTGTGTCATTTTTCACCAGTCTTCGACTTACATAATTTTGCTTTAGTTGTGAAAACAACATTAACTGAATGTTATTTATCTCAGCATAAAAATCTCGAATTCACGCGTCTATTCACGCCCTGTTGACACACATTATTTGACACAATTTTCTCCCCCATCCCGCGTGAAATTCACTTCAGTTCGAGCTCTCCTCTAACTCAATAATTTCCGGACGCTTTTCCCTCCCTATCTGATAAAAGTTTACGAAAAAAATCGTCAAACAAAAAACTATTAGCTGCGATGTAGCTGCTTCATACACTGGGGAACAAAAAAAACTTCATCGTTGCAACAACCTTATTGTTTCATTCGCCACAAGTCGTAATAACGTCTGTCTATGTCTACACCTACTAAGGAAAATACTATGTCTTGCCGTTGAGCGGTTAAGAAGTCTGCTCACTACGCTGTACCACGCCTTGTCAAAAAAAAAAAAATGTATTCTGTGTATTAAAGAGTATGCGACTAACTGCCATTTCTAAAGTAAGTTATTTATCTGCAGATTTGACAACTAAAAATAGAATTTAAATTATGTTTGAAGCTTTTATCGAATACCAATCCACCACAGGACCGGGAAAAGTGTCAACTATTTTTTTAAAGCACTTCAATGGTTCAATGCTCTTCTATTTCATTGAATTTTGCCAATTTTCTCCTGTGAGGACACTGGGAAAGAGTTATGTAAAGAAGCCGCCTTTTTACTTGGATGACTTTTTTGGGTGGACTTAGCCTATGACATAAAAGCGCCCACACTCACGCTACGATACGCTGCAGTGGGCCTATTCCTTTACACTCAACAGGCTAGCCCGATGTGGCAAACTGGCTATTATATTGCTTGTTCCGTTTTATTACTACTGAACATTCGAGGCGGAGGCATGGCGAGGCTATTATTGCTATATTTGGGGAGGAAAAGACATGCGTTTTACTTGTGTAAGGAGATTTGAAAGAGGTTATTTTAGAGCCGTTTTTATGCTGATAGCTTTGAGTGTGAACATTGCGGTAATTAGTAAAAAATACTTTTTTTTTCTAAACTAGTCGACTTAAAAATTAAAATAAGTTGAATTAAAATTAACAGTGCAGTACTTTATTTTGAATAATCTAAATGGATATTGAAAGAGATAAAGGAGACAATTTGTTTTGGTCCCACTATTAAACGGTTACGTTTATTAATAATTTTACGCATGAAACAAGTCATCACCTTATTATAACTAACCCACTAAAAATTATATAGATATCTAACGGGAATAATGAAATAATAGTAAAAAACTATTACGGAAAAATGCATGTTGAGGAGCGTTTTTACATTTATTTCAACGTGAATTTAAATATATTATGTGAAACGAAACGTACCTAATTAACATTCCGTTGTAGATGCTCTGTGGTACAGTTTCAATCAGTTTGACACTGACAGACTAGATTATTAAGCTAAGTTCATACGACCGCGCGAAACCGCTCTGTACCACTAACCGCGCGGTACAAGACCAAAGTAAGCAGCAATTATCGTAGACATTACCGCGCGTTCTACGTTCGTTGAAAAGCATTCTTGCATCCTATTTTAAGTGAAAGACTTTCATTTAAAATAGGATGCAAGAAAGCTTTTTTATTGTCTTTGTCATTTTCTGCGACGACTCAGCCTTCGGTATAAAATCCATAAGCAAATTGCCCCCTCCTCAAGCAACATTGACATCCGGACTGGTATGCACATCATCATGCGAACGCCTCAGACCCTGTCCAGGAGGGCGAATTCGCCGCGATTCTCTCGCGCGTAACACGCGCGAGTGTTGCGTCCAGAGTCTACGCGTATAGAGCGTACGTACGCGCGAGTCGTATTTCCTTCTCTTTCTCTTTTATACGTGCACTCGCTCTGAAATTCGCGCGAAATCTGGACGCAACAAGGCAGCCCTAGTATCTCGACTCGCGCGCATTACGCGCGAGTCACGCGCGAGTTTATTAGTCGCGCGATGCTTGTGGACGCGATGTATTGGTGCCTAGTATCTTGCCTACCCGCGAGTGAATTCGCGCGAGTCGAATCGCGGCGAATTCGCCTTCCTGGACAGGGCCTCAACCACGCGGCGACGCGCGGCTTCTCGCGGTCATGTAAACTTAGCCTAATAGTTTCCAACAGTTTTCTAGATAGTCAGATAAGTGCTTCTTCTGTTCTTTTCGTATTTTTATTCAATAGATGTTAGAAAAATGGCTTCTGGAGATACAGTGCATAATATATAAAGCTGTTGTAACAATTGTACAGCTCGATTTCAACGAAATGTGCAACAACTTTACTTATAAAAGCATTGGCGTCCACAGTAAAAGAATAATCGAAAAAATCACACCAAAGCCAGGTTTTTATGTCATTTACACCTATATTATTATTGAAAGTGCACTATTCTAACATAAAATACCTAGGAAACCTATTCACTCATTAAATAATCGCTCTTGTGAGATTTTAGGTCATTATGAGAGTCATGTTTTGACTGTCGTATTTCCCAGTATTCCGGTTACTTAGAGTTTTGCTAATATTGCCACTGTAATCTAGAGATTATAAGGAATAAACTAACGTGCATTTCATTAATAAATGCCACAATTTGTAGTGGGCCTAATCCCCGAACAAAAAAAATTGTCTCCTTTTAGTTGTTAGTTGTTTGAAAAGATAATCTCTTTTTAAAAACAAAGAACGTTGTCACTTGTTCAACATAAGGAATTTCATTCTTTCTGTGGCGTAGAGCTGGTGTGTTTACAAACATTTAAAAATACTCAACCACTGCGCCAAATGTACCGTACCAGAAAGCTTTACTGATGTTTAATATATCATAGTAGACATAATCTACTATACTAGGTGTATTTTTGGTCTTGCTCAACCTGCTAGGAGATGATTCTACGCACGAAAACAAACAACTTTTATTATGGAACCAACTCTGAAATCGCGAAAAAAAATATCAGCTATTCTAACAAAAGTTATATTCCCTCCCGACCGTAATGTATGGAACAGCTGATATTTTTTTCGAGATTTTAGAGTTGCTTCCATAAAAAAAGTTGTTTGTTTTCATGGGTAGGATCATCTCCTAGCGGGTTGTGCAGGACCAAAAATACACCTAGTATAAAAATAAGTCGGGTTTTCCTTCCTGACGCTATAACTCCAGAACGCACGAACCGATTTCCACGGGTTTGCATTCGTTGGAAAGGTCTCGGGCTCCGTGAGGTTTATAGAAAATTCAGGAAAAATCCACGCGGACGAAGTCGCGGGCAGAAGCTAGTTATTATTATAGAATTATTTCATGCGAACATAGTTTTTACAGGCAGAAGGCAATTTATTATAAAAAATATCCATCTGCCATAAAATTAAACGACCAAAATCATAAAAAAAGAAAAAATTAAATGATATTGTATTTTTCCTTTCGGAAAATTTCTAAAAACCTTTGATTTATCGTAAATTGTAAATGGCAGATTCCTGAGTATCTCATTATTCTTTTGAAGTTTTCTGATTAGCAACAAGAATGCCTCGAGCGTTTCCTAATGACCGAATGTTTCGTAATGAACGATTTCTTGAAGTTGAAAAAAATGGTAAACGGAACTTAAACGAACGGTAAAAGGCAATTAAATTTATTTCAAATTGGAGAAGTTGAATAAATATATATTTTTTTCGTTATTAGATAGCAAGGAAGACAACAACTTAAATGATTTTTACACTTGCGTTGCCATCCTAAAAAGAAAAATGATAATATCTGAATATAAACCAGAAACTTCAATGGGTACCTTTATAAAGAGCAACTACTATTTGTAACTACAATTATATTGTTATTGAAAATTGAATACTGGTTAAATGAGAATTATAAGTCAGAACTGTCAGACTTTGTCTTCAGACTTACAATTAATTTGATTATAAAACAAATATAATTAGAGAAGTACAGATCAATGTCAATAATCTGGTGGTACGAAACCCAATGTTCCAGTCCGACTTACATTCCTCTGATTTTGAACATAAAACCTTCGAACACACCTGATACAGCAGCGCGACAGCCGGCTGTCGCTTGCTCGTCGAACGGTTAAATACCATTATAATAAATAAATAATAAATATCCTAGAACATCTTACACACGGCCATCTGATCCCAAGCTAAGCAGAGCTTGTGTTATGGTAATCAGACAACTGATATTCACACATATATAGTTTTTAAAAACATACATATTATAGATAAATAACACCCAGACACAGAACAAACAATTATGCTCATCACACAAAGTTTGTCCTGGGTGGGAATCGAACCCACGACCTCTAGCTTAGCAGTCAGAGTCACTGACCACTAGACCAACAGGCCCGTCGAACCTTAGAAATTATGTATTACCCATTACTTATCAGCAGAGTAACTAAACGACTGAAATCTCAAATCCTTCTAGTAAGTACGCTAAGTAAACAACAGTTACTGTTATTAATTAGATCACGATCTACGGAACCCGGAGCGGAATTAAATTTAACTGTTTACGTGAACTCCTTGACGATCCAATTATGTTGCCTTAGTATTAGTACATCACTATTCAGTGCTTGTTAGGGCTGTGTTGCAGCGAAATGTGTCTTATTTGCATTGATTGAAGATTGAAAGTAGATTGGGAGTGCTACGAGACTCTATCAATCACTGATTGGATATGGATAAGGATTTTTCATTATAAGTAAGTAAGTATGTAAGTACTTTTTGAATACTTTTTGAAAAGTGTAAATATTTTCTGCTTGTATATTATACTGAATATTGTAAAACTAACTTTTGCCAGTAGTTTCGTTCAGGTTAAAGTTAGTTTCTATCTTTATATAAAAAAAAATATGAAAAGATTTCCACGTATTTCTGTCTTTTGCTAAACGGTTGTGCAAAGGTGTCCAGCTCTTCTCGGGAAGTTGCATATATTGTGACACCAGCAACCCGCCCCAGCTTCGCACGGGTGTTACAAATCTTTAAAAATCCCGGCTTTTCTTTACTATACTATGCTTATATTATACATATAAACCTTCCTTAAGAATCACTCTATCTATTAAAAAAATCGCATCAAAATCCGCGTAGTTTTAAAGATCTAAGCATACATAGGGACAGACGGAGGATAGCGACTTTGTTTTATACTATGTGTAGTGATAAGACAAAGATGTTTGAAAAGTCCCGAACCAAAACGATGCCTGTGTACAGCCTGTGTTCTAAACAAGACTAATTACACCAGCACAAATTCCATTTAAATTAGAACACAGCAACGCTGTTATTTTTATGTTAGCGCGCGAGTTTCTACCCTTACTCGTCAATACCTTTTCAAACCCCGACGCAAAAAGAGAGCACTATGTGTGTGTCCGTCTCTCTGTGTCACCTTAGCTCTTAAGCGGGTGAACTGATCTGGATTCGGTTTTTTTACTTGAAAGCTGGTTATCTAGCGATCTTTAGATTTTTTTATCAAAATCATTTTAAGCCGTTTTCCATTTTTACAATCTCAATCTTCGGAAAATGGGCTATTCAACTCAAAAATATGTTTTCAATTCGGACCAGTAGTTACTGAGATTAGCGCGTTTAACCAAGAAAGCTCTTTAGTTCTATAATATTAGTTTAGATTACTTAACTTAGTTATCTCTGTACTTCCCCCCCCCCCCCCTTTTAATAAAGTACCAAGAAGGGGTACAATAGGCTATGTTTAGACCTGTTTACTATCCACCCGTATAAGCTTTTAATAGCCACGCGGGAACAAAGCGAGGCTATCGTTTGTAGACAAAGGCTTATGCATTTTTAAACGCAATTCAGAGAACACACATCTGCTTAACAAGCTATACAGTTCCACTATAATCTGAGCTTGTATTGTAGGGAAATTGTATGCAATGTGAGATTAGCTTATACTGGAAATCGTATAGCTTGACTAATACCTATTATAACACTACTGCGTTTAATAGACTGTGCTTCATCGGGAAAAGGATATCTTATGATCTTTTGTTCTGTATTTCAAAAGTCGGCTTCACTCGCTTTTTCTAAGAGACAAAAAGTAGCATAAATATGTCACTCTCGATCCCTTGAACTATCTCCACTTAAAAAATCTCATCATTCGTCGCTCCGTTTTGCCGTGGTGAAAGACGGACAAAAAATTTATTTGTATTCAGTTTTATTCTAAATTCCTAACCGTAGCTAGTCGCTCTTTTAGTTCGTAAGTCCTATCTTGAATTTTAGAAAAACAAGTCGCCCCAGGAATAAGAACGCACGCACATGATAACAAAAAGTAGGAAAAAATTACGAATATTTAATTTATAGAAAAGCAACTCCATTAGTCAGTATGGCCAATATTGCCGATTTCGTAAGGCTATCCATATAAAAATATGTGCATTTTAGAAAATTTAAAGCTTTGATCTAAATTAGTTGGCAAAAAATAAACTGGGCCATAAAATCCTGTAAAATAATGTCTTTATACCGAATACGCGCCAGCCCTACATTACAAAGAGCAATTAGGGTCCCGTGTCTTCAGAAGATCAAAATTAATTGTTCGTACTACGCGAGATATAAAGGGATCCGTATGTATATTATGTGGGGTACCTGTGTAGTAGAATTTACTACTATAGTCTGTTTTTTTAACAAACGAGTTCGGAAGCTGACTCAGTGTTTGTAGTCTCTTAAGTTTGATGTCTTTTCTCAATCTTACGACTGTGATAGATGTACAACTGCATATTAAGTGGTGCTGATTCTCTTATTCACAAACTAGGCAAAATTTTAGTTAAATGCATCTTTCTCTTTCCATGTTATTAAGAAAAGGACAGAAGATAAAATTTTAGTGAAGTTCTGTCAAATTAAGACACTCCATTGCATAGATAATTTAGACTCGATTAAAAACATGGCAACTAAAAATACGTCGATTTACTTCAGGCGCTGTCTAATTTGACAGAATAAAACAATTCTGTCCTTTTCTTTAACAAATGGAAAGAGAGAGATGCATTTAACTTAAATTTTATTCACCACTGTGACCTACAGATACGTATGTATTGACAGTGTGACCAAAATCGTTCAGCAAAACACTAATAGAGCTGAATAAGTGTGCGTAGTCTCTATGTCCGAAATCGGCAATCATCGCCTTGAGCAAGTGAGGTTATCTCTATATATATATGCTCGTGCCTTCTCTGTATGAGAAGAGGACTGTGCCTTGCAGTACATTAAACCTTCACATACACGCGATTCGAGACACAATAGAAAGATACTAGCAGCCCGCCAGGCAGCTTTCGCTTGGTCGTAATAGACTAGTATTAATGTTCCACTGAATATTATCGTTATCCATTATCATAATCACACTCTCAATTAAATACTTCTCACAAAAACTTAACGGTTTTCTTAACAAAATAATTTCATTAAAACACTGTTTGCTTATTCAGGCAGTGAACTAATTATCTTGGGTTTGAGCTTAGGTAATAAAAAAAACAAAGGGTATTCACCGGCGGGTAAATATAACGTCTATTCTCCAAGATTCATTAGATTTTTACGTCATCAAAGCGCTTTGTACATTTTAACGAAATATTTTGCCTGAAAAGGAGTTTTTTTTTTGTCTTAGCTAGAGGGTGTATGTAACCAAAGGCTACTGTAATTCAGGCTGTCTGACAATCAAAAGATGAAAGGAATTACTTTGATTATGTAATACGTTTATGTAAAGTACTAACTTTCGCCAGCGACTTCGCTTGCGTGGATGTCGATCTTCATCATCATCAGCCGATAGACGTCCACTGCTGGACAAAGGCCTCCCCCAAAGATTTCCACATGCATCGGTCCTGCGCCACCTCTTGATGATCTCGATGATGGCAATCTTGATGAGATCATCGGTCCATCTTGCGGGAGGCCTGCCCACACTGCGTTTACCGGTACGCGGCCGCCACTCGAGAACCTTTCCGCCCCAACGGCCGTCAGAAACCTCGAACTTTCATCCCCTATTTTACCTCTTTAAGTTTGAAATTTTGAAAAAAATATTTCTTTGTGGATACTTACTCTTCGCAAAGAACATATATAGCCTCCAAGTTACATGTCTCTAGGAGCAGCGGTTTGGACTGTGCGTTGATATATCAACAGTCAGTCAGTCAGCTTACCATTTTATATAAATAACATGTACCTAAATCTCTTCTTTATTTCCCTCTCTCATTCTTTTCTTCCGTTCACATTTTTTTTATTTATCCTTACCCTTTTTTCCGTCCATTCACTTAAGTTCATAATCTATAAAATATAGACTGTAAAAAAAATCTTTTTATTGCGATTTTTTACTAAGAACCTCCTTTATTAAAGTCGGTTAAAATAAAATACTAAAACCCTCTCTTTAATGTGACATATCCTTATTTTTTTAGAGATGTAGTTCAGACTGACAACTTCATTTTTATGAAGACGGTTTCAAAAGTAGAACTAAACACATAATAAATACACCAACGCCTCATTTGAACAAGATACACATTTCCACCTCCAATTGTCAAGTTCCCGACATCTGCAGTTCTATTAAAAGGTTCAGAGAGGCAACTGATGTAAATACAGTGAAACTGAAATAAAGTGAAACGTCCTAAATAAACATACTCGTACAAGTGGAAACTGAACTGAACTAACTTGTACTTCACTGAACTCCAGCAGGTGGGAATGGGGCACTGTATACCGACATTTGAAGAGCACATAAACAGATATAATGAAGTTTTAGATATGACATTATTTGGTACTGGAACCTCCTACTTTAATCATTATTTTGTTTTTTTTCATCACCCAAAGTTTGTCCTGGGTGGGAATCGAACCCACGACCTCCGACTTAGCAGAAAGGTTCAAAGTCAAAGTCAAATCATTTATTTCCATTAGACCAAAAAAAGGCACTTTGAAACGTCATACTTATAAAACAAAAGTGAATCTACCGCCCATTCGGAAATGTTGTTACGTATGGAGAAGAATGGCCAAGAAACTCCATACTTACTCTTTTAAAAAATAGTCGTATTACAAAGTTTTTTTTACATGGTTAGGCGTGATTTAAAATGAATATAATCCAAAAACCATTTCCATACATAGCTTTAGCTATTTGGCACACACTTTTGATGTGTCACTACCACCAGACCAACAGGCCCGTCAATTATATATTACATAGGTTGTTCTTTATCTTAGGTATGTCTCTTTCTTACTAGAGTCAGTTGTTGGACCGCGTCAGTAAAAATGTTCAAATAAATTACGCTACAGGCGTTTGCTAAGAAAATTATGTATTTCGGTCTTAGTATTTAGTTAAAATAGAGGCTCAAATGATTTGTCTGTTTAACATTTACAAAGCCCTGTACTTCAAATAACTTTTTTATTTAGTTAAACTGGTTTTAGTTTGTTTCCCTTAAAGCACAAGACTACTTAATTCAGACACATAAAACCTATGCTTACTGTAGATTGGTATTAATTGAAATATTTTCATAAGAATCTATTAATTATTCTGGGGCAAGTTAGTTAAATTTTTATACAAAAATACACGAAGAAATGTTTGGCACGATTTCTCAGAAAAGCCATCCGTCCTTTTGAGAGGAAATAGAGCCAAATTACAAATAAACTTAATTACTGTGAGATGGTTTATGTGTTGACCCAGTTTCTGTAGGATTTTGTCGCCACAAAGATCTTCAGTGCCACTCCCCATAAAAGATTATTCTCGTAATAGGCGAGACGATGTAAAAAAAGTAATTATTCCGTCAGATAGATTTTCAAAAAATTTTGGACACGCATTTTTTCTTTTTTTTCTCGTAAACGTAAAATGACGACGATACAGTGTGTTAAAATTTTCGTGTGACGTCACGGTTTTTGCTGAACAGTGACGTCAAAAGCTTAGAAACTTTGTTACTCTTTATCTTTTATTAATTTGAGCAAGCATAAAAAAGGGGCTATCGGAAGGACTAAACAAAATGATATTTTTTTATGTTGCCGTCATCCCTATTACGAGTATATCTAAATAGTTAGGTAGTTATGCATATAAAAATAGTAGTGGCAGCATATTCTTTATTTTAATGAAAATAATTCGATTTAACCACATGTTTTTGCCCATAGTATTCCTGACCATGCATTCGGCCGGCAATTCCAGTAGGTACTTATTTTTTTCCCTGTAATTTGGACCGCGGACCAGAGGCCAAGTTACCCCCTAATTCTATACATTGACCCCTTGGACCATGAACTGACTTACGGTCAGGACCTCAACTCTTTGATTCTATCTTCAAAGCATCTACAAATAAGTATATGCGACTCTCAAGTCACCACATCCAATACATTACGTGTTGCAATTGCATTCAAAATCAATTTTTCCAACTGCTGATTCGATGGAACGTGTTTAGAGTTCAATCGTTACAATCTGTATTTTTATTTACCTTCAAAGAGTTTTATTTTCAGTGTTGGCAAATGAGAACGCGTCCAATTTATTATATTGTATCTGTGGTAATTCTGTCTGTAGCTTTTGTTTTTTCATTCTTGTGTAGTTAACCTCCGTTTGTAAAACATATTAGGCTAGCCGCACACACACAATAATATTGTCAATACAAGATTGTCAATAATCTAGATTCTATCTATCCAATACCGCAATACAGGCCGCACACACACAATATTATTGACAATACGTACTTTATTGTCAATATTATTGTGTGTGTGCGGCTAGCCTTACATTATACGTTTGTGCATTTTTCTTATAACAATCGTTTATTTATTATTTCTACCTAATTATCAACATTCAGCATATTACCTTATTCATGAAGGCTATCCCCGAAGATGGTTATTTTTAAATAAATTCAGAAGTTTTGTGAGTTGAAATGTTTTTAACAAAATGCAATACCAGCCTATTGCTGTGTCACGGCAGGTCAAAACAGGAGAGGTCTCATACAGAAAAATCATGAACATGGATCACCGCACTTAATTAAGGCGGAGTGACCATTTTAAACTTACATTCGTTATGTCCAGGTTTCCTCACATAATGTTTTCCTTCACTGATGTCTGTGGAGTCTAAGAAAATCTTTAGAAAGTAAAGATTTTCTTAGACTCCACTCCAAATATAGGAGGATAGTTTGTTTTTCTATTTCTATTTGAGATAAAGACAACGGGTTTTAATGAGATTTACAAACAACTGCATTAACTTTTCTATTTTGTGATTACGAACAATTCTTAAGGTTGTATCCATGGCATTATCATTATTGATGTTTAATTTTATGAGGTTAACGGTATTAAACTTAAGGGTATTAACCTCAAATAACCATAAGGGTATCTCCATGAAAACGCGACTTCTGAACGCAGATTCCAAGGTTCAATTGCCAGATCAGATCAGGCAAAGTGCTGTTTTTCTATTAGCATTTTTAAATAAAAGCTCATATTTCGTAAAGCGATACATACACCATCTGTAGGTCTAAGTAATATTTATTAAGTGTAGAAATCGAAGCCTAGACGCACAGAATAGTAGCAAATCAGCCACCGCAATCTTCCATGAAAAAATAACACTGTCCCTTGTACTTAAAACCACTTTAACATTTTACATAAACCTACAATAAATATGTAACCAAGGTAACATCGCAAAGAGCGACGAAACAAAAATACAAAACCATTCATTTGTTTGTATTGTAATCAACAGAGACGTTCGTGGAATGAAAAAATATGATACATCACTGAGGTAACCGACGGGTTCACTGCGAGCGGGAACTAGTATAACATATTATGGGGTTGTCTATTGTTTGCCCGAAGATTATATGCCATAATCATCATTTTCCCGAATTTCATTTACCCGAATTTCATTTGCCCGAATGTTTCATTTGCCCTAAAAGACATATGACATACTTTTAATTGCCCGAATTTTAGATACCATAATATACGAATGCCATAAGTATTGTTTGCCCTATTTTTATGTGCCATAATAATTATTAGACATAATATTTAAATGTCATAATATTTAAATGGCATAACAAGTATTAGACAAATATTTAAGCCCCGTAATGGTTTTTTTTTCTGTGCATGGTTGATGGTGGGCTAGGTCGACGGAGCCCCGCTTCGCGGGGCTCCTACTTCTGTGTGGTTTATAAAAAAATAACCACGAAGGGGATGGCGGGGTCTATTCGCTCGCTTCGCTCGCTCACACGACCCCGCCATCCCCTTCTAACCTAACCTGTCCGAGTCGGGGTGCCCTAAAGTCCCAATTGCATCCAATTTCTCTTGATATAAACAACCGTTATACACCCAATGTCGATGGCAAATTATGTTATGGCATATCATAATTATGGCATGTGATAATTAGGACATGTGATAATTATGGCTTACAATGATTATGGCAAATGATGTTATGGCAAGTGACTTTATGGGAAACAATGATTCTGGCACGTGACTAATATGGCAAATGAGAGTAGGGCAAATGAGTATTATGTCATATGATATTATGGCTGTTGACTATTATGGCAAATGAAATTAGGGCAAATAAAATTCGGGTAAACGGCGGTATACCATATTATGGTTCAATTATTCTGCCGTTTATAAACAAGAAAGACTTGAAGCCCGAAAAACTGTTTAGAAAAAATGACAAATACCGACAGTGCTTCGTGCGTTTTGCGTCTGGTCCTTCCTGGGAAGATCGTTCTGGGAAGATTTTCAACGGAGAATAAGAATAAGGTCAAGAACGGGGAATAAGGGTATTCTAGGGATTAAAATTTGGTCAAACCCGACTTTTTACGATTAGGAAAAAATCAGAAAGTCGCTTATTAAACGGTATTCTACACTCTTCCAATAGCAACAAACTTTAAAATATTAGGTTACTTATAGGCTCATGTTACGATATAATAAATGCAAACCGAGCTTTTCGGCATGCATAACTTAATAGCAAGTGATTAAATTACCTATCACATTTTTATATACTTGGAACTATTTACATCTTCTATATCTATCAATTAATTATCTAGTAATTTACAAGGATTAGAAGCAGGTTATAAAATAGACCAAGTTAGTTCTTATAAAATCATCAATCTGCCAGTTAGTCTTATTAAAATCTCTCTCATCCTACATTGCCATCTTTCTTGTGTCATATCTTGAACAAAGCAACGCTGTTTTGCGACAGGAATGATGACAGAAATATTTTATTTACTTTGTATTGACAAAAATGCTAAAAATTAAAACATATAACAGTCATAAACGCCCAAACGCTCACAAGACAACCACACCCCAATCTCGGCCATCATATTTCACCCAGCAACTTGAAACACTGATTTTCAACCCACGAAAATATTTTCACGCGAAAAACAGATTTTGCAAACAAATCAAGGAACACGATTGGATGAAACTGGGCATCACGGGTCCCTCACAAGGGTATTTATATACACTGGGGACATAACGTCCCACATAATGTGTTATGTACACGCTTGTACTGCCGTGTTTTGTTCAGTGTTGAGTAAAATTTTTAACTTTGAATTTATTGTGTGTTTGAGGGCGTTTGTGCATGCGTTTTTGTTTTTTGCCTCTGTTTATAAAAGTTGCTTATGTAAGTAACAAGTTCTAGTCAACAGTGTTTTTTTTATCCATTCTGTATTGAGAGCTGAAATAATGAGACAAAACTAAGATGTCAGCTTTGTTACTAAACATTTTTAGATAGTGTCATTATTCATTTTTAACTAGCGACTCCTCATAGGTCCGCAAGGGTATTACAAAAATTAAAAATGTCGGCATTTGTTTACTATGATATGCATTTCCCTCGTAAATCAATCACACTCACACCATTTCAATAAAACCTTAGTAACCGTAGTTTTAAAGATCTGAGCATAAAAAAGGGTGGAAAGTTTCAATGGGCCCTGGAGAAAAACTACTTAAAATTATTAAAATAAACAATTTTACTCAAAGGAATCAATCCTTTATTTGTTTAAAGAAACTTCGCTACGAATGCTTGACCGATCCGTATACAATAAACCCAACGCCTTCCAACTCACGCCCACCTAGATCAGAATCTACGAGGCTTCGACTCTATTACTTCGTCTCAACTTCAACTAAAACAATGACCAACAAAATCAACGATATCTTGGGCGTGAAAGAAATGAAAAAATACAAGAAACTATTCAAACAACTCTTTTCAGAATTCCTCGGGACATTTTTATTTCTGGCTTTAGTGTTGTCTTCTGGCATAGGCTATGGTACGAACAATCCGAATGTTTCTATAGCCGTGTCTCACGGGTTGATTGTGACATCGGTGGTGTATATAACTGGCCATATATCTGGAGCGCATATAAATCCAGCTGTAACGGTTGGGGCTTTAGTGTGTGATCGTATAAAGCCTCTGAAAGCCTTGTGTTATGTTGTCATGCATGTTCTGGGCAGCATTGCAGGTGAGTCGTGATTTATGTTCAGTACGCTGCTCTAAAGGCTTTGTCATACAAATGCGGCGTTTATCAAACTGTTTTCAAGGACGGAACTAGAAGAGAGGGGGTCATGACCTCAGCCATAGGGGTCTAGCTCTATGTCTGAAAGTTTCATAATTGTTTAATTTTAAAATTACGTACCGTGTTTAACTGGATTTCTGGTTGATTTACATTGATAAGTTGGCGCCAGCATCACTCTTTTTTCACAAATCAGTCTTTTTTCTTTCCTACCTCGGATAGAACTTGAATTCTGACTATGTCTCACATCCACGATCAGAACAGCTGACTGCTAAGCTACTGCGTTAATGTAATCAAATATTTTATTTTCAAGCCTACCTTTAAGTGTTGCCTAATATCGGCAAAAACAACCATAAGCTAACTCTCATCACTCGGTTAAATTCAATTTTATTTTTTATACTACTTCTATCGTATCTATGTATTGTTTATGATTATTATGTATAAATATATACATCTAATGCACATATAAGTAAATATATATATATCTCTATATATATATCTATATATATATATCTTTCTGTATATATTAATATTTATCCATACTAATATTATAAATGGGAAAGTGTGTCTGTCTGTCTGTCTGTCTGTTTGTCTTTCTTTCACGGCAAAACGGAGCGACGGATTGACGTGATTTTTTAAGTGGAGATAGTTGAAGGAATGGAGAGTAACATTAGGCTACTTTTTGTCTCTTTCTAACGCGAGCGAAGCCGCGGGCAGAAGCTAGTATCTATATATATTAATGTACGCCATAGACTACCCTTTACCCATTTTTATATAATTTGATTCCATCCAAAGGTTGCCTGGAAGAAATTGCTTTTTAGCGATAAGGCCGCCTATTGTACTCTTGCATATTTGTTTGTGTTGTCCTTTACTGTTTTTGTCCTATTGGTGTACAATAAAGAATATTTTATTCTATTCTATTCTATTCTATTCTATTCTATTCTATTCTATTCTATTCTATTCTATTCTATTCTATTCTATTCTATTCTATTCTATTCTATTCTATTCTATTCTATTCTATTCTATTCTATTCTATTCTATTCTATTCTATTCTATTCTATTCTATTCTATTCTATTCTATTCTATTCTATTCTATTCTATTCTATTCTATTCTATTCTATTCTATTCTATTCTATTCTATTCTATTCTATTCTATTCTATTCTATTCTATTCTATTCTATTCTATTCTATTCTATTCTATTCTATTCTATTCTATTCTATTCTATTCTATTCTATTCTATTCTATTCTATTCTATTCTATTCTATTCTATTCTATTCTATTCTATTCTATTCTATTCTATTCTATTCTATTCTATTCTATTCTATTCTATTCTATTCTATTCTATTCTATTCTATTCTATTCTATTCTATTCTATTCTATTCTATTCTATTCTATTATATTCTATTCTATTCTATTCTATTATATTCTATTCTATTCTATTCTATTCTATTCTATTCTATTCTATTCTATTCTATTCTATTCTATTCTATTCTATTCTATGCTATTCTATTCTATGCTATTCTATTCTATTCTATTCTATTCTATTCTATTCTATTCTATTCTATTCTATTCTATTCTATTCTATTCTATTCTATTCTATTCTATTCTATTCTATTCTATTCTATTCTATTCTATTCTATTCTATTCTATTCTATTCTATTCTATTCTATTCTATTCTATTCTATTCTATTCTATTCTATTCTATTCTATTCTATTCTATTCTATTCTATTCTATTCTATTCTATTCTATTCTATTCTATTCTATTCTATTCTATTCTATTCTATTCTATTCTATTCTATTCTATTCTATTCTATTCTATTCTATTCTATTCTATTCTATTCTATTCTATTCTATTCTATTCTATTCTAACTTTTCCAATAGATATTCCGCTTATTTTTAATTGGCAATTATATTTTGACCTTTCGCGAAATCAAAACAAGCTTTAACACTAAATCTCTGAAGAAATATCTTAGTTTTGAATTGGAATTCTCTGACAAACTGCTGTAATTTCTTAAAGAGACACAAACTAAATAGCTTTAGTCTGCTTCAGTCTTTACAGTCGTTACAAGTAATATTTTACTAACTACATAAATAAACAAACTTATAAATACACGTTTTCCTTTGGGAATAAATGAGAAAGATTATTAGAGTCTATGTAGTATGCGAGGCATTCATTATCTTGTGTCAAATTGGATGTCTCTTTAAGACTAACAAAATTAATGTAGTCTTTAATTTAATAGTAATTTAGTTGTTTTCACACTATGGAATTTTACCACGCTTATTGTTAATAGGCTAAAATCAGCCCAAATTATGGAAAATTGCTGTCTTAATCCACAGGGGAATTTCTGTATCAATAAATTAAGATATCCTAATGACTTCTGTAATATCATATCAGAAGCATCGTAGATAAGTTGTCATCTTAGAGAAAATTGAAGATATGTGATCGATGTTTTCACTAGTTTTCCATTTTTTTTTCTTGTGTCTCCTCCGCTCCATTTGATCATGATAGCGTGATGTTATTCCCTAAACCTTTGCTTGATAAATGGGCTAGTTCCTGAGATTCAAAAGTTCAACCTCACAAGAACTACACAGCCTTACAATACTAATATAGATTAATGTAGCAATGGTCTTTCAGGTGCCACAGTGGCCTACGCAGTTTCCGCAGACACGATACGAGGCAACCTTGGCGCCACAGAGCCTTACGAATACACCACAACAGAACAGGTCTTCGCTCTGGAGTTCCTAATGACATTCCTGCTGGTAGCCGTCATCCTGGCAGTAACTGATGATCACAGAGGAGCAAGAGGGATTGGATCCACTCCTCTTGCTATAGGCCTTTGTATTTCTGGGTGTTTATGCTCCTCTCTTCCATATACGGGCTCTTTGAATCCAGTTCGTACCTTAGGACCAGCAGTTGTGATGAGAATTTATGATTTTCATTGGGTTTACTGGGCAGCACCGCTTTTGGGAGGACTCGTTGCTGGGGTAGTATATAGGTATGTGTTGAAGGCTCCTCACATTGAGTATGTTGTGGAGGAAGAATAGAATCTCATGTAAAAAGACCAAATTTGCGTTGTCTGTCTTCTTCATATAATTGCGATATTCTTTTATTTTGCTTGGGTACCTTATTGTTTATTTATTTGTTTAAGGACAACGAACAAAGCTACACCAAAATACATGTGTGTGTTACATTGATCATGTAATAAAAACGACTTAATTTAACGAAATCGAAAGTCATTACGTTGTTAATGCTCTACGTATTTATATTGTGCCTTTGACGAAGTATGTATGTACATGGGTTGTGTATATCGGCAAGTAGCAATACGGCTTTTTCGACTGTTATGTGGTCTTTAAAGCAAAATTTCTATCATGAAGATACCTTCCTTACATCACTTGTCTCTGCATCACCCAAAAGTAGACTGGGAGAAAATGCCGCAAAGCACTGACTTTAGAGCACTATACCTGTCACTGTTACACAACTGCCAAACATCAAGTGTACGATAGAGACGTGAACATAACTAAGCCAAAGTCAATGCTTAGTAACGTCTATTCATCTCGCCATAAGTTCGCCTATGTGCTGTGTTTTTTCTACATTATGTGCATGAAGTTAATAAAGAAATAAATAAACTGGACCTGGACTTTAAAATTTGCCATCACATTTACCTTGAGTAAACGTAGTAGTTAGGTAATATAAGTTCGTATCATCTACCTGCCCTTTGTCCTGCAGTGGTACTTTAACAAAAATCAACTCTGAAAAGTCTTTCTCTAGCAATATATTTTAGGAACCGCTGAGTGGCGAGACCTTTTATTATTTCTTACAGATAGTATGCGTAGTTACAGACATTTTATGTGTCTTTAAACATACTGTATTTTAATGGTTATTTTATTAAATAAGTTATTTCAATTGGGTGTTTTATTTCAATAGCCCTGTACATAATAATAATACCAGCCTATAACTGTCCCAAGTCCCATTGCAGAGCAAAGGCCTCTTCTTATACAGAGAAGGCACGAGCATTGATCACCACGCTTGCTCAAAGCGGATTGGCGATTTCAGACTTATATTCACTACAAGTCCAGGTTTCCTCACGATGTTTTCCTTCACCGATGTCTGTGATGTCTAAGATAATCTTTAGAAAGTACTTTAGCCCTGTACATAAATAAATAATAAATTTTGAACGCGTTTCATGTCATTATTTTATCTTATGTTGCTGTGCCCTAGCAGGATGCATGTTTGGATCTAGAACTTTCTCCGTAACATCTTTTAACAACATGTGTGCAATAAATAAATGTCGAATAGCTATCGCTTGCGGCTTTGACCGCGTTGATGTCGAACTTCCAACCACTATTTTATCACTTTGGTGGGCGAATTTCCAAAAAAAATCTTTCTTAGTGCAATCATTCTTATCACATAAAGTTTTTTCTGGGTGGGAATCAACCCACGTCCTCTGGCTTAGCTCTTGGCAATAACCACCAACAGACCCATCAAAAAGAGTGGACATATTTCAGCTGAAATGATTTAATTACGTATGTAACTAGCCGCAAACAAAAAAGAAACAAATAACAGTGTACCACAATATATTTATTCTTCTTCCTCTATTACTTTACTATATAGCTTTTGCCCGCGACTTCGTCCGCGTGGAATAATGCTTCCCGTTCCCGGGAATGTCCTTTCTCGGGTCCCAGACTATTTCTGTACCAAATTTCATTCAAATCGGTTAAGCGGCTTAGACGTGAAGAAGAGACAGACAGACATAGTTACTTTCGCATTTATTATAGTACGGATATATGAAAGACAGTCTAATAATAATAGAAAAAACTTCCTTCAGTATACTCGTGTTCTCAGTATTTTCCGAATGATTAGTTTAATTTCTCAAAGATATTATCTCGACTGATGCTGTCGGGATCGAGTCTGAGATAAAGATCTTTAAGCTCGCCTTTGTTCTTTAATTTGAGCTAAAGAGTATGTCTGTGTTAGATAAGAAAAGATTATTAGTGTTGGATCGTTGAGCTAAGAAGATTTTTATTTAAACTTTATTTGTTCTTAACTACCAGGCTCCCGCGATTTCACTCTTGTCTTAAGTTACTGCTATTTATCTGTATGTACTAGCTTAATGATATATTATTATGATAGCACGGTGAAGATTTTCCGCTGAAGATTTTGCGGTTTGTTTGATTTGACGGTTGACGCAGTAGCTAAACGATAGGCTATTACGCTGCGTGTCGAAGGTTTTGTTCCCGCGCGGTTAGGATAATTGATATATAAAATATTTATATAACTTACAGCTTTTGTTCCGTGTTGGAATGTTTCTAATTGACTTAATATGATTACGTATCCGCAACACAGTAGAAATTCCTAGTGGAGGGCATCGCTTTTTATTTTTAGGAAAATAGCCTATTACCTATTAGGTATTTCTCATGAATATACTTATCATATACAGACAAATAATCCAATCCAACTGATACTTCCAAAAACTTTGCGTATTTAAACAATCAATCAACGAACAATCAAAGAAACCCCCCTTGGAAAGATTTGATCGGTTTTGATTTGAATGGGCCCCGACTGTGAGTCGTTCTGTTCTATTCTAAACTACTGGGCTTGTTTCTTTCTTTTTAGTTTTTAAAGTTATATTTTTCACGCATTTTTTAAAATTAGTTTTCACGCAGTCGGGTTTTTTGTTTTTAATAATTTTTATTTTATTTTATACTTTTTAGTTACGGTTCATAGACTTCGTTATAAGATGGAAAATTACGCAATCTAGTAATTTCATTAAGGGAGTTATATCGTATTTCATTGAGGTATTATTCGGTAACTTGCAGTGGTCTAACCTATAACTGATGATTAGATTAAATCAACCACAGCTCGGTCCAAAGTAATTTCTTGGAGCTTGTGTACAGTGACACCAAAGTGGTTTTTTTACCAAAAATATTTGTTCTCCATGTTTTTTCATGTTTTGTTTATTTGTATATCGTTTATACTTGAAATAAAAACTTAAATCAATAAGCAAGAAAATTAGCGAGAATTATTGTTTTGTTAAACAACTTTAAATCGTTATATATCCTAAACTTTTATTTATAATGAAAAATGACAAAAGGAACCTAAAGATGATTTTAAAATACCTATTCAACGACACCCCACTCGACATAGTTCACCGACATTTTTTTTCATTTTGACAATATGGCGTCTGGTTGTCGCTGTGGTGAATTTTGATTACTGTCATGTCTTTAGTGACACTCGCAAGGTTAAGACGAATCGATTGACGTAAGAATTATCAAAATCGGCCAACGCATTTGGTCTCTAGAACGCCACATAGAATCAAACATACATACATAGATTGATAAACACATTACCCTTTGCGTCCCGCAGTCGGGTAAAAATAACAACAACTTCGAGTTTTCAAACTCATCCATGCATTAATTATTTAAAAAAACACTAAAAAGAGAATACCTTTTTTGTATTTTTCTATAGAAAGAAAACATACCTACTTAGTTACATTATTTTTTCAAAGATAAAAATGTTTTAGACCGTCATAGGCAAAGTTTTATGATGTCTAGACAATCCGACGCTAGGACGAAGTCGTGGACTGAATCTACTTTATATTATAATCTATCAAGATCTACACGGCTACGGAGACCAGACGAATGACTTCTTGAAACTTGTTCGTATTCACTTGACCGGCCATGTGGAAAAAGACGCATAGGTATCCATTGAGCACCTCGCACCACGCGTAGCTTTCTCGGCACCTTTTACTATAAACTTTTACCTTTTATTGTAAAAAAAACGTTGCACTAAGATTTTTCCTATGTTCTGGGTGCTCCGTATACTAACAACGAGACTCCGAACACATATTTGCCCCAGTCAGGAATCGAACCCAGAGACACACACCACAACCAACCAGCTCAGCTGCTGACCTGAGCTAATAGAAAAGTAGTTTACTCATATTTCGTCAAAAAGTAATAGGACAAGGTAAATATTGATACAAATCAGATAATCAATGTAAATGCCGTTATTTCAACTACACTTACTCCTAAGTGGTTTAATTAATTATTAGGCAGTACTGAATTGTTAAATAGTCACGTCAGTTAGTCAGAATATTGAGGCTTGTCTACAACATAGGTACGGAGCACTTAAACCAAGAACGTTAAAAGAGTAAGCAAAATCTTCATCATCCAATTTTGAATCTATGTGCCCAGATGAGTTATTTCCTCAAGCCTCAAGCAATATTGCACTAACACAAACCGACACCAATCGATTAAAAGCCCAACTTTTAATTGAGAAAGTTGACACACGGAGGCAAGAGACCCAATTTTGTTAGAAACATCTTCATTCCAACGTCAAAGCTTATTGCGATTCACTTTGCCTAAAAAAACTCGTCAAGTGCCAAAAGCTTTCTACGTTTCTGTAATTAAAGTAGGTACTGTATTTCATCGCTTTTTAGGGGTCCGACCCTTAAAGAAAAGAACCCTTATAAGATCACTTCGTTGTCCTTTTGGAGTTGCAAAGTTAATTTTTCTCCGACGTTGATTACAATATCACTAAAAATATACCCACTTTTGTTGCATATTTTGATATACTTACGCCATATAATAATATAGAAATTAAAATTAAAAACAAGATGGAGTCGGCATGCCCTAGCTCATAATCTCTGAGGATAAATGCTGAAACAAACTCATAAATCATTATTATTTGTGTAACAAACCATACAAAATAGATTTTGACCAAAATCTATTTTTATTTTTATCTAATTTTATTTTTTGCCTTTTGAGGAAAGTTTCAATAACAATTTAGGTTATCTGCCTCAACAAGCATCGTGAGCTCAACCGACACAACATTATCACATGTGACGTGAGCCTGAGTGGAGCTGTAAATCCCTTGGGATGACACCTTACCTCAAGCTCGCTACATTAAATACCCTAAGGGAGATTTCAGCTGAATTATCCAGATAACCTTCTACCCAACTGGAACAACGTTCTGGAACAGCAGTAGACAGCAATATATAAGTGTGCCTTGAGAAAGGTCTTTGTTCAGTAGTGAAATAACGCAGAAAAATGACAATGACTCATTTTCCAACAAAAAAACCACCATCTCCGGATATTGATGCTTGTAACTTGATCTGATTTTATACAAAGCGTAGCCACCGCTGGAATAAATCAATGAGATCTACCTCTAACACTTAACTTCTTACGCAAACGTACAGACGGGCAAAATAATACTCTAGTCATAAAGACGAGAAATACAAATTGAACACAGTTGCTGGTAGTTCTCAATTGAATAGCCGACGAGTTAGTTAGAAAGTTAAAACTTGATTCCCATTCCAATACGTAGGTAGCAAAATCCCAACGAAGTCTTTTCAATGAAGAGACTTCTAACATTGTCTATTGACTCTTAAAAGTTAGAGGCCACGACCCTTTTGCTAAATGTGTTTCGCAAGTCATCTTACACCTTTACACCTCTTAGTTTTTTAAGCTTATGGCATAAAATATACACCTTTACGCCTCTCAGTTATTTAAGCTTAAAGCATAAAATATACACCTTTACACCTCTCAGTTTTTTAAGCTTATAGCATAAAATATACACCTTTACACCTCTCAGTTTTTTAAGCTTATGGCATAAAATATACACCTTTACACCTCTTAGTTTTTTAAGCTTATGGCATAAAATATACACCTTTACACTTCTCAGTTTTTTAAGCTTATGGCATAAAATATATAACTTAACACCTCTCAGTTTTTTAAGCTTATGGCATAAAATATACACCTTTACACCTCTCAGTTTTTTAAGCTTATGGCATAAATCCATACTAATATTATAAATGGGAAAGTGTGTCTGTCTGTCTGTCTGTTTGTCTTTCTTTCACGGCAAAACGGAGCGATGAATTGACGTGATTTTTTGAGTGGAGATAGTTGAAGGGATGGAGAGTAACATACGCTACTTTTTGTCTCGTTCTAACGCGAGCGAAACCGCGGGCAAAAGCTAGTTAGAATATGTTTATAAGCTTTAAAACGTGGTTTACAAAGATCTTAAAAGTTAATATGGCACACATGGCTTACAATATAGCATCATGTTAACATGTTTAGTCACAATATAAAAATACAAATTAACTCTTATAATGGGACAGACTCTAGATTTGCCATTTTTTTTTCTAATAATCCATATTATAATAATTGTATTTGTTTAGCCAATCTAATAATTTTACATTAATTTGTCTTGCATTCAGGCGTTTGAGTATACTGGAGATTTTTTTTTTTTTGGAGTGGGAAATCATTAAATGACTTCTCCCGTCCTGGGTGGGGCGAGAAGGCATGTCAGACTTTTACTGACTAAGGCTGAGGCTACACTAGGCTGCGACGCGAACTGCGACGCACGAGCGATTGAAACAAATACATGGATTTTCACTAAATGGCTACACCGTTCATCAAATATTACTAGCGATCTTTGATTATTTCTGCGACAGGAACTACATTACTGTAATCGCGGCACCGGCTACATCGAAATTGAATCGAATAAACGCCAGATTTTCGGTTATAATGTAGCCATTCCATGTTTATCTCGTTTCGCTCTTCCAGTCGCATCGCAAATCGCTGCCTACTGTAGCCTCAGCCTTAAACCCACTCATGTTCCTTCGGTTGCCCTTTATGTTCCGGGGTCATGGTAACTATTATAAACATTTCGCAACCAGTACACTGGGGATCATTAGTTTTGTTGTTCAGTGCCGCAATATCATAAGGGTGGATCAGTTCATTAACCCGGGGCAGTTTTAGACTAAGCATATTTGCCTAAAGCTGAAAAATAACACTCACAGTGTTGACAGGCATATAGTAACGAATAATCGATCAAAAATGTATGAACACGGTAAACAAACCAAACGCGGCTTGTGCAAACTTACATAAAAAAATATTACTTCAAACAAACACATTTATTTATGATAAACAAATACTTATTATTATAATAATACACAATATTTACAAACTAAAACTAAATTAAAAACCCTAGAATTAAAATAAAATGGCATCAAAAAACTCCTCCGCATCGCTGACAACCGGTAAAGTGCCCAAGAGGCTGGCAGCATTGCCACGTTGGATGGCAATGCTAAGCCTCTGGCCAAAATAAAAGCCAGCCTTTGGGTCACGAGAACTGTCAACTAGTCTTTTTGACAGCTCTTTAAAAAATAAGTGGGCACTCGGACCCCATGGCCCAAGGGTTTCAACCCCAAACGGCTCGAAAATATAGTTTCCAGTAAGGTTACTATACTTTCGCCGCTTGAGGTTTTCCGCAGCCGAGGCGGCAGCACCAGCACAGGACGCCGTACTAGGAAGGTGGGATGGCGCAAGAGTATCGACACACGTAGCGTCCCACACTAAAGGCCTACCCATCTTCCATGGGAATAAAGACATACCGTCCGGTCTCTTGCCATCGTCGCGTGCCAAACCGTTGGGTTCTAATACAGCTGGAACGCCGACGGCAACAAGAGCACGTCGAATGATGTCATTAATATTCGCGTGCCGTGGTATACGGCCCGCGCTACGGCTGCACGACAAGCCATGGTGTCCGAGGCTGTTGACAGCTTCCCCACAGTGACAACGATGCGGAGAACAACAGGACGCCCCTAAGCGAAGTGAAGCAGCGAGGCGGAAAGTCGTGTCGTCGAACAAAGTGCCAATGTTTGACGACGGTAGTGCCTGAAGCCAAAGACCCGACAAACAAACTCAGTGTGAATGGCGAGGACTTACTACGATGATTGATTTAACAGAGATTGATTTTTGCTTTCAAGGCGAGAATATAAATCGTTCTGAGAGTGAGTACTGAAAAAAATTGCCAAAGTTAGAGTCTGTCGCATGAAGGGTTCTGTCCTATTATAAAAAAATGGCAAAAAAACATGTTTGTTGTATGGGAGCACCATTAAATATTAATTTGATTCTGTTTTTAGTACTTGTTGTTACAACGGCAACAGAAATACCTACATCATCTGTGAAAATTTAACTGTCTTACTATTTTTTTTTAACATGGGAAATCATGCTTAACAAAAATTGCACAGCATGATTTGAAACTATTTCGGTACGTGAGATACAGCCTGGTGACAGACGGGTAGGCAATGGAGAAGGTCCCGTTTTACCCTTCAGTTACTAAACCCTAAAAACTCTATTTTTTGAAGAGAGTGTGCATGGAGTTTCTTTTCCATAGTGATCAACCTTCTTGGAAGAAGCAACTAGAACTTTCTTTCTGACTAACCGACCAACTCTTTGACAATTCATAAGTGCTTGTAATTGGTCTAAGTGAAAAAATGCTGATTGTAAATAGGATCTCTGACTTGAGTAAATTTGCATGGAGGTTATTTTTATACCGTAAGTGAAAAGTCCCCAGCGGGTAAAAATGTTAAATATCGCATGACCGTCCTTTTTAATCCCGACGTAAAAAAGGGTGTTATAAGTATAACCGCTATATGAACCGATTTAGCGGAGTTTTTTTTGTAATTTAAAAGTGGATTATCTTCTGCTTCTTAAACATATTTCATCAAAATCGGTGTAACCGTTTCGAAGTTATCCACTATTTTGTTTGCTGCAATCGTAATGTTAAAAACTATTGGGGTGGGTTTTTTATTTATCACACAAGCGAAGCTAACAGCTAGCCTTTCAACGACCAACCGACAGCCTGTTGTCGGGCTGCTAGTGTCTTTCTGAGTGTGTCAAATCACGTGTGTTTGAAGGATTTATAAGTAAACTAGCTTCTGCCCGCGGCTTCGCTCGCGTTAGAAAGAGATAAAAAATATTTTACCATTTATAATATTAGTATGGATAATAATACACTATACCTATGTTCTCTACCATGTAACAATTTCACTGTACGTAACTAATAAACTCACTATTGGTACTTAATAGCCGTCAAATTATGCTATTAGCCAAACCTGTTATAGCCATATAGATATGCATATGTGAGGGTCAGGGATTACGGACCATTGGCTCAAGATCGTAGTGAGGTAAAAAAGTTCAAAATGATATACAGACATACAATGAAACCTATAAGTGATCCTTTTATATGAGAACGACAAAATTTTTATAAAACCTCACTTTTTTTTAGCCATAAATTTCAATTTTTAATTTACTGTAAAACTGACTTCTCATATTGGGACCTACAAATATGACAACAGTAAAACCTGCCGATTTAAAAAACCGGTTAAATTAAAAGTCTCTATAAGTGAAAAAATATAAGTCTCTTTATTCTACTTATCCAGGATTTACTGTACTAAGTATAAATAAAGTGGAGACTCGACTAAGTACGTTTCGAGAGGAGTTTTAGACGCTCTCCCCCTCTTACCCCCCTTATACGGCATCTAATTGCTCTCTTGGGCTAAACGTTACTTGAGAATAGAACGTCGAAAAATGTACTTATTTTGGTAAATAGACGTTGATCAATACTTAACTGTTTACAAGTAGGTTTTTATAAAATCACATCAATCCGTCTCGCTCCATTTTGCTGTAAAAGACTGACAAGCAGACAGACAGACACACATATACTTTCCCGTTTATAATATTAGTATGGATTAGAAATAAACAACACACCGACACAGAACAAACAATCATCTTGATCACACAAAGAATTGTCCTAAGCGGGAATCGTACCCACGACCTCCAGCCTATTCTCAAAACCCACTAAAATTTTGTGTGTTGGCCAGTCACCAGACAAAATGTTGACCACCCCAGCATAGGGGAACGTTTTCCTAATGACCTACTTTCAACGCCGGCCAATTAATTACGGCTCGTCTCGATAATACGCGAACAGTTAGTGATAGATAGACTTTAAGTACTTATACTCGAATATAGTCGACCCCATAAGTCACTAGAGGGCGCCCTTCTAGTAAACAAATCCTAAATATGAATATAAGTGTACTGTAAGTGGGAGATAATAAATTGCTAAATAGTTGGAAAATAAAATTGTTGTTTATTTATATTTTTGACGGGGCTGTTGGTTTAGTGGTTAGTGACCCTGACTGCTAAGCCGGAGGTCGTGGGTTCGATTCCCACCCAGGACAAACTTTGTGTGATGAGCATGATTGTTTGTTCTGTGTCTGGGTGTAATTTATCTATGATATGTATGTATTTATAAATTATATAAGTATGTTTATCAGTTATCTGGTTACCATAGTACAAGCTCTGCTTAGTTTGGGATCAGATGGCCTTGTGTGACTTGTCCCAGGATATTTATTTATTTATTTTATGCATAAAGGTAAGGCCGACTTTAAGCCTCAGGCATTCTCATTAAACCGCCGCTGATAAGGAGAAGAAAATATATTTAAAAAATATTAATAAAAAAAAAAAAAAAAAAATTAATAAAAAAATATTATTAATTATTATTTTTATTACAAATTGTAGACTCAATGGTCTAGTTAGGAAATGCTTATTAAAAAATAAAATATACCTACTACATAGTAGGTACTACGTAGTATATACGTATATGTCGGCGCCTCGCCGGGGTACACCTCAGGATCCATTATTAAAACGCTCGAATAACAGTATTATTCAACTATATTTGACCAACAGCTCAGTTCAGGACACACTTACAACAGTTTAGCAAAAAGCACATAATCGTTCAATCTCAGCCAAAGAATGGCCGCCTAAAACTAGCGTCACATACATTCAAGTTCTCGAAAGTACAACTTACTTTTAATCACAAATTTGAAGTTACAACTAGAAAAATCTATATTACTATTTTAATAATATTAAAATAATACTGAATAACAATAAACATTAACAGAAAAACATAATGCGGCCTAATTAATTTAATTAGTTACTAAAGTAAATCTCAGACTGGCAACAAGAACAACTTTTATTTAACAATAATATTTTATTCTGTTTTGTGTTAAAACAAATATGTTAATATAGGAATCTTACTCATAATAAATAAGAGTAATTATAATAAGGACATTGCAATTTTAGAACCTGTATTTAGTTTATTTACAATTTAAAACATTCAAGTAATGAAACTAAATAATCTTTTTCTTGTCTATAAAAACATAACTAAAATACCAACGTATAAAGCAAACATTTCAATGAGTTTTACATAACTTGAAACTATTCATTTTACAGAAATTACATTTATTAATAATTAAAAGCAAATGTTATGTTTACAGGTTTTACACAGAGCGCTAAGAGATGGCGCTGCAAGCAAATTTAATATTCAAATGAAATTAGGTTTTCTTAATTCCTGTAATAATTAAATATGGTTCAGAATAAGGATATTAATTATAATGGATTTTACTTTAAGCATTTACACAGTATATTGGGTATTTAAATCTAAAAACAAATGCCATATGTTACCAATATATCGATATAGTCAATACAGCGTTTATTTAACTTTAAAAGAGCTTTATAAATTACAATTAATAGTTTGGCTATTAATAGCGTGTGTTTCAGACATCCTTATTACATTATAATCATAAAAATTAATAAAGATAATTATTGTCTATGATACATGGAAATTTGCGCCCATACGGCCATACTGACTCAAGCGCGCTCTCGGCGCTTACAAATGGCAAACAAAGTAATTTAACTTATTCATTATTATTAGCAATCGATTTACTTATTACAAAAATTACAGTAACTAGTGTTTACTTTTTTTTTTATATATTTCACATTTATCTGAACAATCAAAATACAAATGTCAGGTACAGGGTGTACAAAAATATAGCAACAAAATAAAATCATTTTTAAACTTTAGCAGACAATTCTCGTAAAAAGTTCACCAAATCGACTGAACATAACATATCACTTATTTTGGGCTCTAGTCAAACAAAAAGGCAATCACCCATCCTGGGATCTAGCCATACCGTCAACAGGCATCACCCATCTTGGGATCTAGCCACAACATCTACAGGCATCACCCGTCCTGGGATCTAGCCACAACATCAACAGGCATCACCCATCCTGGGATCTAGCCACAACATCAACAGGCATCACCCATCCTGGGATCTAGCCCACAAGACCGGGAAATTAGGATGCGCGTGGTGGCCAGCCAGCGCTTTAGGAAGGATTTTGGATAGGGTACACAAAAATAACACACAACTTAACTGGAAGTAGAGGTTTGCAAGTTATCAGACATATTAACACAATCATCAGATTCGGGGATGGAAGAATGTGATTCAACAGGTATTCCAGAATTGTCATCATTCGCCCATACGGTCGACTGCTCAGAGTCAGAGTTATTTTCAAAAGGATCGCACTGTGCAAAAGGAGCAGCTCGCAAGGAATCATGACTAGCAACTTTGTCTGAACTACCGCGAAGATTAACGTGCTTTAATTTATACCGGTCGTTGGGTAGAACCTCAAGGACTTCCATAGGCCCCTCAAATTTAGGTCCAAGTTTAGTGGTGTGGCGTTCATGGCGCCGCATGAGAACAAAATCACCAACTTTAAAAGGTTTAATTTTAGCTTTACCCTTATCGAAGCGAGTCTTATCCTGACGGGATCGCTCGTCCATCCTGTCCTTGCAAGCAGCTCGCAATGCATCGAGGTCTTCCGTAAGTATATCGTCATCAACTTGTAGAAGCTTAATGCCTGGTGGAGAACATCTTTTACCAAATAAAATTTCCATAGGACTTTTACCGGTGCTTTTAGATACAGTGCAGTTTATGGCTATTTGTAGATCTGGAATAGCTAAATGCCAAGGTCTGTCCAGCTCTACTACTGACATATTGTCTTTAATCACCTTCATGAGCCGCTCTACTTGTCCGTTTGCTCTACTCGCACCCTTAGCCACCAAGTGATGTTGAACACCGTTACGTTCACAAAAACTTTTAAATTCAGAGGACGTCATGCTCTTATCCTGATCAGTAATGAAAAGGCTGGGCGTGCCAAAAATGGATATTAAGTTTTGGAAGCACTTAATTGCGGTTTCTGTAGTACGATCGTTTGAGTAAATCATATGAACATATTTGCTGTACCCGTCAATAAAAACAAAAGCATATTCCGCTACGTTACGCTTACCGTTCATTCGTCCAGTAATATCGCAATGCACAGTATGGAAAGGGATAGCTACTTTTTCGATCGGGTGTAGTGTGACCTGTCGAGCGCCTGAAACGCCTTTTCGAACTCTACAGCTGACACAGTTCTCTACAAATTTTCTAACCAGCCGAGACATATTAGGGAACCAATATTGTTCGCGTAATTTAGCAAGGACTTTCTCCCAACTAAAATGTTGGAGGGTGTCATGATAGTGATTTATTAGATTCCATCTATAACTTGTGGGGACTATAACGAGTTTGTGAGTTTTATTCTCAATTTGGACTTTACGTCTCAATAATTTGTCTTGGGTAATGACATAAGTATCTGCAATAGTTTTTGGTATAGAGTCACTTTTTAATTGTTCTACAACTTTACTTAGGACGGGATCACGTTTTTGCTCAATAAGAAGCCAATTATGATCCAACACATTGACTGAAAATTTCAAGGGCTGGGGTGACATCTTTGGTGACTTAGCCTTACCAGTAGCTCGCATAGAGCTTTTGGTATCTACAGGGTTACGACTGAAATAATCGGCGTGAGCAAGACGTTCTCCCTTGCGGTATTCAATTTGGAAGTCAAAATTCTGTAAATACGCCCAGTAGCGATACACCCTGGGAGTCAATTCTTTCTTGTGACTGGAGGCCTTTAAAGCGTTGCAGTCTGTCACAACTTTAAAAGTTCTTCCGTGTAGAAAATGGCGAAAGTGTTTAATTGCTTTTACGACTGCGAGAGTTTCCAGCTCATATGAGTGGTACTTGCTCTCGCAGTTGGTCGTCCGCATGCTAAAGTAAGCAATGACTAACGGATTTTGGTCTTGTCTTTGGATCAACACTGCACCGTACCCCAGAGCGCTAGCGTCTGTGTGAAGCTCTGTAGGTAAATTGGGATCATAAATAGTCAAAAGCGGCGAAGATGTTAATCTATCAATAATTTCTTGTCGAGCAAGCTCATGACGTTCAGTCCAAGACCAAGAAACATTAGCCTTAGTCAGTTCATATAGAGGTGCCATTATAGTAGAAAAGTTTGGTACAAATTTACGAAAATATCCAGCTAATCCATTAAACTGGCGAACTTCTTTAGGAGTTTTAGGGACGGGCGAACAAGCTAGTGCTTGGACTTTCCGGGGACTGGGTTTGACTGTTCCGTTTTCTATAATGTTTCCTAAATATTCTACTTTAGTTTTGAGAAAAGAACATTTCGAGACGTTTAAGGAAAACCCGGCTTGAGTAAGTCGGTCCAATACAAGATTTAGGTTAACTAATCCCTCTTGAATAGTTTCAGACATAATCAAAATATCATCAACATAGACTAGCGCGATACTGTCTTTATAATCACCTAATGCTGCGTTGATAGCACGCTGATAAACTGATGGCGCATTACACAGACCAAACGGCATACGTAAATATTCATATTGGCCGTCAGGTGTGACGAATGCCGTCTTTTCTATTGAATCAGGGGCTATGGGAATACCATGAAAGCCTGCTGCCATATCTAAACAGGTGAAGTAACGTGCCTTCCCTAATTTATCAATCTGATCCGCAATGAGCGGCAGAGGAAAATGATCCCTAAGAGTATTAGCATTAAGTTCACGATAGTCAATACAGAGCCTATCAGACCCATCTCTTTTTTTCACGAGTAATATGGGACTACTGAACGGCGATGAACTGTCTCGTATGATGCCATTATTTTTCAAATCCTGAATTATATCTTTTACTTTTTCACGTTCCAAAGGTGACATTCTATATGGTCGTCGTTGTACAATTTTGTCAGGATTTTTTAGTCTAATGTGTAGAGATCCAGTCGTCACCTGTGAAACGCGGTTTCCGATGGTAAAATGGTCTTTATATTTGGTAAGCATGTCCCGCAGTGTTTCAAGTTGTTCAGGATCGCTAATTTCGGTATCAAGGTCGTAGGTCTCGTCACTAGTACTCACAAGCTCGTTTATTAAAAGCTCACGTTTTAGGGATATATCGTCTTTCTTTATCGTCACGGTAAGGCCTGGTACATTTAAAAGATCATATCCGATAAGAACGTCAAATTGTGTCTGAGTATCACCAACTACGTAAAACTCCAACTCAACATGAATGCCACCTATCTTGACAATAGAGGTGATACTAAGATTCGATTTTATTGGAGAGCTCCCAATTCCAGAAAAGGTAACATCTACACTTTTACGTTTACCAGGCATGGAAAGAGAAACGCTTTCTCGCACCAATGAACAATCGGCACCCGTGTCGAAAAGGCAGGTATAGCTATTTTTACCTATTTCTATAACAATTAGACTGCGTTTTAAATACTGGCAATAGTTCACCGATTTGTTTCCCGTTTTGAGACGTTCGTCGTTCTGACGACGAAAACAGTTCTTTTCAATATGGCCTGTTTTGTGGCAATATCTACACTCAATAGTTTTAGATACATTGGTATTACTGGATGAACCCGGTTTATTATGTAAGCTACTAGTCTGTGCCGGTGTAGGATGGGCTTTAGAGACCACTTTATTTTCTTTACATTCGCGAGACAAGTGTCCGGGCTTATTACAGTTATAGCATTTAACATCGTGATCTTTTCGAGACGCACTGTATTCAGAGACACGCGGCTTTTTGCTATCGTGATCATTATTTAACCTTACAGACGAATCTTGTTTGCGCTTACGATATGTTTTCAAAATGGAAATTAATTTGGGCAATGACTCAGGCGTATTTCGTAATAGGTCTGAGCGAATAAATTCTGGATAAATACCTGTAATCACACTGTCGACCACCTCCGCATCTGAAGCCTCGGGGCGCACTCGCTTAAACAACGTCCACGCCTTTGTAGCGTATTCAGCATAACTCGTTGCCTGGTCAGAAGTGAAAGCTCTCCACTTCTGGACATCATCCGCATACCGGAACTCCCTGCCAAACGTTTGAATTAGTTCACTTTTCACCTGATGCCACGTGGTGGAACTCAGCGACCACGTGTCAGCCCATGTTTTTGCTCGGCCCCTTAGGCACAAAATCGCTTTCATGCGTGCTTCATGCGACGGTATATTAAATTTGGATATAGTGTCATCCACGTGGGCACACCAATCCCTAATATCGTGCGATCTTTCATCGGGGTCAAAAGGCGGTAAATAAAAATCATGGCGATGGCGCGATGGTAGCGTCTCGGATGAAAGAGCGGCTGTAACGGCGCTGGAAGCTGCTTGCTTAGTAATAGAATTAACAAGACTCATGACCTGCTCCATCGTGAACATGGGCTCCGCCTCCGGTTGACGTGGTACTCCGGAATCACCGGCTTGTGATCCCACCGCTGCTGTCGGCGCCTCGCCGGGGTACACCTCAGGATCCATTATTAAAACGCTCGAATAACAGTATTATTCAACTATATTTGACCAACAGCTCAGTTCAGGACACACTTACAACAGTTTAGCAAAAAGCACATAATCGTTCAATCTCAGCCAAAGAATGGCCGCCTAAAACTAGCGTCACATACATTCAAGTTCTCGAAAGTACAACTTACTTTTAATCACAAATTTGAAGTTACAACTAGAAAAATCTATATTACTATTTTAATAATATTAAAATAATACTGAATAACAATAAACATTAACAGAAAAACATAATGCGGCCTAATTAATTTAATTAGTTACTAAAGTAAATCTCAGACTGGCAACAAGAACAACTTTTATTTAACAATAATATTTTATTCTGTTTTGTGTTAAAACAAATATGTTAATATAGGAATCTTACTCATAATAAATAAGAGTAATTATAATAAGGACATTGCAATTTTAGAACCTGTATTTAGTTTATTTACAATTTAAAACATTCAAGTAATGAAACTAAATAATCTTTTTCTTGTCTATAAAAACATAACTAAAATACCAACGTATAAAGCAAACATTTCAATGAGTTTTACATAACTTGAAACTATTCATTTTACAGAAATTACATTTATTAATAATTAAAAGCAAATGTTATGTTTACAGGTTTTACACAGAGCGCTAAGAGATGGCGCTGCAAGCAAATTTAATATTCAAATGAAATTAGGTTTTCTTAATTCCTGTAATAATTAAATATGGTTCAGAATAAGGATATTAATTATAATGGATTTTACTTTAAGCATTTACACAGTATATTGGGTATTTAAATCTAAAAACAAATGCCATATGTTACCAATATATCGATATAGTCAATACAGCGTTTATTTAACTTTAAAAGAGCTTTATAAATTACAATTAATAGTTTGGCTATTAATAGCGTGTGTTTCAGACATCCTTATTACATTATAATCATAAAAATTAATAAAGATAATTATTGTCTATGATACATGGAAATTTGCGCCCATATATACATATACATATATACTACCTAAAATTTCCATATTGAAAAAAAAATTGAGTATTGTTCTCTTCATAAACTGAAATTCATATTTGATTTAACTTGTATATATTATATTAATCCTTTCTATATACATAAGTCCTTGGCCACGAACAACACATAAAAAATCACATTCCTTCGTCCTTCACAAGCAAGCAATATTTATTTAAATCAAATAAGACACATGGCTCCCTCTACTTCGAATTATACTAAACTTTACATAGTTCTAAATTTACAACCACTTGAAAGCAGAGGGCGCTGATTGCCACTACCTAAAAAAACAACAGAATTTCTGATCACTCAGCGCCATCTTGCGGCGCAGTATTCAACAAAAAACAAATAACGCCAACTATCAGAAACTAATTTGATAGTAACAGTTAACATTTGTCTATTATTATTAGCTATAATTTATTATTATTTTTAATTTCACAAAAGCAGTATTGTGTGTAAAAATACATTCTACAGTGCAGGCTCGAAAAATATAATGAAAAGTATTCATTTATATCTTGTTGGGCTGCTTCGAAATTTATGAATAATTTGTGAATTACCGTCAAAATTTTACAAACACACAAAAGTTACAGTTGCCATACAAAATCTATAGGGGAATCGCGTTTTGACAAATTTAAAGCATTTATTTCGCTAATTATAAATCGCCAGAATCGATTGGTTAGTCAAAAAATTGACGATACTAGCTGCTGTTGGCTCCGAAACGTAGAACAGTACAGTTGTTAAACCTTTGAACACACGTGATTAGAGACACTATAGAAAGCCAATAGCAGCGCGACAGCTGGCTGTCGCTTGGTCGACGAAAGGTTTAAAATGTACTTCAAAGCGTAAGTCAATATTAAAAGGAGAAAGTCTACTATCAAATTATGTTAAAATCTAAACACTGTTTTATACAACGCTATCTTTTGAAGAAACGTGGAAACATTCCCCTAGCCCCTTCCCCTCGGACCGCCTTCTGGTGTAGACGTGTGCACAACCCATATCTCTGCTCGCTAATATTATTAAATTAAACCAAATTTCAAACCAATTAATCAAGACGAAAAAATAGGAAGACATAAATCGAAGAAGGTGCTACATACTGAAGAGCGTCAAGTAAGCGCATAACTACATCGACCTCCTCAGCGCTACTGGCATCCTGGTACGTGCAAGTAATTCCGCCACTGACAAGGTACGATTGTTCATTATTACCTGCCCACGCGCAAGGTCACGCCCTCAAGAGTGCGAAATCCCGCCTACTCACATGTCATTGGGCCGCTCAAGGTCAACCGGTCGCAAGGACTAACGGTGTGTGTGTTATCTACTTTCACACCATCAAGCTACATCATCGTCCGCATCGGTCAGTACTACATACCTGCTCGTGAATATACTCTCCTGGTACGCGGAACAACCAAACTAAACAGAAAATAGATAAATTTCCAGATTGCGCATAATAACGGTGTGTTAACTAACTAAGACCCACACTATTATTACTTCCGCGCGTCTCATTATCTCCTGGTACTAACAATGAGTGTCAAATCCCTATCAGACTCTAACATTGCCGAGCAAACAGACCCCATCACTCCTCCTAACTTCGTATTTCAACGTAGCAAGAGACCAAGAGAATGCTCCTGCGAGTCCGACTTCATCGCTTTCAAGGATGAAATAAAATCACTGATATCATCTCTTATGTCATCACAACAAGAGGAACTTAAGAAATTCTACCCGACTTTGCTCGAAATAAAAGCAACAAATAACAGCATAGAAACCGCTATGGCCTCTCTTTCAGCGCAAAACGATGAGCTTAAAAATAAACTAGAAAAGCTGGAAATTCAAACAATTAAAGACAGAAATTATATAACTATTTTAGAAGACAAAATAGAGGATCTGCAAAGGGGCAGCCGCAAGGCTAACATTGAAATAAAAAATGTACCAAAACTGGCTAAAGAAACCAAGGAAGATTTAATAAAACTTGCCACCTCCTTATCAGATGAAATCGGATGTAATATTACAAAAGCGGATATCAGCGACATTTTCCGAGTACAGAATAAGCGTGTCAAAACGAAAAATAGTACAATTATAGTTGAGATGACATCAACTATTGTAAAAACTGATTTTCTGAAAAAAGCCAAGGACTATAACAGAAATAATAATGAAAAATTACGTGCTAAGCATCTGGGCTTTAAGACTGAAGAAGACACTCCCATATATGTCTCGGAACAACTCACATCAAAAGGAGCTCGACTTCACTTCCTCGCGCGCGACCTAGCAAAATCAAAGGTATATAAATACTGCTGGACAGCTTTCGGCAAAGTTCATATTAAGAAGGATGACAACTCTCCTACAATTATCATTACAAATGAGTCGCAGGTCCATAACCTTTTGCAACTTAAATGACTAGATGTCACACTACGAATTATCAAATCATGCACTTTGTATTGTTTACTTTTTCGTTACCTCTACCTATTACGGTTTTATACTGCCATTAGATGTATAAAACTAACTATTGCTAAAATTAAACTCAAACCTATTATCTGGTTAATTATACATCAAAAAGTTGTTATGTTACTTTTGAACATTTATCATATTGCATGTATCCTACTGTGTCGTAAAGTTTATTCGTCTTGTTTATGTATAGACCTAAAAAGTTCAAACTTAACTTCTAAGATTAACATTAAACCTATTAACGGGTTCACAATCAATTTGTATACCATAGTATTATCACATCGCGCACTTACACACTTACACCTCTCAACTTCACTTCCACTAAGTTTGTCAAATACACACACAACAATTACACACACTTTCAACATTACTCGAATTGTTTGTATAGCTACATACTTCTGCACTCGCAAAACTTGTAAATATGGATAGTACCCTACAGAATTTGAACGATATAGATAGTCACGAAATAGCCCAAGTGATCGACTGCGAACCCAATGAACTTACGAAACATATTAGTCCCAATTCTCCTGGTTTTTCTATTATTTCGCAAAATATTAGATCTATTTATTCTAACCTCGACGATCTTCAACTAAACATAGCAAATCTTAAAGTGGAAATCGACCTCATAGTTCTAACTGAATGTAGACTATGTCTAAATAAACACATACCTCAAATAACAAACTATAGTTCGCATCAAACCACAAACCATCTTAACAAAGCTGATGGTGTAGTCATTTACATTAAAAATACACATAAATATAAAATAAGAGAAATAAAACTAACCCACGCGTCTTGCCTAGAGATCTGCATTTCTCCAGATCTAACAGTAATCGCGATTTATCGATCCCCCTCAACTGCAAACGCTGACGAATTTATCCAATCTTTAAACAATCATCTTACTACCATTACTTCTACTAAAAATTTAATTGTCACCGGCGACATTAATATCAATCTAATAATAAATCAAACCGAGCAATCTCAAGAGCGCACTAATAGACTAAGTTACCTAAACATGCTGGCAATGCATGGTCTTCTTCCCGGTCACTCGCTGCCCACGAGGGGTCAAAATTGTCTCGATCACTTCATTATTAGGCTTAAACATACCAGTAAATCTGCAACCATTGCTATCATTCACACAACTATCACAGACCACTTTACGACCTTTCTAAAAATTAACAACCATACAAACGTAATAAAACCTACAAAAATAAAATCCGTTCTTAACTTAGAGCAAGGTCTCGCTCTCCTAAAAGATAGTAACCTTACAGACTTGCTGAAACTAACTAACCCAAATACACTGGCTAATAACTTAATAAAAATTCTTCACAATTGCATCGCGCGTAGTACTATTACTAAAATGATTCCGTTAAAAAACAGAACACTTAAGCCATGGATGACTGTGGGACTTTTACGCTGTATACATAACCGAAATAATATGCAACGAAGACTGAGGCTCGACCCGCTTAATGAAGTACTCAAAATTACGTACAAAAGGTACAGGAACTACTGCAACAGCATCATCAAAAAACAGAAACGTAAATACGACCGCGATCAACTCACCAAAGCACACAAAAATCCCAAAAAGACGTGGGAACTCATAAATAACATTACCCAACGAAAACCTAAAAAAGTAAATAGCCTAGATCTCTTAGAGATATCCAATGACCCACAGAAGTCTATTAACGAAGTGAATAATTTTTTCTCTAACATTGGTAAGCAGCTTGCGGATAATATCACCCCATCTTTTTCAGTAAATCACAATTCATCCTACACACCAACCTCATCTTTCGTTCTACTCGACACAGACCCTTGCGAAGTCCATGATACTCTAATGAGCTTAAAAGTAGACAGCGCTGCTGGCTGGGACAATATTCCAGTTAGATTCCTAAAATTTGCTCACGAACAAATTGTCCCAATCTTAAGTTACTTGGCAAACATTTGCTTCGAGCAGGGACTTTTTCCGGATGCCTTAAAAGTAGCCTTGATAACACCTGTGTACAAGAGTGGTGATAGTTCAGACCCCTCAAACTACAGACCTATCTCAGTCCTGCCTTCTATATCTAAAATATTAGAACGACTCTTAAACTCACGTCTAATGAAATACATCTCAAAATATAACTTTCTATCCCCTTCTCAGTTTGGATTTAGACAGGGAAGGTCTACTGAAGACGCGGTTTTGTCACTAACATCTACTCTCGTTGAGAAAGTGGATGAAGGTAGTAAATGCCTGGCAGTATTCCTCGATCTCAAAAAAGCCTTCGACACAGTCTCTGTTCCCATACTTCTACATAGGCTCGAAGACATTGGAATAAGAGGTCCCCCCCTCGAGTTGTTCAAATCCTACCTGACTAATCGTAAGCAAACAGTAAAAATAGGGGAATTCATTAGCACAGAGGAAACAATCACGTACGGCGTCGGACAGGGTAGTGTGCTTGGTCCTACGTTGTTCCTTGTCTATATTAATAGCCTTTGCAATATGAATATAGACAGGGGTCACATTTTCTCTTATGCGGATGATACCGCCATAGTCTTCGCTGATCAATCTTGGGCAGAAGTTAAAAAAGCAGCTGAAATTGGTCTGTCAAAGGTCGCCAATTGGCTCAACTGTAACCTACTCACACTCAACGCATCCAAGTCCAATTACATTTGCTTCACTAAGTACTCACGCTCTCAACCGTCTCTCGATTTCCAAATTAAGATTCACTGCTGTGCCAACTCCCTAATACCTGACTGCTCCTGTACAATAATTGAAAGACTACAGTATACTAAATACCTGGGCATCATGATTGACCAGCGCTTGTCCTGGCACATGCATACTGAACTGATCATGAAAAGGGTTAGGAAATTAATCTGGACATTTAAGACATTGCGCCACATTGCCTCAAAGAATTTACTCCAGAGAGTCTACTTGTCACTAGCTCAATCAATTCTCACATACTGTCTACCATGCTGGGGCGGAACAACAAAGATGAAATTTCTGGAACTTGAAAGGGCCCAGCGTTCTCTGCTTAAGGTTATGTTTTTCAAACCTTACAGGTTCCCTACCCAAATTCTTTACCAATCCTCAGACCTTCTGTCAGTAAGAAAACTTTACCTTCTCCATCTCATTTTGAGGAAACATAAATCCCTCCCGTATGACCCCACCAGATCAAATATAAGCAGCAGAAGGCGTTACTTGGTCGCTCCGTCTGTCCCGGTAAAATCTGTCTTTGCAAGGAGGCAGTACGCAAGGCAAGCCTCCCACTTATATAACCTATTGAATAAAGAACTGCACATTCATCCTCTGAAACTCCGTGAATGTAAATCAATTTTGACTGAATGGCTTAAAACTAAAACATATGACGACATTGAGGCCATACTTACATCGCTTGCATGACCTATTTGGCTGCGTTACCGTTAGTGGAGGAAGTTATACAAAATTTCCTCCGATCCCAAGACGTTGTCGTAGGGCTAACCTAAACCTAAGCACATATTATTATTTAAAAACCAATCTGATATCCAATCCTTTATACCTATCTATACAAACAAAAACAATTCGCACACTTTCTTACTTATTTACATACACTCATCCACACTCACAACACAACACGCACTCACGAACTCACACTCAAATCCTACTCATACAAATCACTCACCCTAGTGCGCTCCTTTTTGTACTTTCCTTTTCTTGTTTATATTGCATAACTTTGTATAATGATTGTTAAGCGGAGGGGCGGAGACACCTAACACAAGCATCTTCTTGCTTAAAAGGTGTTCTCCAAACTTATTATGTAAAAGCAATGTGAAAACGCAATAAACATTTTTTTTATTTTTTTATTCCCACTTTGTCGTCGGCCAACCGGATTTCGTACAAGTGAATATGTTTTCCCAGTTTCTGCTAGAGGTCGCTAATCGCACAGGAAAGAGTTGAGCGTCTCATCGAAACGAAGCTACTTACGGAAAATTTGCTATAGTATATCAAGAGCAAAAAAAATAGCCAGGGATCCTGGACTATTACTATTACGTAATTTTGATACAACTGCTAAAAAGGGTTCCAGTTAAAAATAAAAGACAAATAATATTGGAAACTTGTATTGGAAAATAACATGAAATAAATATACACTATACTTAAAAACAAATTTAACACAATTGAGATACAAACAGAGATTATCACCACACATAAAAATAGGTAGTTTGACTGTATATGGGGCCAAAGTAAGGATGAAGAACTGCTTACAAAACTGGCTTGGTAATTTTGAAACTTATACGAAACACAATTTGCTTTAGAGTTGTCACATTTGTGTCCATATTCTCAAAAGTCATCATAAAAAATTGAAGTGAGATTGCCAAATTGAATTTGCCACGAAGGGTAGGTTTAGTTCATTCATGACAACAAAACAGAAAGGAAATCAAGAAGTCATTGCTAGCTCCGTAAAAGTGTTGTCAAAAAAATATTTTTACTTGGCAACTCTATATGCATTTGGACAAAGTAGAATGAAATGAAAAGTAGTAGTTTCAAGTTAAAGAATAGGTACATTAAAACGTCTTTAAACGCGTGTCTCATTCAAACTTTCAACTCCGAAAACCTAGAAGTTAATATGAAGAAAAATCTTGGCGAACAACTGTGAGTAAAAAGGTATTTCCAAAATTTTGGGCTTGAAAGATTGTATGAGCTAACTTTACGGCATAAACGCTCATAAGAGAATATAATAACTCCTAAGCGAAAGACCACTTCGCGACACCCCTCGTGCAGTCTACTTGGGTCCCAGCATTTCTTCAGGTTTCACCCATTGGTCAAACTGTTCTGCAGTGAGGATATTTAGTTTCACAGCTGTGTCCTTCAAGTTTCCTCCCTCTTTGTGCGCAGTCTTCGCGATTTGGGCAGCCTGAAAAGAATGCAGCTTTTTGTAGTGTTTCTCTCCGAAATTATAATGGAATATTGTCTAGAGACGTCAGTTATTATGTTGATAAATATAGGCATAAAGCATGTATATAATCATAAGGGGAAAATATAATGTCAAAATGGCAATAAAATATAGTTTCCGCTCGACAAAACATTTTGTAAAAACTTATAAGACTTGGATCCAGAGATTCAATTGACTAAACACAGAGGCTTTAAATTAATAAGTACTCGTGTGCCAATTCTTATTTACTAACTGTCAAATACTGTGGTCTTTTCTTTTCTTGTCAAGTATGTGCCGCAGTATAACATGCATAAATTATGTAATTTCATGAATGGTATTGACGCGCCCATAGTAAGCAGAATCCTTTGAATAGATTTCCTTTTGACAACCCTAATCTCACCTTATCGTACCCGACGTGTGGGTTGAGCGCTGTTACCAACATGAGCGACTCATGTAGCAGCTTATCAATGGTCTTCTCGTTAGGTTTGAGGCCGGCAGCACAATTTTTGTTGAACGCCTGACAACCGTCACCTAAGAAAGTTACCTACAAGTTAATCTAGATGTTACGGTTCACATGAAATCAAACTTATCAGACAGATATTACGATACCGGGGTACGATATTTTGAAACAAACAAATTAACATTACATTACAAACAAACACACAAATTTTGTATTTATTTACTTAAAAGCTTTGAGTATAGTGTGTACACAGTGTCGTAAAAATCATTCCAGACCTTCCAAAGCTTTCAATATTTAATGTCCTTACTTAAAAATTGCGATCTTAATCTTAATACCACGCACGACCGTCCACCTATCTATAAGACACTAACTGCCGCTATGCTTGTTGACATGACAGCAGACTAACAGAGCGGTCGGCTGTCCCTGCTCCTACGTCCCATCGCGCACGATACGGCCTTGACTTACCCAGTAGTTTAATAGACCTGAGCACGTTCGCAAGAATCATGGGCTTGAACACGTTGAGCTGGAAGTGTCCGTTGCTGCCGCCGATGGTGGCGGCAACGTGGTTGCCCATCACCTGCGCCGCGATCATCGTCAGAGCCTCGCACTGTGTGGGGTTCACCTTGCCTGAAACATCGTAGATTTAAAGTTTAGATGGGGAAATAGGTTCATTAATGTGGCAGCCTCTAAGGATAAACGGTTTTTATTGTTTGTCTGACTCACGCTTTTACCTTGTAGCGATAGGAACATTTATCATTCAACATGGAAACTACAACTGGCACCCTACATCGCACAATCAGAGTTTGACGTGGGTTTAGCATTTATACAAAATCCCGACAAGAACCGTCGGACAGTAATCCACCAAACACAACACTCGTATTATCGGAGCATCTTTTCTTTGATGGAGGACGAGGTCCTTTACACTCTGTTCCTCATATCTCTAAAACCTTATTTCCGATCACTGCAACTCCTGAAGATAAAATCTTTAGTATCTATTGACAAGTGTAAGACCAGTCGTTGCATCGTTTCGTGTAAATTATACCCACCAGTGGAATACTATGGCTAAAGTAATATATTTAAATTAATTCTCAGCTCACCAGGCATGATAGATGATCCAGGCTCATTTTCCGGCAATATCAGCTCACCAAGACCGCACCTGGGTCCAGATCCCAATAACCGGATATCGTTGGCGATCTTCATCAGAGAGGTGGCGATTACGTTTAGTGCTCCCGACACCTCCACCATCACGTCGTGGCAGGCTAGGCTTTCAAACTTATTTGGAGCCGTCTCGAAGGGAATGCCTGTACAAATGATATGGAACACATCAAATAAACAGAACATTTTTTACGAATAACGGACACACTTCGTATAATCTAACCGATGCCACTAGCCCTTTCCCAACATGTCAGGGTCGGATAAGCTAAACTAACATACTTCCACCCTGTGTGGCATGGCATGGGTCTTAGCCTGCGATTTCTTACAGATAAAAAAGCGTTCCAATGAGCGTCATCGTACCAGTTATGGCCGCAATCTCGGCTGCCACCTTCTCTGCAAAACCGATACGCGTGTTTAGTCCGGTGCCGACCGCAGTGCCACCTAGCGCCAGGTAGTGCAGCCGAGGAAGAGTGCTACATACACGCTCGATGCCGTAAGTCAGCTGTGTGGCAAATGCACTGAACTCCTGCCCCAGTGTGAGAGGCACGGCGTCCATCAAATGTGTTCTGTTGGAAAACAACAAACGTGTTTTAAGAAGAAACTGACAGGCAGACACTAACTATCAATCAATGCACAGTTGTGGCCCGTGGCAAAAAAAAATGTTCCTTAGGTGACGTAGGTTTACCAGTCCAGGATAAGACCTGAGATGTTAGATTATCCGTCATTTGAAAGAAACCCGCGCTAGTGATGTCGCTGGTAACAGCTAGAACCAACAAAAATTCCGTGACATCTCAAGGTTCAATAGAATACCAGCGCCAGGCTCAAACGCATCTATTAAATTGGGCTTGTTTGCTACAACAGTAAAAAACACAATACTATAGCTTTTTCTGTTTGTTTCTCTTTACTTTATCTTTTTAATAAACCACATCGTCAATGTTACTTATCCATATTAACTTCGCTCAGTCTACACAAAAGATATTAAACTATAATTAAAGCTTACTAACCTGCCGATCTTGACGATCCTAGCGAATTCCTTTGACTTGCTCTCCATGGTGTCCCTGAGTACCACGAGGCCCGGCATGAGCCGGTCCCTCAGTTCCATGGCCACGGAGATGTGCATGGCAGCAGGGTAAGTGTCATTGGAACTCTGCGACTTGTTTACATGGTCGTTCGGATGTACAGGGTTCTTACTGCCCAGCTTACCACCCATAATTTGAATAGCGCGGTTGGCTATTACCTGAGAACCACATATTTCCATTATGACTATCATTATATCGTGCTATGAGCTAACCAAAGAACGCATGCATGCCATACCGGTCTTGACCAGCTCATATCTGCCTTCTTTAGATTGGTTTCTGGTGCGGCAGGGCAGCCTATAGTAAGTTTTTCCTAACGTAGTATGGTGGGAGTCGGGGAGACGACACTATTTCACTTTAGGATGTTGTTTTCCAAGCAACTTTAATGACTTTAGGTCTCTGGCGGAAGACTTATTTCCAATTATGACTACAAATTTGGTAATCTAGTTATCTACATTAACTTTTCGACGATCAAGCTACAGCCGGCTATCGGGCTGCTATTGTCTTTCTATTGTGTCTCGATTCACGTATTATCGAAGGTTTAAGTTCTGGGACACCAAAACTACGTTACCTCATTAGTATTCATGTTGGTCTGGGTGCCAGATCCTGTCTGCCAGATGACGAGGGGGAAGTGTCCTTCCCTATACAACTTGCCGGATATGACATCGTCTGACGCTTGTATGATAGCTTCCGCTGTAACATAAATGAAAACTAGCAATAAATTTCTTACTAGCCAAATTTTTTCCTTGACAGAAAAACTCAAACTAAGTATCTAGTACCTAAGAGCATGAAGCAGATATACACTCTCCCGCAGCAAGAATCAGGTAAAAAAATTAAGCAAGATGAGGACTTAACACAGCATGCGGGCACATCAAAATCTGAAGATCAGTTGGAATCGTAATCTGAATTTACTATCGACAGGATGTTTTGGTCCAAAGTTCCTTAATTAACTATGTTCAGTCCATCAAATAAGAGTTCGAGAAAACCAGGTTACTGTAGTCGCACTGCAAGGCAATGGTCTCTTTCGGAAGATAATTCTATAATATAAAAGAAGCAATGGCTGACTGTGCAGGGTCTAAACAATAAAGGTTAGAGGATGTGTTCTTTGTAAAGGTTGCCACTAAGAAAGGAATATTGGTAATTCAACCCCTAAAGATGTAAAATAGTGGTCGACAATGATATTTTAAGTAAAAAAGTGTAGATAGGTTATATGTAGTCAAAAAGTGGCACATTAAAAGTTTGCCAATTGGCAAACATGATACTGAGTATCGCGTTGACATTTGACGTTTATCTCTTTTTCACTCGCACTACTTCAATCATGTCATCCTACTTTGACGTGTAATGTATGTGTGCGTTAGTGTGCCGTTTTTGAAGATAGAATCTCGTTTGGGTAACCTATCTACGCCTTTTTTACTTAAAATAGCATTGGTGGTCGATAGTTTGTCAATAACGTGCGAAGACGCGGACGAAAGCTATTAACTTATAAATAAATAAAAAAACGTAAAGTCTCACCGATTTTCTTTTCGAGACCAAACTCTATGTTGACTTTGGCGGCGGCTTTCTTAATGATTCCGTATGCGACGATGACAGGAAACTAAACGAAAAGAAAAGGATTTAATAAAAAAAAACAAAACCAAAAAAATACAATATTTTTTAAATTCCGGGACCTCGGAGCTATATCCATATTTATACATATACGTATGTTTGACGTCAATGACCTTTAATCAATCTACGTACTCAGTTTTTATTGATGACATAATTATATGTCCATTGCAATTTAGATCTATTATTTTCATTGATTTTAGGTTGGTTACAAATAGGTTGGGTACAACGGGCCTTTAGGCCAGCAATTCATAATATATTTCTTTAGTATAATATCTATTGTTATGGAACGGACAGAAATCAAGAGTAAGATCACATTATCATGTTATTTTTATTGCATCACAGGGCACAGTAGGTCAGTCTCCGTCATATAATAAGGTACATACAGACAAAATAATGTATCATTTGTTTGTTTCATTATCTCATTGTAGATAACGCAGTTAGCAACTCTCTTTCAAATCAAAAAGATTCGGCTATGTTTAGTTATTTTAATTAAACGCGTCACTACACAAAAAACTGAAGAAATTTCCGATCCACGTTGGATCTCGTGGTTGCAAGCGCAACTGCTAAACGTGGGGATCTAAGTTTCATTCCCGGGTCTGATGACGTATCAGTTTCCCCTTTGGGTATTCTGAGCTTGGATGTTGGTACTAGGATATCTCCGCACCTCGAAAACTTGGTAGACCGTTTATCCAATTATTATAAACAGTCTTTACAGTCCGAAGCCAGAAAAAACAGTCTTATTAATGGCCATCATGTAAGACAGGAACTGAGTTAAAAAAATATTAAACAGAAAACATACACACATCACATCACATAACAACTTTAAAAGAATATGCTTTGAAATCCAACTCCGCGCGGGAGGAGTCAAAAGCAGGACTTTTGACTCCTCCCGCTCTAACTAAAACCCACCCATGTTCCTTCTTAGCCTTTTGTGTCCGGGGCCGTGGTATCTCTTTCAAACAACCTGCAGCCCCGGCAGGCGTCACCAAAAGCCAAAAATCTAGAAGAAATGAGTAAAACTCACCGGCATTCGTTCCTCGATGCCTCCAATGGGGAAGTTCATGATGGACCTGACGGTCTGCGAGCCGTACAGTTTGTCATCTGGGACGTCCACCTCCCCCATTGTGTCGCGTTCCTTCCTCTGTAAAAAGAGTTGTGAGCTGGTTTAGACAAGAGAAATTAATAAAAGGATCCATAAAAAATAAACCTATAAAATTATAAAAATGCGCTAATCACATAATAAATGCGCTAGTACAGTCTATCGCAATGCCCTAGGTTGACTGGAAGAGATCTCTTCTAGAGATAAGTCCACCTTTGTAAACAAATTACAGTTAAGTTCTCTGCTAAACAGTTATGTGAAATAAAGTATATTATTATAATCTCAGAAAATACTGGTTTGATTAAAAAAATTTTTTTAGTGTTGGATAGCGTATTAATCCAGGAAGCGTATTATAATCCGGCTACTCAATAGCACGTTACGACGCAAAACGCGTGTGAAACATCGGGAAACAGCTAGTAATAACCGAAATGATAATAAGATACTCAGTGTCCACCTTTTTATCATTTTTAAGTTATAACGTATTTCTATTAAAACTCAATGTTCATATATTCAATAGTCAAATAATTTATTTTCATCATCAAGCCCTTTGTCTGTCAACTTCGCAGCATCGTAAAGAGACTATAACGATCACCTAAGAATAAATATATTGGAACGAAAGTTCTATAAAAAAAACCCACATTTAATATTTTTCTGGTCAACTTTTCAAAGCTTTTCTCAGAGTTGCAATCAAGTTTCAATGCAATTTTCAGAATATCGAAATCCTATCCGGGATTCTAATCCCCAGAAAGGTGTCACCTTAGATTATATCCATACTAATATTATAAATGGGAAAGTTTGTCTGTCTGTCTGTCTGTATGTTTGTCGTTCTTTCACGGCAAAACGGAGCGACGAATTGACGTGATTTTTTAAGTGGAGATAGTTGAAGGGATGGAGAGTAACATAGGCTACTTTTTGTCTCTTTCTAACGCGAGCGAAGCCGCTGGCAAAAGCTAGTACTATATAATCTAAGGGTGCCACAGTACATTCTTTTGCAGTGTGCTAATGCTAATATTCACTCACCATTTTCGTTGATTTCCCATCTTCGCTCATACATACTGAACACGCCATTATGATTTTTCAAATCAAAATATAACAAAAAATATATATAAAACACGTTTTAATGACAACTACAAAAATATTAAAATAAAATAAATAAGATTCTTCATGACAAATTGACAAAAACAGACGTCACATCATTGTCAGGTTCTTTGTCAAATATCAGGCAATTTTTAATACTAGCTACGACCGCGGTTTCACTCAAATAGACCTAAGATATTAAATATTGAATACTGCGTAGTCATCAAATCATTAATGTAAACCTGTTTTATATAATAGTCGCTGAAATTCTTGACAATCGATTTCTATTACTCAACAAATCGCAGCATTAAGTTTTTTCAGTAAAAATATCTGTACTGGTTGTACAAATTTATTTTGCTAAGATTTTATTATAGGTACGTATAGATTTTCAATAAATTCTTCTTCTTGTTTATTTTTCAAAAACGCTAATCCGGTCAGTACTCTTTGTGTAAGTATACAGGTTACATTATTATGAGTTATCTACTCAGGCTCATTATTTCAAGGGGTATCGCTATCTATATAAATAAAATGGTAAATTTACTAAATTTACTAATTGCATGTATTATAAAGGGTAATAATCCATATTTCTATACATACCTAGATGAGTAACTCATATTAATAGAAGTATAATTAAACATATCAAACGTAAGCTTCACTGAAACGATGTCAAGGTCGCTCATTCTCGTCTAGACCAAGGACTTGAATCGATACTTTCCCTCCCGTAGGGTGTCACAAAGGTGGGCGCACATTCGACGGGAGGTGCGTTGCAGCATAATATTATTATCAACACTTTTTGGGATTTTGACGCATCGTCGGTTATGTGTAAGGCCTAAAACATACACAAGCGACGAAGGCAGCAGGCGTGGAACAGGCGTGGCGCAGGCGTACGCCACTTCAAAACGATTTCATACAAAATGTATGCAGGCGACGTTTTTGAATTATACTGAAGCGACGCGGCGCAGACACGCCGTTTTGTTTTTTCGCTGCGCCTGCCCCGTGCCTTCGCCTTACGTCGCTTGTGTGTGTTTACGTGTATGTGTATACTCGTAGTTGGATGTTTATTTGACCGTTGAAAGAGAATTTTACTTTTGAGAATAAACACTTAGATATTTTAAGAGATCACATCACAATATAAAAAATATTTTGGCAATTACTAACTTAAAATATTTCGGTTTTCATGAAAGTCATCAGTCATCATGGCATTGCAAATTTATAACAATGTGTGTTGAATGTGTTGATTAATAACATAAAACTGTGTACACAGTGAACCTTTTTTTAAATCTAATGCATGCGTCACGCCTACAGCGCCCATGAGGCATGCCCTTGACGCAAGCTCTGTCACAATTGAAAGCATAGTGCGCGTTGCGAATACGAAACGCATTCTCTCGCGTCAGGTTAATTTCTATGCCAATAAAATTGCAACAACAACTGTTAATTTGAAAAGCTGAAAGTTTTTTTTAATAATCACAATAAGACATTATGGTCGGGAAGGCATTGAACTTTTGTTAGAAACAACTGATATTTTTTTCGCGATTTCAGAGTTGGTTTCATAATAAAAGTTGTTTGTTTTCATGAGTAGATTCATCTCCTAGCGCGTGGTGCAAGACCAAAAATACACCTTGTATTTTACGTAGCAAGTGCTTTCGCTAAGCAATATCATGTCACCATCACGTAACTGCTAAAATAAAGATAGCAAGACAGAGGTGCAGAATAGCTCAACCATAGTATGTGCTAAGTAGCATCTGTTTACTTCGCTTTGTGTATTTAGACCTTTATATTGAACATGGCTCCCATCCTGATAGATACTTATGTTTTCAATAGGATTAAGTTTGCACATTTTTATCTGACAGACATACGTTTGTATTTAGTCGAAAACCCACTTATCTGACCTTCGATTTAAGCCGGGATTTACGCATAGTAACTAAGGCCCGTATTAATAGACGTCACTCAACTCCGGGACGCTCTCAAGTCTCTTGCTGTCCTTGTCATTCTAAAGGGAAAAAATAAGGACAGCAATAAACTTGAGAGCGTCTCAGAATTGAGTGACGTCTATTAATACGGGCCTAAGACTTGATTTAGCTATAGATACCGTTATGGTAATCTACCGAATACCAAACAGGTAATTTCGGTCACGGTGATTTCTATGAAGAATACCAAAGTACGCAGGAGTATGGGACTAACTATAAATTAACGGGGAAGGAAGATTAAAATGAACTTGACAAGCAGTGGAGGTTACTTAAACTTCGTGTCGATTTAAAATCTTAAGTGTTGGGAAATCTTCAAGGTTTCTCATAGTTTGTCGTTCTGGGAAACGAAAGGTTATGTCAGACTCTTAAATGACTAAAACCTCACGCCTCCTCCTGCTACCATGTGTTGAGGGTACGATGTTCGTTTGACGCTTGCGTGCACCCCGACGACCGCTTCTTCCAAGACCGATGCATGGTGTCAGGAAATACTGTGGGGCTTTAGGTAAGAGTCCGAATAATGGATGGATACCCATCCAAGGATATCCCATGATAAAAAGGTGGAGCTATAGCAATATCGTTGCTATATCGTTATATCGTTGTTCTGTTCCGACCTCTGCTAATGTCACAAAGTTTACAAAACAAGTCACGTTGTTTATCAGAATACACCCGCAAGCCACAACATACGCTACATCAATGCGATAATTGATGTTACGTCGTGAAACCACATCCGCAACCAAACAGTAGCAATTGTAATTGTATTTACCGAAGAAGCAGAAACTAATTCTTATCTAGACTCCAATCTACCTCTTTGTCAAATTTCATTACAATCTGCTCAATGGTTTTACCGTGACGAGAGAACAAACATACAGACAGACAGATTTACTCTAGCATCAGTAATATAAGGTTTTTTTTTTTTTGGTGAGTGGGAAATCATCCAATGACTGCTCCCGTCCTGGGTGCGGCGGGAGGGCGTGTCAGACTCTTACTGACTAAAACCCACTCATGTTCCTTCGATTGCCTTTTATGTTCCAGGGTCACGGTGACTACTATACACATTCCGCAACCCCGGCAGGCGTTGGCCCTGTTGGGCCCCTTCCTGTGCTGACTCCATCTCTTTGAGGCGCGCGTGGAACACTAACGCGCCGTCGACGCGGTCCTGGTCCTAGCCGGGCGGCGAGCTACCCATCGCTCGCCATCCGCAGAACCGCGCCTACGGTGGCCGGTAGTCGTCTTGCGACTCTCGACGTCTTCGCCTGGGTCTTAGTCCGGGGCGAGAGGCTCGTCGTTGCCTCTCGCGCGCCGCCGCTTCCTTCACCAGCATAACTGCTTCGCAGAAGGAGGCGACGGCATCCCATTCCGTCTCGCCCCGCAGCATGGCCTGAACCAGCGCCGGGCGCGAGAGGTCACCGCCGCTGGTCGCCTCTACGAGGACACGTCGATGGTGCGCCCATGCGCGGCACACCTCCACCGTGTGCTCGACCGTGTCCTCCAGGCGACCGTTGCTGCAGTGGTAACACCCAGGCGTCGCTTCCGCCTGAATCCGACACAGGAACCTCCCGAACTGACCATGTCCGGTGAGGACCTGTGTCAAAGTGAAACGTGAGAGCGCCGTGGCGCCTCTCCAGCCACTCCTCAAAGAGGGGTCTTACCGCCGCTATTACGGCGTGCCCAATCAGTAATATAAGGTGTGGATGTGATAGAAACTAAGTTATCGGTGCTGACAAACTAGATTAAAAAGTTCAGTCAAGTGGATCTTTTCTTCCCATTACATAAAACCTTCGAATACACGTGATTCCAGACACAATAGAAAGACAATAGCGGCGCGACAGCCAACTGTCGCTTAGTCGTTGAAAGGTACTTACTTCATGGATAATTTAAATGCGATTTTTTTAGTGGGTGGATATCATCAATTACTTCTCCTGCCCAGAGCGGGGCGGGAGGGCGTGTCAGACTTTTACTGACTAAAACCCACCCATGTTCCTTCGGTTGCTCTTTATGTTCCGTGGCCACGGTTACTACCTATTAGAAACTAGTCCGCAACCCCGGCAGGCTAGATACGATTAAAGACATGGCTACTAAAAATACGTCGATTTACCTCAGACGCTGGCTAATTTGACAGAACTAAACTAATATGTATCTTCTGACCTTTTCGTAATAAAATGGAAAGAGAAAGATGCACTTAACGTTTTAGATTACTTTTACATCAAGGGAATCAGCACAGCACTAATGTTTCTTATTTCTATCAAGTCATAAACATTTGAAACAATCGATAAACGGCCTTGGCCTGATTGGGTCCAAAGGCGATTAAACTGTGGAAGGGGTCACGCACGGGTCACGCATGAATTAGGTATTGAAAACAATCAACTTTTGTAGATTTTTTCGAAACCAAAATTCCGCCAAACAATTGTTTCATTACTAGAAGTGTGAAGGGCTACTAGATTTAACTTTAGATCCCGGTCTTAAATGCCCGGGCTTTTATAAAATTTACTCAATAGTCAAACTCCCTCTCATGCGAGAGGTTGTGGGTTCGAATCCGGGCAAGTACCAATGTGACTTTTTCAATTCATAATTATGTACTTTCTAAAGATTATCTTAGACATCACAGACATCGGTGAAGGGAAACATCGTGAGGAAACCTGAACTTGTAGTTAATATAAGTCTGAAATCGCCAATCCGCCATGAGCAAGCGTGGTGATCAATGCTCGTGCCTTCTATGTATGAGAAGAGGCCTTTGCCCTGCAGTGGGACAGTTATAGGCTGGTATTATTATTATTAGAGTCAAACTCACAACTGTTTTGATCAAATAAATCTTTCACAGAAACTTTTAAACTGTCCAGTCTCAGAAAAATTAACTGTTTTTACCTGACTACCGAAAGGAGCGTTATGTTTTTCAAGCGTATGACGTATGTCTCATTCTATGGCATGTTCTACAGCCTAAACCGTTAAACGAATTTTGTTTAAGGTATCATTAAATGCGTCTCTTTTATAAATAGGTTACAACCTCTACTTAATAATCTAAAATAGTAACTTTGATGAAGATACATGTTTACCGTTTTGGCCTTGAGTTATTAAGCGATTAAAGTTACATAAGATGTTAACGACCATTATGAAATGTTTACATGCTCAGCGACGTTCTTGCCGACCGTACCTAATGGTAAACCGGTTAATCAATGAATAACTTATCTTATCGTGATTTTAAAAGCCTTACCTCCTTAAATTATTATAAAGTTGCTAAATAAGTCAAAAACAAAAGCCTGTTTTCGACCCGACCCAATATTTTTTTTAAATAAATAATGAATATCTTAGAGTTACCTAAATAATGTTGAAGAATCACGCGAGCCTGCTATTTACTTAATTAATGTTTAGTATACATACATCTGCTGTTATGATATCTCATGTCTTATAAAAAAAACAGCGTCCATTACGTTAAACCAAAAAACAGATTTTGGCCAAAACATCAGGATTCGAAACTTTGTCGGTGACGAATGTATAATCTGTTCATTCGCATGAATATTCCCTATTGGTCTAGCTGAATATCACGCCCTGTAGCGTGAATATCACGCTACAGGGGGTGAGCACAGAGTAAATATAGGGTGTTCGTGAGGATGAACGAACAACGTTGTGTGTTGTTTTGTTCTATCTCCGTATCTCATACGAACGGTACCACGATTTCAGCTAGTTTAAAAAAATATTCATTCAAGTATTTTAGAAAGATACGTAAACTTGAGAAAATAAGAACTGTTATTACAGAGCACAATAACAGCTCTTACATTCACATCGAATGTACTTTGATAAGTTGAAAACAATTTCGACATAACTTTATGAATGAACACAAACCAATTAAACCTACATTACTGTGATTAACTTACCATTTTAACTTCTTTATTCCCACAAGTGCATTCCATTTTGCAGCACAAGAACTTAGACGCACTAAGAAATAAAAATAACACAAATATTAGCTGAGGTACCGGTAAGTCAGCCGGCTAGGAACGGAGTATTTTTGCGAGTATTTTGGCTCGCCACGTTCGCAGGCTCGGGGCAAAGTCACACGGACTGACAACCGGTCTGTTTAGTACCCCACTACTGAAATAAAAGGTCCCGCGAACTTTATTATTATTTATACTCTAGGTACTGGTATGATATGTAACTGTAGATTGAACCACCCGCATAGAGAGCGGTTCGGAAACTGATTGCGAATGGTTTATGACCACATTGTGATACGAGTTATCAATTAACATGTTGATTTAACTCTTAGTGGTATTTGCATAATTTATTTTGGTTGTTACCTACCGAGCTGTGGTTATTTTCGGTGATTGTGGAAATAGATTGGTATTGTTTGTCGTTTTAATATGATACAATTGTTACAGCGTATCTATATCTATACTAGGTGTATTTTTGGTCTTGCTCAACCCGCTAGGAGATGATATTCTACTCATAAAACCAAATAACTTTTATTATGGAACTGAATCTGAAATTTCGAAAAAAATATCAGCTGTTTCTAACAAAAGTTCAATACCCACCCGACCATAATGTATGATAATAATCCCGAAATATTAATTTCAAGTAACCTCCGACTCGAGGCAGGAAGAGTGGACTGTAAACCAGTGAACCAGACTTGTGGTCTGAAATTCGATACCGGGAATACGTCTTAATCATCTTTTTAAGTTCAAGCCCGTATCGATTTTCCCGACATATTATTTTCATCAATTTTAATTTTCATAAGAAAGTGTTGTAAACTATTTTTGCAATTACTGCCATCTTTGAAATAAGAAGTACGAAATCTTCGGTAGTTTGAAGTTGAAAAGGGTCTCAATAGATGTCGCTACAAGTTCAATGTTATAATTTTATTACAAAAACTAAGAACACATGCATGTATTTATAATTTTATAACATTTAATGTTTAAATAACAAGGACTTGCAATTATTGAATTGTATTTATTTGGAGGACAATATATTGATCATTCATTCTTTTCTATTTCTGTTCATTCTGGTTGAACGACAAGTCGTTGTGTTGTGAATGAAATTGACAATTTATTCACTCATTCAAATATTCAATGACGTCAAAGAAAATGACATTTTCTTTGTGACGTCTTTCTGTTCTGTAATTTTCAGGCTTTTTTCATAAGTTTTGATTGAAAACCTAAGAAACATGGTTGCTTTTGTATCCTTTGATTAATAAAAACCAACATTTTATAACCTGAACATGGACACACCTGGAGAATACGAAGAAAATGACTATCCTATTTGGCAGGAACCACGGTGCGAGCCTTTGGGAGCGCCCAAGGAGACTCTATGCGACGAAACCTCGCCAGAGCAGGCTCAAGGAGACAGGTTACATGCCTTGGAAGAAGAACAGGAAATTTTATCGTCTTCAGTGTTTTCTTTGACGTCACATCTCGCGCAGGTAGAGTTTCGTTTACGACAGATTTTGAAAGCCCCGCCGGAAGAGAAAGATGAAATGCTCAAAGCTCTCGAAGACTTCACATCGCGTGGAGTGCCTGACTCACGAGCCGCCCCCCAGGGCAGCTCGGGAGACGCGTCGTGCAGCGAGTGTGTCGAGTTAGAACGGAAAATAACGCGCCAACGCACGAAACAGGCGCATTTTATTGATAAACTTAAGAAGCAATTAAAAGACCTTGAGCGTTTCGCTGCAAACCCGGCCTCAACGAGCGACAGTAGACATAGGACATTAATTGATCATTTACGAAGTGAAATAGACCAGAACCTTGAAGAAGGATGCCATCAACCACTGACTGCGGAGGAGCTGAGGCACCAGATCAACTGTGCAGTCAGGCAGTATGCAGACAAGCAGCTATCCAAAGACGAAATCATCAGCAAGCTACAAGCACACATAGAAGATATGCAGAAATTTGTTAAACTAATGAAAAATGAAGAACTCAAAAACACTAAAATGCCCCCAGAAATGAAAGATGTTGGAAAATCCGAAAAATTTGAGAAAAACTTCAGCAGAAGTAAAAGCAATGATGATTTGAGAACAGAAACTATTAACTTGATGAGAAAGGCATCTACTTTAATTCAAATATTTACTGTATCACAGTTTGGTTGCTCACCCAATACTAATAGAAGGTTTGACGGGAAGACATCAAACAATGTTACCCATTGGGGTAATTTACGAGCTAGATTAGAGATGTCAGTAGACGGAGTGCTCCACTTAGTTTCAAGAGAAAGGCCATCTCACAGCATTGTAGATAATTATGACAGTGAATCTGAAGAAGGTGGCATTGTCATAAATGATGCTCCTCTAACAGCCGCAGTCCGCAGACATTTAGCTGTTAATTTACGTGACTTGCTGCACCATGGACTTACAGGTCCTGAATCTAACTCTCTCGTCCCAATTATTGGGTGCTTTCCTGTACGAAGATCTTCCACCTCCAGGGCCACACATATCTGGGAGTTAATCCTCCAATATTATGACTTGAATGATGGTGATAGGTTTAATTCCACTCCAGCAAGGAAGTTAAGTCAAAGTTTCAACTTGGATATTGTGGGTGGGACAGCTATAACAAATAAGCAGAGTTTGTTGAGCGCTATTGGCAGCATTGTGGCCTCTCATACACCATATAAAAGAAGTTATGATGCTCACTTCAAAGCTTTTGTATGCGCTGCGTTGAATGCACATAAACTAGTCATTTGGTTAAATATTATTTTGAAAAGCAGATCTCTAATTGATGCTTATTATTCTTCAACAAGCTATGTGGTCAATACTGGGTTCCAGGACGCCCTGCAAAGTTTAGACCGTTTGTCTCCGTACAATTTTGAATTGCCTGTCGACCTTGCAGTGAAACAGTTCCAGAATATCAAAGATGTATTTATGTAATTAGATAATTTTGTAAGAGTACTATTTTATAAAATGTAGATATGAATACTGTTTCTGAATGTGACAAGAGGCATACTTATAAGAAGAAAAAAAAAAACATACAGACGAATTGAGAACCTCCTCCTTTTTTGAAGTCGGTTAAAAAGAAGAGATAGGATGATCCTGAATTACAGATCACCCAGCTCTGTCAGATGGGACTATGTTATCTCAAAAAGTAAAAAACAGCATTTCAAGATAAACAGCATATGTGTATCATCCATAGTTTTAGTTTGCACCTTATATACTTACTTATAATTTTATTGTTACTTTTAGTCCTACTATCTTACTGTTTTATAATAGTGTCTATTCCTACTTAATTAATAAGCCCCATTATTGTTGCACAGTACTTATTATATTATTATAATGCCATCTTGTCACATTTGAAGCAGGCTTACAATGCCTTTCACAATATCAAAGTATGCTAATGCATTTATTGTAATCTAGTCTATATTGTATTAATCTGAATTAGTCAATCTAATTAGGTATCTTTAAGTTAGGTAGATATGTTTGATCATTCCACTAAAGTTACTTGCTCTCTATTTTACATATTTGCTCTGTTTATTTAGGTGCAGGAAAAGAGACAAATTGAGTAATCCCTTTTTTGTTGTTGTAATTATTCAGGGATTAGTACAAGAGGTTTAAATTATAGAAAATGTTATGTAAACAGAAGCAATATGCTCTGGCACTTTTTAAGTATTAAATGTTGAATTTAAAATTCATTACAAATGTAGTTAAAAAAAATGGTTGCCTGTAAAGTCGGTTTTACGGGCGAAGATTTTACGTGACAACGTCTTTTACCGATCATAGTTGAGTGGGAGAGAGACGCAAGGCATTCGGCGGGCCTCTCTCTCGTTCGGTGACTCATCGTAACGTTACCGAGCGTTACACTTTTTCATAAGTGACTCCCAGCCGCAACCTAATTTAAGACGTTGTCACGTCAAAATCGTTTGGAAGACAAAATTCCGATCGGCTTAGGTCGCTATTTCAATGGCGTTTTACCACCGTCACTGAGTTTTCAACACGGCAGCAACAACACTGCATATTGCAACTTCGCAATGTTAAGTCTTTTGACGTCAACGACGCGTATAAAAAGCGTTGTCGCTGTGCAGACGTGGGAAAAACGCCAGCGCTCATAAAACGCCAGTGTGATATAGACCCTAATTCCTTGCATACTTAACTCATTACTAAATTGAATAGAAAACTGGGCTATGTTATAAATAACCATGATCCTATGTAAACCTACTACAATGTAGGCTATCATTAATTCAGTGGGTACCTAAAAATAATACTACACAACATTCCAATTGGATCTCAATGTAATGCAATCAGATGTGATAAAATCGCCGTGAAATGATACCAAAGATGTAATTTAAGGTCTAGTACCTATGTGTATATTTATCATTGTTGCTAATTATAATGTAGTTGAAGCATGATTACTGAGTTTTATCTTGTGTTGATCTATCCAGTCCCGTAATCCTGTACACACCTAGCCATATTTTATTCCTCATACACAGACAATTTAATTTCTGCAATACTTTTAGGCTAAGGTAGTAAGGCTGAATAACAAAATACCCGAAGTCAACCTCAACATAAGAAAACGCTACCTACAGAGACGGTGATAAATCTAATCGATGCACAGTCCATTGAATGAATCAATGGACTGTGGGTCAGGCCGACCAAACAGGGTATCTAAAGGTCTCAGCACACTTATGGGATCGTAACCGTATCGCCTTTCGTCTCACCGTCAAACTAACGTAATCAACAGCGCCTGTACGTCAACTCGGCTACGGCTAGGCGTCACTGCGCTTACGGCTCGCCGGCCGCTAGCTGACTTGAATTGACCAGCTCGGGTACGGAGAGCCGTAAGCGCGGTGACGCCTAGCTGTAAGGGCGGAACTGCAAATTCGGAGCCTGCATAGAGGCGATGTGATTACGGTACGATTCCGATTATTGTGCGTTGCAGTAGAGAGTTTATATAATAATAGCTGTAACTCGCGGTTTCACTCGCGTTTCGTTAAGTTTTTGGTTACTGCCTCGCTCCCATTGGACATAGCGTGATATTATAAAGCCTATGTTACTCATGGTAACTAAGTAGCTTTCTAATGGTGAAAGAATTTTTAAAATCGGTCCAGTAGTTTTTGAGCCCATTCATTACAATCAAACATACAAACAAAGTTTTCCTCTTTATAATATTAGTGTAGACAAACCATTCTAAACGGTTCGAGGCGTTACGGTGACGATCCCTTTCCGATACCATGAGTGTGCTGAGACCTTAAAGCTGAGCTTCTCTGTGGATCTAGAACAAGTTAGAACATTTCACAGTGATGCGAATAACCGCTAGAGCGCTAAAATAGAATACCGTTTCCATAAACGGGTTGCCTGTACGGTTACCCCGCATGATGCAAATGTGAAAACAAATAAAATGATCATTTTCACTAGTTAGGTAAAAGAAAAAACAACTGGTAACTGTGAACTTGATTTATTATTGCATTGGGTAAACTTAATTAACATACAATAAAATCTTCTAAATGTATTATTTGCACTATAAGAATCTCAAAACCACTCTAACAAAAGTAAGACAATTCGAAAATACATTTCAAGTGACAGTAAATTCATAAATGCAAACTTTATAAATATTTTGTGTAACTAGAACTCTCTAAATTGTTGGCACTACTATTCAAATAAAACATTGTAAATAAATAAAGGTTTTCTCTAAATCGCACGATTATTAAGTAACATCCTACCGATAAAAAAATACGGGGTATCCTGCGTTCGCGACAAATACGACACGACACGACGCAATGCGGCCATAAAATGCTCTACATGAATTTGGTAATTGAAGTAATCATCAAAATCACGTAGAAATCATGGAGAAGTATAGTACAATTCTGCTTGAATATTCATATTTAAAGTACTATCTGCTCCCCCTTAAAATAAGTACGCGTTACGTCGCATCTTCTCAGATATATGTCGCAAGCAAGGTATGCCTTTAACTGATAACACTTTTCCATTTTAGACGAATCGCGGACAATTTTGAAAGTAAAGGAGACCTCTAATTTACCGATTTCCTAATAAGATTTTCTACAAATAGAATAGTATTATTAGCACAAAGTTGATGGCTTTCCCAGTGTCGCAGGACGGCCCGTTAGTTGAGGTCAAATAGTTTTATACGAATTTTGCAGTTAGTTTACAGTAATGAATCTGTTCGAACTAACATTCAGCATTTCGTGAAAATGCATTTCGGTGTTTAAAATGTCGTTTCAAAAGTGAAAGAGGATCCTAATAATACTATAGAAGTTATTCGAAATAAGCCAGAAAGGACGATGGGCGATCGATTCCCTATAATTAAACCTTACATAGAACATTAGATAAGTCTTGGATTAGTGGTAATATTATGTTACAACATCGATAGATAAATGTATGGTGGTGTTCTGGCAACACGATGAAATATAACGGTAACATAATACAAGAACATAAGTGTGAATATTTATAACAAGTGCAAATTTTGGTGCAGTGTTTTATATATATTATTGCAAATACTTGCACCATTCTCTTAATTGTGTCTCAACATTCAAGCACAACAATGTGTGTTGTAAAAAAATACATTGAAATATCATTTTTGTTTAAATCTCCATACATTTAAGATACAGCCTATAATGGTAGTATTGATTGACACCCAAAACATCTCTGTAAGATCAAGTAAAAAATTGAGGACTTCTGTAGGCCTTATATAATAATAAATATCCTAGGACAATTCACACACGGCCATCTGATCTCAAACTAAGCAGAGCTTGTACTATGGAAATCAGACAACTGATATACATACTTGAATAATATATACATACATTTACATACATATTATAGATACATTACACCCAGAGACAGAAACTATGATGCTCATCACACATGAGTGGGAATCGATCCACGACCTCCGGCTTAGCAGTAAGGTCACTACACCAATATGCCCGTCAGTATTCCCATCATCCTTTATTATGGCTTATTATGATTGCAACACAAAAACAAATCTTCTCCGATATACGCTTGTGTCCTTTACTTAGGTCCCAGCATGTTTTCTGGTCGCACCCATTGGTTGAACTGTTCTTCTGTAAGATAGCCTAACTTGATGGCTGTGGCTTTGAGAGTGCTGCCCTCTGCGTGAGCTGTTTTGGCGATTTTCGCGGCCTGGAATAGAAATAGGAATATTAAATCATTTGAATCAAATACTTTTTTGTAAAACAGTACTGAAGTAGTAGCAGTACGTATCATTACAGACTTTGAAGAAAAACTTTAACAGGTAAGTTATTATTTGATTATTTTATGTATTCACATATCATCTATATGTCTATATGTATATCATCTAAACATGAACCCTGTTTTAGAAGAAAACAAGTGATTCTCTGCCAATACTACAAGAAATTCCAGAACCATAAAAATGCATTTGGCTTGATGTTTTAGTCTAAAATCTTATCTACGTCTTTTACTGGCACATTGCTTACAGGAATTTGTTTTGCCAGTAGTATGTCTAGGAGTCAACATATTATGGTTTTTAGGTGTAAGCAGGCTTTTCGGCTTTGGTTACTGAAAAATATTCTATTGTGTAAAAACCTTTTTCATATGATGCTACAAGTGCTATCCCACCTTGTCATATCCGATGTGCGGGTTGAGCGCTGTGACCAACATGAGCGACTCGTTCATGATCTTCGTGATCTGCTTCTCGTTCGCCCTGATGCCGACCGCGCAATTATTGTTGAACGCCATGCAACCATCACCTGAGAAAATATTTATTACTTACTAAAAGTTTAACAAACATGTGAATAACCACTGTTTTTTGTAACCTGTTTAATTAGGTAAATAAAGATATAGGACATAAGTTTCATACACATTGTGCCAAAGTTGCACTTTAGTAACAAAATTCTCAGATAGATAAATGATAGAGAAATGAGAATGGCTGGCTGTAAGAGTGTTATGAATAAAAATGTGGCTTTCTATATTTATGCATCTAACATCAGTCATTCCTTAAAAAGTACTAACTGTTCCTCGCGGTTTCACCCGCGTTACTTTAGGTTTTTGGTTACTGCTTCGCTCCCGTGGGACAAAACGTGATATTATATAGCCTGTGTTACAAACGCAAACGCCGACCAATGTCTGTCAGTCGGTTTCAAATAAACTACAACCTTGCTGATCACACTACAATAATGCTGTCGACAAAGTGGGCAACAGTCGGCGTATCTTTTTCTGCAGCAGTTGGCTGTGTTGACAACAAAATGCTACTGTTTGACGCCTTAGGAAAAGATCAGGACCTCGTAAATGAAGGAATAGCTTAACTCCTGAATAAAGATAAATGGTTTGTTTACCAATGAGAGTGATGGACCGCAGTACATTAGCGACGATCATGGGCTTGAAGACGTTGAGCTCGAAGTGTCCGTTGCTGCCGCCGACGGTGACGGCCATGTGGTTGCCGATCACTTGTGCCGCGATCATTGTTAGAGCCTCGCACTGGGTTGGGTTTACTTTGCCTGGAATATTTCAAATATACGGTGAAATTGCCGTCTTATAAACAAAATAAATATAATTTTAGCTTTACGTTGATTGCCACCAAAAAGACTCCCTTAGTTTGCATATTATGTAACATAAATGCCTATCTTAGACATCACAGGCGTTGAAAAAGGAAAACAACTAAATCAGGCACATAAGTAGACTTAGTCTGAGAACGCCATTCGCCTTGAGCAATTATCAATGCTCGTGGTTTCCCTGCATGAGAAGAGGCGATTACTGCTTTTTGGTAGTAATCAACGTAGACAAATGTACCGCGGTACGAAACATAAAAAATGCAAGCTTGTTACAACAAAGCTAGTTATTAAACAAGACTTGCTTTCGCCCGCGAATTTGTCGATACTTCCATTTCTTGTTTTACACCTTTAAGATTGCAATTTCAAAACGTTTATCTTAGGGGTTACCTACTCTTTATAAAGAAGCAGGACCAGCAGTTTGGGCTGTGCGTTGATATTATATCAACAGTTAGTCAGTCAGTTTACATAGATTCCATCTCACCAGGCATAATAGAAGATCCAGGCTCATTCTCGGGCAGCATGAGCTCTCCCAGCCCACACCTGGGTCCAGACGCCAGCATCCGGATGTCGTGCACTATCTTCATGAGAGAACAGGCGATGACGTTGAGAGCCCCCGACACCTCCACCATCGTGTCGTGTGAGGCGAGCGCTTCGAACTTGTTTGGGGCTGTTTCGAAGGGTATTCCTGTGGAATATTATGTTGGTTATTAGAAAGTTTTGGAAATTAAGGAGTTTTTTGTGACTGTCAGTGGACCCGAAAAATGTCTAGAATTTCTGAACTATATAAGTAGTTATATTGTTTATTAACCATTAGATTTTAAGATAGCGAAAAAGTTGTATTGCTCTAATTGTATTTATGTTGATGTTTATTTTACCCTGTATCAAACTCAGTAATATGTGGAAACGTAGTGGATCGTACATTTATTCATAGCATATTGTATATCTAGACGTAAGATACAATGTATGATTGTTGGTTTTCCCAAATAAAATAAATAAAATTGGTCCCAGACTAGCCCGCGAGCATAGACGGGGCCTACGATGGAGCGAGCTTACCCAATAGATGTCTATGCACTCGTTTTTTGAATGCTTTCGGGTTATATGAATTTAATTAGGGAATTCCATTCCTTTGCAGTGCGCATTATAAACGATTTTGAGAAGCGCTGCGTGTGGGTATGAGGAATATCAACCAAGAAATGGTGGTATCCCGCCGTATGTCTGGATGTCCGGTGGTAAAATGGAGATGAGGGAATGAGCTCGTGTAGCTTATGAGCACACTCACCGAAGTGCAATCTGTAAAATCGGTATTTTACAGATCAGACCACCAGACAGGCAACAATGTATCATTTATAATGTAATGTGATTGTGAGATTTGGGGTTTCACCTTAAACTTAAACCACTCTCAAATTTAAGGAATGTGTTCCATCATCATCACTTTAAACTTTAGGACGTGCACTGGCCAGCGATCTAAGTCCTAGGTAAGGAGCACTACCTCTCAAGCAGGTATACCAGTAAATCCAGTAATGGAGCAATTTAACAAGTTATGGAAACGATCTTAGTCGCCACTTTCTCTATTAAGCTGAAGTGTTGAGGATGGTGCTGACGTATGGTAAGAGGCACTGCCTTTGAAACTTTATGATTGAAAAGAGTGTCCACAAATTTTTTTGCTTATTCTTCTCCAAAGAGACAAATCAACTGACTTTTTGACTTTTCAGAAGTGTCTGTAAATGGTCTAAGACTAAGTAAAATAAGTGTGTTGTGTTACCAGTAATAGAAGCGATCTCCGCCGCCACCTTCTCCGCGAAGCCAATCCTGGTGTTCAACCCAGTACCGACCGCGGTACCGCCCAATGCAAGCTGATGCAGGCGCGGCAGAGTAGCACACACGCGGTCGATGCCGCTGCTAAGCTGTGCCGCGTAGCCACTGAACTCCTGGCCCAGGGTCAGGGGCACTGCGTCCATTAAGTGAGTCCTGGGGGCGTACCACAAGCCCTTATAGCAGTATTACTTTGATATTACTTTCAGTGGGAAAGAAACGGCGCTAGACAACGTATCTAACGCTGTCACTTGCACACTCCTGAACAGGAATAAAACAATCTTACTTTAAACGTCATGGTAAGGGGGCTGGGGGGGATGGTGGTTATTTGTGACGTCCATAAATTAAGCAACAGAAAACTGACAAATTAAGCTTGAACCTGACACTTATCCTCTTACACAGGTTCCTATATGTATACTAGGTGTATTTTTGGTCTTGCTCAATACATTATGGTAGGGAGGAGGGCATAGAACTTTTGTTAGAAACAGCTGATATTTTTTTTGGCGATTTCAGAGTTGGGCCCAAAATAAAAGTTGGTCGTTTTCATGGGTAGAACCATCTCCTAGCGGGTTGAGCATAACCAAAAATACACCTAGTATAACCTAGCTGGGAATGCAGTGATAATTTTATAATAACACAAATGACAACCTTGTAAATTACCCTGTCAACAATTTGAATTTTAATACTTCAGTTTAAAAAAATATCCTCAAGTAATTAATTAAAAATCTGTCAAGATGCTGGTAGCATGTGTACACGTAAAAATAATTAATATCAGAAATAAATAAATCAGTGATAAGAGTAAGTAGAATTATTTAACTTCAACTTCAACTTTTGTATTTGTTATGGCAATCCACCGAATTTTCGGTGATTTCTGCCAATGTCCAGTTTGAAAATAATATTTCAGTTTAAATGACAATTGTTCGGTAATAAATTATAGTATGGAGATCATACACGTGTTCTTATAACCAAGAACACGAGATGACTCCTTATATTAACTTTATCCATTGAGAAAGTCATCTGAAACTTAGCTGTATTTTATTTAAATCTCGACATTATTTTTGTCACTAATCGAATTATTTAAGGTCACTGATGTCACATTTTATGTCAATTTAAATATGACAGAATTTAGATGATAATGATGCTGATTCTCTTGTTCACAAACTTAACTAAATTTTAGTTAAATGCCTCTTTCTCTTTCCATTTCTTAAAGAAAAGGACCGAAGATACATTTTAGTTTAATCCTGTCAAATTAGACAGCGCTCGAAGACGTATATTTAGACGCCACGTTTTTAAATCGCGTCTAAATTATCTACGGAGTGTCTAAAGGACATTGACCGGGTTTGGGCCATATGCTGCCCAGCCATGGGAGTACTTCCAAATGATTACTTGCATTAACACATAATTTTAAAAAAATTTAAAAAGAAAAATCGGTTCTAGGGTTTTTTTTTAGTTATGTTTTTAAGATTTTCGGGACGATTTTAGTTAAAAGTATTAAACGATTTTAGTTAATATAATTATTTTCGATATTGACCGCTGAAAAATTGACCCTTTTCGCTGTAGGCACCTACCAAAAAAAACTTGCGCCCAGTAATTACAGTGAACATATACGCAGCAGTGGATCATTTCTTATCCAACAATATAACGGAGATCTTAACGATCTGTCAGCATTTACTATGCCTTCCAGTAAATATGTCCAACTCATACGAGCACACATAAAGAGTAGACATGTTTCGTCGAAAAAGTACCACTGCTACATCTGGACAATCGTGGAATAGAGTGCATAAGAAAATGGTAATGGTATTGCTGCTCATGTAGATAGATAATACATTTATTTGGTACATTCTCACAAGACATACACAACACTAAAAAAAGAAACGATTAATAAAAAACAATTAACAAACTACGTACAAAAACCCAAATGCCACAGTGAAATACAAAAAATAAAAATAAAGAAGGAAATAGAAGTACAAAATGAAAATAATGAACATGTTTCACAGAACAATTGGCAGTTGTGCCCACATTATGTGCTTAGTTTGGTTTTTAGGATGGGCTAGGTACCAAGACGGTATTAAGTTAATTGACTTATTAATTAAGGGAATTGACATTAAGAAAGAAAGAAAAACTGTTTATTTGTGCTGTAGACATAAGCTTTCGGTAAACAATTTGACATCTCCATACAATGCCAATGCTTGTCGGGGGGGGGGGGGGGGGGGCTGATCATACGATGTAAACGAATAATGTAATATTATCAATGTTAGTACTTCATTGTTTAATGTCAAGTAGATAACTGTGAGTAATATTAATGTAAACCAATTCTGAATGTCAGAAACCATGAAATACTTGATTCTAATTATAAAATGAGCACTTGTTTAAAATAATTACTGCGGTACGTACCATTGGATGTCATTCTTCACCAATAAAAAATCTTGATAAAAAAAATTTTTTTTTTTCAAATCTCCTCGAATAGATTTTGATGAGCTTTCGTTTACAGAGTAGTGTTAGCCTAAGGTACATAATGCACTATGTGTTCATGCTGGGCAACACTTGGCCCAAGTCCCATACATGGATGGTCAATGTCCTTTGACAGGACTTAACTAATATTTTATCTTCTGTCCTTTTCTAAATGAAGCGGAAAGAGAAAGATGCACTGAACTTAAATTTACGTTAGTTTGTGTATAAGAGAATCGGCACCATTATATATATTTTGTTAATTTAGAGATTGTTACATGGAACTAAGTATGCTTTTTTATAACAAATATGAGTTAAATGAAATAAAACGTCTTATTCTAAGTAATTATTACCGACTAAATTACTAATAAACAAAATAAACACTAGATACGCATTACCAAGCATAATCTTTTCCAAATTACCTGCCAATTTTAATAATGTTCTCAAACTCCTTAGATTTAGCAGCCAGGGTGTCCCTCAAGGTGACCAGGCCAGGGATGAGCCGGTCCCTCAGTTCCATGGCCACGGAGATGTGCATGGCAGCTGGGAACGTATCGTTGGAACTCTGCGACTTGTTCACATGGTCGTTAGGGTGTACGGGAGTCTTACTGCCTAGTTGGCCTCCTAGGATCTGGATCGCGCGGTTGGCTATTACCTTGGAACAAAAGGGGGCATACTGTAATTTACAATCCATACTAATATTACAAATGCGAAAGTAACTCTGTCTGTCTCTTCTTCACGCCTAAACAACTGAACCGATTTGAATGAAATTTGGTAAAGATATAGTCTGGGACCCGAAAGGACATAGGATAGTTTTCATCCCGGAAATTCCCCGGGAACCTGCCAAACCCCGGGAACTTCCCCGGGAACGGGAACTATAACACGCGGACGAAGTCGCGGGCAAAAGCTAGTTAAATATATATTGGGACAACTCACACGCACGGCCACCTGGACCCAAACTAAGAGGGCCTTTACTATGGTGACCGAACAATGGGCCTTTAGTATGGTAAAAAACAGAAACATTTCGTCGGGAACATTTACTCAAGGAGTTGGCAGGCTTGTTGCACAGGTCATGTTGTTTTCCTTATGTATTTTTTTTGTCTCCACTTTGTATATTTAGCGCCTTACTTATAATCGCTGCATAAAGTTATGACAGGTTTATACGTCAAAAAATATATGGTTACACAGGCTTTATTTATTGCACAACTTTACACAGTAAGTATTAGTAAGGGCATTAGTGTGCATGTATGTATTTATGGTTATATTTTATTCATGTAATTTTTCTGTATTCTCTACATCACCCTATAAGGTAAACTGTCAGTAAATGCTTAAGGCATTAAGTCTGCCCATGCACAGTTTTGTACATAAAGTTTGAAATAAAAATAAAAAGAAATAAAAAAATATACATATATGTGAATGTGCACAAGCGTCTTCGCCCACGTCAGAATTTCGTAGGACCGATTATATAGGACCGTTTGAATATTTTTTTTAGTTTCGCCAGGTTCATTTATCCTTTACTGTTTACCTCATTGGTGTTCATGTTGGACTGAGTGCCAGATCCTGTCTGCCAGATGATGAGGGGGAAGTGGCCCTCCTTGTACAGCTTGCCGCTTATGACGTCATCACATGCCTGCATTATTGCCGTAGCTGTAACAGATTGTGGCAATAGAAGTCAAAGTAGGACGGTTGAGATAGAAGAATATGTATAATGAGATCTTTAACAGCACCATCAAATCAGCCTTGACTTAGCTGGAACATTCAAGGATAAATTGACTCATTCTCAAAATCTTCAAAGTGTCAAATTCGCAAATGGTCCACTTCCCAAAATGTCCAACCTTTGAGATATTTTATCTTGTCTTTTGTCATAATATAAGTGATCGATATTGGTCCCTACTCAGGCTGAGTTACAGTTGCGTATCAAAGGCGTAATTATTAACTGCTCACTACTATGTCATTCAAATTACGAACTCTAATTTAGATATTAAAAATATACTAAATTATAACATTATATTATAATAGTAGTTGATGAGAAGGAGGTATCAATAATTCCTTACCAACTTTCTTGTCCAGGCCAAATTCTTGGTTGACTTTAGCGGCCGCTTTCTTCAGAATACCAAAGGCGACGATGACAGGGTACTACAAAAAATAAATTGTTTAGTAGTTTGCATTTCGTTTCTGTTAAAAAAGTTAAAAATGCTTTATAAAACTACGGCTTTTTTCAATAATTTATAGCCTAATTTGGCTACATGAGACGGAATTTTGACAAAGAGCTTTTGACTAAGGAAGGGCGCACGGCGATAAAAAATCGTTAAGAAAAAATATAATAAACCTGTGAACAACAAACTACACTACACTATGGGGCTGATTCTCTTGTTCACAAACTTAACTAAATTTAGGTTAAATGCATCTTTCTCTTTCCATTTCTTTAAGAAAAGAACAGAAGATACATTTTAGTTTAATCCTGTCAAATTAGACAGCGCCTGAAGTAAATCGACGTATTTTTAGTCGCCATGTTTTTAATCGCGTCTAAATTATCTATGGAATAATTATCTTTTCTTTAAGAAAAGAAAAGAGAAAGAGACGCATTGAACTTAAATTTAGTTGATTTTGTGAATGAGAGAATCGGCACCACTCTCAAACAATCTAATTTCGCAGTGTGCAGATTTTAGTGTATTTCTGTGGTTCACAGACTTGGATGTTTTTTAGCATGTGAGACCATCTCAATGACCTTGATTGGTTGAACACAACTCACCGGCATTCGTTCCTCGACGCCTCCGATGGGGAAGTTCTGGACAGATCTGACGGTCTGAGACCCGTATAGTCTGTCATCTGGTACCTCCACCTCTCCCATCGTGTCGCGCTCTTTCCGCTGTAATAAGATAAAAGAAACATAAATATATTAAAAAAAAAAGTGTAGTCGCATTTGTAGAATGAAGGTATAATCTAAATCCACAAGACAATCCTAAAGAAGAAGCCATGATGCTATGAAAGTAACTATTCCTATTTCGACGGGCCTGTTGGTCTAGTAGTTAGTGACCCTGACTGCTAAGCCAGAAGTCGTGGGTTCGATTCCTACCCAAGACAAACTTTGTGTGATGAGCATGATTGTTTGTTCTGTCTGGTTGTAATTTATCTATAATACGTATATTTATTTATAAATTATATAAGTATGTTTATCAGTTGTCTGGTTACCATAGTGCAAGCTCTGCTTAGTTTGGGATCCGATGACTGTGTGTGAGTTGACCGAGGATATTTATATTTTAACTGGACCAGCCTCGCTGCATCTGCAACCGGTGATTGGCAAACTTTCAGATACAGAATGGGGCTAAGCAGCTGAGTCTTCTGCCCTGCCATTGATTTTCAATAAGGACCACACCCGGAGGTTCAGGCACCGGTATAAACTCGTAACGTAAAGAGGCTCCGTAAATTATTGGGATTCAAGTGCAAAAACAACTAAGTGCAACGCACGCGTTTATAGTAAAGTAGACAAGATACATCAAGTCTAAAAGTGCAAAATTGAATATAACTGTCAGTTGCATACTACCAACATCATAAGCACCGGGGGCATAGGCATAGATAAGATAGACGATAGATAAGAAAAAACAAGTACTATAATCAAAAGTATACAAATGATACGGGAAGAATAAAGCTAAAAAAACCGGTTCTAGTTTTCCCATCAAAAGAGGAGTTCGGCAAGGCGATCCAACGTCACCTAAACTATTCATCGCTGGGGTCAATAAAAGAAGCTTAACTGGGAGGGTAGAGGCTTGTACATTGATGGTAAACACCTGAGCCATCTCTGTTTTGCAGATGACTTGGTACTGCTATCAGAATAGAGCACAGAATTACAACTTATGGTTCAATCACTAAATATGGCTAGCAACTTGCTAGTAGCAAGGATGTAGGCTTAGAGATGAATCTGACAAAAACAATGTTGATGACATACAGTATGGAAAAGACTATATCAGTTGGAAACAAAATACTTAACTATATGAAAAAATACATTTATTTGGGTAAACAAATAAGCTTCGACAGAGGAAGAAATGAAATGGAAATAGACGATTACAGCTCACCTGGAACAAATATTGGAGCCTCAGAGAGACCTTCAAAAGTAATATGCTAATAAAAATAAAAAGTAGAGTGATGAATTCCTGCCTATTACCGTGCCTAACATATGGAAGTCAAACCTTCATTCGTTCGTCAAAAGATTTTCAATTCCAAAACAAATATAAAAGAAACAAATGCCAGCGAGGACTTTACATAGCATGCTAAACATTAACAGAAGGTAAGACACACCAAAAGCATTTCCAAAGCTTCCGTTCTAAAATATGCTAAAAGGCTAAAATGGAAGTGGGCCAGACACGTAGCAAGGCTGAAAGAGGATAGATGGACCTCAAGAGTCATGTAATGGAAAGGCCCAGCAGGAAAACGCTGAATAGGCAGACTGCATGCAAGGTGGGAAGACGACATTAGTCATACAGCTGGCCCACACTGGATATGGATAGCTCAGGACAGAAGCAAGTGGAGCTCTTTGGAGGAGGCCTTCACCTGTTGAGGGGTCCTTGCATGATTTTGAATCAAAATTTCTTTGTTTAGTTAAGTCTATGTTTGAAATTGTAAGAAATATAAGGTTTTTTTTTTAAAGCAAAGGCTGCAAAAGTCAGTCAAGAATATGATGTTAAAAAAAAAAAGATTTTGCAGTGAAATCGAAGTATTTAGAAAAAGACTTATATTGACTTGACCAACCATATCTTCAAACTTTTAAGGGTCCTATATTATTATAAAAACACTTCTGATAATACTTGTGTTCACTGGTCTATAAGCTAACGCCCTAACGGTTAGAGCTGTCTCATAGCTATTAATAAAGACATCATTTGGCACAGTATGGAACTCGGGACTTTTGCTAATAAATACCCTTAAGGCCAGGTGGCACAGAAAAGGTTTTTGGTAACAAATTATAACAATTTGCTAATATGTGGGCTAATATAAATGGGCAGATTTTCATTGAAATAACTTTATCAATATTTTGTTTTTGAGGACCAACCAACAGCCGGCTGTCGGGTTGCTATTGTCTTTCTATTGTGTCTCAAATCATGTGTGTTCGAAGGATTAAATAAAATCCCTCTTTAAATCTTGAATCTTAACAACTTTCATCGTATTATTATTTTTTCAATTTATGTATGGACACTTGTTACATGGGTGGTGATTTTAAAAAGATACTAAAACTAATACAAATATTTAAATCATTCAGTTTATTAGTTTTTGCATTAACAGCAAGGTATAACTAACTAACAAGGGGTAACTTAAAAGAATACTCTGATATTTTAATCTAAATACTTAATAATGGGAAAGTTTGGCACCTTTGAAAACTGATATGCTGTCATTTACTAGTATACCATGCTAAAGGGTAGTTACTATGCCAACAAGACAGCTGAAAAAAGTAGGCCAAAAATAGCCCTCGGGTCTTGTGACCATTTTATAGTCTAATTTAGAAAAAAATAAACAGATGAGGAGTGTATTTCTATGAAGACCATACTTAACGGGTAGAAATAGTATACATTTACTTGATAAATTAATTGCAGTTTCATTGATAACAAATATTCTTGCAAGTTTTTATAAAACAATCGAACTATTCAGATTACGCAACTTACCGCTAAGATACTTGCTGTCGAGAAACTCGATCTTTCTATCGTTCTGACGATGCATTTTAGGTTTCTTGAAGCGGTTAACACTGTGGAAGCTGTTAGTTTAAAGCAACTCGCCATAATTCTGGTAATATTTCGTTCCTAATTTAGTTAAAAACAAATTATTTTAAAATGTTCCGGTATCGGCCCTACTTCTATTGACGTTCGTTCGGGTTCGACCACAGATACACAAAATAAGTGATTGTGTTTGTGACATTGTGATTGTGACAGATTATAGCATAGTTTAGTTTCTGCTGTGTGTGATAAATATATCAAACTGTACTTTATAACCAAAACCACTGAACGAATCGATAAATTCTGTAAAAAAAAAAGCAAGAGAAATATTCACAATAATTCAGTTTGAATAATCAACCCTGCATTCTGCCATAATTATATCATTTAGTATCAAATTGGCTTCTGAAGTGTCTAGTAAGCTCAACAAAAGTCAATTCGATCATTTATGATGGCTTGAACTGAACTAAATAGTATCGATTAAATCGATTCGATTCGTAGCAAACTAGGTAAGTATACTTATTATTTCCATGATCAGAATTTACCAACTAAAAATTTTTCTTGTAAAAGAAGATCGTTCTTACTCCCACAAGCCTCAAGTCTTTAATAAGGTTTGGATGATATTTACTGGCGATGGCGACTCTTACGAGTGCGACAGTGTTCCATGTAAGCTGTGCAGAAATAGCAGACGTGGATAGCAGTTGTGCCGGCTACTACGTTTGGCTTGACATAAAGTATACTAATTATATGAGTTACAAAAATTTGAGTACAGGAAAATCTAAAAAGAAAGAAATGTTTTTATTGGCAAAAGTTCCATTCAAATGTGTTTGTATATGACTCAGATTATAAAAAAGTAGGCAGATAGACAGCGCGGAACATTACGAGTGCGGCGAATGTCGAGACATGTGTGCGTGACTGCCACGTGACTGCGCTGTAAGAACACGTCGTCTCTGTGTGCGTTCCAGTTGCCAGGATGATGAAAAATTACCCGTAATATTTCATTCTTATCTGTCTATATTAATTAAAATCAATTTATGAATTTACTAAAAGTATGTAGGTACGCGTGTAGCATAAGAACTGCTACGCCTAATTAGGTGAATCTACTTTGTTGTGTTTGTAATTGTCAGGACAATGTTGGTATGACAACATTGATTAAAAAAATGCACCCTGGCTAAGCTGGAAGCGGGCAGATGGTACAAAATAATAATTGATTTATTGTGTTTAAAATTATGGAACAACTTATACTTAACTTATACACCTAAGCACTTTATTATTTATATCCCATAACAATTTTATAAAGCTAAAAAGTTTGTTTGTTTGAAACACGCGCTAATTAATTCTCTTATTCACAAACTACTAAGTTAAATGCACCTCTCTCTTTCCATTTCTTAAAGAAAAGGACAGAATATAAAATATTAGTTAAGTCATCTTTTTCTGTTCACTGTTTTTTACTATATTTACTTTATGTTGGCGAATCGACTGGTGTACATAATTTTAGTTAGAGACAAAACATTCACTAGTTTTATTAACGAAGACTTTTGACATAAATATACAAGATAAGTACACACACATGATACAAACATACGAACCAAAAAGAAAAAAAAACACTCGAAATAAATATTCTTGTAGATCGATAATCCTGTGTCCAATACATATTTCCCAACTTAGGGGTAAATTTTTTCACAATAAAATAGCAACACCGACGGGTTTCTGTTGAGGTTTTGTGTTCCAAATAAAATAACACCCAAAAAGGCAAAAATAGCCATATTAATCTATAAAAAGGTACTCCATCTTCTTTCTTTTGATTTAGGGAACAATTTTTGCAATGTTTAAAAACAAAAGACGGCATCATTCTCGAAAATATGAATATTTTCTGTGACATGTTTACGGCGCGACGCGTCGTGCCGTACTGACTCGAGATTGTATTCGCTTTTGGTTTTGTATTTGCTTTGTTGACCTCACTCGTGGTGTTCCGCGCTATCTATCTGCCTTCTGTTTACTAATCTGAGGTATATGAAATTATGAAAGCTTGTTAATATTTAAAAGTTACGTTAGCTAAGTATACAATTAGTGCTATGGGTAGGTTAGGTCAATAAAATAATTATTAAAATAAGTACATATTTTTAGTAATACGCTTCGCACTGTGGGCATAGATTAATGTAAGTACACTGTGGGTGTAGAACTTACAGAGTGTGCCGGTGCCGCATTTAAGGTGTAATGTAAGCAGCTCACTGTTTATAAGATTTATAATTATAAGTGTTCATTTTGTCTATGATCATTACGTAAAGTTCTTAATTCCTTGTTTTAAGGCTGTATATAAGAAATTGTATGTGTTATTAGACTTGGTATTTTGTTTATAAATTGTAGTAAAACTGTTTTGTAAGTAAATCTTAATTTTTATAACCAGTGAACGCATCCAAAAACGATAGCGCCTCTGTCGGTAAATTACAGTACTAATATTTCCGAATCGGCTATGTTCGGCTTTGCTCGGGTCACTGGTCAGTCACGCCTAGACTCGTTCGAAAAGCGAAACCAAATCATTCCACGGCGATGTACGAAGACTGATGCTCTTGTCGTGGATTCCTTGAGCAAACGTGCTATTTTACTCATTGTAACGGGCTTTGATATCCGCCAGAGGTATTTTTATAAGTATAATGTTGTGATTTAAACCGTCGCTTGTGGTGTTAAGTGTTCCTTACGTTTAAGTGAAAAAAATATACAAAGAATATTGTGTGTGGTGCATTATAGTGCTCACGGCAGTTCCCTTATCCTGGATTCACAAGGATTGTTGTTTATCAAGCAAAGAGATAATCTGTAAAAAGGTAAGTTTCTACTTTAATTGCAATTCAGTGAAGAATTCGGGGAGAAAGAACGCGTGGCGTTTATTGGAATGGCTTCCGTTTATCGACTCGCGTGCGCGGTAATGGCTGACTTTCTTTTCTCTCACAGAAGGGATTTCGTTGATAGATATTGATGGAAATATCAAGTCGGTGTCGTAAACTCGACATTTTATAACATTGGTTTGTTTTTTGTTACATCTGCGTAGGTGGTAGATTACATCGAGTGGGTGGAGGCAGGGAATGTAGGTAATCAAAATGTTGCGGCACGGTAGGCCTGAGAGAGACCGGTCGCGCGGTCCTCAGTCGTGCGTGCACCAAGTTCGTACTCGTAATGTTGTCTATTCGTTATGGCGAGGCGTGTTCCGTTTTCAACCTGACGATTTAAATCTTTGACCCGACGCACATTCAAGATTTGGATGACGTGATCAGTTTTCCAAAGCCCTGCCTCCGGGATGATCAAATTCTGTGAGATAAAGAACAATGGCAAGTCCCCATACATTGTTTTATTTGACATTAAATGTTTATGTCTTCGATTAAAAATATTCTGTTTAACTGAGTTTCAGCCCCTGAAACCATATATCCAAGAATTTTGTTTAGAGGTGGCCGGGGAAAATAGATATTCCAACATGAAGTTTTACTTTTTTACAGGTTATCCGTACGTAAAAAATGACACTAACCCCCTAGTCTGGCCAAATGTCAAGCTGACAGCTGTCATTAATGTCAGGTATCATATTACTGCCACGCGAAATTGACCCTTATGATCAATGTCACTTTGTTTTATCTGAGGTAAGGTTGTGGACGTTGTGGTTCACTCAACTGGCCTGGTCGACAAACCATACCAGTAAAAGATAAAGGGCTAATATGCAAAACATTCAACAATCTAACAAATACTAAACACTGTCTTTTGCTTTAATAAATGAGAAACCTAAGAACCTATCATAAGAGAACATTTCTTAAACCTTCGAACACACGTGATTCGAGACAATAGAAAGATAATAGCAGCGCGACAGCCGGCTGTCGCTCGGTCTTTGAAAGGTTAATAACTATTTGGAGGGAACTAATAAAACAAGTTTACTATTATACAAAAATGTTTATTCGTCTTCATCCTCTCTTATAAAAATATCATCTAGAAATTCTGCAGGTGCGGAAATATTTTGTTGATGTCTGGCCCAGCTTAACATCCTACTGTGCGCCGACCAACTAAGCAACTACAGCAATATTCACAATATTCGAATATTTACAAGCACAGGTCACGCAGGGCACAATCAGAGTCCGTTAGCAGTCCAGGTCAAAGGAGAATACAGAAAAAGAAACACAATAGAAAGCAAAACACACCAGCCAGAACACCGCGCAAGCGCCTGTTTCATAACTTTTACCATAAATCAAGGATCAAATCAATATATTTTTTTCAATCAAGAACGATTTTAGACACAAGTCTTTTTGCCAAACCCTTCATGAAAAGCTCAGAATAATTATTTCATGCTGTTTATTTATTCCCACGTTGCTTAAATAGGCGTAGCTATTTACAAATAAGAAATGAAAACTTTAAAAACGATTTCATTATCATGACTTCACGACGAGCAATTTTTTTTTCAAATTGGCAACACTAATTCAATAGAAGTCCACGAAATTAATCAATTAACTTTTCATTTTATATTACTTTTTTGTCCGGCCTTAATTAATTAATGTGAAAGTTTGAAAAAACTTACAAAAATAATTATGTTTAATTCGTATATATTTCATTTCTAGACACTTAAATTTAATTCAAATAAGATTTTGCCATTGTTCTTTAGCTGTGCGTCTACAATTATTTACATTATATAAAAATAAACAGTGTGAAGAAATACGTAGGTATTTTTGATGCGTTCGAACTTTGAACCCGTTTTATGAATGAAGATTTGGTTTCGGTAGACCGTCATCTGCACAATTTTTACTTGTTGGTTTTATTTATGCCGGTGATTTTTATGAGTCATTAAAATACCAGGGTCGGCGCTTGGGTTATCCCAAAAGCCTAGTAAGTAGTTAGTAAAAACTAAGAACTAAAATAATCATCAAATTCTTTTAAGTTTAGGTACTTAGAATAATGTAACAACCTTTACGATGGGTCTAGGCGGCCCATTTTTATCCCTCATAATTTATTAGAGACTAGCTTTTGCCCGCGGCTTCGCTCCCGTTAGAAAGAGACAAAAAGTAGCCTATGTTACTCTCCATCCCTTCAACTATCTACACTCAAAAAATCACGTCAATTTATCGGTCCGTTTTGCCGTGAAAGAAAGACAAACAGACAGACAGACACACTTTCCCATTTATAATATTAGTATGGATATCTATGGTATCTATAATAAAATATGTTTCGTTAGTTTATTAGAGATATCTATGGTATCTCTAAAATATGTTTAGTTAGGCTAAAATAATTCGTGAGGTACAGTTAGCAACAAAAGATAAACACAATCCTTTTTACTTTTTAAGTACCTAAATAGACATGAAATCATACGATACATTGTTCACTATTTTTGGTAAAACTAAGAGTTTATCTTATCTTAATACCTACATACCTAACAACTTTGTAACAGTATTCTGACATTCTTCATGCGTTTATTCTATTACTAGCTTTTGCCCGCGGCTTCGCTCGCGTTAAAAAGAGACAAAAAGTAGCCTATGTTACTCTCCATCCTTTCAACTATCTCCACTTAAAAAATCACGTCAATTCGTCGCTCCGTTTTGCCGTGAAAGAAAGACAAACATACAGACAGACAGTCACACTTTCCCTTTTATAATATTAGTATGGACTAGCTTTTGCCCGCGGCTTCGCTCGAGTTAGAAAGAGACAAAAAGTAGCCTATGTTACTCTCCATCCCTTCAACTATCTCCACTTAAAAAATCACGTCAATTCGTCGCTCCGTTTTGCCGTGAAAGAAAGACAAACATACAGACAGACAGACACACTTTCCCTTTTATAATATTAGTATAGATACCTAACCTATACCTATTTCTTGAAGTATTTCCTTTTGATATTGTAAATACTGAATAATTATGATCGAAAAAATACGGATCCTGAAACGACCTTTGTTGCTTAACTCTTTCAGCCACAGTTTTTATTTATCTTCTTTATAAATAAAACAAACATGTATTTGGTCTTATTATTGTTTATTTATTTAGGAAAAAAATATTTTACCGAAATTATACATAAGGCTTTCGAGGAATAAGGTGGTCAGTTCACTAGCCACCATGACGGTAGGCATGAAAAATATACAAAACAAAATATGAGAACTTTCAAACAAATAAGTAACATAAAAATGATTTTTTATTTTTTATGATAATCCAAAAAGCATGTTTTATCATTGCGGATGCAAAGGGGGACTTTACAAGTATTGCATTGCCATACGGTTCGTGCTGGATCTTTTTTAGTGCTGCATTTGGCGCATCTTCGTGAAGTAGTTCGCTCTGGCTGATGCATAGGTATTGCCCTCCATTCTCAATTCTATAGGAACTGTTGGCTTATGACGTTTTATCAAGTCTGGCAATGGTGAAGACGCTGCAGAGCTGCTGAGGGAACGTTTAGAGCTGGAGTCGCGTTTTTTTGCTTGAGCTGCAGCTTAGATTCCTTGATACACACTTCTGCGGAAGTCTTTTGTGTCTAATTTATCCCATTCGGGATGGTGTTCCTTCTGGAGTTCTCGATATAATAAAAAAGAGTTAGAATATAGTATTTCCTGTGGTATACCTCCACCTCCTGTGTACTCACTCGGTTCTTCCATTCTGAAGTTTTTCTTCCACTCCGGTTCCGTCACAACTGTATGGCTGGATGAGGCTGAAGCGCTCGTAGTAGGTATGTGATTATCCGAAGTGCTGGCAAATTTTGACAAAGGTATATCATCGTCGGAGTCAATTTCCTCCTCAAACCGTGGCTGCTGAGGGGGTAAGTCGCCAAGCACCATCTCAGTTTCCAGTTCATCATTGTATTCTTCCACTGGTTCATCACTATACACACTTTCATTATCTAAAGGAATATCTTCTCTAAGAAAATTCTTAAATTTCGCTTTCTTTCAGCACACGCGGTATTCTGAAAATAAGTAAAGAAAACATATAAAACAATACCTACTAGAGCCACGGTGGTCAGAGAACTAGCCACTTTATTATTAACATTATAATATAAAGATATTATAACGGGAAAAAATATTTTATACCAAAAATCAACAAACCCAATACCTAGCAATAGAATAATACAAAAATTATAATTAATTAAACATTCTTACCTTTTTTATTGATTTTTTAAAAATTCCGTTGTGAAAAACGCACGGTACAACTTTTTCAAATATTCTAATAAAACTACCCGACGCGCATTTGCATCAAATTATGTCAACACAGAGTTAGCGACAACTTGAAAAAGAACATAGTTCAACATATTGTTGATAGATGGTGTGAAAAAAAGTTTTATACGACATAAAACATGTGGTTTGAAAACTGACCACTAAACCTGAAAGAGTTAACGTATTTACCAACATTGACATAGAGATAAATTCAATATTTTTTTAAAAATATGTAGCTAGGTATGTACCTATTTCAATTTGCAAAGGAGCAAAGGACAATCTTTTATGACGTTGACTATGTTACGACTTTGTATGATGTTTTTAGGATCAAAATATTAAAAATAGATAAATTAGGTAGGTACCTTGTAGGTGATCATTTAATAAATAAAAAGACGACCCACTGACCAAAAAGACAGTAAAAATGCACTAATAACGCAAATCGAAACTGTCTTTTTAATCCGCCTCAAAATACAGAAATATGGTAATTTTTCACTTTCAGTTTTAAGAAAGTCAGTAACTAACTCCCAAAATTTTACGAATTTCTTTACTGCAGTTAGGCAGATAGTGTCTCATCTCTGACATACCTACTCTGCCGTACTTTACCTAGAAATCCCTTAATCTTTCGAACACACAAGAGAAAGACAATAGTCCCGACAGCCGGCTGTCGCTTTTTCGTAAAGGCAAAGCCGAAAAAACAGTTTTTTGAGTAGTAAAGTGACGGAATCGTAATATTTATGGCACGACGCCCTAAAAGGTTTCTAATCTTTGGAATTAAGTATTTATTTGTAATAATTAAATCTTTCTTAGGTAGACCGAAAGATGGAAAAAATCGAACATCACTTGCTAATTAGGTATAATGACGGTGTAAAAGTGGCTGTTATTTCAAAATTATGTACATAATTTTGAAATAACAGCCACTTTTATTTTAACAAAAAAAAAACCCATAACTCATATTGTACAAGTTCTAAAACAATTCAGTTACGATTACAAAGATTATTTCTTGGAAAACTGCACTATGACCGAATGCCATGGGCTATGGTTTTATGATCTACAATGACTACCTACCTACCTATTTATCTACTTTTTCAATTCAGTACTTTCTAAAGTTAATCTTGGACATCACTGACATCCCGTGCTTCGAAAGCACGTAAAGCCGTTGGTCCCGGTTTTCATTCGTAGAACTTTGACAGTCGTTACGAGTAAGCCAGATAGTCTGACCAGTCTCACCAAGAGGTATTGTGTCGCCCAGTTTCTGGGTTGTGGAAGTCTGATAGGCAATCGCACCACGTAAAACACTGGTATCCAGCTGAATCCGGTTAGGCTGGAAGCCGATCCCAACATAGTTGGGAAAAAGGCTAGGGAGAAGAAGAAGAATGACTACCATGAGGCAGTCGCGATCGGAAATAGATCAGTAATGTCTTTGATAAGGTTATCACAAAATAAATAAATATACCTACCTGGTTTTTTAAACTAAATATGGATGTAGGTTAGGTTCTTTTTGGAGTTAGGTTAGATTAGTTATTTATATAGTTCCTTGTAATATATAATATAGTATAACTCTTAAGCCTAATTTACAGATCCATCGATAGTTTAATACTTAGTCCCTAGTATATCTAAAACCATATTATAGGTAGGTAGTAGGCTGCACTTTCCGATATCAAACACCTAGACACCGCCCTTATTAAACACTGTTTTGAAAACCCTCTTTATCACTAAGTTCGCCTATGTACCGTTTCTGCATTAAGTTTAAATAAATACATACCCAGTGAATATTGACCCTGATTTTAAAGTTTCAAATAGGCACCTATTTTTTTGTCGAGACTTACTCTGCTACTCGTGAAGTTAGGTATCAAGCACGAATTTAATATGAAACTAGGATACTCAGGTCTGCAATGCCCTGGAGCTGTGAAAACGGCCACACATTTTGACTCCCGGAACGGAAACAAGTAAATCAAATCAAAGGGCCAAGAAATCTGGCAAAATCAATGTTTTACAGTACCAATAAGGCAGTTTTGTCGAAATCCCGTAAACTTGTAATTTTAACAACGAGCCTTCGGTGCACGAGTCCCACTCTCATTTGGTCCGTTTTTTTTAACGACGGTACGAAAGTGAGTTTAAATAAAAAAAAACCTTGTCACTGCGTCAAACTAGTCGGGATAGGGTTCTCTTTTCTTGTCTTTTGTACGTTTCTGGAGCGAGACAGTTGGCAGGAAATGGCCCTCGTCGACAGTGGGACAGGTGCCTTAAAATAAAATAATAGTGATTCCAGCCTTTTATAGTCCCTTTGCAGGACAAAGGCCTGCAGAAAAGGCGCTGGTATTGATCACCGCATCTGTTTAAGGCGGGTCGACGATTTCAGAATTACATTAAATTAAAAGTTCAGGATTCGTCACGATGTTTTCCTTCACCAATGTGACTGTCCAAAATTGAACAAGTCACATTGGTGCTAAGAACTCATAACTTTAGGAAATATTAAACTACATATAACCCAAAAAATCTAGAAAAGAAATTTCATGGGACCTTAACTTTAACTAGGCATTTCCTTACCATTTTGTTTATCAAATTTTTTCAGATGCAGACATTTTTTTAATTGATTTTAAACCATATTAACAGTAGGTGTAATATTTCCTTTTGAATCTATTAAATCGCGACTATCGTTCTCTCTAGCTCCTGTCTAAACTCCCTAGAATTCGATGCTGCCAATCGAATTTATGTGAGATTTGCACTTGCTTACTTACACTAGTGTAGCTAAAAACTCCGTGCAAATAAAAAATCTAATCTACGCGTATCTAATAAAAATAATAAAACGTCTGAAATTAACCGAAAAATCAATAATAACAATTTAATTTTAGATCGTCGAATTTTAGATCCTCATTATCATTGTTACGAAAGACGTAAACGTTTTTAGATTTTTAGGGAAATGTAAGACAACTTTCTCGATAACTAATTAATTATTATTATTCTGTTTACAGCATTTCTTATTTTGGTACGTAAATAAAAAAAAAATATTACATAACATAAACTACGAAATTTTATGCATGAAAGTAGTAATATTTCCGCTTTGTTAGTTACTGTAAGTACCATAAACAAATCACGTTCGTAGATGAAGTATGTATACGATTTTAATTAAGATGGTAGTATTTCTTAAAATAATCACACAAATCTATTGCACCGACTTCTGTTGTTAAAATATATTTAGATTTTAATTTAACTAACGAATGATATAAACGTATTTTAAAAGTACTGACTGTCAAAAGTACTTTCCATATCCACAGTTTCGCTGCCAGGTACAAAACAGGGTTAGTAAAACCAGAGATAAGGCCCGTATTAAAAAGTTTACCCAGCGATAGACTAAGCAATATTCCTGTCGCTGTCGCACAATTGTCGAACTATGATTGCCAGATAGAGAGGACCAAAATGGTTTTTATGGAATTAAAGTTAACGATTGAGCAGGTATTGTTAAAAAATATGAAATTTTGCGAAGTGGGCTTAGATAGAATTTAAAAAATATTCAACGTACATTGGCGTAGCTGTTCTCCGTCTGTAAGGTCTCCTCATCGTGGATTGGCAATAAACTGACAGTAAAATTGCTTAGATGAAGCAGTTCCTAAGAAAGTTTAATTATCTCGGCCTCAGCATATTTCAGTAGGTGATATCAAAATTGATCACTGCTGATAGCTGTAAATCGTACTTGCCGACACAACAAAATGGTGTTTTCCTGCTATGGTTAGCAATACCGCCGACACAACAGGAAAAACATAAGAATTTATTTAGTTTATATTTTAAAATCAAATTTGTTTAAGTAAGTATTAAGTTATTAACGATTTTTTGTTATTTGACTTTCTGTAAGAGCACACAAGAACTAGAAATTTCTAATCTGCAGCAATTTTTTAGCATAACATTTTGTTTGTCCCAAAAAACGTCGCCAATGCCACTCAGCAATTCTATGGCTTTCTATCAGTGAAATAATATTTGTAATCGAACCAGTACTTCCGAAAATTACGTCTAACATACAACCTAATTCTTTGTAATATTATCAAGTATGTCAAAAAGTACAAAAATATATTTCTTTCGCTCGACAAACGAATGCTAACAGAGTATAGTAAAAAAATATAAGTCCAAAAGCTACAAGTGCTTACACAGAGCCCAACAACAAACGCGTTGTGATGAAATAGGTTACCAGTTAATCCCTGTATGGTCGCCAAGTGGAGTAGGTCATTTGAGACGGGTCGAAAACACCGAAACCCACTTGGTAGGGAGACGATTGTAAGTCATAATTTGACTGGATGTTAACACTTAAACAGTATTTTTCGGTAGATCACTTTTCTAATGCTTTAGAAAAATATTTCGTCTTTAATGTAAAGAATTGCTACTTGTGTTGTGCAATTTTTTATTGATTTGTCTTCATTTCGATAGCTTCTTGATCACGATCAATAAATAACTAGGCAGAAAAATCAAACTGTAAAGGTCATTCAGTGTGTCATTAGTTCATGTGTCATTTAAACAACAGTCCATTTAGAGTTTTATCCTTTATCTATCATTGTTTTAAATTATCAGAAGCAAACATAATTAAAATGCCATTAGAAATTAATTTCTATTAATTCCAATGTATAAATATTGAGATAAACAGTGCAGTTAATCTCGCAATAAGTAAAAGCTGCCAGATAACGACTTAACGATGTCTTCCATCAAGTAATGTAATTTTATTTGACACATCATTAAAGTATCTTATCCATCTAATTGGCTGAAAGTTAAATGCTTACTGCCAATATTCTTTGATTTAAAATTTTGAGAGAAATAAACTCGTTAGTTTACTTAGGGATCAAAATTAAATAAAGGTACGTAAATGGTCGGCCTATAGGGCTTTAACCATGACGCTTGTTGTTTCAGATCTCGCCAGCGAGCACGCAGCGCTGTTACCGCACTATGAGAGTGCACCTCACATGCTTATGATCTCAATATAGAACAAAATACACATTTGAAGCCCGCATCGTAGACCACCATGGCCTTTCTGTGAGTATACATTACTCGGTGTTTCGAATTCTCGATGTTTTTCGTTTCTCCGATTTTTTATTTTTCATTATTTTATCGTTACGCTACCACGTTCACTCCCTCGTTGCGAACAGCATGCCAAATTATTATTTTAGTTAATCCCCTTTATGATGATGCTGAGGCTTTCGTCGGCGTGTGACTTATATCAGTGCACTGACCGCGTCGGGGTCGCCCGCGCTATCCTGGTACCAACCTATTTTTAACTGGTTCATTGATTAGTCACCGGCTTATGAATTAGTTGAGCCCGAGTGATTTAACTCGACAGTGCGCTTAGTTATCAGTACCACACGCGCGTTGAGAATATTATCTGCATGTCAACTAGGTATTTTTGGAAAACCAAAATATGTTATTACATTGCGCAGTTTAAATAATTATAATAGGGTGATGTAATCGAGAGTTTATTGTTGACAAGACCTTTGTAACCTGGAATTATATAGGTACCTAAAGATAGTATATTTTTCAGTAAAAATAGGTTGGTACCGATATCGTATATATGGGTTGCGGGTGACCGCGTGACCTGCAGTTTGTGAATTCGCTCCGACCGCACTGGACCTCTCCGAGCCAATACGTGTACTCGTGCACACCGCGGTAAAAATAAATAAATGAAAAAGAAAATCGCGATAGGTCCTCATCGTCGAATTGTTAACAGGCTTCACTGGACCATTGTATAGTAGCACTTAGGCGAGTAGCAGGTGGCGGAGCGGTGCGGTGCGATGGGAACGAAGCCGCGACAGTGCCTAGTCCGGCGTACGGGCGCGGACAGTGCGCCTGAGTGGGTGTCTCGCGTTGCAGATGTATGGGGCGGGCGGGCGGCAGCAGTGCGACGAGTGGGCGGCGGCGCGCGCGGTAGAGTGCCGGCCACATGCGCCCGCGCCATGTGGCGCGTGCTGCTGGCCCTGGGGGCCGCGTGCGCCGCCGCGCGCGCCTCGCAAGACGTGGTCCTCACCTTCAGCGACCCCGTGACGGCGCCCTACTCGTTCTTCAATCATCTGGCCGTCGACCGCAACACCGGCCGGGTGTACGTCGGCGCCGTCAACAGAATCTACCAACTCTCCCCCGACCTGGAAGTCGCGCAGTCGATCATCACGGGCCCCGTCAACGACTCCGCCCTCTGCACCTTCGACTGCCCCTCTAATTATGTGAAGAAACCCACGGACAATGTGAATAAAGCTCTAGTGATTGACTACGCGACCAGCCGCCTGATAACATGTGGTTCGGTCCTGCAAGGGTTGTGTTCCGTACGAAACTTGAATAATATTTCTCACGATGTGCGCGAAGTGCGTGAGCCAGTGGTGGCGAACAATGCGACGGCCTCTACAGTGGCGTTTATCGCGCCGGGACCTCCTAATCCTCCGATGACGCAAGTAATGTATGTAGGCGTCACATTCACAGGCAACTCGCCCTACCGCTCGGAAGTTCCTACTGTGAGCAGCCGCTCTCTCGAAGATGACCGTCTATTTATGATAGCTAGAACGGCGGTAACGACCGGTACGAGAATGTTTGTCAATTCACTGTCTCGTGAACGGTATCCAATTAATTATGTCTACGGTTTCAATTCGGAAGGATTCAGTTACTTTTTGACGACTCAGTTGAGAGGTGTAGGCTCTGACACATACTACAGCAAATTAGTCAGAGTTTGCCACGATGATGAGAATTACTATTCTTACACTGAAATTCCGATGTCATGTACCGGAGAAGGCGGTGGAAATTATGGATACAATTTGGTACAAGCAGCGTTTGTCGGAAAAGCAGGATCCGTTTTAGCGGGCGAGTTAGGAATAACTGCTCAACACGACGTGCTGTTCGCTGCGTTCAGTCAGAGTGAATCAATAAATACTAACACTCCTTCTGATCTATCAGCGTTATGTGTTTATTCGCTCAAAGCTATCCGGCGTAAATTCATGCAGAACATAAAGACCTGCTTCAGCGGCAACGGTTCTAGAGGTCTAGACTTCATATCGCCGTCCCATGCATGTATTGGTACTAAATTACAATCAATCAGCGAAGATTTCTGCGGACTAGATGTGAATACGCCTCTGGGTGGTGAACAACCAGTGGAAGCGGTGCCAGTGGCAATATTTTCGAAGAGGCTAACAGCGGTTGCGGCAACGGCCACCGGCGACTACACTGTTGTATTTGCCGGTACCGCTCAGGGGCACCTCAAGAAGATTGTCGTCGAGAGCGCCACCTCCGCGTTTGAGTACGGAGACATCGTCGTCGACGAGGGCTCCGCTGTCAACAAAGACTTGCATTTCGATACGCAATTTATGCATTTATATGTGATGACTGAACGTAAAGTGTCTAAAGTGAAAGTTCAAGAGTGTAGCGTCTATAAATCATGCTTAACATGTCTCGGAGCCAAAGACCCGTATTGTGGATGGTGTTCTTTAGAAAATAAGTGCAGCTTACGATCAGACTGTCAGGATGCAGCTAAAGATCCACTGTATTGGATCTCATATCGCAGCGGTCGTTGTACGACCATTACTCAAGTCACACCAAATCAATTGCAACGAACGACAGCTAGAACATTAGATTTACTTATCGAAAACTTGCCAACGCTCAATGGACAATTCTTATGTGCATTTACAGCCTTAGAACGTACTCTCATAACCAATGCTACTAGGAAGCCTTATGGCGTTAATTGTACCACTCCGCGTACCGACACGTTGCCCTCGATCCCCACCGGTCAACATCATTTTACGGCGAAACTGTCGGTGCGCACCACTCAGGGGCCTGATTTCGTTGCTACCAACTTCACATTCTTCGACTGCAATACGTACAGTTCGTGCACGCAATGCGTCAGCTCTTCTTTTCCTTGTGACTGGTGTGTCGACGGACACCGATGTACACATGACACTGCGGAAAACTGTCGAAACGATATATTAGTCACCGGTGTTAGTAGAATCGGTCCCAGCTATCGTTCAGGGCCCGGCTTCTGTCCCACTATAAATTCAACGTCCGACGGCACAAACGAGATTTTAGTTCCATCCGGTGTAAAGAAAGCTATAAAAGTTAAAGTTCATATAATAGGTCAATTTATCGTTCAGACAAGGTTCGTTTGTCAATTTAATATAGAGGGGCGTGTGACTCATGTCAACGCTCAACTCCTTGCTGACACGATTTACTGTGAAGCCGTTGAATTTACTTATACATCGCGTGCTCCAAATATTACCGCTTCCTTCGCTGTTATATGGGGAGGATCGAAACCTTTGGATAACCCTGATAACACTCACATTCTTATTTACCGTTGCAATGACATGGCAGATAACTGCGGCATGTGTCTCGCTCTTCCAGAGAAATTTGGATGTGGTTGGTGCCAAGGATCGGATAGATGCGAAGTTCAGGAACAATGTGGTGTTCCCAGTGTGTGGTTAAATCGTACCCAGACTTGCCCTAACCCAGAGATTCATTCTTTTCGGCCTCAGTTAGGCCCTTGGGACGGGGGCACTAATATCACTATAGAAGGGATTAACTTAGGTCGCAATATATCGGATATTTATAATGGTGTTACAATCGCAGGTATCAAATGTCAACCAATAATCGAACTCTACGTAAAAACGAAGCAAATTGTTTGTACTGTAGACGGACCGGGTGAAGAAGTGCCTCGAGACGGCCCCGTGGTCGTTCGAGTCGCAGATTATCGCGGGGAATCTAAACACCACTATGCATTTGTAAATCCAAAAATTAGATCTATTTCACCGAAATATGGTCCACAATCCGGAGGTACTAAACTGCGAATTACGGGAGAATATCTAAACGCAGGGAGTAACATTCAAGCATTTATAGACGACTTGCCGTGCGCCATACTGTCTGTATCGCACGATGAGGCCGTGTGTAGAACTAGTCATTCGTATCAAATTAAAATGGGTACATTGCGAATGCGTTTCGATAACGGTATGCGAACTTTAGAACAAGAAAAGTTTGAATATATGGATGATCCTATCGTTGCGACCGTCGAATCCGGCCCACCACTAACGACGCAAAGAAAACAACCCAAGGGTATTCCATCCGGTGGAATAAATATCAAAGTGACCGGACAGAATTTCAATACAATTCAGTTTCCTCAGATATACGTGTATCATGATAATCGACCGTATATTGCCCCTTGCAACAGAGTAGATTATCATCATCTCATTTGTGAATCTCCGGGAATAGAAAGCGCTGGTCTAAATCTAGATCCGGATAGACCTTTGGAATTAGAATACGGTTTCAATATGGACGACGTACAAAGTGTCCAAAATCTAACTAGCAAACGCGGCGAAGCATTCCTTCTTTACCCAGATCCTATTTACGAAAAATTCGACGAAGACGTAAAGTATTTTAAGTCTGAATATTTAACTATAAATGGTCAAAATCTAGATCGAGCATGTACTGAGTATGATGTAGAGGTTCATATAGGCGATAGCTTGTGTAACGTGACATCAATGTCGCGGCATCAATTGACTTGCCGCCCGCCTTCGCGAGATGAACTTCCAGACGGCGTAGATACACCTGAAGTTGTAGTCAGGGTCGGACGTGCGCTCACGTACAAGATTGGCAAATTATCTTATTCGTCGCAAGCTGGCCTACAAGCTGCCATAGGCAAGCCAGCTTTAATAGGCATTGGCGTCAGCGCCGGTATACTCCTTTTGATATTTTTCGGATTCTTAGTTATGTATAGGAGAAAATCAACTGAAAATATTAGGGTATTAAAAAATATGCAAGAGCAAATGGATATTCTAGAGTTAAGGGTAGCTGCCGAATGTAAAGAGGCGTTTGCAGAGTTGCAAACTGAAATGACCGATTTGACGGGAGACGTGACTGGCGGTATACCTTTCTTAGATTACCGTACGTATGCTATGAAAATATTGTTCCCTAACATTGACGACCATGCCGTCCTGCAATGGGAGCGCCCAGAGCTTATTAGAAAAGACAAAGGTCTCAGAATGTTTGGGCAATTAATTATGAATAAAACATTCCTTCTATTATTTATTCGTACTTTAGAAAGCAATAGATATTTTTCAATGCGCGATCGTGTTAATGTAGCTTCTCTTATTATGGTTACTCTTCAAAGTAAGATGGAATACTGTACTGATGTATTAAAGACATTATTAGCGGAGTTAATAGAAAAGTGTATGGAAGGAAAGAATCATCCCAAGTTGTTATTAAGACGTACCGAGAGCGTCGCTGAGAAAATGTTAAGTGCTTGGTTTACTTTCCTGTTGTATAAATTCCTTCGTGAGTGCGCTGGCGAACCGCTGTACCTGCTGTTTAGGTCGATGAAAGGTCAGGTAGACAAAGGGCCTGTAGACGCAATAACTTCCGAAGCACGATACTCCCTAAGTGAGGAGAAGCTCATTAGGCAGTCCATAGATTTCAAACCTATGACGGTCAGCGTGTCGATCTCTCAACAAACATTATTCGTTAGTGGTTTAGAGGCTACTACTGAAAACGTTCACGTAAAAGTTCTCGACTGTGATACGATAAGTCAAGTGAAAGAAAAGTGTTTAGATGCGATTTACCGTGCAACCCCGTACTCTCAAAGACCGAGCCGTGACGATCTTGATTTGGAGTGGCGCACGGGCGCCTGCGGAAGGTTGATCCTCTACGATGAGGATAGCACTACTAAATGCGAAGGCGAATGGCGCAAGCTCAATACTCTTAATCATTACCGCGTACCGGATGGTGCCTGTCTTAGTCTCGTTGCTAAACAAAGCTCCGTATACAATCTATCGAACATGGAGAAGAACGATAAGTCCCACACGTATGAAACTCTTAATCGCGGCAAATACGGTTCGGCTAGTCCACCAGCCAGCCCTCTCAAATACGAACATGGCGGTGGTTTCAAATATTGGCATTTAGTGCGCCACCACGACGATGACGCACGGAAAGAGGGAGAGCGTGGCAACAAAATGGTCTCAGAAATATATCTCACCCGTCTTCTCGCCACCAAGGGCACTCTGCAAAAGTTTGTCGATGATTTATTCGAGACTATATTTAGCACAGCGCACCGCGGCTCCGCGCTTCCTCTCGCTATAAAGTACATGTTCGACTTCCTCGACGATCAGGCGTTGCAGCACACAATCTCCGACCCGGAGGTTGTGCACACCTGGAAGAGTAATTCCCTGCCGCTTCGTTTCTGGGTCAATCTTATTAAGAATCCTAACTTTGTTTTTGACGTTCACAAGTCCAACACGGTAGATTCTTGCTTGTCAGTTATCGCTCAAACGTTTATGGACTCGTGCTCCACATCCGACCACATCCTCGGTAAAGACTCGCCGTCGTCCAAACTTCTTTACGCGAAAGACATACCGGTATACAAGGAGTGGGTGGAGCGTTATTATGCGGATATTAAGTTAATGCCAGCGATATCCGATCAGGATATGAACGCTATGCTCGCAGAGGAGTCGCGTCTCCACACTAAAGAGTTCAACACGAACTGTGCGCTGAACGAGCTGTACGCATATGCAGAGAGGTACAACGAACAGCTCACGGTGACCCTCGAGGAGGACGAGTTCTCGCAAAAGCAGCGGCTCGCGTATCGCCTCGAGCAGGTGCACGGGCTGATGTCGCACGACTATAACGTGTGATCGCCCGCGAGGGAGGCCCGTGACACCAACCCCACCGCCCTGTATATAAAGCCCCCGCACATATCTATGCTGGCAAATATTGTATATATTAGATAGTGTACAGTCATTAATATTGTAATTTTTGTATCATTTCTGCGGTCCGATGTCGTTTTTTAATTTTATATAATGAAATTTGTATTAATTTTACACGACGAGCTCGGCCGGACGCGGTCGTGCCACAGTAAGTAATAAAAATTGTGTATGTCTGTCTATGTGTGCTCGCGTCGTACGAGTTAATGTTACGTCGATCGGTGTAAAATGTGTGTCGCAAACGAAATCGCATGTGAGCTCGCCGGCGAGCGAGGCCGTCGCTCGCCGACGGGCGATTTTAAAATTTGTACTCACTACTTAACGAAATATCCGACAGTGATGCCCTAAACGATTCCAATAAATAAATATCGTCGAATATAAACATTTTGTTTGATTTTTCGGCGGTAGTGAGCAGCGCCATTGTCGCGCACGACGAAAGCCCCCGCGTCTCGGCAGCTGTCGGCAGGGTGAGCGCGGTACGGCCATGCCGCCTCGTCTCGCTAGCTCGCGGAACCCTTGTCGGTCGCGTCACTCAACTGTGGTGTCCAGCACGTCACATCTCATATCACCAATCATGTGTATGTCGTTGCGTTGAGCACGTCGCCGGCCCACGAGGGTTGTTCGCGCGCCGCGCGGCGAGACGGTCATGGATGAACCTACGCGGCCCTGCTGTTTCAGCCGGTACGTGCGGATCGTGGCAAGATCGATATTCGCGGGCGTTAACAACCTATACTGCATCCCCGCTTACGTGGTGTGGATGATGGCGCTGCGCCTCATCAGACCCTTGTTCGCCCCCCTCTATTGGAAGATCGAAGGACTAATGTATCACTGGCTGCTGGCGATGGTCTCCATGTGGTCCTGGACGGCTGGATATGAAAGTAAGTCAGTTTTGTTATTCGGAGATGGCGCGTCAAATATCACACAGTTACCAACCGGCTAATGTTCGGTTCTATATTATGCCTTTTGGTGGAAGTAACTATGCTCAATTTTGAATGGTGTTATTGGCATCTGTGTGGTAATGTCCAGATTGTGTTTAAAGATAAGTAAAAAGCGTAGAAGGCTTAAAACTTTTACCATTGTTCTTTATGGACCGCATTGTTGGATGGACGTATGCACAAGAGTATTGTCACATGGCGCGCCTCTCATAATACATAGCATAAACGAGCTCTGCAAATTACCGTACCTACATGTAAGATAATTACCTAAATGTTGCTACAATGGATAATATGTATACGGAATAACATTTTGATACGCATTAGTAAATTCCGCTTGCATTATGTATGACTATACTTTCAAGGAACTTATTAAATCAGTGGTAACTCGCCGGATGTAAATGCAATGTAGATACTGATGTAAAGAAACCGGATGTCTACCTATTAAAACAATGAACCTCAACCGAGCTCAATGGAAGCTTGGATCAAGTACACTTATTCAAGAACGGTTGCTGCTGTTACAAAGGTAAGGTATTTTATGATACTGGATACTGTTTTATTAGTTCAAAATTTGAACAAATCGACATCTAAGTAAATGCCAACTACCATGAAGTCATTATTGAATCAACAAGTCTTTACTAAGCTGTTTATGTCAACTGTCTCACATACTGGATTAATTTATAACGTCTGGCCTTCATTAATGATAAATAGATAAAATACTTATTAAACACCAATACGACAAATTCGAAGTTTATAGCAATAGTTTTTAACTACGCTATCTTATCTTTAGATTCCTGATATCGTTTAGGAAATATTCAAGAATGCTTCTGTGACCACTTAAAATTTGGCTGAGCAAACGTTATCGTATATTATTATTATTAGGTGTTACGAACGCCTTGACAGAATATGTCTGTAGTGTGCTTGTGATTCACTGAATCAGGTGACACGTCAGGGCCACAAGCTGTTTGCAAGGTGACGTAATACTCGGCATCTACAGAAAACACTACGTAATCCGTTAAATTGCCTGTAGATGTGAACTGGCTCCATTCACGCGACTGCAAGCTAATCGTGTATAAAAGTGGGCTACCGACCGGCGGCCACGTCTGGCGACAGCTAAACGGATTACCAGCCAATCATTTCTAGATAATACCAGGCGTCCGTCACTCGCTCAAGGCCACGCGTTTTATGCCTACCGCTTCGCGTATCGTCGACGATACAACGAACACCGGGCTGTCGCGCGCCCGGCTGAGTGCTCGCGCGTCACGACGGGTACAGCGCTGACTATCAAAATGCCGAAACCACGTAATTATTGCGTGATTATTGTGCAATTCCCCTGTTTCCCAATTCTCCTGTTTCCCTTTTAATTATTTATTAAAATTATTCACGCGGTTTTGGATATTTTCGACACTAAAATATAATAATCGGGAATTCAAGGAACGAAAAATATGCATCAGTCATTTTATTAAAAGAAAAAATATTTGATCAACAAATAAAAAAAATATTGTTTTTCTAAATCATTCTTTTTATTACCATTATCATCATACGTATATATAACCCTAGCAGATTTGCTGGACGACACGCACACACGTTAGTCGCGCGGCGGGCAAAAGAATCTCAACTCTATTTGTGCGTACTTATAGTACATTTCTCCTCGCTGCAAACAGCTGGTATTATTATTATGATTTTGTAGGCTATTATAGCGTAGGTTTTTTCGTTTTTGTATTGGAGTGAAGTATCTGTTACGTAGTAACTATTTATTAATCTGTGATAATACGCCTATGCAATATGTTACTCACTATAACAAATTAAGTTTCGCATGTGTGCGACTGCGTCAGCTAAGTAATTGATTTTCGAATGAACAATAGTGTTTCGAAACGTTCTGGTTGCGAGTGGTCGGAGACCGGTCGTGGATGGCGCGCGCTGTATTGACCTTATGCGGCTGCGTAGTTTATGCGCGGCCGCCTGAGGACGGTCGATGACCGCCGCCGCCCGCGCGCAGCCCCCGCTCTAGGAATGCTACCTCTCCCCCCACGTCATGTCACGTTGCATTTCGAGTGGCGAATTTGCATGTTGTTGTCGAGTCAGCGCGCTCACGATCGACATTTCAAGTGTTCAAGATTTTACACGTGGTGAAAGCACGTGAAAGCACAATCCCGGATCGTTTTTCACGAAGCGGTCAACCGATTTAGATCATCACTTGATACAGTTTTAGATTGATGGTTTTGTAAGAACTGGTAGATTTGTTTAGCGCGCTTTCGCTTCTGAGTCATTCAAAGGGGATCGCTGGATAGTTTCATAATTTAAATAGTAGGGTTTCCACTGAAGCTGGAATGTTTATAATGTAGTATATTTATCTCTACACACAAACTTCAGAACGGTTCTTACCCTTATTAATTCAAGCCTGTAAACTCATCCTGACACATCGCCGGCCCATTCAAATTCCGTTCACACCAGACCTCCTAAGATTAATTAACATTGAAAGACGTAAGTAACACAGACAAATGATATTCAGGCGGTGTCCACCTACAATCATTATTGGTGGATTGCGTAGTAGAATCATTGTCGGAGCTATAAATTCCTTTTTGTACATCCTTCGATTGTGGCGGTTCGTGTTTCAAATTGAGACCTTCCTGTGTATAAATCAGACAGCGGGTGCGCGCGACAAAGATCTCGATGAGAAAAGGTCCCTAACATGGCGAAAATTACGCTTATTGAGAATGAGGCCACAACGCCAGATGTGCTCGTGAAACTGGATTCGTTAACTATTACAAGCATCTGCAAACCTGTATTTTATATATGGCTGTATTTTATAGCTACAATGTTAATGATATATTTCACGTCAGTAATTAAGAACTTATATAATGTTCAGGGTAGTTCATTTGATAAAACCCATGATCTATTTGCTTTTTACAAACTAGTATATTTCAAATACGTTAACATATTCAACTAAACTAATAACACAACAAAATACTAACAGTCTTTATTTTAATAGGACACAAGTTGTGGATTATTCTTAGTAACTAATTACATTAGCATCGGCATTGGATTTGCGATTAGCTGGGCTAATATCCGCGATCGACTAGACAGCGACCTCTTTGTCTACTATACCACATAATTATGTACCTATGTAATACGTACCTACTAAGATTTTATTATGACTTAATTAATTCAATTCTATATTTTTTTATTTCTTACCATGATTGTAGCTTAGTCACACACTTTTACTTACTCACTTCATACAAACTGTATTCTGTCTCGTATTTTCATAATTCCAATGATTTCGATTTTATTGTCTGGACTTATCTCACTATACAGCATTTCTATGCCTACTGCTGGGTTTTTAGGTTTGGGAGCTGTAAATTACCAATAGGCGTGATTGACACTGCCATAATTATGGTAATGTGTAGAAATATTTTCTTTGCTATGGTAGTGATTCTCTATTCCATAATATAACGACCAAATCGAATGGTCTTTGATCTTTACATATCAAACCAGGACTATGTTATAACTTTGATTTAACTTGCTGTGGAAATTTGGCAAATTAGGTATATACAAAAGTCGTCAACATAACACTGAATAACAAAATTAAAGTGTGCCGGCTGTAGAACTGATGACAGTTAGGATAGATGGGTTATTAAGTGGAGGCCCCGATTCGGCAAACGTAAAGTAGGATTCCCTCAGGTAAGGTGAAGCGACGATCTTCGCAAGGTGGGCTGGAAGCAGATGGGTGAAAGTTGCCGAAAATCGAGAGAAAAGAGACAGGCCTGCTAGAAGAAGAGTCGACTGCTTTAGCCTGATGAAAAAAATTAAACTGATGTTGATGAAAGATTTATCCTATTTAGATACTAAACCCATTTTTCCAACAACGAAATATTTTGCTAATTATTGTTTGACAATAGAGTTCGCGTGATTTTGAAAGACAATTCAGATGAATTGTTGGAAATAGCCGTGACCATCATGAAAACATAACCGGTATGACATTGGTTCAGTCACACGTCAAAATAACAATGGTCTTGCGGAAAGTGACGTCATTTCCTCGTTATATCACTTTTGTTCCAAAATTCACAGTGAAAATATTTCAGAAGGTACAATTAATAGGGTATTACACTCTTTTTTTTTAAGTATTTCAAATAACTCCTACAGTACTAAGAAACCACTAAAAAAAATCCTAAATTTTTATTTAAGCGCTAAGTACCCTAAAAACGCTTTTAAAAATTGTTGTTTCAAATTTCGCGCGGAAATTTCCAAAAACGAAAAACGCCGTGGGCGTGGTTTTGCTTTGGCGATATGACGTCCTTACGTCATGTAAATAAACAAACGCGCTGTGACACTTTACATATTTTTTATTGTTTTTATCTCAAAAATTAGTTACTGTTCGACTTACCGTTGGTGTGCGTTTCGGAATGCAAGAACACAAGTGTGAAAACATCGGAATAATTGTGAATTCTAGTGTTAACTGATTCAAATTTAAGAAAAACTTTGTTAAAAGTTGTGGGAAGAGTATTCCAACTATTACACCATAAAAACCCGTTTGTACCGTTTGTACTGTTGTTGTAAATATCACTTTGATGTAAGTACACATGTGCATTAGCCATCTAAAATATCTTTCACAATAATTTATAATAAAGATCGTATTAGGAGGTTATAAATAAAACAAATAGTGACGTCTAGTTGACACTGTTGACAGTCGACAGCTGTCACTGTCTATGGTCTGTATTTCGGTGTGTTCAAGAACAGGTAAAAAAAACTGAAAACTTTGAATTGAATTAAAAAAAATATTTTTTAGTTTTATGAACTAAAACTAACACTGTTCGGCTGCTTTTTGCTTAAGCTACCTCAATAATATATTTTTATATTTTTTCTCTTATACAGTGTAATACCCTATTATTATCTATCTGTTAGTTGTAAATACGCATTTGAAGTACTTAAAGAATATTATACGCTATTTGATTGATTTTTATTGTTGTGAATTAACTAAAAATATACTAATTAATTACTTTTATGTACCAACTTTGTTATCTTATTCAAACAGGTAGGTCTACGTACCGACTGTCTACTATTTTTGCCCCAAAAATTCCATAGTATGTACACTTATAGAAATTCCTTCATTAAAATAGATGGGTCGACTTTTTTGTTAACTTTTACTTTAACGCAATTGTCATACGAAAACCGTGTAATCAGGCAGTAAGTACTTGTCTATGAGTTGTGATTGATATTATAAATTTTAAAGAACCTAAGTTGTGTAGTTAAATGAATATCATTTTGCAGAAGTTAACTAAGATTAATCGCTTTTTGTTCACATTTGACCAAGTAGCATGTGGAGTATGGCGGACCAGGGTGTATGAATTCTCTGAAGCGAGCAAGGCATATTCTATACCCGGTATCTAAACCTAACTTTTGGCTCAGGAGGTATGTTACTGTACTTTCTGAATCTATCTGCTCGTTTTGTACTTTTCAGTTGTATTTATTTACAATTATTATTGTGTAGGTGTTTAATGACATACTTATAGACAACATGTATACATACAATTTCCAGAGAGGGGGCAGCTGCCCTCTGCCCCCCTTCGTATGCCCATGTCTCACACCATTCTTAACATTTCACAATCGCCAGCTGATAATAGCACCAGACGAACAAGACGTAAAATCTAATTTTAGATGTATTATTTTTCCATCACGCGTGATTCATGCATCCTGCATAAGCGCCATTGATCGGCCAGTAAAGTACGATTGTGTATGTATATTTTTATTTAAATATCTGATTCAGTTTCCGGTCACTCCATGACGCCATTTTATTATAGACTTTATTTGCCCGTTAATGGTTGAAAACTTGTTCGGTTTCCGTCTAATGCGGAAAGTTGGCCTGGAACCGTTAGTTATTTACCATTAAAGTGTACCTATAGGTAACTGTATGGGCAGTCTAGCCTTATACATAAAAAGCTCGCTAATCGTTACTAATGTTTTCTATGGGGATACTTTTGAGATATCGTGATTTCTTCGGTCTTTGGCCGTCTATCTATCTCGCCATTAAACAGACTTATTATGAACTAGCTTTTGCCCGCGACTTCGTCCGCTGGAATAATAGTTCCCGTTCCCGTGGGATTTCCAGGATGAAAATTATCTATGTCCTTTCTCGGGTCCCGGACAATATCTGTAGCTTTCATTCAAATCGGTTCAGTGGTTTAGGCGTTAAGAAAAGACAGACAGACAAGAGTTACTTTCGCATTTATAATATTAGTACGGATTTCAAATGTCACTTCTAATTACGTGCAACATGACTAGGATTCGAACCACTGCCTTATAAATGTGAGGCGTTTCTCCTCACTACTGGACCATCAGTTATCATTACATTGATATTAGGTACTTACCTATTTGCCTACTTACAATAAATTAAAAATATGTTTTATTATGTCCGATAAGGCTTCTTCCAGCAGTTCTCTCTTATCACGTCCTGATAACGTCATCGTAGTAGTCGGGAATATCAATTGGTCATGTTTTTTACTGTTATCATTTCTGCTTATCGTGAGGGAAAAATATATGTAGGTGTAATAATGTGAATAATAATTAGTTAAATAATGAGATGGGTCAGGCCCTATAGTACTTTATGGCTTTCTTAGGTTTAAATTTTTTCTTTTTAATTTCTAAACCCGGAGTTGCTCACCTTTTTCTCCTGTCTCAGTCTCCTATTTTCATTACTTTTAAAGTGTCCAGGTACTCTGCTTATTTCAATCAGGTTGAATCTACCATGATTTTGTGTTATAAATTCAAGTCACTTGTTTTTACAAATAACCTGATAACTATTCTGTGAGCACAACCTTTGTATTCAGATTGAATGTAAAAGAATTGTACAAGTTTTATGACTTCTTGTAAGGGACAGGGACTGCTTTTCCTTAATACAGGTTATTCTATTACCTAGCTAGGACTAGGAGCAGAACTGCACCCACCAGATTGGATTTGAAATGGTACAAACCAATATGTTTAAGTCTGTGTATGCCTCATGTACTACAATCCCTTTAATGAAATAAATACATTTATTATGATTTATTTAGCAGTAAAATTAAACACTTTGATGGATATGACATGTTTATTTATAACATTCACTTTTCGGCATGCACTCAAAAATCACAGGACATCATTTCCGAACGGAACGAAACGCAAGGGTTTGTTTCCGTAGTACCTTCATTTCAACTACCGCTGTGCGTCTACATTATTTCTCGTTTCCCTCTGCATCAACAGAGATGAGAAACTGTATTATTTCCTGCAATTACATTTACAACGGAGATGCAATCCAGATCGGTTTCCGTTCAGAAACGTAGATAAAACTGGCGAGTAGAGCCGTGCGCGTTATACACGCGTCCTCGTTCTAAAACAGTCGTTTCTCTGCGTCAAGGACATTCGCGTTGTGTAGGTACACGTACTGAGAGATCGTGACAATTCGTGATAGCGACTTTTCTCAATTGAAACAAGTGTGTCGTTCCGTATATTACCGCGCAAACGGTCTTCATTCGTACCCAACAATGCATGTGCTGTAAACACGTTTTGTGGTTTTATATACGTCTCTTGGTACGCGGGTAACTACGGAGGTACAAAGAACTGGTTTTCGCCGCGGTTTATGGACCATCTTTCAGTGAGGTTTGAGTACAAGTCGACTAATTTTAGAGTAGAGACGCCCAATCGACGTTTAATGAGCACTTAACTTTGACTTTGAATGCCGAAGTTCCTGTTACTTTTAAGTTTAATTAGTGACGGATGCCACTAAGTTTTTACTCACGTTAATTTATTACTTCTTTATTCTGTACAAGACATCCGTACTTACTCATTTTGTTATCATAATCGTGTCTGAGTAACAAACAGCGATAAGAAAAACACACCTGTTAATTAGGTCCACTGATTTATCATCCTGAGTACTCATAACAGTAAAATTTATATAGCTCTCTATCCGCCAAGAACATTTTCCATTATGTATTAAAAACTTACTTTGCTAGAAGCTATGTAAATATAAACTCCCATACAAAGTAAAAGGAATCTTTTATTTTCTCTCTCTCTGTTTGGAAAACGTATCGTACAGCATCAGTTTCAATATAAAACTCGACATCAAACGTTAACTTGAGACATGTGTGTACATTAGTACACCACAAAAGCACTAGAGCAGAGCGAGTTCTTGCAATAAAACCACATTGGCCGTGTGTTGTTGTCTGTCCGACTTTCTAACCAATAGGAGAACGCATATTGAAGTGTGCGTATTCGTATATGTATTGGGACCATTGTTTGGCCTGGTGTAGTATCAGTATGGTATGTCGGATCATGTTTTTTAAGCTTACAAAGATGTACTACGACATTTTTGAATAAAGCGAAAGTGTGAAGGGCTGCGTGGCCAAATAAGGAAAGTCCCAATATGGGTGTGGAGTTCCGAAACCGGTTGTATGCATTATGACGAAATTATTAACTCGGGCATATTAGGTCATTTTTAAATCCTGTAAATTAGTCGAGTGAGCATTAAGGAACTATGAAAATACCATCTGGATATATTCGGAGAACTTCTACAAAGTCCTCAGTCTCCTTTGCGAATCTAGGTCATGTCAAACAGACTTGATTAGTACCTGATATCTATCTGGCCATTTATGCATTAAAATTCGCATAAATACATATACTAATTAAAACAAGTGGGTTGGACACGCCAGAAAACTATTTGAAATTCAACACTTCAATCGTTTTCGATAGAACGATACTTGAAATTATTTGACTACCAACGCATCCAAATTTTCGTTCAAAATCCCGTTCAATATGGCGGTAATTATTTCCCGAGCTCCAAGCGTTTTAACAGGAATTCCAAGCATTAAACATTCAAACTAAAATCCGCTTCATAAATACGGGTCTTATCCTAATACCCTTTCATTATAATTGTTTGCGTTTGTATTACTCAGAAGTGACGAAAAGGGTATGAAATTAATTGGTAAAGCCTGACTCATTTCACAACAGATTTCTTTAGACGTTTAGATGAAGTCAGGGTTACTTACTTCTGTCAGACTAAAGACAAGTTTGTGAAGAGTAATACGAATATTTTTGAAAATGATAACTTTAATATTAATTATTGTGTTTGCAAAATCTTTTATGAAAAAGTAAATAAAAGCAAAATTTTAGATCCTGCCAATGTCCAATACGAGACTGACGCCTACCCCTAGCTCTAAGCAGACGACCCACTGACTACTAGCTTACTAGTGGACATTCGCGATAAAAGTTGAAAAAAGAAAACTATTAACTAGAGTCATCGATTCAAATAGAAGAGACAAATTAAAACAAAAAGCTAATGGCATTCCTACATTCAAATCCTCAGAATAGTCTGATCAAATTATTCATCTGAGCAAATTTGACCTACATCTCGGTAGCCCTGTGGCAACTTAGTATCAATCGGTCCCTAGTTCTTTTCTGGGGCCAGCAGAAAAAGTAGTAAGCTTGGGTTTCTTTTTGTGACACGATGATTGGTAATGTACTAAAAATCTCATACAAATAGATGAAAAACGAGTACAAGAAATGCGCGCTGCATTTATCATTCTGCACGCTGTAATGTAATTTTCGTCTCTGAGTCCAAAGTATTTTAGTTCATTATCAAGTAACAAATGAGCGTTTTGCTGCTTTGCGCGTTAGTCAACAACTTAGTCGTCACCACGTGTTCATAGCCTATATTTGCTTTACTTGGAAATAAGGAAATACCGATTGAGTTTGCTTCCTTTGATCGTGAATAAACGTGTTTGTTTATTTTAGTTTGCACTTGTAGCCTGTAGTATAAATAAGACTTAATTGTATTTCACCTTTAGCTCTAAATAACGGACTGTTTTCAAACGTACACCTAGTTGCTAAATTGTAGATTGAATGCAATTCTATTGTAGTTTATGTAACTGTGTCGAAACTTCTAGCCAAAGAGCTGTTGACGCACAGTTGAAGGATATGACGCGTAGTTGGTTGGTAGTTTGAAAGCGTATGTCGACTGCACAATAACTACGCCCCTACTGCATTTTTTCAGCTATTGTCCAGTTCGTAGAGATGATTTAAACTACAACCAGCTGCGGTTTTGTTCAGAGTCTTAAAATTAACTTGCACGAATAGATATAACACTTACTTAAGACTATCAATAAGAATTATAGAAAGTTAAGGAAATCCTTCCAACTTAAAAAATAAAAATAAACTTATTCAAAATGCATGTTTTATTTTTTTAACACCATCCTAAATCTGACATATGGTTGAAATAACTTACCTATTTCTTTTCTCAACTTAAAATCAACTTGATTGTGTGGAGTTCACTATAGTTCAAGTATAGGAATTTGAACCTTTCAACCTCACGACACGACGCCCCAATGGTTCATGATTCCTGATTCCTAGAATAGCTGATTGTGGCTATAAATCTTTATAACTCTGTACATATTTTAAGGGTGTGAGAAAATTTGTAGCTGTTACACCTCAGTTTGTATCAAGTTCATAAAACCATTGGAATAGAAGGATAGAGCATTAACAAATAACTGGTTCTATAAAAAAACCAAGATCAGTTTTTCACACAATCATATTTCAAGTATTTGTGGACTTAAAATCCTTTGATTAGCTTGGCTTTTCGAAAATAAATTCAAATAGAAGTCCAAGCCTTGTAAGTCCGGAAGATTCACATGGTCTAAGTCATTTAAGTTTAAGTGATCCACCTAGGCTCTAGCTAGGCATCCACCAAATTTGGAAGAAGCCAGTTTGAGATGGAGCTGCCATCAATGCACGGCCGGAGAGCAGATAAAGAAACCTGGACGGTAGGTACATTTTCATATATCTTTTACGTAGATTTTTACCCAGATTTTTTACCCAGGTCTTGTACAAGGGCATCTGTACCATCAGAGCGATTCATACAAGAGTATGTACTCTAACCATCATGTTCTGAGATGTTGTAATATAAAATATCTCGTTTAAAAAAAAAAAGAAAATGTTTTGAAGTTAAATTTTACTGTAAGTTGTTTTACAAGAAACTACATTTCGTCGACTTTTTTGTCCATTGTTCTCCATACAAAACCACCTTTAAAAATAAACGATTAGATCCAATTCTTTTACCTGTAAACGACATTTAAAAGTGCCTTTTAATGGTCTAATGGAAATAAAACCATTTGACTTTGACCTGACTTTGGTGCAGTCTTGGTAATTCCAAGTGTCCCAGCAAATACACTTTTTAACTTACAAGTTATTTGTTAACACAGATACTTTGTGAAAGAATTTGTATGTCATTTCTTTACATATTTACTTTGAAAGTTTGAACTGCGTTGACTGTAAGGCTGATATAACACGAGAGGTCAATACAGTCTATTTTGTTGACATGATGGACAAACGCATTGTTGGAAATGGTACTAATGCAATTATCGAAATAGAGATGTATTTAGGTTTGCCTACGATTATTGTGTACTGAACGTTTGAATACAATTAGCTCTTTAAATATTCATAGAATGTACATTTGAATGGTTATTTTGGTGTTGTTTCGAAATATGAGATCTAAATTTGATGGGGTTGGCGCTAATATCAATCAAATATATCTCCTGTGTTATTAAGATAGTACCTAAGTAGATATATTTAATTTCACTATCGAATCAAACTAAGACTTAATTTGAACACTGATCAACTTGCGTTTTTTTCTGTTTTTTCAATCCGCCACCGTTCTTTTTTAATTAATCCATTGAACACACGTCATTCGAGACACAATAGAAATACAATAGCAGCGCGACAGCCGGCTGTCGCTTGGTCGTTGAATGATTAAATTCGTTGCGGGGACTCGGAAGGTTGAATCGTTTCTCCAGGACTCGCTCAGTTTCATTGCTTAGTGGTTGAGAATTTTGTGACGGGCTTATTTACGAGCATTCTAGCATCATTGTGCTTAAGCATCATTGTGCTTAGTTCTCTCACTCACTGACGTACAGATGTCAAAACATCAAGCTACTGCAATCAGTCAAATTTTTTTAACAGATTCTCAACTTTATCTAAAAAGTATTAGATAAGAAGTTGATTGGGAGACTTTGACAAGAGTGGCTGGAGGTGATGGATTTGGGCGAATTTGAACTGTTAGATATTAGAAGATTACTTCTGATGAAGAAGCGCCTTTAATACTTTTCTCAACGATCAATAGGTATTGTATAAAGCCGCGAAGCGTGACTACGAATGCTTTAAAGGGCTTATAGGTGCTGTAACTAATATAACAATGCCTAGTGCGAAACGGACCGTGACTGCGAAGTGGTGTACCTACGTATTTTAATTGGAATTCCTTTACTCTTGTTTACTTTCACTATCCTTTGTCGTAGCTTGTTATAATATTCTATGTGTGTTGAGTTGAGATTCTTTTGCCGCTAAGGGTAGATGAATCAGTTTCCTGCCTTGCAGCTTTGTCTCATTTTACTTTGAGTCGGTGGAACACGTTTTCTTCTTCATCTGCGACCGGTCAAGAGTAAGTACCGTGATTCATAAGTGGATTTACAGTCGTCTCGATTTTGGCATGTCCAAGCCAGCCCACAATGTCAAATCTTTAATTACAAATGATTTCCTCTATGGCTTCTCAAAATGTTCGGTTCACCGAATCAATTATTCCAGTTGATTTTAAACTTATTCAACTTCTAAGTTTATTTAAGTCATTTCTTCATTACCATTATTTTAAATATTTACTTGTTTCAATATTAAAGGTTTTTAAACCTTTGCATTTTACTTGGGTTTATTTAGGTTATTAGTCATTGCGTTTCATTGAAAACTAAGTTCACTCATGTTTCCGATGATTTTACTCATCCATATTAAAACTGGTTTTCGAAACTAGAATATTTAACTTTAATTTTAATCTTGTTGATTACGTACCGCGTAATGTAAATTATGTAAATGTATTTGGTTTCTACTAATTATTTTTGAATTATTTAAAATCTTGACCTTTTAATTGGTGGATTGAAATTCAGGTAAAAAAATGGGAAGTTGTAGAAATATTTCGTTACCGTGTTTCGTTCGTTACCCGAAGTCTATCGAGTTGATGTATCGAAATTGAGCCTTTTGATAAATACACAACGTTTTAAAAGTACTTACTTCCATAATGTATCTAACTAACTTATTTATCTAAGTTGCCTTTACCTTTTAAATCGACAACATAACTGGTATTGACACCCACTTTCTGCGAATTCTCTCAGTCCTGTCAGCACAGTTGATACTTCTATCCGCGATAGCAACAGAGCCTACCCTTTAAATACCCAACCGTCTCATATCTCTTTGAAACTCAATGCAAACATTCGGGTTTCCAAACTGTATATCTTTCAACATTAGGGCTGCAGTCCATAGCACGTTATTTACAATTACTGTCAGTTTGTTTATTGTTGCCATGCCAGACTTCTCTAGATCTGTACCATGACATTTCACGAACATCTTGGAGGTACCATCTGTTCTATAAATAGAAGCTCCTTCATCCTTGGTCCTTCTTAGTCTTGACTTTCTTAGTTTTTTCTTTGTTTTATTTTCGACGTCTTGTGAATTTGCGTCCCTACTTAGTTGATTGTCTTGGGAGGTCGTCATTTACACAAGTTACCTATTTGGTTTTATTAAATGACTCGATCACCTAAGTGCATCTGTTTTTGTCACTGTGTTCTATGATACTCGTTGGAGGACAATCCTTTTGATACTTTGTTATATTATTCTAGCAATGGCGGTTCTTGACAGACTTACAGGTATAATTACGCCAAATGCCTTTTCTAATTTCCACGGAAACACAGAAATAAAATATTTTGTTAAAGTTATTTAATTTAATGTATCTCTACCAAATTTTAGTTAGCTTGCATACTCGGTATGCTCATTATCATGCAAAAACCTTTTGCGTTTGTTATAGTAGTTAGAATCTGTTGCATCGTAAGAACATTGATAACATATGCTGAATGAGTTTATCAATGGCTACTTGTGATCTTGCCAAATTGCTTCGGTCCGTTAACTTCGAACGAAGCTACGGTTTCTATAAATAGATCCACTTCGGATCTTTTGACGTTTGATTCACATGCAGGCTGGGGGTCGTGCACTTTAACTTGACATTTCTTTTTGCTCATATTCAACGTCCGTTGGGAGTTGAGTGGCTTTGATATTTTCCTCTCTTTCAAGTAGACTGGATCTCTTTCATATCGTTTAAGAAAAACTTTAATTTGATACCCGTGACATTATCTGCACAGTGATATATGTTTTTCTTGATTCTCCAACTTATTTTATGTCTTGAGATATTACAGTTAGGCGTCAAAATTTAACCAAACAGAAATATTTTACTTTTAAAACGTTCGAGTCTTCATTTCGATAATCATTAATCTCTAAAGAAAACCTTACTAAGTTCAGTATTTTTTGTGAACTTTATCTTGAGGTTTTTTCTCTAAAGAAAATACTGGACGCGTTCACTTCACTTTCGAATTTAAATGTGACTTGTGGGAGTTACTTGAAGTTTAATTTAACGTGTTGTTAAATTGTCTTTTGATACAGTCATGGTAAATATTATTTCAATGAGTAAGTAAGGCGAGTATGATTAGTTCCTTCTGGTATAGGTCACTTATAGTGTTTCGCGACTGAATATGTAATTAAGTCTGAATCATTAGTATTTCTTCGAAGCCTACAAAGCGTTAGGTTTTGCCTAAGACTTTATTCCTGGAGAAGACAGTTTCTTAATGTTATCGTTTTCTATAAGTGAAAGATATTTTGCAATCGGATCACTTCTTTTAGATTTGACCAAATATACGAACCATTTTTTCCATTTCTTTATATTGACAGAGTCAGCTATAGATGTCCCTAAAGACAACTTGGAATGGTAGAAACTATTGTATTAAAAAGTTAGTTGATATTCGTTCCACGGTGGAGGTTTTAAGTTACAACAACTTTTTAATACCTTACACCCTTGAAGATATACTGTGTTTCTACCTTCCACAATATTGGTTGATTAATGTGTCCTATTTATCAGTTAAAAACATTCATTCTCAGAATTGGCTCTTCAGCATAAATGACAAAATAAAATAAAGATATATTTGTCATTTATGTTAGTTATACTTTTATAATGTTCTCCAGACCAAATTTAATTAAACAATATCAAGAATCTCCAAACTCAGCTTATTTGAAAAGTTAATAAGCTATGTACGCAAAACCACTCACCACTATGACATAGCAATCTAACACGACAAACATAAGAATAGCCAAATTAAGACCGTACAAAGACATGGGTATATAAATAAACGTTTATTAGCATTGAATGGCTTTATCGAGCACTAGACAGAATACAAACAATCACCAATAAAACATTCACTAACACAAGCGGCTATTAAGGCCGACCAAAAAGTTCAAAACTAACCGATCAATCATTATCGTCTGCAACACCAGGCTCAAAGCTCATCGTCACATGGTAGAAAAAAAAAAAGAAAAAAAAAGTTAAAAGCTCTCGAGGATCGGATTCCCGAAGCAACCGGTTTCGAGTCTCACGAACCTTGAATGAACGTACGAAAGCATTCGATGGCGGCCCCAAAGGTTATGAATTTGAATTTCGAACGTTTTTTTAAACTTTTGACTCTTTTTCTAGAAAGGAACAACTTTTGGTTAAGTTGGTAGACATTATTTGCTCGGGACTTAATACGTGTGACACGACTGTTCAAAGTTTGTACGCAATTAGTGCTTCAAGTTTTAATGTTCATCGTTACAAAGTTAGAAGTTTAATCTCGACTGGATCTAGATATTTCGGCTTTATTTAGTCACAGAATGCTAACATGACACTTTAACTTTCTCACTAAAATGACGCACTAAAACGTAATGATCAGAAGGCCAGTTTCCGTTACTTAATGCATTCAAAATGTAGTCAAAATTCTTCGTGACAATCAATATCGTTCATTTTGCAAAAATATAGGAATCTTAAAAGAATTACAAATTGGAAATTGATTGTTGTCTTGTGTCAGTAGAGTTAGGAACACTTCCTTGGTCACTTCATTACTTCTGATATTTAAATTAAAACAAGATATACCTCTCTATCTTCATCAGATTTTATGTATTCTTCTATGTAATTAAAGAAAAGGAATACGATATCTTCATTAATGTTTCTAATATTCCTTCATCCTTCTTCCTTATTTCATTAACTACAGATACCGACCTACCCTCAGCTTCAGATAAAGAGATTGTGACCTTTCATAGAGCAACTTAATTGCCTTTCTTATCTCCCTTCAGCGTTATCTCTGAAGGTTAATAGCCAACGATAAAGTGTCTTGTAATTTGTAACAGAAGGCAGTTACTAGCTGTGCGTGCTTTTAATAGAAACAATGTCTTTAAGTATTTAGGGCCTTTAGGGTTTGTCGTTTGAGTTTTATTCGTTCTAAGTTTTCGTTTTTGTCTGTTGACAGTTCAAAAATCTTAGGTTGATTAGTTTTTGCTATTCAGTTAAAGTTACAGAGATTGCACAATGCGATGCAAACTTACAACACCATTTTAATATCGCATTCCTACATTTACGTTGCAGTTTTGTATCGCTTTTGCGCGTACTTCCGGCTAAAATTAGCCGCATTTCTGCAATTAAATTAACATTCGGAATAAAATAGCTGTAGCTCTTAGGCAACCCAATAAATGTGGTTTTGAGGTAAGGCAGCTATGTATTTATCTATAAGTTGTCCGCGGTTTTCCTCGCGTGGATACTTTTGAGAACGCATTTTAACCAATGACGAAATATACAATACTCTCAGTAGCCCGTTGCAAATTAGTCTTTCGACGGCCCTCGCAGCCGCTTAAAAATGCTCTTTGTGTGAATTCATTGGTCCCAGGTCCCAGTGAATTCGCCACTGGCTTGCAAGTTTTCGGGGCCTCTTAAGCTGCCATTTCATGCTACGCTAATGATTCTAACATTAATTTCAACCTGTCAAAATAACTCTATTTTACCTTTATTTTGTGACACTGATTGTCGCTGAGATGGCAGTTGAGATTGTGACTACTTTTATTTACGAGAATTGGCCTTTAGATATCTTTCTTTAGATCTCAAAGTTTTTTATAACATTTAAAATGCTGTTACCAGCATAAACGGGCATTGGATATCGAGTTTCTTATCATTCCAATAAGGTGTTTGTATGACTAAACCGATAAGCCGATATCTCGCAATTTTATCGATAAAATTGCTAATTCTTATCTCTTTACGACAGGTTTTCCAATAAGGAGGTCACTGAGTATCTTTTTATAAATATCTTAAGTTGAATTTGATCTTCGTTTCTGTTTTGTTTTTCTACGCATAACCAGTTTCATCGCTAGCTTGATAATATGTACCTACGTGTGTTGCATAATTAATCGGCCTTTTTAATTCTATAGTCTGGCAAATGCATCTTCATACAGAGAATTATAAGCACGAGTATAGATCACCACGCTTGCTCAAGGCGCATTATTTCAAAGTTTACTCCGTATTACGTTTTCCTTAACTGATGATGACATACTAAACTGAAACATACTTTCAGCTCTTGCTGATATTCTGTAAAAATTAGGAAGAGTTTTCGATTACGTGGGTTTCATTAGGTGAGTCCTTGAACAATTTCATCTCTAGTATCAAGTGGAACGACAGTTTACTTCAAACTCACTTCACATTTACAAAATAGGCAGTTGATATCAATTTTCCGATTGTTATCTTAAAGTGCGGCACGTGATGGTTTCACGTATTTACGATAATACTTATTGTATCGCGTGTAGTTAAACGGCCCATTTGAAAAGAAAAATAACATGAATACAAAATGTCGTTTTCTGATGCAATACTTTAAAGAATGTAAAACTGGAAGTTTTGAGACAGAACTTATAAAAGTAGTCACAGACTAATTTAAAGTCAGAATAGAGGATTGCTAGGATTTGTAATCTGATAGAACATTGTCCTTGTTAGTAGAAACATTTACCTTTTAGTACGTAGAGTGACAGGGGTTGTCGATAAAGTTAAGGATTTCTACGTTGAATCAAATTTTTGTACAACACAACCTCCAATTTTGACATTTCCTTTTAACTCAAAACAGCCAACAGCCGTCAAAAGCCATCTCACAACGGAATCCTCCCAGAAATCCTCAGGAATGATGATAAATTGTAGAACACGGAGATAAGCAAGTAAAATTACCCTGATTTCCCCGACATATGGCGTCTGCACATTCTACAGAAACCACTAGACTTATTAGTCTGGGTAACTCGTTCATTCATAAAGATAAGCACATCCTGACAGGATATCTCAGTCTATGTAGGTCTGATTAAAGTTAACTGCACGCTTTATTGGTCGTTGTGTATTTTGTCTTCATTGTTCTTGCTAAATACAGCTTTGTTTATAGGTGACTTGGAGCTATTGTCACCTGCGTTTTGTCCTCTGTTAGTAATGTTGCGATTTCAGTTAGTGATTGTATCTATCTGTATTTAGTTCTAGGAAGAAATTATTCCTTAATCGCTTATCAAAATTACGTCACCGTTAAATGACGAGTCACTAGTGAGATTGCGATTTTGTTCGCGTTACACTCAAATTCTATCTACCTATAATTTTGCGAAATTCATTATTGGCGTCTTCATCCTTAAACTATAATCTGCCGAATCTCATAGGGATTATTTTTCAAGTTTTCCTGTTGAATTACTGTCATTTTATAGTGATGGAATTTTTGTAGTGTAATGATGGTAATGTCTATAATTGCGTTTCTAAAGATTATGTCATTCCTTAGGGAACAGAGGCTTTTATACCCTGATGGCGATGGCGTATAAACTAAAATAAAACATATTCTGTTTGGATTACATGTTCAACCTTTATTATTATTAATTACAATACAGAAAAAAGTGCTTTACCTTAGATAGGTTTAAATTAGTATTTATGTGTAGTGTTGTGATATGATAATTATGATCTGAGTGAAAGAAGCTCCTTGTTACCTGTTGCCATTTGCTGGAACAAACATAAGATATCAAAATATTAAACGAAATAAAATATTGTCAAACGAATCCTAAATCAAGTGTTCCTTGTATCTACAACATTTTGGCGGTATATCGCTTCCGTCAGGGCCCGATTAGATAGAATTCGCCAAACTGCACTAGTCGAGTTCGCGGTATCGCTTGACATATTTATTTTTCTTGATATCTATGCCGACAACAAAACTAAACTTTGTTGAAAGTGACAAAAAAGATTGGGTCGCAGAATATAATGTATGAAGTTTCCACTTAATCGTCGCAGTAGCTTCACAGACAGATAGATACAGAAGTGATAAGGTTTTCGTTGTTCCTGACCCACAGGGACTTAACAATTTGAAGATTACTACAGTACCGTTTTTGTGTGTGTAAAACATACGAGTCTATAAGAGTCCAAAACATTTCTTGTAGGTACATACTGCCACATATTTTACTAAAACTTGTTCTGTTGCAATCCTATTGACAGATTCTTTATCAACTTTTATCTCTTTAACTGATGATAACATTTTCATTTTTTCTAACATTCGTACTGTAACCTATTCATAATAATTCCATTCAACATAAATATTATCAATATGTTACCTACTTTTCTTTATTCCCTTTTATTTAATTTTTCAACTTAAATCTATATCCATGATGGCATGCTGGAATATTTACAAAACTTATAAACAATAACTCTGATCGAGACAACTTCTCAGAAAGATGCCAGTATTGCCACATTGTATGGAAATGTTGATTCTTTGATGCAAGAATAGATCATGCCTCTGCTATCTCAAAGTGTTAAACAGTTTGAATATAGGCTTGTGTCAGTGTCAGAACAAGATGAGTACCTACTAATATCAAGATAAATAATGTTACTTTAAGGAATGTTTTTGTCACTTTCGGAAAACTGGAAAATCGCGAATGCTAGATAAAGACAGGGATGTATCTAAGCCATAATAGGAATTAAAGTAGGTACTAAGTAACGTTTATTCACAATGCCGGAGCGTTTCGGAACACTAAGCTCATTCTTAGTACCAATGATGGTTATTGTAGTAAGATTTCAGTTTTTTATCCGACTACGGCAAAGCCAAAAGAAAAGGATTTACATTACAGTGCATCAACATTTTAAGTTAAATATTATTTCATCATTGGGGTAATCGTAATCCCATAAGAGCATAACAGGTATTGGAATATCATCAAGATAAAAAATATTAAGACAGTGATTATCTACTATTAAAGGACTTACTGAAAAAATGTTGTCTTATTTTAGGTCTATAAGTAATTCATCAGGTGATATTTTGTAATTGAAATGCATGTGACTAAGAGATTTATATTTGTGGAGGGATGGAGGGGGAGCAGAAGGTCGAAGAAAAAATGAATGGAATGTGTAAAGAATGATATGAATGCGATGGCAGTGAGTGATACCATGACGGTTGACAGAGCGATATGGACCCCAAGTAAAACGGAATAAGAGCAGCAAGATAATGATATTTTTTTTATTAGACAGGAAACTAAATATCAACAAAAATCTCATCGTATTTAAAAACTTATGGGCAAAATTACGACCAGGTCACATTTTTGTATGAAACATGCTGTTAATGCTGTCACCTAAAGGCCATATTTTAATAACATCAAGGCCTCACACTGTCATGGTGCTTACCGCCCAGTACCGTTAAAGCAGATCTTACAGTCAATTAAACTTTAACGATGCAGCTTACGCAACATGCTCCGAAAACGGCGAAACGATGGAACAAGTTTCACCCTGACATCATACAGTTTTTGCAGAAAACACATGCAGCCACGCCACTGAATAATGCGGCTTTGACGGAGAAAAAGCACTGCAAACATGAACTGTCATTTTGTACAAACGTGATTGAGCGTCTGTAAAATATTTTTTTGTCTAATCACCTGTTTTGTTCGGAGCTGTCCAAGCTTATCGCAAAATTATTATGCATTTATATGACTAATCAGAATAAGTTCGGTCTGATGTAAGAAAGAAATAGTGCTACTTGTGTAGTAGTTGAACAATTATGGAACATACTCCAGCTAGCGGCTAAGGAATAAGATAAGACGAAAATGAAAGTGTGTACACTGAAAATCGATTTTTTAAATCTTTTTTCTTAGTAGGTAGGTACTGTACCCACTTTACCATCATGCATTCGGTAGTTTCGAGCTTCTGTATCAACCTCTTATGTGGCCTCAACCCCTCCCTTTCTCGGATGTGGATCGTCCGTCAGTTGTCAAGTTGCGTCCGCGCAGGAATTTGTTTGCCCTTTGCTTGACGCCGCATTCCTTTGGAAGGTTAGGGCTGGCACGTGGGCGTCCCTCATCTCGTCGATTATTTTATGACGGTGTTAAGGGCCTTCTATTACCCACCAAGATATATCTGAATATTTGAAATGTATTGGTCGTAAACGTTGGTATGCATTAATGATTTATTACAAGTTTTCCTTGCATACAAATTGTCAGTATCCTCTTTGTAAACAGCGAGGAATTATTAGTTTTTCCTATACCCTGCTGTGCTGATTATAAAATACGTTAATATTTAAACATGCCTGTGAATTAATTGAGAGCCTCTGAATTTATTATGCTCTTGTACATGTTCTATTCCCCTTGTTTGTCACTGTTGATGCAGCTATCTTATAAATAAGTAAGAGGTTGCGGCGCCCCTGTGAGACTTGTTCCGATATGGGAGAGGGAGGATGTGGTATGAATGTGTAAATATTATAAGAAATCCTGCCATCATTAAGAATATTGTTGTAGTAAGCTATTCGGGGAATTTTTTGGGGCGCTGTGTTGGCGTTCCACAGGGTTCATGTTTTTTTCGACATGTCGGCTTTGTTATGTGATGTATGTAAATGAGCTGAGTTTTAAAAGCTTGTTTTTTCTATTTGTGCTTGTGTGGGCATTGAAATGATGTTAGAGGTTAATAATCACTTGGGGGTATGCTTTATTGTTTTAAATTAACAACATAATCTACGCATAATGAGGTTAAGTATACTAAAGTCGAGTACCTAATACATTTTGTACTTAATTTTATACGCTGAACCTCCCTGACTTGATCAGCTAAGTATAACGACTTTCCCATTGTTTTTCATCTTTCTGCTTTCTATGATTTTTATTGAAAGTCATGTGGGCACAGATCTTTGCAAACGCATACCTACGTACAAAATATTTTCATCAGATACATCAAACAATGTTCCCTATGGGACAGGCATAAAACAAGCCACATCCTCAGATCCCTATGAATACCGTTGCTTCATCTGCATACAATTTTAATCTCATTATAAGTGACTTCCAAACACCAAAGAACTTATTTACAGTAACCAAGGCACCTTTCATGTAAATTCTATCGACCAGCGTTAATAATGTCTGCATTGTTTAAGAGAATGATAAGCCTTCCAATAGGCCTACTAGAGGTATCAGTTTAACGAATATTTAACAACAAGCTAAGAAAATAGGCAGTACAATGTACAAACTGACAATTAATTTGGTTATAACCTTATCTCTCTATTCATAATAACTTTGGAAGTGGAACAAGTTAGTGACTAAAAAGGACAAATGGCGTGTAGCAATTACTGGGTATTTTGTATTAGAGTGGATAATTTAGGTTGTATGCGTTTTAATTAGCTCTGGCTAGCTACATAGTTATTAATCTCCAAATCGGTAGATAATATTAGCACATAAGCTGTTACTAGAATCACAGCTAAATTGATGTTGTTCACCGTGTGGCAAAGTAATGTAGGATTTTTGTACACAAATTATTTTACTCTGACCTTTTAAAGTCATGAATTCTTCTAGTCACAAAGTCACAAGTTATGAACATTCATATCATGTTTATTTATTTACATTATTAACGTGTGACGTATAGTTAAAAATGAAAATACAGTTTAAAGACGCTGTTAGGGTATAAAACCGTTGTACATATTTTGTTAGGTTTTGGTCACTTTTTGACTCCAAAGAGGTTTTCAATTCGGTATATTTTTTTAACGAGTTAGTTATTTAAAAGCGTCAATGCCATACGTACAGGCTAGTAGCCCAGGTAATCCTGGGCTGAAGAGCCAGCTCAGATAATTCGGGGCAACTATAATATATTTGGAAAGTATAGTGGGTGTTGATAATACTATATGATGATGGTTTCTAAATTTTGTTTTGGTTAAATTGTATCCTCAATTCCGCAGCATAGTGTACCTGACTAAACTTCTAACAAAGTGCGTCACCTGCTAGAAATACAGCTGATGTTAATCACTAACTATCAAAGTAGGCAGGTAGGTATTATATAACACCAAAACGAACCCAACCGCCTTAGGTACCAAACAAAACGAATAGATATCACCTACTACATACCAAATTGGCCAATATCAAACTCATTGGTTTCAATTAAACCAGAGGTCGATTGACCACGATACTCGTAATTGTATTGTCGATATATTTTGGTCGTTACATTTGAATAATGCGATCTAGCCCGCGGCAGACATGTTTAATCGGCTGTCAATCATATTGATTGGGACATGACAGTTTAGGCATTGTGATGGTGACTGGTAGCACTATTAGAGTATTATTTTAGAGATTAGACATCTTTGGAATCCCTATTGTAATACTCTTTTGGTAAGGCCTAGTTTTCTGAATAAGTAGTAAGATACCCCTAACGTGATAGGTGGGACAAAGCGAAAACCGCGATTGTCGAATTGGCATAAATCGGCGTGTAATTTATAGTGCCACGTAAAATATTTTCGATTCCGGATTTAGCTTAAACTTCTTTGTCAATTTACAAACACTCATTTGTTATCTAGCTAAACAATAATGTACGGAAATCAGTCAACACTAGCGTTATGTTTAACAAAGGAACGAAAAGATTAATTGAAAATATTCGAAAATCGTGTGACTCCAGATTCACGTAAATCGGGGCAGTTTAGTTTATTCGAAGCTTAACAAAACAGTAATTATAACCCTCCTTTGGCTTTGCCGTAGTCGGGTAAAAATCATACAATAAGAACTTGTCTCAAATTCCACACACAAGCTTGTCGTACCCATCAACAGCGTATACACCTCTCGTGGAATTCTGCAATCAATTCCTTGTCACACAGTCTCACCTATGGGAACTAGTTCCCGCCGGTAATAGCTTCAGCAACTCCAGGAGATTACAAATACGTGGCGGATGTTGAAGACAAAGTTCTAGCTAAATCTTTTGCCGTGTTTCGTACGTACTAGCTGTCCCCTGCTGTTTTACCTGCATTAAGTCTGGTTACTGGTCGGTTCCCGTGGGGTTTAGGGTGATGTTAGGTGGCTTGTGTTTTGTTTTGATGTGTAAGGTATAATGCTGTTAAGTTTTGTCAGAATTTGTCTTGTAGTTTTTGCATGGACGAGTAATAAACATCCGTCATTGCAAACTTTTACGTCGGCAGGAGATTTTCGCCTAGCAATATCCTAACCTGTACTTAATTAATATTAAGTAATGTTGTAATTAACCTACTAATGACTTTCGTAGTCTGGATCAGGAACAGGACCAATCGCTTTGCGTGCTTTCCGAAGCTGTCAATCCCCAACTCACGTACTCTTGTCACCCTTTACGTCACCTTACAACGAGCCACTGTTAAAAGGCAGTCATTAAAATTAAATACACATCATATGAACACAACTGACTTCCTACAGCTCACAATCAGAGTCTGACGCGAGATGAGCATACAAAATTCTAACACCAACTGTCAGACAGTAGCCTAGACAGAACACCATGCCTTCTTTCTTAACCTTTCGACGACCAAGCGACAGCCGGCTGTCGCGTTGCTATTGTGTCTCGAATCACGTGTTCGAAGGTTTAATGAAGCATGAGGAACTATGCACTCTGTTCTCCATACCTCCAAAGTAAATATGGTCTTTGTCAATGATACACATTGGTTTTCTCTCCATAAGTAGGTACGTCAGTAGCCATAAACTAGGAATGTTCTGCGTTTCTGTCGTCGAGAACAGATTGCGGTTACAGCCCAGTATGCTATATATTCCCTGCTCTCAATGCGAATCTGGATTTATTATCGAACGTGCGGTTTTCTCACGCCATGGCCATGTTGTGCTCGTAAGCAATTGATTTGAATTTTCTACGAGAGATTGAACAATAAATATAGAAAGATTTTTGCAGATCGAACGACGTTAGTGAGCTGTGTTTTTAGACTAAATGCTATGAAATGATAACCTTTGATTATAGGGCACCAAAAAGTATGATAAATACATTATGTCATAATATTATTTTATTAAATCATGTTTTATTTCATGACTAAATCTGCACTGTGGCTTTACTGAAACGTAAGCGAAAATCAAAGTAAATATTTAAAGCGATGTCATTATAATCTTCTAACTAAGTTTTCTTAGTGGGTCTCGAAGTTGTTCTAACATGTAGCCCAATGGTTACCAAGCAGAAAATTTGACAATGAGGAATAAATTATTATTATAAAAAAAAACAACAGAATCCTAAATCATCGTCAAGATGTAGGCATTTTAGCAAAAAATGACAACATCACAAATGTAGGCATACTGGAATTAACCAGAAGCCAATGGAGGTTTCATATCGCGCGGTTTAAACAAAAAAAAAACTAAAAACAGTTCTAACAATAGGCACTTAACTACTCGTATTTATAAGCAAACGTTATATAACTTAATTAGCGAAAACTGTATGCTATCAGAGCACCTTTCAGTAACCCTGTACATCGCATTTAATGATCACAAAACGTTAGCTATCTGCCAAGTGGGCGAAATTATTACTTAAACAACCAGTGTAAGCTGACCTATCACACTTTTGTCTTGCCAACAATTACTGGATCTATTAATTTGGTCGTGTAGCGGCGATTAGGGCATGCAATTATCGAAATATTCCGATAATCGATAAAATGAAAAATATCGGTTTTATTTTCGATAAAAACCGGTAATTACCGATAATTGTAGTTATTTATAAAAATAAATACAAAAACTTGTTTTTTACATGAATATGAATGGATAAACTAATGCAATTACTTGCCTTAAATAAAAAGTACTATATAATATACTGAAAAATAAATAAAACAAGGTTTTTTTTAACCATAGTACAAGCTCTGCTTAGTTTGGGATCAGATAACCGTAAGTTAGTTGTCCAAGAAAAAAAAATATTATGTAACACAGCATTTTGGATTTTCTCACTAAACTCTTCTTAAAGAGATCTTTTAAATAAAATTTTAGAAGCTTTTTGGTTAATTTAGTTCGACTCTTCAAAATAATATAATAATTATTATGAGTCAAATATTGACACTTTTGAACGTTTGCTATAATTAAACTAACATTGAACAATTTCGTAGTATACTGAAAAAGTATATATCTGAGCCATAAAACTTTAAATATACACATCTTAACAAGATTTGTTAACGATTAATACAATAGTTAAATTCAAATATAATAATTACGTTTTATAATTGAAAGAGATCACATTTAAAATAAATAGTAGAAAATATTTAAAGGATTATTGCACTATAAATAAATTACTTAACATAAAATTATTATTTTGTATAACAATTAAAAGAGATCACATTTGAAATAATCACATTTTAAAGAGATTGTTAGGGTGTGCTTACTGTTGCTATTTTTTTGCTGCTGAAAATAATGTCCTCAAAAATGACAAACAATCAATAGTTTTGTCATTTAGGCTAGTAATTCGTTGTAAAAAAATTATCGATTATCGGTAATTATCGTTTTTATTTTCGATATTTATCGTTTAGTCAAAATGGATCGATAACCGATAAATTATCGATTATCGGTTATCGGTTTGCATGCCCTAGCGGCGATGTCTTGGCTTCGAGTGTTAGCGTGGTTGCTATAAAAGATTTTTTTAAGCGGTTTATTTGCGATATAATTTGAAGTTTATGAGTTTAACGGTCTTCCATTCAGTTGTTTGTGCACTCCTGCAATCTCAAGATTGTTTTTGTTAATATAAGTATTTAGTTACTGTTTCTGGGGGTTTCAACCACATGACTAAAATATACCGTTTTATACAAAGAAGCGTTTGGGTCCGTGCAAACTTTTTCGTTTGGGTTTTAACCCATGCGTTTAGGCCCGTGAAACTTCTTCATTTGTGTTTTAGAAAAGTGCATGCTAGGTACTATCTTGGTACAAATATACTTAAGTACATGAACAGACAACCAAACACCTATAATCCTGTCGCCATTACAAACATTTTACCTGCCTAGTTCCCGTTCCCGTGGGATTTTTGAAACTATCCTACGTCCTTTCTCAGGCTATGGACTGTCTGTATCAAATTTCATTTAAATCGGTTCTGTAAAACGCAGGTCTCGTAGATGTCTTCCAAAACGTAGATCTCTATGCCTGTTCTTCTCCATAGAGATCTACGTTTTGGAACAGGCAATTAGCGTCACTTTTCTGACTGACCGACCGACTCTGACAATTCATAAGTGCCTATAAATGGTCTAAGTGAAATAAATGCCTGGAATTTTGAATTTTTCTGTGGCTTTGTTGGAAACCGAGTCTATCTTGCTGTTACTTTCGCATTTATAGTATTAGTATAGTGTTAGCATGTATAGTATTAGTATTATGAATATACAAATTTTAGTCCGTTCTAGGCACACAAAACTCGCTGTAAGTCGAACAAAACCCCTCTAGAGATAAAGGCGAGTGCAGACGGTCGGTAGGTTATCGCCGGACAGATACCACCGTCCGGTGTCCGGCGAGCGATGACCTGACTTATCATTTGTTTCGCTTTGATTTACTTGTTATTACGTTACATTTTATTCGCCATTTTGCGCTTCGAGTATTGTAGGTATGATAACGTGGCTTGGGTCGAAGTACAATGTGGTTTTAAAGCGTGCGTATAAACGCAAGAATTAATAAAAAATAAAAAATTAACCCACCCGGAAGTCATTAATACCGCAATTGCTAACAAAAGAGCTGATAACTCCGAAACGGCTGCACTGATTTTGATGAAATCTGTCAAGGACCTATCGCTAAATAATCCACTTTTAAATAAAAAAAATCGCATCCGAATTGATAGGTACATCTGTTTTTAAAGCTGCTTCATTACATAAATAATTCTTACATTGTATGTAGCACGTGTAGATTATTCCATTCAAACAAAACAAACATTTTTAGACTTATACAGACAGAGTTAAACAGGAACATAAAGGGCAACCGAAGGAACATGAGTGGGTTTTAGTCAGTAAAAGTCTGACACGCCCTCCCGCCGCACCCAGGACGGGAGCAGTCATTGGATGATTTCCCACTCACCAAAAAAAACCCCAATAAAAGTAAAAATTTAAAAAAACAAAAGCATATACCTATGTAGAAATGGTTATTTAAAGTCTGATTTATTCGATATCTGAATAATTAACAAAATACTCAAAAAAATTTAGATTCGCCTCAAATAGGTGTAAAACGCAGCCCAGGTGTCTTTAATTTATGTTTATTTAATTAAATCATGATTAAAATTTATAAAATTATAGCTCTATAAATTTCTAACAGCTTGTTGACATCCGGTTCATTCATCCTGAAATAGAAAAAAAAACATGTGTTAAAAGATATGTTTCATTGACTTTGTATATTTAAATACTTAAGTATTACCGAGTTGGAGACCCATAGACCATAGAATTAAGTTTTTGAAGTGAAAACTTCTTTAGCGGCGTTGAGCACTTTTTCTGTAATGGGTATAAAATCTTAAACTCGCGTCAGGACACGTGACCTGATCGAAAAAGCGTAGGACGGATGGATAGTAGACAGCTATAATCAAGTTTTCACTTCTGCCGGCACTCCCGGAGTGCAACCCGTCTTTTTTTTAATAATGGTGCCGATTTTCTTGTTCACAAACTAACGTAAATTTAAGTTAAGTACATCTTTCTCTTTTCATTTAATTAAGAAAAGGACAGAAGATAAAATATTAGTTAAGTCCTGTCAAATTCAGACACGCCATAGATAATTTAGACGCGTTTTAAAAACATGGCGTCTAAATATACGTCAATTTTCTGCCGGCGCTGTCTAATTTGACAGGATTAAACTAAATTGTATCTTCTGTCCTTTTCTTTACACACTTGAAATCAAATACACTTTGACATTGGCAGAATAGTCGACATCGGCTTTGGTTGCCATTAAATAAAAATAGAATAGAATAGTCCTTTTCTTTAAGAAATGAAAAGAGAAAGATGCATTTAACTTAAAATTAGTCTAGTTTGTGACGAAGGGAATCGGCACCATAGCTTCACTAAGAATTTCTCCTGTGTCTTAGATACATTTACCACATATAAACACACACAACTAGACTTTAGAAGAAATTGACTTAAGTGGGAATCGAAACCACGACACGCAGAGTAGCAGCCAAGCGATTAACAACTGCGTCATCCCGCTGTCAACATAAACCTTCGAACACACGTGATTCGAGACACAATAGAAAGACAATAGCAGCGCGACAGCCGGCTGTCGCTTGGTCGTTGTAGGATTAAAGGTATTTTTGCAAGTTATAAAATAAAATGTAGTCAGAACTTTAATTCCGGAGTGGTGCGGTCGTCGAAAGGTTAATTAATTGCATTAACTATTATTGCCTTTTTTTTTTTTTTTAAATAAACATTAAGGACAAAATTAAAGGTAAAACACCTCATGGGAGTAATGTATAAATAGAGTAGTTTGTTTAACATTATTATTGTTTGTTATCGAAATAGGTACCTATAAATAGAGATGTTATTTTTAACGATAATACATTATTACAAGTAACACCGCCGTAGATTCATTACCTACACATTAGTCGAACAATAACTGCACACTAACGCACACATACACAACATAATGCAAAGACACACTATCGAAAAACGTCAGTGAACACGTGACGCTTTAAGACGATCAAAATGTTTACCATACGGTAAAGATTTAATGATGGGGTCTTCGTGGAGGTATAACCTATCTAAATACAACTACATATTTATATTATAAGTAGGTACGTTTGTTAATAAAATTACAGCCTACGATTATAGACGTAACTTTTAAATTAACATAAGCACTCAATAATCAGAAAAAAAAACTAGCAAAGATTAAAACTACTTGATAATGGATAGGTACTTAATTTAAACAACATTCAAATCTTTTTTTGCAAAATAAACACGTGATCTTGATTTGCTTTTAATGGTCACAGACGTGGATAAGGTAAATGGAAGACTATCTGTGGCTGAACTATGTCACACAAAGATGTGGTATTATAAATACAATGAAGTCATGGTGCAAATAAACTAAAAGCATTTTTGAATATTTTTCGACGGTCGTCATTAAGACCCTAGAATATACAATGCAATATAATTCATTTATTTCAGACCACTAACGCGAAAAAAAGTATGTACGTATTATACACTCATACAAAATTTCATTATCATAATTATTATCATAAACGTATTTAACCATTATTTGAATGAAAAACTGAACAACTACATAGACGGGCCTGTTGGTCTAGTGATTAGTAGCTCTGACTGCTAAGCTGGAGGTCGTGGGTTCGATTTCCACCCAGGACAAACTTTGTGTGATGAGCATGAATGTTTGTTCTGTGTCTGGGTGTGATTTATCTAGGTATGTTTATCAGTTGTCTGGTTACCATAACACAAGCTCTGCTTAGCTTGGGATCAGATGGCCGTGTGTGAGTTGTCGCAAGATATTTATTTATTATTTACTTATTTACACAGGACTAAAAGGATATAATATTAATGTAGGTATCGGATCGTTGAAGATTAGCCATATTTTACCAACGTGCAGGCAAATATTGAGTTAGCAACAAAATTCGATTAACTCTCTTGATACTATATATTTAATGTTATTTTTTATTGTACTTTGATTAGTTTAGGTCTTATCGTGTTACCTAGTAGCAAGATTGTGGATTCTGATAAACAGTCCTTCATGTAAAACAAGTATTCAGCTGCTATTGGTGTGACTAGAAGCTGATTCTTTATTTATTTATTTATTAATCCACTTAAACTATCATTACAGGCATTACCCTAATGCGACAGTTCAGAAATTTTATACTAAACATACACCTTAATAACTACTATTTCACGGAGCAACTGTCGACTTCATAAAACAGGATTAGTATCTAGTACTAATTAGTAACATCATTCGATTATGAAAACATATTAGTTACTAATTCCATAATGGATTATCAACATTAGTAAAACAAAATAAATCGATTATGCCGATCATTCATAATCGCCCACCACTACTATTTAACTAAATATGTATAAATATAAGCATACACAAACTCTTATTATCTAACTACTTAGTCTGTACATGTAACAACATATCATCTAACAAACTTATTTATTATGTTTAAAACATAGAATAAACAGCAGTGCCTTTGACAATTCACTCCTTCCACATGTAAAAATATCCATCTCTACTTGCATCTCATTCATAGTGTGCACTGCTCTGGTTAGGGGTGCCTTGGCTAGCAGATTAGTTTTGGCTGTAGGAACCTGTAGCAGCGGCGGACGACGCCTAAGGTTCTAAGGCCTACACTCTTCATTGGGGCGTAATAGCATAGATACATATTTGTCATCATACGCTTGCCATACGTCTGCTTGCTGTTGCTTACATATAAAACTATGAAACATTCTCGACGCGATAAAATTTTGGATAGACGTTAATTCAACTGACGTGAAAAAATGACCGTAAATGCCCAGATTTAGTGTCACTGTCCACAGAGGCGTAGAAGCATGGCGTATTCGTCATTCATTGTACGCTTCGTGTACGCTTGCTTGTAGCGTACAATTTTGAAACTCTGTCGGTGAACCGTAAGCGTAGTCTCGAGCGGTATGCTACCGCTCCGTGAACAGAGCTTCATAGTTTTTCAGCTGCATGCAGGCGTACCATGACCATGACCAACCCAGCGTATAATGACGAAAACAGGTCTATGCAACTACGCCTCCGCGTGGTGACACTAACAGTTAGGAAAAGGTTAGACCTTTCTCACTATGTTAGTAGTAGACATCTACTATACTAGACAGGCATATTAGAAGTTATGGGTTGGGCCCGTTTTAATCAAACTAAGCTCTTGTCAATCTCTTGTAATAATTCGAATTCACAAAATAAATAAAAACAATTGATTTTTATACCTCTAGAATCCCTAATTCAATTAACAGTCGTCCACGTGCCTACATAAAATTCTGATGTTATTTTTTATCAAGGTCGCCGCCATGACATCATAAATATAGAAATTGAATATTTAATGTTACGGTGACATCAAACCGACCTTAATATGTCCGTTATTTAAAAAAATATCGGCCAAGTGCGAGTGGGGCTTGTGAACCGAGGGTTCTTTAAAAGATCTTGTAATGGCAATTTAATTTTTTTAGAAGTCCAGCTATAAATTTATGGTTTCCTTATTTTTGCCTTCATTTGTGCTTCTTACGTTTCGTGATTCTACATCAACTTGAAGCATTCTATGTTTTGATTCGCTTTCGATTGTCAAAATCAGGGAATTGCAATTTGCAATACATTTATCAATTCAAGGAATGCAGACCTTAAGGATTTGATTTTAATTTCAGTTTGATACCTTGACCCGTTCCAGACAAAAAGTAATCCTATATGAATTCTGATTTTCCTTTTTAGGCACGGAATCCTAAAAAACATGTCCTATAACAAATGAGGCAGATTAATAAAATTGTTCAGTAATTTACATATCTTCAGTGTAATTTGGTAAAACGAATATTTGTTTGTAGTAATAAACAAGGAAAGTAATTAAATTTTAACAAGCTATTGCGCGGTTTTGCCCACAAATTTATATCTTGAGTTACTGCCACTCTCCTGGCATAAATAATGGGTTCAAAACGTGCGTTTTGAGCAGTTCTCGAGAATATCGCGTTTAAACAAAAAGAAATGAAGCAATTTATCTCTTATTCTCTTTTTACGTGGTAAGCCAAATAATGACTTTGTGGAAGATCCAAAAATGAAAGTATAGAATAAAACTACCCGAAAATATGGAGAATTGAACCACGTGCTAAACATTGTTTATTTATTGTTGGGCTAAATATTCGGGCTGTGTGGGCTTAAAACGGAAACACGTTTGAACTTTTCATTCACGAAAAAATACTCTTAAAGTATTAATGATTCGAGCTAAAAATATTTTCCTCGCACAAGTACGTTCATTGTTTGTTAAAGAAGAGGCGTGGAGTTGGCAAGGCTTTAAATTTTTCTCAATACGAATTTACCTTGTGAATGGGTATAACCATAATATTTAATTATTCTTTCTCGTAAATGTGCCTGCGGTTTTGTCCGTGTGTGTAGCATGTACCACTCAGTAATATTTATAACAGCGATTTTATTTCCAGATAGCTAAAAGCTTCTACAAACCAATAAACAAGCTATACCGTTTATTTGCATTAGTCTGGATGACGCTGTCCTTTATTCTAAAGGAAATAAATGATTTGTCTTAGACATTGACCCAATTTCCCTACAGGGCTAGAAAAAACGTTATTTACTATTAGCCCAGTCATATTAGGGTTTCATCTCGGAATTAAAGATAATAAGCTGTTAATTGGTATGAACCTTTGTCTTGTCGTACTTAATGTTGGTAAAAGTACTACGATGAAGATTTACAGCTTATTGGTGCCGATTCCCTTGGTCACAAACTATTCTAATTTTAAGTTAAATGCATCTTTCTCTTTTCATTTCTTAAAGAAAAGGACAGAAGATACAATTTAGTTTAATCCTGTCAAATTAGACAGCGCCGGAAGAAAATTGACGTATACATATTTAGACGCTATGTTTTCAAAACGCGTCTAAATTATCTATGGAGTGTCTAAATTTGACAGGACTTAACTAATATTTTATCTTCTGTCCTTTTCTTAATTAAATGGAAAGAGAAAGATGCACTAACTTAAATTTACTTTAGTTTGTGAACAAGAGAATCGGCACCATTATCTTTCATTCCGAGGTTGACCCCATTTTTTACCTATTATGACTGGCCTATATGTATCGATTTAATAAAAAAGTACTAGAAACAATCACCAACCAGACATACAGCCATTCGAATGTCATGACAATAAAACTGTTGAAAATGTTCCAATGTTTTGATACACGAACTACTAACACTGTGTCGCGATGACGTCACAAGACTGCCTGACTCATCCGCTTGACCGGTCACCGATTAAAAAGATAAAAATATCGTTTGACTGGCCACGTGGTGCATGGTCGTTTAGATTTTGTTAGAAAGAAGCGTAGGCGTTTGTGTACCTACGTATTATTTATTATTGTGTCGTGTTAAAATAGTACTTTATGTGTTATGAAGCTATTTCAAGATGACAATGAATCGTCTGTTTCTTTGTGTTATATTAAAACGTTTGGGAACATTGATCTTTATGCCTTTGGTTTTACGAGCGATAAGAAGGACATGCAGTGGTGGGATGCTACTGCTTGATTAGTAGTAACACAGATAGACAGGTGAAGCAAAAAGTAGTTCAAAAATTCCTAAAAACTTAGGGTTCTAAACTAAAAATTGTCATATCGGCGAAGACCGTATGTGCGGACAAGATAGTACTGTGAGCTGAATAGCTACGACCATTATAATCAAAGATAAACTTAAAAACAGTTTAAAGTTTTTGGATCTTGACATTAATACGAAGAAGTAAAGTTAGTTCTTTGTTTATAGTAGAAAAACTCCAGAAAGATTCTAAAATCTATATACAAAAAATTCTGTATTGATAAAAATAACACTATAACCTGGTGACACAGGCTGTTTATGGCGACCTAACAAGCAATATGCATATAAATTAAAAATGAAGTAATACGAGGAAATAATTCTCATAATCGCAACTGCACGAATGAAACGGTACAAACTATTTCATACAATTGAACTCAAATGAGGAAGTGCTCCACAATTTGTACGAGGTGAGGAGATTGTGTCTCATTCTGAAACTGGGATAGGATATTATATATTAAGCTAAGAGGTTTCATTTAATACCTGGGGGCCTACCATGACATTTAAAACCAGAGTAGTTCTCTGAAAGAACGTGATGACGCTAGACGACTTGTATAGCTCTGTCTCTTTCTCTCAACTACTCTGGCTTTAAGATGTCGTGGTTAGCCCCTAGATCATTATTAGCCCACTAGGCAAAAGCCTCATCACATACATAGCATGGTCGCTCCTGTTTGTCAAGATGGGTTGACGATTTCAGCTAAGTGTCATTTTTAATTACAATAAAGTCCAAGATAATGTCCAACATATAAACTACATAGGTAAGAATAGATAAACTCACAAACTCATGCATAAGAGGCGGACGTTAAATACTGGACCAAAACGAGGTATTATTCCAATTATTATGGTTAAAATTTGCAAGATCTTGATGAATATTCATGCTTTTGAAAGAACTCTAACGATGTTTGTTAATTTTATACTATTTGAGTCCAGTAGTAGTTATGGAGGAAGCATTTGAAGTTTGTCAAAATGATATATTTGGGTTAGTGCAGAACATGGGATATAGATACGACCTCCAAACTGTCACCATGTGTCTGAAGTGTGCATATTGAATAGTGTCGTAGGCTATTTAAGTCAGTTTTGTATATAAATAGCTTCAAAATCGTTTGTTTATCAAAATCTATCTAATTCCCACCTGTAAATTGAGACCTGCTAATAGTTTTCTATACAACATCAGAATATTTTACAGTAACACTGCCATAATGCCTTACTTCTCGGCAATTTATCACGAGTTAATGAGATATTTACGTAAATGCTGCAGCCCAACCTCAGTCGCCTCTCACTACACCCAAGTTATATATTCTCCCAATTATTTTACCAACAATGATGCTATATTTCGGCGCGATACATCAGCGAACATTAATGCAGTCCTTAGTTCGACATACAATGATGATAACATCAGAAGGACCACATCTTTTACCTCATACTTACATAATGACGTACCATCTGATCAATTCTGTTTTACCCGCCATTGATGAATTCAGGTGAAATAAAGGTTAAGGTTACTAGCAATGCCTTGCAGTAGTTGGTGGGATGACAAGTTTCAAGCTCTTTTCAATAAAATTCATTGTAGGAGATTATTACGGAATAACACTACTGAATGTTAGTTTACCATAAAACCATTCAAATCAATTATTTCGGTTTTAGTTTGGGATTTTGAAGAGGCTGGTATGATTACAGGCACATGGCATTGTCTTTGAAGCAAAGCGCATACCAAAAATTAAATATTTAAAAATTTCAGACAGTTATGAATTGTCAAAGATTAGGTCGGTTAGTCAGAAAAGTGAAGCTAGTTGCTTGTTCTAAAAACGTAGGTAAATCTCTACGGATAAAAACAATCAATTAGCTCCACGGATACTTTTGTCAATCACGGTTTTTACTGTGTCTTTGAAAAGTCATTGTAATAAAATAACTCAGGTCCTGCCTACACTCATGATAACCCAAGTTGTCTTTCTGTTCTATCCTTTGCTTGAGCTATATATTTGTATAGTTTCGACCTCGTTACATTAAACATACGCTTTCCGCTCCTCTGGCTAAATATCGTGGGTTCAGATCTAGCGAGTATTGATGGAGTGTTGTTATTGCGAAGCGTTCAGCTTTACATATGTATTAGGCTAAAGTACTTGAGAAGGTTGCAGGAAATGTAGGAATAAGGGAGGAGGGAAAAGATTTTGGTTTTAAGAAGTTTCTTTATGAGATCAGTGAATAAGGGCAAGTTGTTTTTTATGTAGTGTGGTGAAGAAAAGAGTCCGTGCGAAGGTTTTTTTGATCAATCTCAAATAAGACTTCGCACAACTTTTTTTTTCACGTAGTTTATCATGTTTTGAATGAAATGCACTACCTAAGACTTTACCTTTACTATGGTTTATGTTAGGTAAGATCGTAACGTAAACCAAATACTGATTATGAGGTGTATACCAAGCTCTCAGTTGTAGGAGGAAACGTCGAGTTTCAGGCGGTAATAGTACATCATTACCTTCCGTTCTTCCTAAACGTTAGGCAGTTATGAGTATCCCGAGAGTAAAAAGGGTGTGATCGTCTTCAATTACTTAGGAAGTTGTTGTACGTAATGGATGAACTAAAGACGGAAAACGTCCTTCATTTTTTTCTGTCTAGGTCGCATCGCGTGTCGCTTAGCCTTTTTACTGTAGCTAGTTAAGTTACGTTAAAAAGGCTAGGTTGATAATAGCTCCTACGAAAACGGTTTAAAGGTTTAAAAAGCTTCCTTTAACTGCCCGGTTTTATAGCTTTTCGACTTATTCATCCAGTTAGTCCGCAACATCAACACATGCAAGTATTAGTAGAACATTGCATTGGAGGCACGGCTCCAGGTTATCGAGGGCAAAGGTTAGCAAAGTAATGAGGGGTCGCCCTCTGCGAATAGAATAGTGATTCTTCTTAAATGCTACAATATTTAATACTGTACACTTTGTACGAATGTAGGACTGTTGTGCTGCAGTTGAAAGTCAAGCAATGCTAGGTGGAAGTGGTAGATTTACTATTTGCATTTATGTTGAGATGGTTTGGTGTTGAGTCTTTTGGAAAACTTGAGCTCTTTTTTAGATTTTGTATAACCTTTTATTTTGTATTTGAAGAGAAAAAACAACCCACAAGCCTAGGTATTAGTATCTTTATCCTATTCAGCATTCGGCAAGATAATTAATATTAAAAAAAAAAAAAAAAAGATATTTATTTCCTCTGGTTTGAACATAACAACATATGTTAGTATTAATCAACTTAACTTACAACAACGCAAATATTTTAGATAAACTCTGGCACCCAATTTAAGATTTAACTTGTGTTTAGGGTGCCAGGGTCCTCGCCTTTTATTTAAACTAAAAGTAACAGTAGTTGTTAGCCAAGCACAATATAAATTATCACTAAATAAATAAATAATTAATTATTAAATATTAAATAAATAAATAAATAAATAAATAAATATCCTGGGACATCTTACACACGGCTATCTGATCCCAAGCTAAGCAGAGCTTGTGTTATGGTAATCAGACAACTGATATACATACTTACATAATTTTTAAATACATACATATTATAGATAAATAACACCCAGACACAGAACAAACAATTATGCTCATCACACAAAGTTTGTCCTGGGTGGGAATCGAACCCACGACCTCTGGCTTAGCAGTCAGGGTCACCGACTACTAGACCAACAGGCCCGTCATATTATATTATAGGCCCGATATTGGGCATTATCTGTTTTTTATATTAATGTCAATTTAAATAGTTCTGTGTTGATTTTCATAACCCATGCTTTAGGTTTCCTTTCAAACACACAACATGCTACTGACTCTTATTAAAAGATACTAAACCCAATTAGGAAAGTAGGCCATTTTTAGAATTTATCGTAATTTTCCTGACCGTGTCTCATGTTACTTGGGGTCTGCGCAATACGTTTTCTTCTTCTATTTAGTCCTAATAATACTCATTCTATCACTGACTTCCTTTCCTTCCATAGTTCCTTATATAGATTAACCATCTATTCTTAGATTTTCCTCTATCTCTGGTGCAACTGAAGAACTTATCAAATAAAACCTCCTAAGTGTCACTTACCATTCTACTAGCTTCGCCCTACAGCTTCACTGACCCAAATCCAGCCCATAATTCACAAACTGAAATAAAAACGTAAATTGAATTCACCAATACATCACAGAGCGTTCAGTTCGTTCGGATGCGTGTAACACATGCAAATGGATAGATTACAGCACGCTCCAATGTTACGGAATGTTATTTGCAATGGCAAACTACCAAGCTATATGCAATCAATTGTTACCAAAATATTTTATGGGTTTGTTTTGTTCGTTGGTCAGTGAAACGAATGGGAAAATACTAATTGCCTTTGCAAAACTGTTAGCAAGATGCCTTGCTTTTTTTGTCGTTGGTATGTGTCAGTACACATAGATTAGTATAGATCTAACCATTTATCAGGATTAATAGAAAATACAATATCCAATACTTCCAAAATAAAGGAAGATGGGCTCACATTTACACTTTTTGTATGATAGGCTTTTTCTTCTAGGCCACCGTGACCAGTTTAAATTTTATGCTGTTCCGGTTCGCAACCACGTGTCTCTGATTTGTTACCAATTCGCATGTTAATATAATGACCTTTTAAGAGAAGTTGTTATGAATAGGATGTTCAACTCTTAGATGACAGCAGAGTTTGCGATTTGAATTTCTAATTCCTTATTCGTGGGAACAATATAAGGACTAGAGGTTGCAATCGAATATTCGAATTATTCGAATACTCTTTCCAAATTTATATTCGAATAGTAAATAAATATTTATTCGAATATTCGAATATTACCAAAAAAAAAATCTGTTTAAAGTCTATGTTGATAGAGCTTGAAAATTGTTGTTGGCAACACTGCTTGACTCGACGCCATTTTGTCACTTACAGAACACGTTATTTATGTGTAAAGTGGTGCATTTTCTTTTGGAAGCAGTGATTTTAGATACTTTTATTTTGTTTTTATTATTAAAGATAGAGAACGACTTTAAAATTGATTTTTTTCCGAATTAATATTGACGAATTTGATTTTTTAGTGACATGTGATAGTTTCTCTTTTTATTATTAACGAGCGAGAGATGTTTATTTTGATCTTATTATTAACAGGAGAGTTGAATTTGTTTAAAAATGTTTTAATAGGTAAATCTGATTTATTTCCGAATTATAATTGATGAATCTGATTTTTCAGTGTAATATTGCATATTATGAAAATAATACAATAACGTTTTTACGACACATTTACGTATGTATGTGATACTTTTTGTTTATTATTAACAAGAGAGAAAGACATTTCTTTGACCCTGTGACCCTGGAACATAAAGGGCAATCACGTAATCAATCACGTTGCCACAATTTCGTAAAAATCTACAGTCCTTCATAGAAAGTGAAAATTAAGACTTCTAAAGATATGGATACATATATAGAGCAACGTCAACTGCATGAAGAGAAAGAAAGCATTTACTGGCAATCTCCTTTTAGAATCTCTTCCCAGATACAAACTCACAGCTGTTTTTGTTTTTGTGTTGTGCGGCTTCTATTCTGTAATGTGTACTTTTATTTCTATTATTTTTTTTCTATTTCTATTTGTAATGGTTGCATACTGTTTTTTTTATCATCTGCTCATGTCACATAGTTTAGATCGTAATTTTATTTTGCTTAATTAGATTTTGGCTAAACAAGTCGAATTTTGCAAGTGCTGAGCACTCCTATAATTGACAAGTTCACTGTATCCAAAAATCCTACTGTGTTGATTGTATGTGTTTTAGTGAATAAGTTGTTGGAGAGCCATAAATAAAAAAAAAAATCGAAGAAACATGAGTGGGTTTTAGTCGGTAAAAGTCTGACACGCCCTCCCGCCGCACCCACCACTCACAAAAAAAAGACATTTATTTTGTTTTTATTATTACCGAGAGAGAGACTTTTAAAGTTTAAAAAATATATAATTATTTGGTTTAACATTTTCATGTATAATTGTTTTAAAATTTTGTTGAATAAGTAAATAATTATTGTGCTAGGTTTACTTATCCGCATAAAAATATGATTCCTAAGCCAATAAACGCTGATATTCTGTGTTTTATTATTTTTTCTGAAATATTCGAATATTCGAATAAAATTCCAATAGCACTGAAAAAATATTCGAATATTCGAAAATTAAAATTATCGAATTTTTGCAACCTCTAATAAGGACACAATTTTTTTGGCCTGTTGATCGTCTATGGTGATGTGCAGTTCAAAGATTCAGTCTAGTTTGGTGACAACTAAACTTGGTTCTACATTCAATGATGGCGGAAAAAGCGTCATGTGTGTTAATCACCAGGAATTTTCCAGTATAAACCTAGCGTGGTCATTTGAGCCCTTACCGGGCAATAAGCCCACCCCTTTTCACATTAGTCTTAAGCATACACTAACTTATTTTTCCACTTCGGAGAAAACAAGCCTGATAGGTATATATAGTATCATTAGTTCATGTGAATTAGCCCCAGTTTCTACAGAAACGTGCCTCACCCAGACTATATGATATTCTTGTTTATATTGTCACCCACTCAAGGTGACTGGGCAATATGGTTGATTTATTTTCCATCATTATATTATTACTTATAGACTGTGTTGGTCTGTCAATATAATACAAAAATTTCGATGGATATGAAGATAGTGTATACTTACTCGTAACTAGGTAAATAGTGTATTTCATCACTCACATTAATGACAAGTCCTTTAGAAGTTTGATTGTATCTAAAATCGAAATAATTACTTCAGCACATTAGTTTTTTTTATGTTTTGTTTTGATCAGGGTTTTATTTTGATATCTTAAGCGATCTGCCTCAATCCCTCAAATCTCTTTGCAGCCTGGTCATTTTTGCCCTCTATCGAATTATCTATCTATTCTATTTCTTTTTATCTACTTCAGCTGTCTTTACAACACTGCCATCTGTCAGCTTACTTTTTTGTGCCGCTTTAGTTACGGTTTTAGGTGTATCTACCAAGTTACTCGCGGGTGCATGGCTTGAAGTGGCATTGAACTTGTTTTTACAACATGCATCATCCGTAGAGCACTCGCAGAAATTTAGAACAGGCTTGGCACCTGCCCCGCTATTTTTAAACTTAAACGGTCCCATCCGCTAATATGGGCATGTTCTGACAAGGCATGTGTAACAAGTTAGTACGGGACTGACAAGACTGCGTACATACTCTGTCTCGAACTGACAAAGAAATGTCAATTTGCAGTCTTCAATGTGAAGTTTGAACTGAATTATGTTTGCAAGATCAGGCGCTTGTTTGCGAAAATTGACACTTTGCCAGTGATATTGCTTCGTTTTTAGTTCTATTATTTTATTTAACTTATCATCAGCGTATGAGATTGACTCACTCGATTTACCCATTTATTGTTTTTTACTATTTTGATGTTTATGTTTTTTGACTCTAGACTAAAGACATTTGTTTTCCACAACAAAACAAATGTCTTTTGTTTTTTCCTTTTTTTCACAGTAAATCTATGCATTTCTGACATAATTATCATTTGTCCTGAGCATGTCAAGAGAGTAAGAGAGTAAGGGGAGACTCTGCAACTCGGTTGAACTTTTGCTAGCATCAATATGCGTTGAGGATGGACAAAACATACTACAGAGTTATAAGTTATTTTGTTGCAAGCCACACTTATCATTTAACTTGACTATGACGATATGCAAGTGACCTAATTATTTTAGTTGTTTAATGAAACTCGGACAGACGTACGCTCAAATGTGAATGATGATATCATTATTGCAAGTAATGACCGGAATTCCTCGTTCAATGCGTAATATTTGTAATCAAAAGCTATTTTTGGAATTTCTTATATTTGGGTCAAGATTCTTGATTCAATGGCACCAAGGAATCGTACTGTTAATGTGGATGTGGTTAGATTTGGACTGATCAAGGCAGTTATACAAATGATTAAGGTATAAAACCTTTTGATCCTACATTTGAATATCAATTGTAGGAGCTATTTTAATGTCCTTATTTGTCAGGTGTTAAGCATACAAAATAGAATATCAATGTTAATTATTTCGTATGTTTGGCACGCGCTACTGTGACACGTGTATTATAGATTATTTCGATACTAGTGAGGCTTCTAATACTAGTTTTGTAGGCGCTAATTTCGCAACAAGTACAAGACGAGCAATATAGGATTTCCTATCCAGAGATCGAATTGCTTCAAAAAGAGATAAACATGTAAAAGTAATATACATTTGCATTCCAAGACAACATCATTAAGTAATCTCAATTCTAATCCTTTTATAAAACCAATCAGACCCATTGAGCAACCACGGAATTCAAACGGGTTATTAAACCACGTTGACATTCAATTAATTCGTAAAACTAATTAAGACAGGACGCGATTGCGTTGTATAAAACCGCGCACTTCTTTAGCAATTCGTGAAACGTCCTCTCCACGGTCCGTTTGCTGTAAAGCGAATAATGCGACCTTTTATTTGTAATAGCCGCGCTGTTATAAATATGAACCATTTACTACACAGTAGCAAACGGATACATTAATAGCGTTAAATTGTTTAGAAAGTTTACTTTCATTTGATTTGGGGAAGATATTATTGTGGGTTATGTTATATATATATGTGGGTCACTATTTAGTTCTTTGTTTACGTCATGTTGCCTTGCTGTTTCATCTATGAAACTTTTTCTCTGGCCATGACCATTATTATTTACAACAATGAGCGGTTAGAAACTCGAATTAACGTCATCACCGCGGACCGTGGTCGACTGTAATTCCAAGAATTATACGGTCGAACGGGTTATCGTTCCATGTATGATGGAATCCCATCGTATCCGTATCGAATTTTAGGGGTGTGAAATTAGATCTTTTGTGTGGACCTAAATCCGTTAACCTAATTTAGAAGCCCGTTGATTGCAATAGTAATCCTACGCATTTCACTGGTCGGTACTTAGATACTTTATGTATTCTATATATGGTTCGTTTGTCTTCAACAAGATGCAATTACCATAATTTTGGAGACTATAAATTCCCCATAATAGTTCCCTGAGTTTCTATAACTCCAGTTACCGCGATTTATTGCCGTTGAATCGCTTTGGGCATTCAGCAATATCGAGGCGGTACTAAGGGCCCTTATTTACGTTGACACGTTATTACTAAAATAGGTTTCAATTAGTACTAAATGCTTGAGGACTTTGGTCACCTCGTTAGGGACAAAGGCATTTATGACAGATACTTTCGTTCTAATGGTTGGTTTAAGATAGTTTAAGAGTGTTTGTACAGTAAACACAGATAGAATTATTACGAAAAAGACCGTTCTAGTCCACTTTTCGAACTACGGTTAGTTTCAATTTGGGTAATTACATGATGCAGTGTCAACGCGCTGTTAGAGTGGCCTCAATCGACTTTTATTATTACGATTTTTTTCCCAAATGAACGTGAACGAAACGTGTGTAATGCATAGTTACCGCAAGAGACTTTCGTAAACGAAAACATTTCTGGAATGCATAATTTTTCGGCAATTAATTCTGTGGTTACTGCATCAAATGCATTTGCTGAGGGTACCATCACAAATCGTGCTGTGCCTTCGTCGTCTTTAGTCGTCGTGAGTTAAGACACCAATTATGGAGCAATGCTAACTATCTCACTAATTGGTCCCTACGAACCTTTATCTTTATTATCGGTACCATGAACTGATGGTCGTGACAAATCGCGGAACTGTTATAACTGTTCCTCATTGTGAGTCGGTTTAACACTATTATTGAGCCATTATGTTAGAAAAATAAAAAATGTATTATGGTCCCATTGAAGAGCAAAGACCTCATAAAGGGTACGCATGTAAATTTATCGTAACGCTTGCTTCGCCGGATTGGTGACATCTGATTTTGTCTTTATTATACGCCTTTTTTTCACTGATGTCAGGGATGTCCAAAATGAAGTAAGAATATATATTTCTAACTTTCGCCCGCATGGATGTCAAAACTTCCATCCTCTCTTACCTCTTTAGGTGTCTAAACTCCAAAAATGCTTTCTTAGTGGATACTTACTCGTCACAAAGAACACACCCTCCAATATTTGTCTCTAAGGCCAGCGGTTTGGGTTGTGCGTTGATAGTCAAAAGTCAGTCAGTTTACCATTTATGTATAGACCTGAATTTGAAAAGTCACATTCCAATGTCCGGTTGCGAATCGTGCATGAGAGGCGGATGCTTTAAACACTATGCAATCACAAGTCTCACGACAGAACTACATATTATGCAACACCAAATTGATAGTCATCATTCATTCCTTTAGTATCCTATAATATTTCAAGAACTGCTACAACTGATACCTCTAAAACATTCCTAAGTGCCCCCTGTTTACGTCTAACTTTCCAATTTATGCTATCTTCGTTCCAAATAGTGTTTTCTGCTCCCAACTGACCTACTACCCGGATTTGTGACCTAAGATAATAGTATCTAACAGCTTTGCAGATTCAGTCAAGAGTGTGAACACTGGGAACTAGGCCACCTGGAAAGCCTGGCAATACCTTCTATAATCCTTTGTAACAACAATACGTAATTGTGTTTTCTCAGAAGGATATTAAAGGAACGGAAGGTGAATAGAGAATCTTTAAGAATCGCCTTTGTATTGTTCGTTTTAGGTCGAAAATAAGGTCAGGCAGGTGTAACATTAACTTCGAGCTACTGATTTCTATTCAGGATGCTTACTTCTTGGATACCTACTTAAGATTAATCACATTTTTTTTAGATTTTTTTTCTTCTATTATAAATAATAAGAATAGATCTTAGTAAGTACAAGTATACTTATTAGTTAGTAAGTATAAAATATAAAATTGTGAAAAGTTCTTTTCTACGCTAAAACTGGTATGCAAATTGTAGGTTCAAAATTGCTTTTAATGTACTATGATCAACCACGTACCACTTCTTCTTCACTTACCACGAAGCTGTTGGTCACGCTTATTTATAGCAATAAAAAATCAACAGCTTCCCATGGTCGTCGCCCTTGTCATAACGGTCCCAATATTTTACATTTTTCAACACCGGTATTTCGGCGGTAGTAGACGAGACACAATGACAGATTACACGACCATAAACAAGATATACCTTTTGTTGGCAACAAAGATGGCTGCCGCCAAAATGGCGGAACGTTACCGATACGAAATTGGCGGTAATTGGCGCCTTTGTCGGTTGTATAGGGCTGCTATCCCGGAGCTTCTTACAGTGTCATGTTATTTGATCTTTCTTAAAATTTCTGAGAAATAGTTTGGGCTTCTTATGACTTAAATAGTTCCGGATGCTTAGCTTGAGCCGTTGTGTATTTATTTATAGAGTAGAATAAAATTTCTCTATGCTATAGTAGACTTTAAAGTTTACATAAAGATGATTCAAAGATTGTTTTTAAACAGTTTTAAAGCTAACTTCTAAATTAAACCACAGTGCATTTTTATGGGTAGAGATTTAGGTTAGACCAAACATCGAAATGATGAGTCAAATATATTTTTTATTCAGTTTAAAAGCTGACACACCGGCCTTCTATATTCCGAATCCAAAACCAGGATTACTTGTGTAATTATGTATAAAAAAACCTATTATAAAGGAAGTCGATATTTTTTCTTTCTTCGCTTTGTATGTTTTTTGTACAAGCAAAATTATTAAATTGGCAATGTATTGTTGCGTCGCCAGTGTTGCCACGCCTTATGATTTCTTGGGATGTACCGTATATACCTTAGTTGAAGTCAATTATAACTTCCTTGCAGTTTTTAATAGCTTTATGATGGGTTAGACCCTCCTTAATATGTGATTTCGACTGAAAATAACTCTAGATAGGTCTAAAACAAAATTACATTATGTATTTTAATTATTATGATATTATCTTGCAAGAGTTTATGAGCTAAGTAATATAACAATACATCATCCATAATTAATTACATAAATAATTAAAACCTTCAAGTTATCAATATGGATGTTTTGACTTACAGTATCTTAACGTCAAGGCAAACTTTTAGCTTTTCGTCTATTCAAGGTTTTATTTCCGCAAAATAAATTCTTAGTAAACTTTTTTGTGATACGAGTATGGCTAATGGGAAATATGAATGAAGATGGCTGACTCGACGACATGATCTATGATGATGAGCTAGAGGTGAGGAGGGAAGTAGCTCTCGCTACTTACCTTTTAAAGGTTATGCGTGGTGAAATACACAACCCAGGCGTTCTACAGTCGGTTGGCTTGTTTGTGCCTGATGGGTACGTGGGGAGACGGCGGCGGCCCCCGCTGCTGTGCGTGCCGCCCGCGCGCACCAACCTGCTGCAACACGCGCCACTTACGCGTGCGCTGCGCGCGCTCAATGCGGTGTCACAACAAATCGACATCTTTAGCTGTACTTTGAGTGTATTCACACGGGCTGCTTATTGCAACTTAGAGGAGATTTGTGCAGGATATGTATAATTATTTATAGATGTTTTTAAATTAATTGTAGTTACAGAATATATATAATTTTTAAGTCTTAAACTATTGTATTAGGTTCGTCTGTGATGATAGTTGTACATGGTTAAATAAATAAATAAATAAATAAATGTTTTTAACCTACATTAGAGTTGCGTGCCTTGGAGGAAATTAGCAACCCTTTTTTTATTCCAGCTCTACACACTTCTTATTAAAGTAAGTTTAAGTATGTGAAATGTCACACTGGAGCATATAAAGTTACTTCGTAACAATTTGTAATATAACAAGTCATATTATATTTACAATTACCTTAGACTGATAATTATAAAAAATCGTAAAAAATGTCTTTTTGACGCAATATTCAACAAAGCAATTTCAAATTCTGCATTGCTGTCCACGTTTTTTTCGTTGCTTGGACGTTCCTTCTGTTCTATGCCGACAATTATCATAATGGCCATGTATTAATAGTATAATTTGTATGAATTAACTCAATATGTCTGCCATGTTAATTTTTTGTTCCATAGACATTGTAAAGTTTTTTGCTGTCGAAATGACAGCTATCTGGGTGGTCCTTGTCTATGGTTGAAATCAGTTTTTTTAAATTGAGGTAACATTAAATTACTTAATTTTGATTTATGAAGATATAATCATTAAAACTGATTTAATACTTTTTATTCGAATGTAGTTCACGACCTTGTTATGTGTAACCCGCTATATTTCAAAAGAGGTAATAAAATAATAATTTGTTACGTCTTCTTAATAAGTATGTTTATGAGCTAGCTTTTGTTCGCGACTTTGGTTGTGTTAATGATAGTTTTTTTTTGGTGAGTAGGAAATCATCCTATGACTGCTCCCGTCCTGGGTGCGGCGGGAGGGCGTGTCAGACTTTTACTGACTAAAACCCACTCATGTTCCTTCGATTGCCCTTTATGTTCCAGGGTCACGGTAACTATTACAAACATTCCGCAACCCCGGCAAGCGTTGGCCCTGTGTTAATGATAGTTAACGTGTGTTAAAAATTTAGCTAAGACCTTACTAGAGGTTCCAACTTACCTTAGCGCAGTCTAAACTTTATCCAAATCGGTTCAGAGTGGTAGATAGACAGACAATAACAACTACTTACTAGTAGTACTTAGTTGTTATTGTCTGTCTAGCTTTTCGCTTGAATAACGGTTATCGTGTACAAAGACGAAGTCGCTAATTAAAAGTATGTTTCTTTTGGGGTTTAATCCTTTGACGACCAAGCGACAGCCGGCTATCGCGCTGCTATTGTTTTGTATTGTGTCTCGAATCTTATCGTGTGTTCGAAGGTGATTAACCGTTTACCTGGTTAAGATTAGTTTACAAATCCGGTTTAGCCATGAAGACGGAATAGGCAGTCACAATTTTGCTTTCATAATATTAGTATGAATTTATGGCCAAAGTTAAACTATAGACTGGGGCAAAAGTAACTACAGGGCTATTGTAACTAAATTAAAGAACTTATATTAAAGTTATTTAATTTAGTTACAATAGCTCCGTAGTTGCTTTAGCCCCGGGGCACGGTACTTGAAAATATCAACATTAACAATATTTTTTAGAAAAAAAAAATATACAAAAATTATGTAGGTACCTATAAACCGCCAGTTCAATTAATCAAGCCGGTTCATCGGTGTTGAACATAGCCCCAATATTCGGGCTACATAGAGCGATGTCCTTCCGCATGGTAGCCCTATTCAATTAAACGGTCTATATCGGGCCGTTTTGTAATTATTTTCAATTAATATTTAATTAACGTAAACTGTGATCATCGTCCTCTGAACCGTGCAATTGAACTGAGTTGTAAACAGTTTTCATGATATTTTTCAGTCATTCTCCGGCGTGTAGTTTCGTAATGTCATTCATAATAATATGTGCTTTATAAAGTTTACGTACCTAGCTTTCCCCTGAAGCTAAACCCGCGGATATTTTTTCGAACTTTCATCCCATATACACCTCTACCATATTACCTCTTAAGATATCTCCTCCTCCTATCCTATCCACTCCTCCTCTCCTCCTAGAATCCTCTTAGGATATTTTACCTTTTAAGGGGTCAATTTTTTTAAAATACTTTCTAAGTGGAAACTGACTCTTTATAAAGAACACACCCTTCAAGTTTCATGACTCTAGGACCAGCGGTTTGGACTGTGCGTTGATATATCAACAGACCGTCAATCAGTCTGTCAGTTTACCATTATTATAAATATAGGTTTTGGACGTCACAGACATCGGTAAAGGAAAAATCTTCTGTGAAAATCTGATAGACCTAACGTAACGATTTCAGACTTATATTAATTCTTCCGCCTTGAACAAGCGTGGTGATTAATGCTCGTGTTTCATTTTACGAAAGCCTTTGTCCTCGTAATCCAGTAATAACCTAATAGTCTGGTAATAAAATGAACTTTCTAAGCTAATCTATGATATCATTGACTCTTGAAAACAGCAAAATAAAAAAGAAAATTCCAACAAAAACAGTACACACAATTTCGCGAGCACCTAGTACTTTCAACGAAACTCATTAAACTAAATACAATGCACTAATTGTTCCAATTCTAAATACTAGTTTAAATTGCAATTGAGGGACATTCTACTGTATTCGGTTCGTGCAACATGGCACTCATGGCACTTACGCCAGCTGTCATCGTCGAGTTCAATACTGGCGTGTCCGGTAATTACCTACGTACGGAATTACCAGTGCTTCTAACACGCTATTGGGCCGTAACAGTTCTTCAGTGCTGTCTGCGCTTTTTGTAATGTATGTTGAAAATTAGCACTACTTTATACGTTACTAGCATACTGTGCCATATTTTCCATTTTTTATGAATAAATTTCTTGGGATAACTAATACACGGCCACCTGATATAAAACTAGTCTGTACTAAGGAATTTTAACAAGTGATAAACAAAATGTATATTTTATGCACCTAAAACTTCATCACGACTCACTCTGCGAGAAGTGCATGAAAATCCTTGCTATAGTTTTTGAGTTCATCGTAAACGGATATACATTCTCGACGGGATACTTTGTTTCGGCTTTGCCCGCATGTAGCGTCCGTCTATCTATCTGCAATAAACTCTTAAACGCATGAGCAGGTTTTCTTTTTCGGTTTTCCAGAATGAATGTAATGATTCCTGTTAGGTTCTCAAAATTTCTAGAATCGTAGAGCCCTTTCCTTATCAAGTTTTTTCGGTTTGAGTAGACTCCGCCTTCACATTTTATGAATATTTTTGTTTTATCTGTGAATACTAAGTGTTAAACATTACATATCATTTCTAAAGATCCATGAAACTGCAGCAATGCTAATATAATTTTATCTTTTACGCCACCTGCCGGGAAAAGCCAGCATAATTGCTAGCGGTTTAGGTACTACGTTGATCGTTGATATTAATCAGTCAGGACATGTTATTATATAGAAATATAGAGCTATGTTATCATAACTTATCATCCTAACACTCGGAAACATCCGTTACTGAACGGACTTGGGCTTAATGGCTGATACGATTATCGTCACTGACGATGTTAGCACATATTATGTGTACATGTGTCTATGTTCGGCACTGGGTTATCTCCTCGTGCATGTACATTGTACATGTATTTAAATATTACATAAGTAAATATTTTTATTTTGCGATGGCCCCCTGCTACTAGCAAGAAATTGCGGGTATCCAGGCAAGTAGGTACCAATCTCACTTTTTCAATTCATATAACTTTCTAAAGTTTATCTCGGACATCACAGACGTAGATGAAGGGAAACATCGTGAAGAAATCTGGACTGTAATATACATATACACAAACGACCACACTTGGAACAAACCTCTGTAATCATCCAAATATTTGTCTCACGTTAGAACCAAACTCGCGTCACGCAGCAAAGCAACCTTACGCATAACCACAGCGCCAGACATCCTTCAGACAGACAGTTTATCTGCTTAACCGACTATCAACCACTCAAGTACACCACAATGGAAAAGAAATGGCGCGTTGCCAACATTATGTCAACTGGACTGCAGGTATTCCATTATATAATAGATAACACCTATCGTACAACTGTTATGGTGCTTTACCTGTATGTGTCAAAGTCAAAAAGTCAAATCATTTATTTTCATTAGACCAAAAAAGGCACTTTGAAACGTCATACTTATAAAACAAAAGTGAATCTACCGCCCATTCGGAAATGTTGTTACGTATGGAGAAGAATGGGCAAGAAACTCCATAAATGTGAACTAATTATATCTCCAATGAATTTATGCTCTTCAGCATTCTTGTTTCTGCCGCAAAGTAGCGTTGCCGCTGAGTTCCGTCCGGTCCAAGCAAACCAGGAATTTCAATATTTATAATATTTTTGAGGGTTGTTTAGGACGATATTCTTATTAAGTAAAAATTTTATATTATACGGTCAAAGAAAAAGAACTGTTCATGCTCGCCGTATAAAATAAAGTTAAATACAGCCTAATTTACTTATTTTGTACGGCCAAAATGAAATGGTTTTTCATTCATTCTGACCAATACTAGCTTAATAATGAAGACTCACTTAAAAAATGTTACCTTTTAAATAAACTTGCCTAAACCAGAAGATAAAACCCAGACTCCCACACTTCACGATTAATAATACTATTGTCATCATGATTCAATAATATATTCACAGTGCAATGTCCTGTTAATGTGCTGTTTATATTGTGGTTTTAATAAAATTTACCGCAGACGTCCGTTCGTGTCGATAATGGCCGCCATAGAATGCTTTCACATAAAACAACTAATTGCAGTATGAGTGTCTACATGGCTATTTAATTATTTTTTCTAGTGCAGAGTGCTGCTTACTGCATTTTTATGCATTGGTCACTTGATATAGGTATTATGCGAATACAGGAATTACAATATTGAAAGGAATAGGCTTATTGGCTGATGATGATGATGATACGTTAGAGTAAAAAAACTTTTTTTCAAAAAAATAATAACCGCCTTCAAAAACTAAAAACCCAAAAATAACTAAAATTTCGGAAGTCGGTGGCTTCCATTGAGTTATAATGTACTTCGTACTAGAGGAGTCACCTTAAAGCATTTTTTTGTAACACGAGTTAGGGTGCATGCACCCTAACTCACTTAGTCTATGCCGAGCGCTTGCAGCAGCTAGACGATTTCGAGTGCAAAGTTTTGTTCAAAAAATATGCCTTCGTGTGCGTTGAAATACTGTTCAAACAGCTTGAGAAATATAAATAAAATTCAAGGAGTGATTTTTTACCAGTAAGTTCAAAATATTATCTATAAAACATGCCTAATTTTATTATTTGTAATTATTATTGGAAAGTATGACGAGTCACCTCGACGGCGGCCATCTTGATGTTAATATCAAAGAGTAAAATATTTGTTGCATGCGCAGAATGGACACTATCGTCGGGTAACGTTAAATAGTTTACGAACAAGAAAATGTTATTTTAATTTTTTTCGTTATTTTAATGAGAAAAAATATATTAAGTAATATTGATATTTTTTATTTATTAAATATATATTATTTTTAAGGTGTCGTCGGCCGTGCCCTAGTACTAGAGAATTATGGATTAAATTTATTCAGAAGAATCGTAGCAAAGTCACGTGATTTCCAATAAAATATTCACGAATATGTTCCGTTCATTTCAAGGAAAACGAGAAATACACCACAAAGTCAAGAAGAGTACTTATATTATTTAATGGGAATTAAAATTTTTACAGTTTAAATTCGTTTTATTTATATATCATACAAGATATTGTGAAACTGAAAATACTTATGTATCTTCTAAATTCACGACTTCCCGACTAATTTTGCCTCTGCTAAGTTCCACGTATACCTACACTGAGCGACACTTTGATTCTCTATCTCACACAATCCACACTACACTCCCTCGCTACCCTTTCAATAATTTTATTATTACTATTTTCCACATAATTTTATGTTATACATTTCTTATTTTAAATATAATTATTTCTATAACGATACCCATAATGCACATAATATTAAAAAAGAAGCCTATAGAAGTCAACTTCAAAAATATGTCGCATCTGCGCGCATTGGTGTTATCTATGGCACCCGCTTGCACTGCGCATGCTCCGCTGTCACCAAATTACGCGCCATATTTTGTTTGAAATAGCTCCTCTAGTACATAGTACATTATAACTCAATGGTGGCTTCTGTTCTGCCAGTCAATTTGTGTTGCCACCGACTTCCGAAATTTTAGTTATTTTTGGGTTTTTAGTTTTTGAAGGCGGTTATTATTTTTTTGAAAAAAAGTTTTTATTTATTACTGTTTAGTGTCGACTCCCAATGTAGATATAGAAACTTGCAGAAAAAACACACATCGTCTATGAATATTTCGTCAATTTTTTTTGTTCTTGGTGAATTTTTCGAGAACCACTGAACGGATCGCCACAAAATTTATATGGGACCACCCCTGAATCATGACTTATCAAACAAAAAAAGAACCATCAAAATCCGTTTGCAATTGACGGAGATATCGCGTAACAAACATACAAAAAAAAAAAAAAACTCCTCCTCCTTTTTTGAAGTCGGTTAAAAACTTTAGAAAAACACAGATCCACTTACCAAGAAGACAAAACCTGACGAAAATTAAACGACAAGTGTCACTGTAGAATAGAATAGACTGCCAAATGTATGGGATTGACATAAGCTTACACTAAGAATTTGACATTCCCATACATTCAACAATCTATTCTAATCTACCATACGACTTGTCTAAGAGAGCTGAATTGCATCCACAAACAGTGAAATTCCGTCTTCATTCCGCGAACCCGTAATTTCTTAGTAAAGTAACAAGTTTATCGCGATAACACGAGTTTCAGACTTATTATTCATCAAAGTTGGGCGTTGTTTATCATGATAATGCAGGTGCGAAGTTTCTAGAACGGAACAGGTGCTGCAAATCGCAGTAATGCAATAGCGAACTAAGAAGTAATCCATTTTACTTTGTTGATTCTTGGCATGCGCGGCGCTCGATAGATATTGTTTTTTAGTGAGATGTTTTTATTCAGATAGGTCAGAGATGGTTAAACTTTTCTGTCGTTTCGCCTATTTGCCTTTTTATTCTGGAATTCAAAAGCATGTGTTGTCTAAGCTACATTTCTGTTAAATTTCATAATAACCTGTTGAATTCAACTTTTTGGAATGGGTAACTAGATTCATTTTTCTTTGTTTTTGACCTTCTAAAGTGCCTTTTAAATGGTCTATTAGAAATAAATGATTTCAGTTTGAGTTTAATTGCTTTTGGGTAAAAGCATAATAATCACAAACTGTTACGTTTTTAGGTCGTCAAAATCATACGTTACTCTTTTACGCAAAAACTACTGAACGGATTTCGACGAAACTTTAGATTAACATAGTTAATAAATCTGAATAACACTCAGGTGTCATAACATCACGCTATGACCCACGAGAACGGAACAGTGACCAAAGACTGAACATGTGAAACTACCGAAACAGCAGTAGTACAAACAGAAAGTAGGATGTATCACAAACCGCGACAAGAATCTAACAATAAATCCATTGATTTTGATCATAACGGCCTTCAACTGTCAACATATGATACCTGACACCTGTCATTAAAAACTCTGACTACCCACACAATAAATAGGATAATTTCAATGAATAAATCAATAGTGTCGTGTCGAAAGCTGGTTTTTCCCTAAGGGCAATAAACTTGTTTTACGTGTGCGGTGCAATCTATGTTATTGCTGCGTTAAATGTGGTATAATTTGGAAAATGGGATTGTTTTCAACTGCAGTGTAAAAATCTATCTCGGTGCGCGTGCACTGGATTTTAGAAAATCTGGCAGTAGTAAATAATTGTTTTGTCTCTACATAACCTGTAGACTGTTAGAAAAAGCCTAAGGAATTAAGTCTCTTTTACATTTAGAACATCAAATTCAATAAAAAAAGCAGACAACTGATATACATATCTAATGTCCATATATAACATTTTTTTTCCCAATTTCGCTGGAACCTGCTTCCAGCCTAACCGGATTCAGTTGGAAATCAGTGTTTTACGTGAAGCGACTGCATATCAGACCTCCACAATCCAGGTACTAGGCGACACGTTAGCCCTTGGTTGGACTGGTCAGGCTTTCTGTCTTCTGACTACCCGGAATGACTGTCAAAGTTCTACGAATAACTAACTTTTAAACTTTCGCGTTTCATTATAACAACATAATATAATATTAACTCGGGTATTAACGCGAATAATATTTATTTAAATACCTTGGAAGGCTTGACGTTTCGACCTGGTTGCACAGGTCGTGGTCGCAAGCAGACTGAAATAAAGAAATATCCAAACAATTTCAATCGGGAGGACGGCTTTAAATTGTCATCGGCGTGGAATCCAGTGATTCGTATAACACAACCTCGCTTTTCTGCAAAGTCGGTTAACTCATCTGTGGATACGGTCAGCGTAGTGTGTAGACGGCCTAATATGGTGGAAAATAAAAATATGCGGGTAGATGAAGATTCATCGCCCGAATGCAGGGAGCTGTGACATCGCATCCTCAGTCTGCTTGCGTCTACGAATAACAACCGGGACCAACGGGTTTACGTGCTTTTTGAGGCCCGGGATGTCAGTGATGTCCAAGATAAACTTTAGAAAGTATATATGAATAGAAAAAGTCACATTGGTACTTGCCCTCTCGCATGCGAGTTGGGCTCCTTATCATTAACCACTGGGCAATTACTGCGGTAACTGTAATTTAAAAATAAATAAAAAACAATGTTGCGTATATAATAAAAAAATAGGTTTGGAAGTTTCAGATGATTTGGCTGTGAACTAGACCTATTTCGTCAAAATGACAGAGTATAAGATAACGGCACCATGATTGATGGTTGAGTATTAAAATCAACATTGTATTGTACAAAAATGATATGGCCACCACGTGTGATTATGGGTGCTATTGTCCCCTATGAGTGACCTTACATTGTCTTAGTGAAGGGGATGTCTTCCGTAGACCTACCTATGTTTAGTTTGTACGAAATGACGAATGAATAAATACAGTGTTATGATGATAGACTTACTTTACAGGTTTTATAAAGACGATAAACTAATTTAAGTATAGGTTTTATGGTTTCGTACACACATAAAGGGCAACCGAAGGAACATGAGTGGGTTTTAGTTAGTAAAAGTCTGACACGCCCTCACGCCGCGCCTAGGACGGGAGACGTCATTTGATGATTTCCCACACCCCAAAAAAAAACTTATAATATTACTCGTGATGACTCAACAGACGTTGGATGTCCCCCAACTTTATGTCCTAAACTACTAACATTTTGGAAACCAATAAAATATTTTACAAACTACCTTTTGCCCGCGGCTTCGCGTAAGAAAGAGACAAACAGTAGCCTAAGTCACTCTAAAATCATAAAATCAAAATCACATTTATTTTGTAAATAAGTTATATACATAACACTTTTACACGTCATATTTTGTTTTTTTTTTTCAATATTTTTATTTTAAGCGAACAAAGGGGCCGGTGTTTCGTAGCTGGACTGCTCTGAGAAGAAACATCCGAAACAAACTCTCTATCCCTTCATCTACCTCCATTAAAAAAATCACGTCTATCCGTCGCTCCGTTTTGCCGTGAAAGACAGACAAACAGACAGACACACACACACAGACTTTTCCATTTATAATATTAGTATGGATTTCCAAATTAAGCATTCATGCATCTATCTTTCTTTTCGATTAAAATATGTATTATTGTAGTAGGTAATAATGCAAATAATTTAACTTCGACAGACAAGATTAGACGTTGTAATCATAAGTTAAAATATTCCATATCTTAATATTTTACCTGAAAAGTATTGTAAGAAAAAGCCCGAACGAGTCTAGCGAAATAATCTCTAGGTTTAATATGAATATTCATGCTTGACAAAATCCTTACTTGGTTGTACTGAAGTCGTCTCATTCGGCGCGTGTAATTAAACAGACGCTGTTTGAAATCAATGTTTTTCATATCATTCGTCAAAAGGTTTATGATGGAGTATGTAAAAAATGCTTCTTTCCTATTGACCTGGTTTGGTTTCATCAAATATTAGTAAACGCTTGAATTCAACGCTTCTTCTGGTAAGCTTCGGGAGTTTTAACTCTACCACGGATGAATTTACCAAAAGTAAATTGGGTTGCAAGTAGGTAATTTTGTCAAAACCAACCATTTCTTTTTGACGCCGATCGCGCCGATCAAATATACATTCTAAGCACAAATAAACATAGCAAAACTAGACATAAATACAATTACCTAAAACGCTATATCGTTTTAGGTAATTAGCTAAATGTTAAATCTTGACATATCTTTTTAACATATAATTGCGTAAAAAAACATTCCAACATTGTTTCTATTTCGATTCTTGCCTTCGTTTGGAATAAAGCCGAATTCAAAATTATTACACAAGATTATTTATACGTTTTTTTTTAAGTCATGACCAATGATAGGTTAGTAATAGAATTACCATAATTATAATACTAATTTCCTTACCGAGTGTAAGTGGTTTGACTCGTTCCATCTAATCTAAGCTCTATAATAACTACGAATGTTCCTAAGCATTTATGCTCTGAGCATTCGAGACCTTTCCATAAACACCACATTTAGCTAGGGCCCCGTAATTGCAGTATGATGTTACTATTTGTTCACAGGTGGCCCTCCGCCCTCCCTAGAACCTATTACTCCTTAGTTGCCCTTTACGATGCCCAAGGGAAGACACGGCCCGACCATTGCTGGATTGATGGCCTTATTGCAGGCAACGGTCGACATTAAATATACATTAATTTATTAGGAAGACTGCTTAATTTTATCTCTGTTTGTTTTGGGATCTTATATGTTTGAGCAAAATTCTGGGCAAAAATCGTTACTTTGTTCCATGGAGTTCTTCTTCATAGTTTCCTACGTTTTGGAACAAGCAATAAGCTTCACCTTTCTGACTGACTGACCGACTGACAATTCATAAGTGCCTATAAAGTATCAATTAACATAAATGCCTTTGAATTGTGTAAAAAAAAATTTCGGTGAAGGGACCTTGTAGTTATTAATATCTGATATTAGATGAAGTTGCATTGAACATCAATGAGCTCACTTGATGATGTGAGTCTGGCTTGCATAAAACTAAGATAGCATTGACCTATCAAATATAAAAAATACCAAAATCTTGTATTAAAAAGGCTAGTGAAGGAATGTTTAGGCAATTTTGCTGATTTTTTATTTTAAACTCAAATATCTTTCAGGCTTCTTCAAATTTTTGGCCCCTATGCAGTTACTGATCTAAACGCTGCAGCTGTAGTGATAATTCTTACATTAATACCGGTGTTCGGTGCAGTTATCAATAAGCTCCAAAGGTTTTAATTTGCATAAACATTTAGAAATATTTACATGCCCTACTCTTTTACTGTTATTTGTATAGGGTTTCTATGTATGTTAATGATATTTGTGCATGTAATAATGCTATTAACACCGTAAATTCAAGGCTACACCTTTGAATAATTTTTCATAAGTTATTTTCAACGGTTGTAACAACTACAATTATAATGCAGCTAAAATATGAATGTTGGGAAAAACTAAAATTTTTCTTTGCTAATTATTCTATGATATTTGTTACCGGCGGCGACCTATATCCTTTATTCGAAAAAAAAAAGGATATTTTATTGAAAACTAACTCGTCGTTCACCCCCTTATGGAATTAATATCTAAAAATCCTTTTATATTGCGCAGCAACGTAAAAGAACTCCATAGTAAACTTTAACGGCCCTATTGGTATGGGATGTATGCGTTGATACGTCAGTCAGCCAGCAGATTTCCTTTTTTAAATAAACCAATAACTTTAAACGTTATTACTAAACTTTAAGTATACATACGACCTCGATAATGTCGCGAGCAATGTTACGTGTTAAATTAGTTTTTTTTATAAATATATTTATAAAACTTTATGCACTAATAAAAACATTGCACAACGGCGGACTTAATGCCTTAGGCATTGGTGCTGATTCTCTTGTTCACAAACTTAACTAAATTGTTAAATGCATCTTTCTCTTTCCATTTCTTAAAGAAAAGGACAGAAGATACGTTTTAGTTTAATCCTGTCAAATTAGACAGCGCCGGAAGAAAATTGACGTATATTTAGAGGCCATGTTTTTAAATCGCGTCTAAATTATCTATGGAGTGTCTAAATTTGACAGGACTTAACTAATATTTTATCTTCTGTCCTTTTCTAAATTAAATGGTAAGAGAAAGATGCACTTAACTTAAATTTACGTTAGTTTGTGAATAAGAGAATCGGCACCATTTTCTGCCAACTGAGAGCGATTTTTCATACTACAATAAAAGTATTTTCCCACCAGCCATTGTTACATAGTTACCAGTGTTAAACCCCATATTTAAATTCGAAGGCACTTACTTTGCCCATTATGTCACATCGGACATAACATAGGCCGCACGTCAATAGCACGAACAATGGCCGACCTTCGTGATGGTACAATTTAAACTGCCCACTGTACCATTGGTTGGACGTGACAGATTGACAGAACAGAAATATTTTATATTTGATAGGGACTATGGTTCATAAAAGGAGTCTGATTCGCGCCCCCCCCCCCCTCATTAATATACATACTTTTATGCCTTTTATATCTCGTATTACATATAAATATACATTCGAACAATGGTTGCCCTTTGTGATGGTACAATTAAAACTGCCCACTGTACCATTGGCTGTATCAGATTGACACCATGACTCAGGACGGCTTTTGTTTAATTATGAGCGATGCTTTCGTGTTTTTCTTTGTATTTCCGCAAGGTATTGTTTTTGATAGGGACTATGCTAAATCGCATAAACTTTTGATAATTTTGAGGTTCGATTATTTGGGTTATTGATATTTTATATTCTGTATTTATTAATGGACTAGCTATTATGTATGTTCTCCCGCCCTTTGTCATACACAACTTCACCCCCTATTATATTATCGGTAGGGGTTTAATTTCTAGTAATCGAAGCTTAGTGCGTGCCTTATAAAACAAACTACGGATACCAGAAAAGCTAGCTTTCATATATGACTGATTGACTTTTTCAAACATTTTATAGATTTTATGATACAATTCTTCCTCCGTCTATCCTCATTACTTTAAAATTGGTCTGACATATGTACTTAATTTTTTTCCACATCCATATGCGAGCAATATTTTACTCAAGTGCATTTATTTTTAGTAATATCTCGTCAGGAAGTGAACGCTTACCACTTGACATTGATCCGTAGAGGTCACTCCCGTTAAGGAAGGATATTTCATCATACAAAGTTCAAAAAGAAGATCATATTATATGCTAATTTTATTCTTACCTTGTTTTCTTAAAGTGGTTTCAGTTCTCAAAGAAAAAATGTATTATTATAGCTAAAAGTCTGGTTTTGTCTGAGAATCGTGAGGTAATATTTATTTTGAATACTAGAATATTTATGAAATGTGCTGAAATTGAGTTATGCTAGAGTACAATGTGATGAAGAATATTTAATAACAAACTTGTCAAATCACGCAACTGTGTGAGAATGAAAATGTTTTTCCATAATTATTCCTTTAAAGTGTTTCATTGTATTGTATAAAACAATCAAACAATGCTAAGGAAAAAACATACGATAATGTTTATATTTATATCTCACGTCCAAGAGAATATTGTAGTTCTAAATATATGTAACTCTCAGTCATTCAACACGCACATGCACATACATATGTTTTGATACCAGCTGTCCCACGCCTTTTCACCCGCGTTTTTGACAACTGCTCCGCTTCCGAAGGTCGTAGTGTGATGTTACACAGCCTATAACAATCCTAGATAAATAGGCTATCCAACACAAAAAGATTTTTTCCATTCGGATAAGTAGTTCCTGAGATAAGCGCATTTAATTAAATAAACTCCTCATTCTGATAATATTGTAAATCTGTTGTCAAGTAATCTTTACCGACTTTGGCAGAATTATAGAAGACATTAACCTTTCGACGACCAAGCGACAGCCGGCTCTCGCGCTGCTATTGTCTTTCTATTGTGACTCGAATCAAGTGTGTTCGAAGGTTTAATTTATAATAACTTACTAGCTTCTGCCCGCGGCTTCGCTCGCGTTAGAAAGAGACAAAAAGTAGCCTATGTTACTCTCCATCCCTTCAACTATCTCCACTTAAAAAATCACGTCAATCCGTCGCTCCGTTTTGCCGTGAAAGAAAGACAAACAGACAGACAGACAGACAGACACACTTTCCCATTTTTTAATATTAGTATGGATTAGGTGGTACTATTATTTGACCTTGGTATTTTAAATGCTCGTAAACTCATAAGAGCAATATTCGCTGTAGCGTGCAGAGTTACAAAGCGTTGCGTTAGTAATGCAATGGTCGGTTGACTAATTTGCTAACTGAGTATTTCTTTATAACTTATTTTCCTACAGACATTCAAATTCAATTAGGTCGACAATCGCGTAAACATGTATTAAAAATGTCATACGTCTAGTCTTATTATTTTGACAGCTTCAAACGATTTATCGTCAAAATGGGTCATGATTCAATTTTGTTGATAGTACATACCCTCTATTGAGTTGTAATTAGTGCTAGTGCTAATGTTCAAAATTTTAGCTTAGTTTGTACGTTTTTATTAACGTTTACCTTACCACTCTTGGACAATAGGGCCGATTCCTTTGTTCAAAAACTAGGCTAAAGGTAAGTCAAGTGCATCCTTTTCTTTCCATTACTTTAAGAAAAGGAGAGAAGATGAAGTATAGTTAAGTCCATAGTTAATTTGATAGGTCTAAACTAGTCTGACCTTTTCTTAATGTAATAAAAAGAGAAAGAGAAGAAGTTAATTTCATTTAATTTGCGAACAAGAGAATTAGCTCCATTGGCTACACATTCTCTACTCTACTTTTCTCTGGCCAGAGCTCCAGTAACGACTCGGTCCCACCAAGTGGTCCCACCAGTATTTCTTGGGCCTCCTGTGTGTTGTGTCTGTCGCTCATTTCGCTTTCAACCAAACTAACTGTTTTTGCTTTATAATATTAATATAGTAAAGATAATGTCTACTGCGTTGTGGCTGTTTGAAAGGCAATCGCTCCATATAACACACAGTGCAATCGGTTAGATTAGGTATAGATTAATGAATATTAACTGCCAAATCTCACACTCCTCATCTTACCAAAACGCGATATAAAGTTTTCTCTCCAAATATTAATACATACCAATACAGATTAGGTTTTAGCAACTTAGTAACAGTAACTACTGCACTATAACACTTGATCAAAAGTTAACGGTAAAAATAAAACCATATATTGATAGCTCACCGCTTATTGAATTATTCAGCCGTCGACCGTTAACCAAGCTTTGTTTGAAGATGTTTTTGACGTCCATTTTGTTCATATGTTTCTGCTCTAGTTGTTTCAGTGAAACGTGGTTTACCAGCGGGAGGTTGAAGGCACTCATAACTTATGTATTGTTGCAATCTGTGTAGTGGAACATGTTATGGCTACATTGATTTCATATCTTTTGTTACAGCTGTGCAGGTGAAATTTTTGTTGCGCAAATTATTAACTTAATCATTTAACTTGCGAACCTGGTAGAGATCGTTCTGTCTGATTTGGTGGCATACTTTCAGTAGAGCAATCTTCTCGGACCAATTGTGGAACCCATTGAAATGTACACACATCCAAAGTGGTCGGTTGGGATAGGTTAGGTGAGAAACACACGTACTGATAAAGTATGATGTGTCTTACAATAAACATAATAAATACAATACTCCTCAATCAATTGGGTGTTGTTCTTGGGTACATTATTCATACAGGGTTGGTGTTTCTTTCCATCTTCAGTTATTTATAGGCCTCTGGATTTTGCTTCGACCATTCTCCCATCCCTCCCCTCAAGTCCTTAGAAATAACTCAGGCTACTTTAATTTTAGGTTTGATAGGAGTAAACCTAACCTAACCAAACATTAAAACGAACGAAGTCTCTAGCAGAAGCTAGTTTTATTACAACTCCGAGTGTCACGTACCCAAACAGCTGACAGTAAACACAGATTACAAATCACTTCAATTGTTTCGTCTCGCAATTTTTGTACTGAACAACTCAGTTTTCGCTTCAAAACGCATTCTCATAAAAACACAGACATTATCCACTTCGCCCGGTTCCGTACAAAGACTTTCAGATCAGTAGGTCCTTTCAAAAAACGTATAAACAAGGATTGAGAGCACCTTCATTGTCCGAACTTGTAATATCGTTAGTCTTTTGAGGGAGGGAAGCGCTTTGTCCTCTCACTAATTAAACCCTCTCGGCTTGTCGCGGCGGCGAACTTGCAGAGATGCGCTAAAGAGTGCGGTAGACGGGCGACTGGTAATTTGTAAACATTGCAAGGTAAACCGCAGAAACTTATTTGTTTGTCGATTCTCGAGTTTGGATGTCAATGAAATTGACTCATGACCCCTTTGTGTTTCCTTGAAATCTCTAAACAACATTACTAACTGAAAACTGACTAAATATTGCATTGATGGTGTGGTTAACCGCAGAGTTGTGTGTCGCAATTTGAAAATGAACTGTTATTTCACGTTTTCGTACTAAATTATAATGGTATTTGAAAATAATTGTTCTAATTCACTGTATGATATTGTGGTATGGTGTATGTTTAATATTATATGGTGGGTGATTGTATGACCATATAAAACTACCCGCTGCGACGTGCTGTTAAAAATTGTGGTCTTCAAACCATTGACTACGAAATGTGTTTTTGCGACCCCCAGGTGGCGGTGATGGTATACAAGGGGTTTATGTCAAGTTAAAAACATGAGATGCAAATGGAGTTCAACGATGGTTGATCATTTATCAGATGTTTTAAAAAATAGTTTCTTAGATGTAATATAAAGCATTATTAGAAATACTGCCTCTCATCTATTTCATGAACATTGACGATTTTTCTCTGGGCTCTACCCAAAATTAAAAGACAGGGCATGACACTTCTTTGTGTAATAGACTATTTAGAGTCAGTACATTAAACAAGAGAATCCAAAAGTTAAAAGCTTAGATATTAAGAGTGTTTGCCGTTCGTTAAAATATTGTTTCTACATTCTTTTAAAACATACTTGCTCTTCTACCCGCGGTTTAACGTGCGTAGTTCCCGTTCCTGTGGGATTTTTGGGATAAAACTAAATCCTTTGTCCTTTCTTAGGCTTCTACTATCTCTGTACCAAAACTTAATATAAATTGGTTCAGTAGTTTTGGCGTGAATGCAAGAGGACAGACAGACAGAGTTACTTTTGCATTTATAATATTAGTATGGATGGAACAACAATATTCGCAACTAAAAGTGGTTCTTCTGTATTCATTCAGTTGCCCGTCTGCAACCCACTAACGTTTCTCTCTGGCTATGTTCCAAAACAACTGACGCTCGTTTCAGCGCTATCTACAAGGTTTTAGATGTGTTTATTTACTTTGGTTATTATATTGAAGGCGAACAATTTACTGCTAGTAGTTTGTATAAAATGTGGAGTTTTTTATTTTTTAGGTTAGTAACCTTGTTGCTATTAGGTAAAGATAAATGGGGAATCATTTTTCTTGGCTCGTTTTCTTCCGGGGTTTTCTGAGGTGCTTTCATTCATGATTTTTGGTGTGGGAGCAGTAGGTTTTTAATGTTCTTAACATATGAATGTTGTCTAAAAATTACAGCTAATTGTGAGTCGGATTCGTATACAAAGTGTTTCGTATCACCAGATCCCCCATATAATCGACTTCTCTGTTGGCGAAGTGGTCGAACAATTGATTCCTGCGCTGCGAGTCGTGGAATCGATTTCCACACATGACAAATATAAGTATGGCCTACGGGTTTTTGTTCGAAATCTGTTTGTAAGAGCATCCACGAACTTCGCACACACACACGAACGTAACTTCTTTTTATAGAATACTAGCTTTTGCTCGCGACTTCGTCCGCGAGAATAATAGTTCTCGGGATGAAAACAATCCTATGTCCTTTCTCGGGTCCCAGACTATATCTGTACCAAATTTCATTCAAATCGGTTCAGTGGTTTAGGCGTGAAGAAGAGACAGACAGACAGACAGAGTTACTTTCGCATTTATAATATTAGTACGGATTGGACAGGGGGGACTTTCCAGTTTTTTGCTTTTGACAGGCAACAAAGACCTTATAGTATTAAAATTTAGAAAATAAAAACAAAGCATTTATTTCACTTACACCATTTACAGGCACTTATGAATTGTCAAAGTGTCAGTCAGTTCGTTAGAAAGTTTAGGCTGTTGCTTGCTCCAAAACGTAGAGACCTATGGAGAACCTATGGAGAAGAACAAGTAAGAAACTCAATGGACACTCTTCTCTCTTCATTACAAATATCCGGCGGGGACCACTTAACTCAATTATCATAAGCTTATTAAAGTTAGACGCCAAAAAAACAAACAAACGATTATTTATCCAAAATCCATTTCTTTAAAAAGACACTTATCTGAGTTCTAGATAAGTGGTGTTTTATGAATAGAATCGGCAGTGTCATTAGGTAATACCGCATTTAAATATCACAATACGGTAATCTGATATGCTCTTAAAGTATTATAAAGTTAAGTGGAACTGATTTTATCTGGTCAATATCTATGGTTCTATAGAATTTAAAAAAAAATTAAGAACTGGCCTTTTGCCCGCGGCTTCGTCCACGTAAAAGTCTAAGTTAATCCTCACTTACTTTTACAATTCTTAGTCGATCGATTCTGGAATTATATAATTATATAATTATGGCAGAGGTTGTGGGTTCGATTCCCACCCAGGACAAACTTTGTGTGATGAGCATAATTGCTTGTTCTGTCTGGGTGTTATTTATCTTTAACTAGCTTTTGCCCGCGGCTTCGCTCGCGTTAAAAAGAGACAAAAAGTAGCCTATGTTACTCTCCATCCCTTCAACTATCTCCACTTAAAAAATGACGTCAATTCGTCGCTCCGTTTTGCCGTTAAAGAAAGACAAAGAGACAGACAGACAGACACACTTTCCCATTTATAATATTAGTACGGATGGATATTATTTAAGTTCATAAACATATATTTTCTTAAAATTGCGCTCACATTTTCTATTAACCACTTCACACAACTGCGCGCCTAGTACTTTTGATTGATTTAAGTACTAAGTATCTCAGTATTTTAAATTTTCTCACATTATCACTTCACATTACTGCGCTCCTAGTACTATTGTTCTCTTAAGTTTTCAATCTTTAATTGAATTTAGAATTAACTATAGGGGAAAATGATACATCTTTTATAATTATGTTCTCGTCGATTTTTCAGATGTATTCTGCTATTCGGGGCGGGGACAAATCCAACGAACCAAAAACCATGAAAATTGGTCTAGCCGATCTCGAGTTATAAGTGTTGTAACAAACCCGACTTTGTTTTATATATATAGATATGTATGTATTTAAAAATTATATAAGTATGTATATCAGTTGTCTGATTACCATAACACAAGCTCTGCTTAGCTTGGGATCAGATGGCCGTTTGTAAGTTATCAAAAAAATAAAATTAAAGCACCAAGAATTTTCGTGAAGTAGTTTTCGAGATTTCGTGTTTATTCAGTCATCATATCTCTAGCTTTTTCTTAACTCTTCTGTTAGGGTCAGAGTCCAACCGGATTAGAAGAATACCAAATTTTTACATAATTTTAAATCGGTCCTCTTTTTTAAATAATTGATTTGATTTCATTCAGTTTCAATGACTCGTTATAGTGATATAAAAGGACAAATGTTAATAAAATAAGAGGTCTTTTGTTCCATAATATTACTTATAAGTTATAAAGCCTTCTTAGGCAACTAATCCTTTTAACTATAGATTATGTAAATAACACAACACACCGCTCCATCACAATATGTAAAATAGTTTTTTAATGAGACGTAAATACTAATATGTAATGATTTGCCTTTTAAATTAAAATTCAACAACGTTGAAATATTATCCATAATAAGATAAAGGCACATCATTCTTGAGATCAACTTACTGATTTTAATAAGGTTTTTCTCTTTTCAGCGAAATAATGTATGTTGCAACATAAAGAACTTGCAATAATATTCCCTACTAGTGTGGTCAGTAAAGACTTTATATTATTATCGCACTATTATCTATGGGTTAGGAGAAATATTACATTACATCTTGCTTTAAAACTTACACCGACTAGGTTCACTTGCAGAATTTTAGTGACATCTAAATAGCATTTTTTGCACTTACGTCGCGTCTACATAATCTAAGCCACAGGCACAGCTAGTCAAAAATAATCAAAAGATTTACAAACACAGTTCAAGTACACCTCAAAGGCACTAACTCACAAAATAAGTGATTTATTTTTCCTTCAAAGCTAAAATCCTACAACACTGCGCAGACGCACAGAGTGGCGCCAAGTGTACGCACACATAGAACAACGCCTCGCTATTGGTGGAAATACATAAACACGTACTGTTTATAAGGTCACTTACACACAAGTGTAGTGTGACTCATTATAGTATGAAATTGCGGATTAAATACGTAGTGTTAATGGAAATTTTATACGGGTTCAAAGCGTGTACAATGTTTTATCTAAGGCGTATGGTGTAGTATATTAAAAAAATAATCTACTAAGAGGGAATTGAACTCTAACAAGTACAGTTTTTATTCACATACCTACCTGAAAAAGGTGTTAGTAATCACGAGTGAAGTATGCAAATAACAGGTGTGCGTGAATCGTATGCATGTGTGTGTGCGTTACTGTCGCACGAAGCGTAAATTTGGATTGTCGGACCTTCTGTGTCTATTTGTGTGTATCGTTTTTATGAAATTGTATGACTTTGTATGCTTACATTCTTATACCTCCCTTAGTAAACCACACAATTTTGATTATTTGCTCGTCAAAGTTTTTAAAGATAAGTAAAGCCAGCCCTGTGATAGACTGAGAGATTGTCAACAGAGTTATAAGAATAAATAAACCTATCTTAGCAATTACTATGTTAAGCAATATTACTGCTACTGACGCACAATTGACAAATAACGCTGACAAAATGGATACGGAGCATAACTAAGCCAAAATACGGCCTTACCTCAATAATAGGGTCACGTCTTACACCCTTTAGGTACAGAACTAAAAACCTCCCCAGACATACCATACAACTTCACAAACAAAATCTTAATCCCGGAACAAAAACAAAATAAAATAAAGTGTCCCAACCGCCAATGTGAACGTACTCTAACAAAGTATTAAAGATTCGACCTTGTGAGCCAAACGTGAGTAACTCCGGTCGTCAAACTGCCGACCGAATATTTTCTAATCGTTTTTAGTGCTTCGTGTTATAGTGTCATTGATATTTCTATAAATACTTGACATTACTCTGAAACGGACGTGTCTTTGAAAATAATTTTAGAAGTCGCACTGTCTAGTTTGATTCTATGTCTACAAGTCTGTAAATATCTGTGGTTTAGGTCAGTTTAGCTTGAGAAAATGTGTCAATTCGAAGTCAAAGTCAATCCTTTATTTAGCTTACTCTGTTCAGTCCTTAGCAAAGGCCTCTCTCCACTCCTTCCATCATTTGTGTACCTTGTTATCTCTTTCTAGTTCTATAATAATTCGACCAGTTCGTCACGCCATCTCCTTCGTGGCCTGATCGAAGACCCCCATCTACCAGTCTCAAGGCACCAGAGTTATGCATTTTGAGCCCACAGTTTGACATATTCTGCCCAGTCCAAATTAAGCTGGGCAACCTTTTGAACCACATCAGCTGTTTCTGTTTTGGAGCGCAGCATAGTTCTGTTATTTTAATACCTTCTATAATGCGGTCCATTACTAATTGTTAATCCATGTTTTTTTAATTTCCATATAGTGTAAACAATTTTTTCAAGAGTTACAACAGTAAATACATCTTCAAAGAAGTCATTGATCGACCTGAAAATATCGTCTTTATTTATTTAAAAAGTATTTATTATAGTAATGTTTATTGTTCATCGTTCTCCAAACGAAGCTAGTTTTACGTTCAAAATTGTATTTAAAAAATAGTCTCTTTGAAATAAAGTATTTCAGTCAGTTTCAAGTTCACTACATCTAAATTCATTGAAGAAGATTTTGGCAGAAAAATTCCGAATCTTCTGACATCATTGGCATAAGCTACCTATGTCTACTCAAACTTTAAAAAAGAAGAATTTTAATTACAAATAGTGTGGATAACTTTTGAAATACCTAATTGTATTTTAATGACAATCTGTTAAGAAAAGTACGCGTTAGTCCTTGTGTCTACTAAGTCGCACAAATGTAAATGTAGCTCTAACTATAAGTATACATATAGTTATATTACTTTAATATCATGAAAAAAGTTATACACACATTTCTATAAACATTTTTTATCAAACATTCTAAGCAAACTTCTCTTCTGCCGCACTATCTATCACCAACTAAACAAGTCTCTACTGACACAAAAAAAAACCCTTTAATTATTAAAACAAAAAGTTTGTAAAACTCACTTATTTATCAATTGACGTTTGATAAAGTTGGCCATGTAAAGTAGGGTAATGTTCGTAATTATACGTTTCATTCTATAGAAATTTGTTTTGAACCGATTTAATGGAACCATGTTTCCTTATTGATGTAAAGTGATACGAAACAAATGTTTTGTTGGCTTCCAAATGATTGTTCAAACACAATTACGGTAAATACGATTGTGTAGAAGTTTGAAATGAAATTAAACTTTCATATTAGGAATGGTGTGTTTAGTTTTTGATAAAGTTAATGATTTCAAAGTGCATTTTTGGATCTTTAAGGGCGTTTGTATTCTAATGTGACAATAATACCTCTAATTATACGACTGCTCACAACAAGGAATATTATGTATGTATGTATTGGGAGTGTGTATGTATACCTACTTATATGATTTTTATTCCATCATAACTTCTACACGCCTGAATTGATTTCAATGTATGAGGTATCGTTAAAATCATTGTATCGTCCCGAGTAGCAAATTTTCAGTTTACTAACATTTTTCAATTTGACTCTAGATTTTTTAATATCAGTAATTGACTTTTCAATCTGTTATTTTGTCATTTGAAAGAGACGCTTACGTTTCATGAGGCTATTTAAAAAAACTACGCCATATTGGCAGGCGTATCCAATGTCCCAATATCTACTTAACAAAACAGGACATATCACTTAACATATTTGAATGGATTTTGTGATTTAAACCAAACATTCTGACTTTATCTTCTTTGATATGAACAATATTCTGTAGCTCCTTCCCCATTAGCACCAATGACAACCCAGTTAAAAAAATTAGCTAATAATTCAAAGATAAAATTCGTGATACCCGAAGAATTAGAAACGAGTCCATAAATTCGATTCGGTCTTCCTTTAGAATTTATCTGGCATATTTACGACCGAGATAACGAAAATGTCGGGTATTTAACGATGCCTCTATCAAAACTATTCGTGTACATATCTGTTAGATTAATAAGCCCATTCGATTTTCTGTTATCGAATATTTTTATCGGAAATATTAGTTGTATCGGTAACGTTGGTACGGCAGTTATTCTGTTCATTTTAATTGCTGTTAACGTTTAATTATGTAAATAAATGTATTTATTTACTGCTTCTGTGGAAGCTTGCGTGGTTACACAGATTTTCTTTTATTTATTGTTCTTGAGTTCGCATAAATCTGCATAATGCATGTCAAAATTGGAAATGCCCATTAGGTGCGATTGCAGCTATTGTTTGTTTTATTTAATGCTAGTTTTTGCCCTCGCCTTTACAAGCGCGTAATTTATGGCCTATGTCACTCAGGTATAATGCCTGTTTTTATCAGTGTTTTGTTTTTTTTTTGGTGAGTGGGAAATCATCCAATGACTGCTCCCGTCCTGGGTGCGGCGGGAGGGCGTGTCAGACTCTTACTGACTAAAACCCACTCATGTTCCTTCGATTGCCCTTTATGTTCCAGGGTCACGGTAACTATTATACTCATTCCGCAACCCCGGTTATCAGTCATATTTAGGATTGGTACTTTATATTATATGAACCCGCGGCTTTACCCGCATGGATGTCGAATTTTCTACCACTATTTTACCTATTTAGGAGGTTGAATTTAAAAAAATATTTCTTAGTGGATACCTACTCTTACAGAAAACACACCCTCCAAGTTTCATGTCTCTAGGACCAGCAGCGGTTTGAGCAATGCTTTGATGATATCAACAGATAGTCAATCAGTTATCATTTTATATACTAACTAGCGGCCCGTCCCAGCTTCGCACGGGTAGATATAAGATTACAATAAATATAGCCTAATTAGCGCCCATATTATGCGTGAAATATTGCGACAGAGAAAACTCGAAAACATGCGCTTCTTATAGAACCTTTTTAATATCATTGTCTATGTTTATGACATCTGAAAGTGGTTGCTATGTAAGCCTGTCATTGTTGTTATATGAATATTAATGTCTTAGGCCCGTATTAATAGACGTCACTCAATTCTGAGACGCTCTCAAGTTTATTGCCGTCCTTATTTTTTCCCTTTAGAATGACAAGGACAGCAAGAGACTTGAGAGCGTCTCGGAGTTGAGTGACGTCTATTAATACGGGCCTTATAATTTGACACTGCGATGGTAGCGCCGTCTGTCGGATCCAATGTAAAACATTCCAAAATCAACAACTACTAATAAATTAAAAATTAATTAAAAAAACATTGTCTAGCGGACAAAATTGTGAATCTAAACCATTCCCAGATCCCCTTGAACATACACAAAAAAAATCATCAAAATCGGTCCAGTCGTTTGAGAAAAGTTCAGTGACATACACACTCACAGAAGCATTATATATACTAGGTGTATTTTTGGTATTGCTCAACCCGCTAGGAGGTGATTCTACCCATGAAAACAAACAACTTTTATTATGGAACCAACTCTGAAATCGCGAAAAAAATATCAGCTGTTAAAAACAGCTGATATTTTTTAGAATCATCTCCTAGCGGGTTGAGCAATACCAAAAATACACCTTGTATAAAGATAAAATCTATTATAGTTTATCTATGTCAAAGCCTTCCATTAAAGGCACTTTGGAACATATTAATATCCCAATTTCTATTTATTATCTAAACTGCTTTACACAGAAGTATCTGCTTTTAGTAATTCCCAATTCTTTTTAATTGACCATCATTTAATTTATCAAGCTCTGCTTCACTCGATACTGATAAGTGTATTTTTCAAAATTAATTTGATATTCTATTCACGGAATCTTCATTTTAATGATGCCCTTAATAAGTAATTCTCTCTAAAGTCAAGATGAGCGTGACTATTCTCTCCTTTATCCATATCTTTAATAGATATCTAAGTAGGTTAAACGTTTATGGCGCTTTCTTACAAGCGCTTGAAAGAAAGCGCCATTACCGTTTCATTGCAACACTTACTATCACCACCTATAATCGTAACATGATCACTTGCATATCTTTTTATATTAACAGTTCTATGTTGTTTCTTATCTTTATTAATTATAATCAGAATTAATTACTTTATTCGTTAAAATTCTTTGCTCACTCCAAATTTTTGTCGTTTTTTAGTATCTGTTTTTGGCTTGGTTGTCTGATTATTTTGTACTTTTTTATAGTTCTTTTTTAAATGTGTTCTGTATCTGTTTAAATGAAACATTCATTTATTCTTATTTCACGCTTGTACGAAAATCAGGATAAAACTTTGACCTATAAACGAATATCATTGTGTGTTAAATTTCAATTAATTTAATTGAGACGTTAAAGCTTTAAAGAGCATCCGTCATCTATGCAGCATTTCTTATAAATCTTATTATAATTGAATAGAACAAGAGACAGGTCGTGGTCTTTAATTCGTCCACAGAATTTATATGTTAAACCGTTATTACCGTCTCTTTAATTGGAAGATTTAAGAATTTAACGTGTATTTAAAACTAAACCATCCGACTTCCTGCAAGAATACTAGTACTTAGTCTATTAACCATCCATTTTCGTAAAGGAAATGCTCCTTCGCCGGTATTTTAATCAATAAACGCATAATTCCTTACTAAACTGTCTCTTAAGGGGATAAGATGTATCTGAACCATAAATATTGTATCATGGGAACGGGATATAATCTCAGTTCGGAGATTTAAAATGTTTAAATTGAAAGAAGGGTTTCATTTACAATTCTATTAATGCCCTATAAAAGGATAAGCTTGTGATTATGAATATTTAAGTAGAGGCTGCACATTTTATTTTTGTATCCCTCGATCCGACTCACAAATGGCGATATTCAATGAAGAATGAATTTTCAACTACAAACGGCACTGATCGATATCATAACGCCCCTGTTCCTGAACATTTGATCTTACTTTGATCACCTGTAACATGTACTTGATTAAGTTTATAGCCTAGCAGAACATCAAAGAGTTATTTAAATCACAGTTTCGTAGGTACATACAACCTTTCATCTTTCCCACTGAAAGATTCTATGTATAATGTTCGTCATCTATATTGGTCCTTTGGTCCGCAGTAAATCTCCATTAATATGCGTTTGACATGCGGTTTTATGACCATGCCTTATATCATTATCAGCTATGTTAGGAACTCTCTCATATCTATATATCAACCTTACAGCGCGGACGGGGGCGAAGATTGTTTCACTTTATTTGTTTTGAGGTAAAAGGTTGGAATTCATAACGAATATTATAATACGAAGTCACTATTGACATTGCGGGAAGTTGGCGTTGAATCGTTCAGGCCTTTGTTCCGTATTTTATCTCTTTCAATTTTGCCGGCTTTGAAATATTTTCGGTACACGGATTTTCGATATCAATATTTTCCTTTTTTGCGAACAGCCCCAATTAGAGAGTGACCTGAATTTTGCTGTCCATTTTTTGCAGACAATACATTGTACCTAAATCAAAAAAGTCTTAGGTAAACACGAAATAATTCGTACATCGGTAGTCACTTAAGGACAGATATATGTGGGAAAGAGCTGAATATTTAACAAGGGATGTCGGTCCGGTCTCAGTGTCCGGCTGCGCGGTTCCGTAAAAGCCCTGCAGGAATCTTAGTTGCTTATTTATTAATGATACGTGGACGTTTCTCGTTTTCGTTTCCTTTTTATTTTATTGTTTTATTCAAGAGGTACCGAAATACTGTGGCTATTTTTGGACATAGAAATTAGGTTGGAGTATTTTCCCGCTCACCAAATCTTGTGTACCGACAATGGTTTTGGGTGGACATAAAATTCGGAGCGACGATGTACCACTTAGGTTTCTGGGTCTAGACTTGATTTTATTGTCACCCTCAATGTATGTTTCGTAAATTATTCTTCTGGAATTGATATGTCTTTCAATTGAGGTTGATTTCTTATTCGATATCATATACCTCCACTGTTTAAATAGTTTGTTTAAAGTCCGATACGTATTCACGAAACACAAATATCAATTCGGACATTTACATTTTAGAATTCAACAATGAAATATCTAACGTAGCATTCGGTATCCCATCGCTTGCATACAATCCACCTGACTTGCGAACAATCACATATTTCACGTTGATCCGATGTAATATCAGAAGTGAGCATTGTGAGATAAATTCAAGCGGTTCGAGATTATTTGCTGCTATTAATAACTGTGGAACACTGGTCAGATCTGCTGACATAATGGATTGGATGAAAGGTGGTTTTAGATATTCATTGAATGAACAGAACTTTTCAGTTGGTAGTAGTGGTATCGTACTGCGACACATGTTAATGTCGAAAGTGATTATTACGAGTATGACTGGCTTTATCAATAGTGTTTTGTGATTATTGAATCTACTCCAAAACAATATTTTATTTCATTCTGACAAATTTTATATGGAGTTAGTGTAGAAGTGAATGTTGAAACAACAACATAGGGTACAACAAAATCCAGAAATAGGTGTGATATGACTGACCTGATTGGCTAATTGACATAGGTAGACTAAGGGTTCAAAATCAAGGGCACATACAGATAAAAGCCTTTTTAACAAAGATACAATCGGATTTGACCTATTTCGCATACTCTCAACATTTTTGAAATGCTTCACTCAAGGCAAAGCAGTTATAATGTTGCATATCTGTTGCTATTAATATCAGCTATAGGCCTTTGTAGGCATTACTCACAAATGATCCGTACTAAGTTGCCTTGGCCGGTAATCACGATTTATTGTTAGAAAGGATGCTGCGTTTAGAATAGGATTAGTTTTTGGTATTGGTGTTTTACTTTTCATAGTAAGTATGTAGGTACTAAATTGGTTGAAAACGTCTTCGGTTTGTCTGTGTGAACTGTGAATCCTACTCATAAACCAATTTTAACAGCCAAATGGGTAAAGGTGGCTTTGAAATCTTCGCAATAGCCAATGCCTTTAACCTGCCGTTTCAGTACTTGTCTAGATAATTATGTCACGTCTCGGACGTCTTCTGCAGTATTCATATTATAAAAAATGGCAAACAGACTAATTGACTAACTGATTGTTGATATATCAACGCACACCCCAAACAGCTGGTCCTAGAGACATAAAATTTAGAGGCTGTGTTCTTTGAGAAGTACGTAGCCACTAAGAAAGGATTTTGGAAAATCCCTCAAGGGGTATGACGTGGATGTAAGTTCGATATCGATGCAAGCGAAAGCTAGTTCATATTATAAAAGTATAACACTCGAAGCGAGTCCTTCTTCCCTACACAATTTCTTGTAAACACCATGCACCTACTATAGGTATTGTTTAATTAAATCCGCGATTGTTTATAGCTAGTAATTACGCGTCCTAGATCAGCACAGCAACAGCTGTTACTAACTTAATGATCACAATTATCGTTTCGAGCATTGCTTGTATTTTCCCACGCGAAGCTTACTGTGCCAATTGACCCTTGTACTTGTCTGTCCGTGTGATATTACTTGATTGTAATTTGTTAATGTCAATGTATTCTTTGATTGTATTAGAATGCTATTAATTATTGTTTTGTTCGCTTTACATTTTGGTAATTACGTGATGAACCATAGTTTTTTTAATGTCATCTACATTATTAACATTCTCAACAAATGTATGTTGTGTTGAATACTAAACTTCTTATCTATTCAATAATGGCAACTTTATCGTCTCCAAGGCCATTGTAATGGTCACCGAAAGGTCAGGTACATATTAACCTGCTTAATGTACTCATACGTAAGCTTTGTTCATAATATCATTTTTTTCTCAATATTCTTCAAGTTACATCATCTATGTATTACAAAGATATTTTGCACTCTCTGTGAGAAACATTTGGCTTTTTCTTACAAACTTGCTGATCATTGATTATCATCGCGATTACATCCATGAATGGACGGTTGCATCTCGCTAACCTGTACTTAATGATACTTCAACAGCACCTGAAGTACTCCAAACCAATAAACAGAATTATACAATCATGTTATTAGCAGTCGTAAAGCCCAGCGTCTAGGTCGTATGACTTATGATAAACTGAGTCAATGATATTATATGCGTTCACGATTTGCTGCAACCATTTGCGGAAAACAAACATTATAATGAACTTTACTGAATGCAACACAAAGCTCAAATTTGAATATTCCAATCCTCTATTAGTTGTAATCACGCCTTTGTATTCATGTCCATTGAGTGCTCACATTACTGCACGAACTCTATCTTTCATTGTTGACATGAGACGTCCTCCATCCCTTTCTAATGCAGCATTACCTAACATCGACCCATCTTCTTCTTTCGTTGCATTCTCCACAAGTTCTTTAGTTGTCGGTACGACTGTTCGTCTCGTTTTCATCACCATTGAAAAGTTATTCAATTGTGGACAATGAAATCTCCTTTCTAGAGAGCAATGCTTTTTGTCTTAGATGTTTCCCTTTTTTTGTAGGCGTGGATACCGGTTGTAATTTGAGCAAGTTGTTTGATTGTTAGATGTAGGTGGAATGCCGTGGGTGTTGGTACAAGTAATAGAGAAGCTAGAAATACGCCGAAGTCATGTCAGAGCCGGTGTTAATGTACATTTTGTTACCTTGTTTGTTGCAGACATTAGACAGGAGTTTATGTGCACGATACTCGTGTTATAAACAGACAATGATATGTGTAATGTCTGTGACGCTGTATTACGCAAAGGACTTGTGTCTATTACCATACACAGATTGTATAACCTAGAAGCAGAGCAAGTGGGTTGTACGTAAGTGCTAAATTGTTTCGTAAGTAACAGTATCTGTAGCTATGATGAGAACATCTTCAAATTCAAATTATACAAGTTTCTTGTAGTCATTAAGCTGTATCTTTTGCTCATGAAAATCTTCAATAATCGTTCTTTTTACTTCAAACTTAGCGTGAAAGTGTTATAGAACGTTATCAATATAAGGATCAGCGTTCACAGCCCTTGTAAGAAGAAAAGCCTCATCTTGTACAATACAGTACAAAGCAACACGATTAACCTCACTTATCTGCGATATCGTCCCCTCTAAATGACTCGTACGAAACACAAGGGTTACAAGATAACTTGGAACTAAGAAGACAATGATGTGACAAGGGAGTAGACGTTGTAATGTAGCTAAAATATAGAGAGCCTAGTGTCGACAAACATGGTATAAATTTTGTACCGGATTAAGAAGCAAATCTTGAAGGACATACGTTGATGTGTTTATACAGTGTATGTTTTGTCATTTTTGATGACAATGGGATATTTGTTTTGTTATATATGAGTTTGAGTTTAGATGTTTATAAACGCACCAACTTTACAGCTATTTATTGGAAATACTGCGACAGGGCCAGGAGTCAAGGACATGCCAAATTAAATAAAGAGTTTATCGAATTTGGTGAATAAACAGTCATTTTCTAGACTAAAATCCTATAGAATGTTTTAATAAAAAACGAAGATATAGAGAAACCCAATACTCTTGGAACGCAAAAAACTCACATTTACATTGGAAAGTATACACAATACATCGTAATACGGGTCATTTCGAAACAGCATCGATTCTGCATTGTTTTTGTGTACGAGAAACACATTTGGTAGCAGGATTTCGTAACTAGAAATCGTGAGAGCGCGCTTTTTAATGTTCGGGGTTGAGCATTCGATCGTTAGTAGCTAGATAGTTGTACTGTATCTGCACTACGGAGATAAAACTATTAACTTTTATTTGATATTACACGATACCAGCGTATTATTATTTAACAAAAAATACAGCAAAGTGCGAGTCGAAACATGTTTTAGTTTCCTTGTTGTTGGGTGTAGGTGTATTGTTGACGGGCCTGTTGGTCTAGTGGTTAGTGACCCTGACTGCTAAGCCGGAGGTCGTGGGTTCGATTCCCACCCAGGACAAACTTTGTGTGATGAGCAGGATTGTTTGTTCTGTATCTGGGTGTAATTTATCTATAATATGTAAATATATAAATTATATAAGTACTAGCTTCTGCCCGCGGCTTCGCTCGCGTAAGAAAGAGACAACAAATAGCCTATGTTACTCTCCATCCCTTCAACTATCTCCACTTAAAAAATCACGTCAATTCGTCGCTCCGTTTTGCCGTGAAAGAAAGACAAACATACAGACAGACAGACGGACACACTTTCCCATTTATAATATTAGTATGGATGTTTATCAGTTGTCTGGTTACCATAGTACAAGCTCTGCTTAGTTTGGAATCAGATGACCGTGTGTGAGTTGTCCCAAGATATTTATTTATTTATTTACCTATTTAGGTAAGTATTTTTTTTTTAGAAATTCTAGGCTCAGTAGTTTTAAAGATTTTCTGTTTAAGCGATTATCTGTTGCGCTGCGTGTTAGGTTCGATTATTGCAATAGCCTAATCTTTGTATGGCCTAAATTATTTGTTTTGAGTCTAGTTGCTTGTTTATGCGATGTATGTGTGTGTGAACGCACTCACAGTGCAGACGCAATGCAGCATCCATACTTACTAATATTATAAATGGGAAAGTGTGTCTGTAATTTTGGCGTCAAAATAAAGTTAGTCTGCTATAAAACACCCTAGATAAAATCTTTTGTTGACTGTTATTTTCTGTCTTGAATTCAGACGTGTGTGCTTATATGTTTTATTGAGGTTCCAAAACGAAATAAAAAAGAAAATAATCACAATCATTGGATTTAGCAACATCTTGATTACACATACTTTAAAAAAAAATCCTGTAGGGATAGGCCATTGCTCAGTTAGCTTACTTAAGCCTCATATCGCTTGATTTATGACGTTTTTGTTAATATTAGTTTTATTATAATGTTTGTGTTAACTTCCATTCAATTATTACATAATAATGTTTCTTATTAAGTACTCCCGATTTAATAAATCAAGCGTTTAAAATGTCAATTTCTAATAACGTATCCATTATTTCCTAACTCCAGGTCTTTCAACGAGGTATTAGCGACAATGGGTTGGGGTGCAGCCATTGTCACTACACCTAGCTCGTTCTAGGCGACTTGTTTTGTAAATATCGTTTTAAGGACTTGCCACATTCTCTATCCTCCTCTAACCTCCCCATTAGAGAGAATTTAGTTGTGAAGATGTGTGGGAGGACAGGTAGTCTTTCAACCAAAGTTTGAAAACAACAACTATTATTTATTACTAGCTTTTGCCCGCGACGTCGTCCGCGTGGATTAATAGTTCCCGTTCCCGGGGGACTTTCATGATGAAAACTATCCTTTGTCCTTTCTCGGGTTCTAACTATATCTGTACCAAATTTCATTCAAATCAGTTCAGTGGTTTAGGCGTGAAGAAGAGACAGACAGACAGGGTTACTTTCGCATTTATAATATTAGTACGGATAACTTCATTAAACCTTCGAACACACGTGATTCGAAAGTAAGAAGCGTGACAGCCGGCTGTCGCTTGGTCATCGAAAAGTTTAATGGAATGTTATTGTAAAAGGGTGATTTTATTGCTGGAGATATTTTATAGAGCAGCCTTACTCGTTTTTTCACCATAGAGATTTAATTTTTTTAAGCTCCGTACCAAAATGGTACAAATGGAACCAATATAGTTTCATCATGACCGTCTGTGCTTTTTAACGTTCTAGATTTGATGGTATCCAAGTTAATTCTTTGCTAACTTCCACATAAAACGTAAAAAATTTAGATTACTGCTAGAAAATACAGTCAAATTCCAAAACTAAACGTTGCTACACTAATATAATGGTAATCCAATATCACCAACAAACAATAGTTATGTATTTCAATCTACAAAGAATTCGGGCAAAACTAATCAGGCCTGGAATCCCCTAGATCCTCATATACGCGAATACACGGATACGGACAGATTTAGAAAAAATACGACACCGTCTTCTCTCGCCGTTCATACAGAAAACACCCCATTAAGTAATTTTTTCTGCCTAAATCTAATTTTGAGGGTGGGCATCCCATATGTGCCTATGGGATTTTGATGGGTTACTCAGGAAACTGGACCTTTTTCTTACTCTTTTACAGTTTGAATTAGAATGTCGTGTCGATAATTTGTACCCTACCCTGGACGACGAAGCAGCTGCCATCGAATGCACTATGCGATCTCAACCCTCGAAATGCAATGTTGTGTAATAATAATAAATTTACAAAGACAAGGTAATATTGCATTCGGTGGGGACCTTCGTAAGGGTTGCTAGCAATCGTGAGGACGTATGAACATTCATTTGTTATATTTTAATGTATTTTTGAGATGCGAATATCGCGAGTCGTGAGCCTATTTGGCACTCCCTCATTGCTTGAGAAATGAGATATGAAACAAATTTAGTTATGAAATAAAGGGACGTGATTTAACACTGATTGGCTCCGAAATTACATATTTATGAGCAGAATATTTAAGCTAGAGATAGAGACGATTTTCAATTTACATGTGTTGAAGGTCGAAGTGTCACCAACTTTAGAAAAGTTTACAAGTACGCGATGTCTTTGGAATATGTCAAAGTCTAAGATTTAAATTCAATTAGAAAATTACTAAAACAAAGGCACGTTTGAACATCAATTACAGAAAAGAGAAAATTAAATTAAATGTCGTTGCTCATTAGAAACGGTAAAAAAAATTACAAAAATTATGCAATGTCAAATATTGTTTTTGTAAATGACGTTAAAAAAACTAGTTGACCATCCCAAAATGGTGTTTTGTCTTGAGAAGAATGGGCCAGAAACTCCATACTTACTCTTTAAAAATAATGTTGCTACACTATTATTTGTACATGGTTAATTGCAATGAATGTAATGTCAAAACCATTTTCGTTGGAAGCATCAAGAATTCCGTAAAGCATCGGCGGCGGCGGTTAAAAATAGTACATTAAAAGAAAATATTGTTATATTATTCTACAGTTTCAGCTCCCGAAACAGTCACAAAGTATAGAATGTCTATAAACAAACAATGCAAACAACACAGTTGTAGTCTAAACAACTTGTTTCATGATTTTGCTGAATCGAAAGCAGTTGCATCGATCGCACTTGGTGGGAACATATAGCCGTTGTTGGCAATCGTTCGTGACTCATAGATGGCTTTTAAGGTCCTGACAATACCCGAACATGCTTTTGGGCAGATTTATTGAGCTGCTGATGTTGAAGAGAGGTCTGTATGAGTATTGGAGTTATGCTTGCATAAGGCTGCTTCATCCACTTTAAGTCTGTGCAAAAAACCTTTCTTCTTGAATACTTCCTCTTCACAAAGAATATACTCTCCAAGTTTCATGTCTCTAGGACCAGCGGTTCAGGCTGCGCGTTGACAATGGTTTTCAAATGCAGTATGAAAGTGACCATGTTTCGGCTATAGTCTTCGCCTTAATATCGATTAAATTCGTGAACTCATAGAGGTTATAATATTGATTTCGGTGTGAGTTAATCCATATGGTTAAATATGTTCAATAAGTTCAGGGTCAGTAATGCATTGACATTTTTCTTGATGGGTTCAAAACTTATACGAAATACGAATTAACAGTATGGGCATCAATCCGACACTTAACTGCATAGCTCATGATTTTTACACTGTCAACAATAATAGAAACGTTTGACAATATTCAGAAATCAAAATTGGCTCTTAATTAACTGCTGTAGTCAATACTCATAAAAGCCAAACTACACAGGTCAACACAGTCAACCATTTGTTAACCAACTCACAAACATTTCATGTCAAATGACACGTATTCATGGATTAACTTTGAATTAACACGAAATATTCCTCTAGACACCGCCCGTACACCACAGGCGTCAGCGGGAACCGCAACAATGCGCGGTAATCTATTTGCACAGAGCGTCAACCGTACAATACCATGGGCTCTCACAAAAGGCTGTTTACTTAAACCCCTTTCACACCTCCATTGTTCATTGACCACTCAGCTAAGACCCCTTCGTTTACTTAAAAATATACCTCTGAACTCTTCTCTACCCGGAATCAGAGAGGCGCGGCAGCTCAAAAGAAAATGGCCGCCGCAGAACTGAATGGCCGTAATGCTGAATCGAGTGGTCCTTGCTGTGTGCAGGAATTTTAAACATACGACGTTGATAATAATATATTCCAGCGAGATTTGTATGTTTGAGGATGCTTATCAAGAGTGTGTATGAGTGGGGTTTAAAAGCCTTGGGATTTTTGGGTGTGTTGCCGGTATTTGAATATGATTGTGCTTACTGGGACTATGCGTACAGCGTATGTAGTGTGAGAGACTTCTGAGAAGATGGAGGATGTTGTTTTCAAGGCCAGTCAGCTAAACATTTTTTGGTAAACTCGTTGCATCAAGACTTTTTAATTGACTTTGCATAGTTATTCATCTTAGTAACTATTTTATAAAGAAAGGCAACAATTTATCTCCAATTTTGTCGCATCTGTCGTAAACAAGCCTTATAAGAAATTCTAACAATAATCTTCTCCAGAAATGGAACCCAGCATCGTTTGATGTTAGCCCCTAGCTCATCCCATACCCCTTAGTAAACTCATCACATAAATAAACAATAGCTTGAGATGTTTTAAAACTTTGATATGAACAGTACACCAACACATATAAACACAGCTATTGGCAGACAGCGAGAGTACTTCCAAAGACTTACGTACTCTTAACAGCTGTTACGCCCATCCATTTTACCGCGACCTCTTACTCTTATAGAAAGTCCCTCGAAAGACCAAATTTTTGGACGGTACAGAGGGGAAAGGAAGACCAATTAATTTTGGTCCTTTGATACAAGGGTCGCTGAAGGGGCGCCATTGTCCCACGTGTGGGACCCCACGCATCGCGACAAGTGATTTAGTAGTTGTTACAAAAAACTTTGGTTTTGAAGATATGTAGTTACATTCGTGGATGTGAGAGATAAGTAGTATCGATTTTTGTGGTAGTTTTGCTACTTGTGAGCAAAAAGTGGACTTTTGAAGTGGTGCTGTCGTGCTGTGTATCTGGCAATGTCATTTGGTAGCTCTGCAATCTTTTGAACTTTCCACTTCTTTTGAATTTCCGCCTGTATTCCAGAGGAAGCGGAATACTTCAATAAAGTTATAAATAAAATATTTATGTTAATGAATACAAGTTCAACGAGATATAAATATGATCACAAGAATATTCGCCCTGTTTTATAGCAACCACCTCTTTGAGGTCTGATCTCTTTGAGGTTTAATCAAATTTTGTGACCATCCTTACAGAATGCTGCCAGTATGCTATGCCGTCATCAAATCGTCAAGTTTCTCATTGCATCATATTTTGAACACTGCTCAATCACTCGTCAATAAAATGTAGATTGACATGAATATTAATAATTAATTAACAAGCTGTCTGAGGTTCGTTGTACGCTCGACTTTTGCACGAAAGAAAATATTTTTTACGTTTATAAACTTGTATATTTTTTCATGCAACGCCTTAAAAATTGAATCAAGCCAGAAGACCAAGCTTTGATTATAATGAGGTTTAACTTCCAACCAAATAGCAGCTTAAGTGAGCTGTCAGTTATCATCTTACTCCATTTGAGGGAACAGATGAATGGATGGATGGATAAATGAATTGAGTTTTTTTTTGTTACATTTTTGCGCTTTTACGTGTGAACGAAATTAGGCGAAACTTTTTAACACGTATACATTACATAGGTATTATTATTATAAAACGTCGATGTGGAAACATCATGAGGATACTTGGGTTATATTCTAAATCCGAAATTTCCTATGCACCTTGAGCAAGCGTGGTTATTAATACCTCTGAATGCGAGAGGCCTTTACCCTGCAGTGGGATAGTAGTAGGCTGGTATTATTTTTACTATAGAAAAGCTTTATACTGGGTCTTACCTGTTTCACAAATATCTTGGGTAATTTTGAATGTTATGGACTATCTCTGTACTAAAAGTCACGTAAATCAGTTCAGCAGTTTAGGCGTGAAAACGTAACAGACAGTTACTTTCGTATTAATTCACGCGTTTACTTTTTATTTCGTTCCGTGTACCCGTGGGACAATCCTGACTTCAGAATTAGCTAAAGTGGTTGATGCAGACAGAGTCGGAGCAGAAGCTGATACAAACTATCGCTTACTAAATATGTCACACAATAAAGATAGTAGTCATATAAAAACACAACATAAAAGCAACAATGTTAAAAGAACTGCCTATAAATGAGCTACAGTAATGCCCGTTCTCAGTATAAAACTAACTGTCTCCTCGAACAAAATCAATAACATTGTAAAACCCGCACCGAATGTTAATCAATATGTCAACAGAGCTGTCAGTGTCATCGCGACGGCGATGGAATGTCAAGTGTTCCCAGAACGATGTGACATCAGGCTTTAAGATGGAGACAAGACTTGAAGTACTCATTATTGGGCTTATTACAAACAGTTTATTAGTTAGTCTATGTGTTGAGGTTGCAGTGGATGAAATATAGGTTAATAGAGAACGAGGTGTTTGCAATTTTTTACTTTAAATCTATTTTAATAAGGTTATTACTTTGTCTGTATACTTTACGCAATTTGTGCGTTGATTTAATTTATACTTCTTTTTATTTTAAAGACTAAACTCCCGGTGTTGTCCCGTATTAATTTTGCTACGATCTGATATCCAGATGTAGACCATAATATACACCTTCTACAAATGATTGACAGATTGTTATATGTATTGTTAAGCACATTTACTATTTATATTAGTATTTAGTATGCACTGTGTAAATAGAAGACAATATATAATGGTACCGATAAACGCATAATTTGCATTAAAGCAGCACAAAAGTAGTAGTTCCGTAGTTACCCTTAAATAATCACACAGGCATATTACTCACAAAGAGAAACACGTCCGTTATCATAAACTTTTAACAACCTCCATCCAACTCTATCCCATTTCAACGAAAACGCGGTCCTTTTGCAGCATTACCAAGTTATCCACTAGTTACTTAGGACGCGTACCGGTTAGGATGAATACATAACACATTCATCCAACCAACACCAGCTAATGCTGTTGTATGCAAATGATAACACAACCAATTTAGGTAGGTAATTAAGTCAGTTCAAATTTTACGTCCGTGTAGCCGAATTTAATTACTTGGGTGTTACATCGGCGGATTTGGCGCCAGGCGTCAACAGTGGCGCCGCCTACGCTGCGTGCCTGGATGTAGAACTAAAGGTGGTTGTCACACTGTAGTGTAATATTTTTATTGTACAAAAATAACACGATTGGTAACAAAACAGCTTATCACGTAGGTGTACTCGTAAATATTTTGAAATATTTCGTAAATTTTCAATTTATCGTCTTATAAGTCGGTTGATTTAAAGGGCTAGAGCAAGCTCCAAATCTGATCTTCTTCATACACAATATTCATGTTTTTTGCTTATGCAAAACATTGAACGTTATTATTCAAAAACGATTACTAAGGTGCCAGATAAAAAACGCTTCATTTCACAAAGCAAAACGTGTGTAGTTAAGTAATTAGGAGTCCTATCTTATAGAATACTAACGACCCGTTCCAGCTTCGCACGGGTGTTACAAATCTTTGAAATTTTCTAATTTTCTTACCTGTAATATGCTATATGCATGTATTATATACACATAAACCTTCCCCTTGAATTACTTTACATATAAAAAAGCCCGCATCAAAATCCGTTGCGTAGTTTTAAATACCCAAGCATACATAGGTACAGACGCGGAAAGCGTCTTAGTTTTATAGTAATGAACTAATGAAGCAAGATGAAGTGATAATAGACTGGCTTTATGGTTGCAAATAGTGGATACCTTAATGCAACCTACACATCAGAAAACTTAAGGCAGGAAGCCTTTGGTGGCAAAAGCTGGATAGGAGTTGCCAAAAATCAAAAAACTTACGATTGGAGAAGAATATGGCCCTGCATAAGACCATTGAAAGTTGTTGTTGATGATGATAAACCAGCATCGTGGACTCTGATGGATGCTGAGCGCTAGCCATTTCGTGCCTTACTGATGCTACTATTACTTATTAGGTTCAAAGCTTCTCGTATACAAGTTATCACTCACTATGTTTCACTATGTGCGAGAAAACTGTTATTGTTCCTTTTCTTTCGTGACTTCATAATTCAAGGATTCTTTAGCAATATGAACTTAAAATATGGTCGCTATTTCTGTTCTTCACTGTTCCACCTACCACGTTACGTTACGGTGTGAGCGTCGGAAAACAAAGGCCCTAAGCGATCGTCTTCCAGTCTGCAGTTAAACCCATGTGCCAACTTAAACCTCGTTTGACAACGGATTAGTTGACGTGCAGCTTGTGTCATTACTGCTTCACAATGCTATGTTTCTGGAGTACGCCATTTTGTGGTTGGGGAATTACTTTGTTGAACTGTTTTTGTAGGAAGTTGGTGATGTGGTTGAAATGTACATGGTGATCTTTGTATATTCGTAATCCAAACCTAAAAAGGTTACCCTTTATATAGGGGATGGAAGTATCGACATCCAATGTCAAATAGAAATCTGTTCAATAAATGCCAAGCACACAAAAGCAACGACAACGTCAGTGGGTTTAACCAGCAGTTTCGGTCGTAAAGTTAAAGCCGTCGCTAACTTCAGTCCAGTTGTTCGACAACCAGCTTAGCTGACGTAGACTTTGTATAATTAAGCAAGTTAGCGCCCTCCGGCGTCGCTCGTCTTGTTTACTTTCATACTTTGTGGGTAAGTACGGGTGGTGTGTGGTGATAGGCGTGGACTTGTTAAAGCCATGGAATTTAATGTTGGAAGCATGTTGTGGTTGTATGCTATGATGAAATTCAAAGTCAGTAAAGCTACAATTTAGGTAAACAGTAGATGTTATTTTCTATTATTTATATTATTTGTATATTTGCTATTATACATATTATTTCCTTTATTAATGAAACGCTGAAAACCAGGACCTACAAATAAAAAACTTTTTCCAAAAAAAAAAGAACCGCCTTCAAAAACTAAAAACCCAAAAATAACTAAAATTTCGGAAGTCGGTGGCAACACAAATTAACTGTTAGAAGAGAAGCCACCGACTTCCGAAATTTTAGTTATTTTTGGGTTTTTAGTTTTTGAAGGCGGTTCTTTTTTTTTGGAAAAAGTTTTTTATTTTTTACTTTTTAGTGTCGACTCCCAATGTCTGACTGTGTATTACAATACTTGAAGAAACGCACACTTCGTCTATGTAATATACATAGACGATGTGTGCGTATCTCAAGTTTTTTGGTTCTTGGTGAATTTTTCGAGAAGCACTGAACCGATCGCCACAAAATTTATATGGGACCACTCCTGAATCATGACCTATCAAACAAAAAAAAGAACCATCAAAATCCGTTAACAATTGACGGAGATATCGCGTAACAAACATACAAAAAAAAAAAAAAAAAAAGAACATTCAGACGAATTGAGAACCTCCTCCTTTTTTGAAGTCGGTTAACAAAAAAATAAGTAAAGGCGCGTATTAAGAAGCCATTTTTGAAAAATCATCTCCTACCTAACGGCGAAATAGGCGACAAAATTTTTTATTAAATTGGGCGAGCGAAGCCTTCATGGGTAGATTGTTGAATCTTAAAAAGATATGTCGTATAAATATATGAGACCAAATGTACATGACTACGCGATACGTATAATGTAAGTACAAACCAGGTCATTTTTAACTTCTAAAATTGACGTAGCTTTCAGCATTATAAGATTTCCGTGACTGTACTTCATACCTACTTCTTAATCTATCCTATTTATTTCTGTTTAAAACTGACACTCACGTAGAGAGACAGATGTATTACGGCGCGACTTGGGAGAGCTAGTCCAGAGTTCAGTTCATATTCATATTCTTTATTGCACAAAAAAAATACATTAAAACATATATCACAAATATTATATGAAAAAAGACACGGATATATATATAGTTATAACTAGCCCGTACTGTCCCACTGCTGGGCAAAGGCCTCCCTCCATTACTTCCATCTGTCGCGACTTTGCGCTACGTCTTGCCAATCCTTAATTTTAAACAGAATTGAGTTTTTGCTACCTGCAAACCACAATACTGTATGAGATTTGCAACGGAGACCGTCCAATCTTGTGAAATACAGCAAAGAGTTTAAATTAAAATCAAAGCCATGAAATAGTGTATCATATATCAGACACATAAAAGCGGTGAAGTGACATACCGCTTAATCTACCATCCGGCGCAGCTTACACTTGCGACGAAATTGACGCGTATTTTAGCTGGAACTAGCCCGTGGTTGCATCCGTGTCTTTGAAAGTTAATATAGACAAAACAAATAAAATCAAAGTATTTATTTTACTTCAGAACATTTCTGAACCAAATTTAACATCAAATGTTAAAATTCACGGTCTTCCTTTAATTTGTGACACTATGTTATTTTGCAAAAAATAATCCTTGTGATGAAGCCTTTCGATCGGTAGGATAAAATTACAGGCGGTTTAATTTTCTCAAGTAACTGGTTCGATTCCCGGTTCTACTATGTATTTATTTAAATATCTATGAGTACAGTTTAAAATGTTTTTAACATTCAAATAATGTCTTCTTTCAGTAAAATGTTCTATCTACAATTTATATTTAAGGTACTTTCCCTCCATGTGGCATAGCCGTGGGACACCCTGTATATAAAATTCTCGTGTCACAATGTTAGTCACCGTACTCCTCCGAAATAGCTTAACCGATTTTTAACAAATTTTATGTGCATATTCAGTAGGTCTGAGAATCGGCTACTATCTATTTTTCATAACCCTAAGTGATAGATATTTTTAACGCGGGTGAAACCGCGAGAGGCAGCTAGTATACGTATAATGTTGATAAGGGAATAGTTAAGCCATAACGCATGCCATAACAGACAAATAGGTGTTGATGAAACCCTAATATAGTGCGACTTCACGTGGCGATATTTTACTTGGGTAATATGAACTGTGCTCTAGTCCTTTAAGAATATAAGGTATATATTGTTTTGCATCAATCACACAACTATTTTGACAAATACAACAAGTGAAGTCGCACCATAAAAATCGTCACATCACACACAACCGCAACACAACCAATATACCTAGATAGCCCTTAAAACCGCCACTGCACTTCCATTTCCCTCCAAAAAGCATACAGAGCACCCAAACTTCCTTTTTTAAATTTCAAAGACAGACAGGGCTGTGCAGAATTAAATCCCACACGCCAACTTCGTACACCGGGTTTAGGCTTACAGTGTGTATAATTAAATGCGATGACACCCCTAGGCGCCTAGCGTAGTAGGCAGGATTTGTATTAACACCTCCGTGTTTTGCCGGAATAGAGGATTAGACGCCATGTTAGAATGTGTTCGCCTATGTAATTGAGGTTTCAGATGAGTACTGGATTTTGTAGTTTTTTGCTGGCTTTAGGGGTGGTTTTTGATGAGTTTTTTGGTATTTTTAAAAGGTATTTAAATACATTGAATATACCCAGCTAAGATCTTTTAATTTTTTTTTGCAATTAAAATAAAAATTGAGATTTTTTATTAGGAAAGCCTAACAGCTTCAGTTTTGTTGTTCGAAGAAAATGAATAAAATTTTCGTTAATAAATTATTTAGTAAATAGAAAAGTTCATTTTGTTTTTAGTGTAGTAAAGTGCCATTTTACAGTATATAAGTAGTATTATAACTATAAATAAGACAATATTGCTTTTCTCGAGAAAATGTTACTTTTGAGCTTACTCGTGTTTATTTTAACGGTCACTGGCAACATGGCAACATTTCCACACAGCTATAAAAGCGAAACAGGTATAGACTCGTCTGCCGGTACTTTCCGAGAGCCGTGCATGAGTCAATGTTTGCGTGACGTCATCCGCTGATAACGTGAGTAACGATAACACTGAGTCAGCTTTCAATGTTCCATTAGTTCTCGATATGTTCATTGTGTTAGGATATGGGTAAGGCCGCCAAAAAATGATAATTTTGATGGATAACTTAGCGTCCGGCAATTTTTTTAGGATAAATACAATAATATTATTGAACTTTATTGTTTTCCTTGCAAAAGGTATCATTTTACTAGTATTATTATATGCGACTCACTGTAAACTACTTCTTTTTATTTTAAAATTTTGAAGTCTGTACTGCGAGACTACAAATTGCTAGAACAAATAAAAATGTCCCAAATGATACCCCATGACCTATTTGGAATTAAATAATAGGTTTCAGTTTATTCCATCAGCAATCAAAATATTTTCTTTATAGAATACTTATTTTAGGCAATGTTTAATTACTTTACGACAATGTAGCTATTAAAATAATAAATATTTTCGCATATTAACGGCACGTCCACGTATTTAATGCTTTTATGTTACTGATTTTATGTTATCATAATTTTTACAATCATAGAGTAATTGAGCATTAGAATCCGTTTTTAGTCACTGGCAACTCCAGTATCTAACTTGCCTATGGTATGTCAATTGCGTGTCGGCCATTGTTAAGTTCGTATGATGTCAGTTAGTTTGGCCAGCATCGTGTTTTCGTTCGGCACAAAAAGTTTTTAAATGATTATAAGATAAGTTTTTATCATATTGATTAAATTGACAGCTTATTTAGTAAATATGATGTTTAAATAAGAGCTTTAATCGATGGGCACTGTTAATTATTTATCATAGTGCCGTAGATTCGAGGATCTTTTGAAAAGAGGTTAGGTTTTATGTTACTTTTATGTTGCTTTTATGTTACTTTTAAGTTACTTATGTTACCACTGTAGTTTATTTTAAGTTACGTAACATAAAAGTGATGTAAAACCTAATGCACATCGGAAAGTGTAGAACTAAATAACTATAACTATTATTACAGAATTAAATAAAGCTTTGATAATGAAACTGAGTTTTATTGAAGCTATAAATAAAGAAAAAATTTGAAATTAAACCGACTTCAAAACTAGTGCCTGGTTTTGTTACTTCGTATTTGCCAGCGATTTCCGACATTTGGTAGTTTAAAAGATAAAATTTTTATTTCTCCTGTATATGTTATTGATTAAATAAATAAAATACATGTACGGGTCGAATTGATAACCTCGTTTTTTTAAAGTCGGTTAGATACTAATGCGTTTTTCGCTATTGTAGACATACCTTTAGAATCTTTTATGTTACTTTTTAAGTCACCGGTAATTGATACTTTTAAGTTGCTTTTATGTTATATGAGGCCAATTTAACGGCCTTACCCATATAGGATGCGTCAATTCTTCGATGTATTAGGTACCTATAATAATGTATTTACTTGGCCTGACAATGTGGATAAACATTCAAATCAAATTAAATAAATATACCACATTTATCATTTACTAACACTAATTAGAATATAATAAAATTTAGGTTAAAAATCGTTCTACATTATAATAGGTATGTTTATTTCATAGAACAGGATTCAGAATAGAATAACAAGTAGATTGGTCTTTTTTTTTTTTGCTTTAACATATAAAAACTCATTGATAGGGCAGAAAGCCTTTTTAATTAAGAATTTCTTAAGTTATGGTTTTTGCCAGTAATATAGCATGTTTTTGGTAATTAACTGAAAAATAAACTAAAAAAATAACATAAGTTTAAATCGGTAATCAGTCTTCTACAAGCGTGATGATGATGTGATCCATGCTGGTGCCTTCTCTTTGTGAGAAGTCCTTTGCCTTTGCAAAAAAACACTAATAATCTGGTATTAAAAATAAATTATTATTAAGTAATTAGGTCGCATACAATACACAACCCAAGTACTCATTTATCAAAAGACCAAAGTACAGCGAAGAATCGGTTTGCGGTGACTATTTTGTACAAACAAGTCGTTTGTCTGTTTGACATGGTTTTGAGAGTATGTGACTCGACCACTGACGTTAATTATTTAGAAACTGACGCCAGTAATCAGCATTGTGTAACCTGAACCACAAGTTGTGACAAACTGACTAACGTTAGACTCATCGTGTGTTTTCATTGTTGGTCCTACTGATTTTGTTGCAAAATATATTTTTTATCTTAGTTCAAGCAAATATGTAGTTGTGTTTTTATCTAAGATACTATTTGTTATGAATCTACTATCATAATGAACAGTTTTATTTCATCATACGTTTGGTTCGGCTCGAAGGACCACTGTTGATTCCCTTCGTCTCATTTGCAATCCTATTGAAATAAATAATATCGTGGTAGTTACTTCATCCAATGCACGAGTAAAAATCTCCCTTTCCAAATTTAGGGCAAGTGACCTGTCAATTCTTACCGCCAGGTGAATGACACACAAGTTTAAAACCACGTCTACAGAACAATATTTAAAGCATTTCTCAGTTTCACACTGTACATTTAAATACAACATCATGGTGTGAATAGGCGAGATGACAAAAAAAAAGTAATTAGTCCGTCAGTTAGATAATCAAAAAATTTGGGACACGTATTTTTTCTTTTTTCTCGTAAACAGAAAATGACGACAATACAGTGCGTTGAAGTTTCGTGAAACGTCACGCCTTTGTATAATTTTTACTCAGAAGTGACGTCACAAGCCCCCTCTCCGGAACTTTGATGCTCTTTATCTTTGTATTTTGTTATTAATTTGATCAAGCAAAAAATATGTGTCCAGTATTCTTGGACTGTCTAACAGACGGACTAAACAGAATGTCATTCTTTTGATGTAGTCAACATCCCTATTGTCACATCCTGCCATTCTCAGAGCGTTCAATAAATTATTACGCGTAAGTGAACCAGATATAATCAATAGCGTATTAAATGTATTGAGCTTAAACTCCACTTATACTTGCACACGTGCGGGGTCTAAAAATGGGGGCTCTAGTGCGTAATCATCAGGATCACAGGCTATTAGAGATCGTATGTGATGCTCTTAGTGTATGGTTGGGCGGTTCGCGTTTAATTGATTAGGTATAAGCTCTTGTTTAAAGGAGTGGCTCGTTGGTACCTAGGGACCACACTTCAATTTCTTTTTAGGCATGAATGGCCGAATAGTTAAACTCAAATCTGTTGCTGTCTTTGTCACTTTAAAGTGAAAAATTAACGGCAGCATTTGACAGGGTCTTAAAATTAGGTGACGTTTGAATATTCGGCCAGAAGTGTTATACTCTTAGAAGCTTAGGAATATGAAAAAAAACCTAAAAGCAAGTCTGGCTCATATAATCAGAGTTCCGAACAAACAGTAGTGACCAGTGGTTCAGTACCATAATCACAATAATACGTTTTAAAAATAAAACTGTGATGTTACTTCGTTAGTTCTCTATTGACGTTCTTTGATATCCATGTCTGGTTTTAATTTTTATTTTTCATCCTTTTCTTTCCACTGTAGAGTCTGAAGATCACAACCGTAGTAGTATATGCTATGCAGTCTTCGTGCTGCAAGTCGTTAGGTGCATGCTTCTTCATACCGTCCTAATTGCACCTTCCGACCGCTTCCTTAATACATCGTGCTGCAACGCTATGCCAAAAATGCACCACACTTAATACCTACCTACTCACACTTGTATGTTCAACGTTCGGTGAAGCATAGTTGTGTGAAAGAGCTAGATGTTGGCGTGTGAGGAAGATAGATGACGTGTGAAATGATAATGAAGGAAGATTTAAAATCTGGCAGTAAGAGGGCGAAATTAAAGATGAAACAGCAAAGGTTGAGGTGCTGATTAACTAGAATTTTAACTAAATTTAACAAGATTTAAGAATTTTAAAAGATTAACTAGATTTATCGTCCATATTGACGACACTTCAGCCGGACTACAATGAAAGCTTTACATTTAAAACTGCAAAACATTCAAGGTCAAAATGCCTTGAATCAGCCAACCCTAGAGCTCATATCAAAAAGCGTGTTGATTTCAATTCCACCCTGCATTATTATCGCGACTCTGATCAAACCTTCAACTCATTCACCAAAACAACGAATTTTCCAGACATAATCAATAGAATTAAGCTGTAAACTGCTCTAAATCTAAGAGCACATGTGGTTCAAAGGGGTGCAGTTCAAATAGGAGAAGCGATTAAGCACCCCGGCGGCGCCTTTGATTCTACTAGAACGTTGTAATCGGGGTAGCGTTCTCACGGTAACACGCGATGTTAGGACGTGGTTGTTGTGGCAGCGATTTGGCATAAGATGTGAAAGATCAAGAAACGATAATAATTTTCTAAGTAGAGTGCCCAAAGTTTGATAGGCGATGCAGCGGCGCTCATCTCAGGAATTATTGGTTCAATTAGAAAAACACTTTTTAGCGTTACATAGACCGTTTTTCCAGGAAGATTACAGTGCGCTGCAGTCCATAGAATTTAAAATTAAAGACGTGCAACATAACATTTGTGAGGAAGGACGTTTGTAAATCTTAGATTAAGCAGTGATTATAATCTCATCAGTTAAATGTCACTGTTAATTGATAGGGATTGTTGATCAGTACTCAGTACTGATCAATTATTATTAATTGCTTACATATTTTATTAAAAGCAGGTAAGAACTTCTATAATAAAGTTTACTTTCCCTTTCAAATCTGACTTTTTATCTTTTTGTCTGACTTTCAAATCTTCTTAATTTCCAGTAGAGTAAAACTAAATCGGTTCACAAGTAATGATATTATAAACTTTTAAAGAATTATTTTTCTCCACGGAACGCTCCCAGTGAGACCAAAGCCCACTGCGCCTTTAAAAATTTAAAAGAAGGGTAGGTTTTTTATGATATTTAATTTCCCAGTAAAAGCTCATTTTTGTTCGACGTGTTGTTTGTTATTAAACATGACTATGAGAAATGGGTTTATTGAGATAACATTCTTACTTATATGCGGTTTCTTCGATGAATAAATCATGTTTGTGCTGACATTTATTCAAATAAAAGGAACAATAAAGAGGTCATAAGTTCATTGACTGTCCAGGTCTTTGTCTTGGATATTTTCTCTGTAGTAGGTATCTTTTGAAGCAATCTGGATTCATAATTGTTATTCATTTCACTTTGAGCAGACTTGATGATCAATGCTCGTGTCTTTTTTTTGTGCGAGAAGAGGCTTTTGGTTTGAAGTGGGACAATTATAGGTATTTTTAATGCTAGTATTTATTTTATAAAAGTTAGCTACTATGCGTTAGAGCCATCAAGATATACCCTTACCTATATTCTTTAAGAACAAAAATCCTTTCACTTGTAAGTGAATCACGAAAATGTAGATATTATTTTAGGCAGTCTATTTTTGTATAAGCAAGTTTCTTATACAAATCCTATTCTATGCGAGGTTATTTTTGCTAGATATTTATTGATCACTAATAAAATATATTATAGAGATAAGATTTATATGATGTACCATAGAACATTTATAGCCCCAGAATTATAAATTAGACCGCAACTATAAATAAACAGATATGTAATACAACAAATTATAAAATTAAATTTAATTACATACAATTAATTAACTAAAACCACTATAAATTAGCCGTAAATTTGATTCCAGTATCAAATAATGATAACATAATTGCTCTACCCACAATATCATCCACATTTTTCCTCATATCTTTATGACCCTAAAAGAATTTTTACCCATCGTATTCCTCATAAATTGTCCATGTATATGGCGGGTAATTTCTTTGTCCCTGTCTGTCCCCTTGGTAATACCTTCATTGTTTGTGTACGAAACTGAATTATTTTTATATTGTACTCTATCTACATTCATTTTTTTTTGTTGTTCGTTTGTATGTTCTTTCAACAGATTTTTATTTAATTTATCGTGGGTTTTTTGGTTTGGTTTATTCTGGGTAGGCCGAGATTTTTTGTTTATTTATGAGGGTTTTTAGAGTTCCGAATGAAAAACGGGACCCTTGTAGGATCATTCTTGTCTGTTTGCCCGTCTCACAAGCATTTTGCTTTTAATCTACTAAACTGATTAGGTTGAAATTTAGCACGTCTTATTTTCTGTCAACTAAGCACGGATTCTAATATAAACCTAACATTTGAATAAAAAAATATAGTTTAAAGTAGGATGAAGCCTAACTGATTAAATATTTAATCCTTTTATACTTTTCTGAACGTAATTGTTGATTGCTTATTATTCTTGGTAGTTGAAACAAACGTAATTAACTTGTAACTAATTACTCCAGGCATTTTCTGAATTAAAACGTTATCTCCAATCTCCTTAAAATACACGTTAGTTATAAGCGAAAAATAAATTAATATTAAAATTGCTTATTAGCTATCTAATGAAAGATCCATGTTTCATGCGAGACGCGAACAAATCGATGTACTGAGAACAATTTAGATAAGACATCGCGATTGTTAGACTCCCAAAGAGGTTACACATTAATTTTCGAGGCAACATCAAAGGCCTAACTTAGACTGTTATACAAAAAAGTGAATTATTACCAACTATCATTATCATCATTGTACTGTCACGCCGCGAATTAATCTCATCAATACGTTATTCACAAATCAAAAGATTTATAAGAATACTCTCGTTGGAAAGGAAGGAAGTATCGTCTTCTCTTTCTTACATCACGAGACCCGTCTATTATACGAAGTCCATTCATTTAAAATCACAGCGTGAAATGAAACGCACGTCGCAACTAGCGACATCTATTAGCCGTTACTTGAAATACACGGTCAACTGCACGTTGATATTAACAGTACTAATACATCAATTGCGAAAACCGTCCTTATTGCTAGGACTCAAAGGCCCTGTCAAAGTCAAGTTGTTACCATAAACATGAAGTCGACTGTACGTGCCTTTCGTTCCCTCAATAAGGAGTCGGCGGCGCATAACTTTACTCACGCGCATCTGGCAGATCTTTATTATGTTCCTGTTCAAATCTAAGCTCTATTCTCTTAGGAATAAGTTTGAGTGTATCTTGTATCAATCTGGAAAAGATTCCGGCTTTATTTATGTCCGTCGTGACTGCACTGCTTATACTACATATTTCTTTCCGTTTGCATATTTGATTGTATCAAGCAAATTATTGATCTGATGTTTCTGCGCATTACTCTAATGCTATTTTACGTCAGCATCTACGTCTTTGGCAGTTCTTTGAAGTGTATTTTGCTTTACATTATTATTATTGCATTTGTATCAAAGTAACAAACACCTTTGCAAAACATACTCTCTCTCATAACTTCAACGCTTAATGAATCTTTGTTCTTTTATTATTTTATTTCTCAACCTAACCAACCTACTTTAATTATTATTTAATATAAAGATAAAAAATTAAACATGCAGGCAGCGTCGGGTAATCTTCTAATATTACGTGCACTATGATATCTCCGTTTTGGATTTCTCGTGTTGAGAAGAAATGAGATACACGATTACCACATTCATTCCAACTCCAACTTTTATCGTTCAAACTTAAGGTTCTTTATTGGTTGTTGAGTTCGAAAGTCGTGGGTATCCCCTCGGGGTGAAGGTATCGCTGGACGAGCATTGTGCAACGCCACAGGAGAGCAAATACGCCGTTATTTTGACCGATTTCATTGGAATACTGTTTCTAAATCGTGCGGCTGTTATTGGTCTGTGCTCTGTCGAAAGTTGCCCTCTTCGTAAGAAAGGTAAGTTTTTGTTCCTTGTGGTTCATGTGCTACTGGTACACTTAACTTGCCATTTCTTTTGACAACTTCCTTGTAAATGACAAAAGTGATTATTTTGTTCTGTGTTCCTTAAATAGCTACATCATACTTTATTAACACCTTACTTAGAAATACTCTCGAATAGCCTTGCATTATTCGTGTTCCACCTGTCTACATTCATTATCAAGGATCAATTTTACACGAATATTGACTTCAGTAACAGACAATGGATAATTACAGATTCATTCTGGTCGGCCCTATCATTACATGGTATCCGCTTGCTCTAAAGGCTTCATACTCGACCATTATACTCGGATACATGAACCCTCATATGGCGTGCTAATCGTAGGTAAAGAAGAACTAGAATAATGGAACATGAGAGGTCTGTCTAACCTGGTCGGTCCAAATGTTATAGTTAACGGTTTTGGAATTCTCTTGGCGATCGCGAAGGCCTACGGGTCAGGTTTGCATAAGCCCTGCGTTGACCTTTCGTAAGATAAACATGAAAAGGTCAGTATAATGTCTGTTATAGCACAACCCCGTTCCGTTGTTGCAATTTGTTTGTAAGTTATGTCTTCTGATATCGCTTGCGTAAGGCGACTTCAGCTTGTCGAGGGCGGGTAGCAAATTCAAATATCTCAATCTAATCACATTTTCTACTAACCAGTTCGCTCCAGTTTTATTCAATCAAAGTAAAAGGTTAAAGAAGACCGAATTAAACTTACTGGGGTGATAAAAATCAAATCAATTACAACTTTCATCAGACATCCTTTCTGCAAAAATTAAAGTAGTCCAATGAATAAAGTTTTGACAAAGAGATCTTGGAAAAAAGTTGAAGAAGTCAAATGAAATAAGTTTGGGGGCCATTGGTCTGTTAGCTAACAGTTTCGTGATTGAAATTTCAGATTCGATGCTGAGAAATTAAATTATTTTAAATTATTCGAGCTCCTGGCTTTCTAAAGACTAGGTTGGTTAGATTGGCATCTACATCTGTTTTGCATGTCTATATTGCAAATGAGAAACATGTAGACTAGGGACAAGCCCTTACTAGAGTTACTACTAGCGTCATGTGGAAGCAATGAACTGTCAATAAACATGACATTGAAGGTCCTACTAGTTTTAATTCTAATATGCTCTTCGTAGCTATCTTCATTTGCAAGACCCTTGCCACAAGCATTGCAACCGAATGTTTGCATACACGCCATATTCTGTCTAGAGTGATAATTGAATTCCTCTTTAAATTGACAGACATTGTAAACAAATCCTATGACGTGTCTGTACCCCGAATCATCGTATATATCGCTAAATTCATGTATCAAGCATAGGAAATGATGAATGCTTATGAATAATTGAACGAACATTGTGACACAAAGACTAGAAAATATTTGTGGTTTTCCCCTTGTCCCGGTTTCAGGAGTACATTCAACTTTGCACTGCAGATAAATTTATTGCAGACTTTATGAATAGGTATGTTTATACTTCCAGTTTGTGTACAGGGTAACTTTTAATTTACTGTCTTTTAGGGGATGAAAGTACTTTTTATATGAGCAACGTTTATTATGGGTATCTATGAAATAAGAATAAAAAATCAACTGTTCGTATATTTGTTCTGTATGTGTTTTTATATTTTACATTAAGTTCTTTTCATTGTATCTTTGTGAATGAAATGTAAATAAATAACTGTTTATATACATTTTATTCGAGTTGTAATGCATGATGGCGAGATGATATGGCTACGATGACAAAATGTATAATGTTTATTTTGTAAATTAAGTAGTAAAAACACTTTTGAACGTCAATATCAAACTTTTACACATCAAAATATTGACGATGTTTAAATAAACCTTTAGTTATTATTTTATTATCATCAGTCATTTCAATGTCATCAATAGATTGACAAGAATTTGTTATTCTACATCCTTTTCTTATACAATCAGAAACATATCGTAAAAGAAACATCTTGTTAATTTTAAAGCCATGTGCAGTATTATCCATTTTGTTTGTGTTGTCGATCCGGTTCAAGGAATACGATCCAGGTAGTTAAAGATAATAGGAAGGAAGCAAAGGGACCAAGTCGTAAAAAAGTTGTTTAAGAAAATGTTTAATGTTTATTTTGTTCGTGTTTAGGAAGTCGTCCCTAATAACATAAAGATTTAGGACGTCAAAACATAGGTACTTATAATAAGTAATTGCCTCTCGTGTAAGACTTTTTCAATTCAAATGTACCTTTTTTAAGTTTATCTGTGATATCACAGACATCCCGTTCCTCGGGAAACACGTAAAGCCGTTAGTCCCGGTTGTCATTCGTAGAACTTTGACAATCGTTACGGGTAGTCCGAAGCCAGAATGTCTAATCCCACCCAGTAGCTGGGTTGTGAGGTCTGACAGGCAGTCGCTTTAATTAAAACACTGATATCAAGCTGAATTCGGTTAGACTGGAAGCTGATCTCAATATAGTTGGAAAAAGTCTAAAGAAGTGATGACAAGTAATAAGCAATTGGCACTTCAAAGGTTACTCTTTCACCAATGTGAATTCCTAGTACCGAGGAATTCAGATTGGTGAAAGAGTAATTCGATGGCTTGATTTCAAATCCTTCGTTATTCGTGATTGGACCAATAAAGGCCTGTTCGTTTGGGACGTAACGACAGAATATCTAGCTGATAGGCAATCTGTGATTTGGCAATAGAGGATATCTCTGTTATATATTTCTAGATACGCCATGTTTCTTCAGTCTATCATCAGTTTATTAATCTAAGTTACAATACCTAAGATCGTTACAAATGAGATTTTGGGAGAATACTCGTAGGTGGATGTTTGTTACTCTTTCACACAAAAAGTATTTAACGGATTTTGATGAAACTACATAGTATTATAGTCTATTCATCAGCAGAACACATAATTTACATAGCATCACGCTATGATCCACGGGAACGAAGCAATGGGCAACAACGTAACAAATCCGGGTAAAACTACGGCCAGCAGCTAGTCCTCAAATGAATAACTCCAAAATCTTGAAAAATAGGTGTTTAATTTAACTGTGGTGCAGAAAACAGCACCATAAGTTCCTTTATTTTGAATTATTCTATATCAAAAATGTTATCGTCTTTCTCCATATAAATAATATAGATGTATTACTAACGTATTAGTATAACAATTAAAATTGTTATGTGAATGAACTTTGGTCTCGAAAATTACGATTATTAACATTACACTACGCCCCCGAAATTACTAGAACAGCTCGAAATAAACATAACTTCCAAAAATAACCTCCATTTAAAACAATTACGTCAAACATGTTACATTAAGAAGCGAAAATATTCTAAGACGTCAATATATCAATGCTGGTGACGTGTAACTTCTTACGCATGTTCTTATTGACCCTTGTCACGCCAAGGTCAGGGCTTGTTCCACAAAGGGCAGGGCAGGGCTCAGACGGAATAGATGTTTGAACGAACAGTACTTTTGTCTATATGTTTATACATTTCGACGAAACTACTGTTCGTTCAAACATTTATTCTGTGGTCGATATGCATCCTCTTCGTGAATTTTCTAATTTACCCTAGATTAGACTAACGGCTTTCGACAAACCCTGAAATAGATTTCAGTTTCAACCTTTGACTGATGCATTTTTAGTCAAACCTAGAACCTTGTTTACTCTATTTTCGGAGCGACTGGGATAGAAAGACTAAATAAAGAACGAAATCAGCAATCATAGTAATTAATGTAATCGATTAATTTCCTTAAGGTTAGGTTAAAACAGTGGCAGTGAATCGTATGGGCACACGATTGTAGGTCGTATTCAGATTTGGCGTTTGACTGTCCAAATTACTCACTACTAGAATTATACAAAAATTAGTTAAGTAGACAAAGGTAGGAAAAGTTTGGACTTTATGTCAAAACTGGAGTTTGACTGGCCAAACTTTGTAACGCCGCAGCTTTGATATTTAACAATAACAGACGATTAAAAGTAATAAGGAAATGCTAATAAGGATACGATCGATTGAGACTATTAAAATGATAGGCAATGTAGAGAGAAACTACCTATAGATGCATTATTCAATTGTTGATAAAGGGCTGGTATTAAGTGGTGTTACGCTGGTTTCAGAATAATTGCATAACATTTATTTGTTGCTAGATTAACCTGCTCGCGAATAGTTCGTTTGGAGTCCTTTGATACTATAATAGTGCAACTTTCTATCAGAAATTTTAAAGATTACCTCTTACAAACAAAAAAAAAAAAAATTAAATGTGTTGCTAAGCGTAAAGCTAGAAAAGCTGGACCAAATCGGCTATTTAAAAAAAAAAAATTATAATCCGACGAAAAATCTTGGGAAAAAGGTGAATCGTTCAAATTCGGAAATTCTGAATGATTTCTACACACACGAATAAAAATCAAATGTACCTACAATCTCCTAACATCTCACTTTCGCACACTAGAAATCATGATAAACTGTCAATGTCGACCAAAAATCGTCTAGGTAAACCCTTAGGGTAATATTTGTAGGATCCACGACAGCATAACTTATGGGCGACTTAGCTTCGGAATGAATTCCTTTTCAAATATTACTCTGAAAATGTGGTGTTGGACAAATAAAACCTTTCTGTGTCCCGGGTTCAAGATTAATGACTTTGAGGAGATTAATTTTGGTGTTATCCGCGGGTCAGGTCGAAAAGTGATAGTGATATAACAGTGTTCGATTAGATTGATTGTCCCCGGCAATAATTAGGTTCATCTAATTGATTATGTTGGCTATCACGGAATATGAATTTGATGATAGTTATTTTCTTTGATTGATCGATTTCTTTCAAGTTACCATTAGCCTAGTATTTCTTAGTTTGATTATGTTTTCCGTGTTGGTGTTGCTATAGAAATCAAGATGTGTTAATGAAGGTGAATGAATGAATGTACAATATTGATTATGATAATCAGGCCGTAGGCCATGTGTACTATTATAAAATAAGAACATATGATTTTGTGTGAAATATTTCCTTGGTAAACTGTCTTTGTCTTTTTCTTATACTGGTGGGATGAAAGCTCACAAAAATTAGAAAAGCCAACAGAAGTATTATCAAATTCGGGAAAACAGAGCGTCCCTTCTCCACAGAGTTTCTAAGAGAAATCAAGACCATAGTCATTAATACACCAAGTTCTATTGGATCAGCTAGTTATAAATAAATAACATCCAGACACAGAACAAACAATCATACTTGTATACAAAGATTTGTCCTGGGTGGAAATCTAACCGACGACCTCCGGCTTAGCAGTCCGGGGCAAAACCAGTCTATTCGACTTAGTAAACATACATCAAAACAAGTATTTTCAGCGTTTATTGATTTTTCGGAATAAAGGCTTGTTTACTTCAATTATCACAGATAATTAGTAATTAGCATAATTCCGATCTGTCAACCTGTCACTGCTCGGAGTGTCGAACAAGATAATTGAATTTATGTAATTGAACCAATTGTTTTGGATTAATTCAATTATTATTATTTCAATTTGGTAATTGTAGATTGGTGTGGAAATTAAAATGTTTAATTTGTGTTTCAGGTTAGTGATTTAATTACCATATTTTTTTATTAAACGTTGAAGTGCGGAATAGGACTACTTAGAAGGATTTGAGGGAGGCAGTAGTATAGGCAAGGAAACTAAACAAATAAACTTATTTTAGATCACCTTACGCTTGGAGTCAATCAGTAAACAAAAAAAAAAATAGACCTTAAACTAAACCTCTTTATTGACAGATTTTTGAGTTGTACACAAGTTGAACCTAGTTAGTCAGTTCATCCACACTCCATACTAACATTACAAACTGCGAAAACAGCTGTTTGTCAGTCTGTTACGCTTTCACGGCTTAACCACTGAACACTTTTTAATAAGCAAGGAGTAAATTTAAGCTTAAAGAAAAACATAATAAAATTTTAATCAGCGACTTCTTTGTGTTTTCCTCATTACAAAGTCACGGGCTAAGCCCAGTGAACTATAAATCTAACTCCCCCCCAACTCAATCAAATAAATACTCTTAAAGTCACGGATGAAAAGTCTGCTCACTCCATAAATTAAAAAGAGCGTAAAGATAAGTGTAAAAAGTAAATACAATGGGGTAATTACCCGGAACCGACGCCCACCATGACCCACGGGTTTTTGCTATGAGTGAAGAATATAGTGATTCGAACCATACGTACGTTGATATAAATCTACATCTTCTGACTTTTTTCTAGCCTTTTCCTAACTGTGTAGGGTAAGGTTAGGTTTACTGCTGAAGGCAGTGAATTAAATGGAGCGCCTTTCAAAACTCTGCAGCCTGGTTACTGAATAAAATACCTCTTTGCAATAGTGATTGTCAGTGTTATGGCATCTGACCATTGGAAAACAAATAGTATTTTTCAGTATTACTTAAAATAGTAAATCTCTTATTATATTAAAATAGAGAAGAATATAAAAAAATATGACACGTCACCAGATTACGAGCTGTTAGCTAAAAGTTTTTCTGATTTCGCGACAAAACCGAATAAATTTTCGTCGGAACTTTTGAATTCCACTTTAATATTTTTGCTGTTCGATCCCACAAAATATAAATTTATACTTCTGTTGGATCCAAAATATTGAAAATACAAGAAAATAACGGTTTTATTATTGTTGAATCTGAAACACTATTTCTGTTGGATCCCAAATGCTTGAGAAAATCTGAATACGGATACCTTCAAGAACAAGGAGTCTTTCAAATTCACGTGGACAAGCGCTATAACTTTTCGATTTGTGTTGCTGCGATATATTTCCGAACCAACCGTTGCCGTTGTATCGCGTCGATGTCAGAATAGTGAAAATGCTTTCACTGTTAGTTGTTGTTCCTGATTCCAAGCGATCTAGTTTTTACATGGATTCACTTTTTCTTGGCGTGAGAATTAGATACGCTAACTACTAATCCGCTTGTTGGAGCTGCATTGTTTTTGTGTAGAGGCCTCTGGTTTTATAGAGCTCTGATTTCCGATAGGCATGATACATAGTAATTTTTATACATAAAGAGGCAGGTTTTTGGTGGTAATAAACATTTTGATAGACTATTGAAGCTAGTATCGAGAAATTTGTACGGTAGTTTATTTTTTATGGCAAAGCGATTTTTGGAAATGCATACTCTAACTGGGTAAAATATTGGATGAAAGCTTGTATAGAAAAAGGCACGCGAAACCGAAAAACATCTAGTATAAAATACATTTAGTCTTAAGTTAAATTCATAAGTTTTTAATTTTGTAAAAAATACAAATGCATTGTTAAATAATGGTATTAATTTTAGAAGTAAGTAAGTACTTTGATTATTAGCTTTAACACGCGACCTGTCTCTGCGACTATAGTTTTCAGTATCGTTTTGAACAAACCAAAAGATTTTCCAGGATACTGTAATTTCGCACTTAGAATTTCTCCAACGAAATTACGAAGCATTCGTGGTTTCTCTTATTTTCGTGGAACCAAGAAATAGAGACAACCGAAACCGAACTAAAATATTATGCCCTGTTTACTCTGTGACCTGGCTACCAAATCTACAGACACTGTGGTTATGCTTGTCGCTAGAATATCTTGGAATATTCCATCCCCATATTTCATACCGCAGCTTTCCTCGTGTTAGTGACTACCTACATTTATTAAGCTCTATTTAATTTATGTCCTTAGAAAACCACGATTCTTATGAAGTATACGCGTCCGTTTAAATTTCCGCGTCTGTTCTTCTTTTGTATTAGAAAAATGTTTTCTATAAGTATAAGCTGAATATAGCTGAATAAATATGCGTAATCCCTTAATCCTTTTACTGCCGGAGCGCATGTATACGCGAGACACAATAACTTTTTATTTGTTTTATTAATTACGGCGTATAAGAGGTTAATCCTTGACGGGTTTTCTCATTTTTACAACGCTGAATGCGGCTGACAGACGCTTAATTGTATAAGTGTGACCGAAATCGTTCAGCAAAACGCAAATTTTCGATTTGTAGATTTTGTCAATCCCTTGTAAAGTCCCGACAATGCCCAACATTACCTCTAAAATATGACCTGTGAAGGAACCTCCTTAATTGTATAACAAAACCCATACGTAACAAAGCTTCTAGAATATTTCTTCACAAAATGAATGTTGTGAAAAATAAACATCACGTGTCTCCATATTGTCTGTTCATGTGTACACATGAACAGAACAGTACGTGTTGAAGAAAACTCATAGGTCATGACAGCTTACATCAGTCACGACCTATTACGTTTGGTACTTAGTCGAGAAAACGGATCCTAACTAATAATATGAATGAATATGGGGGTTTCTTTGTTACGCTTTTAAGGGGGTAATGGGACATTTAGCCTACGTTAAAACTGATCCGCAAGACAGTTTTAAACATTCTTAATGTTCATGAGTAAATTCGCCTTTACCAGTTTTGTTAAATGGGTTTGAGGTTCAAGTCAGGAAAACAGTTATTTAAACAGTATATTATTTCCCATCTATTATTCAGAATATACTCTTTCTATATACATTTAAAAAGATTTCATTTAGTCTGCGGGCTAGTATTTTTGTAGGCAAGATGTTCCATAACTCTTTCGAAGTTTAACTTTGTAGTGTAGAGACCTTTGTAAAGGTGCGTACGGATAGCGCGTTCCTGTGTTACGCGTAGTTGGAAAACACTGTCCACGCGTACATTGGATACGCGTACAGCTCCTGTACGGACCGCCGCGAACCTGTACGCGAGGTCAATCGATCCACAGCGCATAAAGTTGAATCAGTCTGATAATATTTTCATTATTAAAACTCAAAGAACACGCGTGTTTATTCATTCTGCCGTCCAAATGTAGCGTAGCCGGCCCCGTGCGTCCTCTTTGACGCGCGACAAAAAACCGACTGACGATCGGCTCGCGCTCGAGTTGGCTCGAGCGGCACGCGTACCTCAAAGGTGAACGCGTAGCTGCAGGTATGAACTAGGCGTTCCGAATACGCGTAAACTGAGTACGCGTACCAGGATACGCGCAATCCGTACGCAGCTTAAGAGTAGTAGTTTGTGTTAGCGGTAGTATTTCCCCCGTACAACGGTACAAGGAGCATGTTAATGGGAAATTCTAAGATTCAAACAAACTACCACTCTAGAAACTACTACCACTTTATATACTCGTGCCAAACAGTGTATAGCAACGTTGCTGTGTTCCAGTTAGAAAGATAGGAGTGTATAATTACAGGCACAAGAGACATATCATCGTTGTCTCTGGCACGACGGGACCACTAACCGCTGTCAGTTCATTTGACAGCCCAACAGATGTGAAGTGACAAATTGAATACTCATTGAAGTAATTGATAAGTGAGTCAGTTAGTAATTCTGATAAAGTTAAGGCAATGACTATATCTCAATTACATACTAGTGTTTACTTAATTTAAGTCAGTAGTGACGCATGATTCTTTGATAGTGATCTCACCTAGGTAAATGTACACATATAGTATGTATTGGTACCTAAGTTATTAGCTACTAATATACACTATACATTGTATACCTTAGTTCTCGAAAGAAAATTGATCGATTTTCATGTAATCTGTGCGGAGAAGAACTAATTGGTGAATATTTTTGTATAATTTTAGACTCAGTTGTTACTGCAAAAAGGAAAGGGCGATATCGGACAACGTAACGAGTCAACCTATAAGTTGTCAATTTTCCTTTCGGACGTTTCTCTAAAAAAATAATGTGACAATTTTATTTTCAAGTACGCGTAAATTGAATGTTTGCTGTAATAAACAAACATAACAGAACAGAACATATTTGTTTGGTACGTTTTTAGTATATTTATGATAAAGATGTGAAAGAGGACTAACAAAACACCGATCTGTTTGCAGAAGTAATACTCAAAATAAAAAAAAAAAACAACTAAATAAAATAACATAATAAATCAGTCAAGGCATTACTCTCAGGATACAAGTGCCCATAAAACATCGAAACATATTTATTACGCTATTTAAAACATTTCTCAAACAACAAATATTCGAAACACAACAATTATTTTATGGCGTGTGCATTTTATAATGCCTTCTAATGAAATCAAGATTATTCCCGTTAGGCTGAGCGCACGCGAACATATTGCGCTTTTTCTAAAGAACTTCCAGGAAATAACATTCTTTGTTGGATACTCGTGTGTCGGTGGCTTGCAAATGACGTTTCGTTGCAAGCTTTTGTGTAGGGATTGTAGGAAAGTTTAATTTGTGTAGCTTTGCGTTGCACTGTGAGCCACCTATTACTGTACAGTAAAAGGATGGTTTTATTTACTGAGCGTAATTTCTTTCTCTTTGTTTACCTTAGCTTGCTTTATAATCTAGTAGTAAATAATATAGTCTGGGACATGCACTTGGTTGAAGTTGCCTAGTAATTATGGAAACGGATAGACATGTTATAAGTTTATAACGCATTTGTTTTTTTCTGTTATTGCACCGTTTAGTGAGTAGGAATATTTGTTTAATCTTTATGTACATAAATGTACAATGGCGGACTTAATGCCTTAGGCATTCTCTGCCAGTCTACTCAAGTTGGTGCAGAGATTAGCGCTAATCCTAGAGACATGAGACTTGCAGAATTTATTCTTTGTATAGAGTAGGTAACTAAGAAGGTAAGATAATGGAATCGAAGTTTCGACATCTAAAGCTGCCGGCTGTCGCGCTGCTATTGTCTTTCTATTATGTCTGGAAACTCGTGTGTTTGATGGTTTGATTAATTGAAGAAGTCACTTTAGTATTTGCCCGTTTTCGGAGCCGCAAATTTATGTATGAGATAGTCTCACAACATAACCTCATTAATAGTTCAATAATGTAAGCACGCGTCATCAAGACTGTCACACTCTCCTATCAGAGGATTTCCTGGTGGCCTGACCCGCGATACGTTATCGCTTATCGCTGACGGAACAGTAACAGAGGAATTTGTTAGTAAATAGAGGAAGTAACGCTGTAGTGTTGTCAAGCGATATGGGATGCGTTTGTTTTAACGTGTACGATCGATTTCTGTGCAGTGTGGCAGTGTGTGCTTTGTTTATGGTTCGTCTGTTACGGTATATGGTCGGTATCGTTGGTGTTGTCTCTCCCTGGGGTCAGGCCTTTGACCATAGGAAAAGCACGCCCATATTCTTTTCACTCCTCTGGGTGCTCAACGTGAACTAAAAACAACGTCAATTTCAAATTAAAGTTCTACAGCGGATTAGTCCTTTAGTTGTGAGTTAAAGAATCTTATAGAGAACTCTCGTAAAGATTTCTCATAGCTTGTACATACACAATACTTTACCCAATCCATTAACTTGCATTTTTTTATATAAGTATGGGTATCCTTTGTTGGGTCCTAAAATAAATAGATATTTATTTTTTGCAGCCATGTAGTTAAAAACAATTTACTTAAATAGTACACCCAAACATGAACGCTGCTAGGACACAGCACCATTATTAGATCAAACTTAGTACAATATCATAAGTCTGACAGTATATTATCACATCTCTAAGCAGATTCCACGAACCATTCCCACAACTAAGTCAATCAAATAACATTACAATCTAACCAATATAGAGTTACAAATCTGTGGCAAGCTATAAACCAGCTTCATACTCCGGTATAAACCTAGTCTTCACGGCAGCAAGCGTAATGGCGGCGCCAGTCCTGTTGGCGCCTTTCAAATAAATGCAAACGACTTAATGCATGCGACCATAAAACTTGACAATACCTACGTCACTAAACTGTTTTTATTTGTTAACAGATTGTCCTAGATTTGGTATGGTTTGTAAATGTATGTGGGGTTGATGGAGAGAGGTTTGTGGTTCTCCTCTTGCTTATGAGCGCCTGGTAGTTCAGTCTTAAACTTTGTATGAAGATGAAGAGAGTTGTGTGGTTCTCCTTTTGATTATGAGCGCCTGGTAGTTCTGACTTAATCATTGTATGAAGATGAAGAGATTGTGTGGTTCTCCTTTTGATTATGAGCGCCTGGTAGTTCAGACTTAAACTTTGTATGAAGATAAAGAGAGTTGTGTGGTTCAGTGGTTCTCCTCTCGAGTATAAGCGCCTGGTAATTCAGTCAAAACCCTTGTATGAAGACAGTTGTTTGATTCTCCTTTTGATTATGAGCGCCTGGTAGTTTGAAGGACGCGGTATCAAGATATCGAACCTCAAGCTTTTGGATCATCAGCTCAACATTTTGACGATTCAACATTGTTGTCTGCTTAAAATATAGTCAACAATATGGGACCGGTGTTTCCTAGTCGACTACTTTAAGAAGAAACCTTCGAACCAAACCCTGAAGTCTTGAAATATCTGCGGAGCTTTTTTTTCTTGGTCACTCTCATGGAACATCGGTTTTCTATTTTTTTGGAACGGTCTACAGCTTGCGATTCTTTTAGGATATCTTATATAGAGGAAGAACATAAGAACACCAATTCTCTTAATGAAATTGTGGCCAATTCTGGTAATTGTAAGTCAATATCCACGCACAACTACAGTCATAATGTTGACAGATCTGATATAGAGGAAGGATATAAGAACACCAATTCTCTTAATGAAATTGTGGCCAATTCTGGTAATTGTAAGTCAAAATCCACGCACAACTAATGTCATAATGTTGACAGAATATAGGTTAATTAGAGGCAATTTAGACATATTGAAACTACACTTAGAATGCAGTTTTGCTAAAATCGAAGATTTTTGGCATAGCAAGAAAACTCATTCTTAAGACAAAACTAACATTTGCCGCCGAACCAAGAAAAGGCCAAGAAGCCAGTGCCTAAATAATTTTAAAACATAATGGTGCCGATTTCCTTATTCACAAACTGACCAAAATTTAAGTTAAGTGCATCTTTCTCTTTTCATTTCATTAAGAAAAGGACAGAAGATAAAATATTAGTTAAGTCCTGTCAAATTTAGACACTCCATAGATAATTTAGACACGATTAAAAACATGGCGGCTAAATATACGCCAATTTTCTTCAGACGCTGTCTGATTTGACAGGATAAAAAAAATGTATCTTCTGTCTTTTTCTTTAAAAAATGGAAAGATAATAAATATTTATAAATAAATATTTATAAAGAAAGATGCATTTAAATTAAATTTAGTTTAGTTTGTGAACAAGAGAATCAGCACCAATATCTCCTTTCAAAACTTATTTGGAAACAAATGTTACAACGCAAAGAACGAGCAACAAATAAATCCAAGTGTACGAAGTGTATCTGTAGTGTCGTCACATGTGTCTGACATCGCCGGCTGCTCTACGTGTTGCGAAGATATTTCCTAATTTATTTGTTACTGTTCAGATAATAGTTCGGTGTTGTTATTTAAGACTTAAGGGATATTCTTTTGAGTTTTCGAAAAGATGTTTGGAGTATCCTGTTAAAAGGAGGATGGATAAAATTGATATGATACCTACAATTATACTTGAAGGTTTGCGATCGGTTATCATTATAGTTCGCTAGGTCTGGTAGATTTACAATAAATCGTACATATATACCCCTATTGCCCGAGTACTCAAGTTTAAGACGCTCTCAAATCTGTTATTCGGGGGTAGGTAAAATTTACTGTAAAACTCGTAAAAATATCTTTTATTACAAGTAATATTTTATAGGTTGGCTACAAGTGCTGACATTCAAACTTTACAATTTAAAATTACAATTCGTCTGGTTATTTGTAAACGCATTTATCTACTCAGTAGAAAGTCAAAGTCAGAACCAACGTTATTTAAAAAAAAAACCTTTTCCAAAAAAAAGATAACGGACTTCAAAAACTAAAAGCTCAAAAATACTCTTCTGCCGGTCGAATTGTGTTGCCTTGCCACCGATTTCCGAAATAGTTATTTTTGAGCTTTTAGTTTTTGAAGTCGGTTATCTTTTTTTTGGAAAAAGTTATTTATTTTTTACTTTTTAGTTAGAGTCCCAACTACGTTTAAGAGTAGCTTTCAAAAAAAAACATTACGTTTTTCTATAAAATTGGTGGAGTTCCCTCGATTTCGGCATGATACCATCATCAGATCCTGGACCTGATGGCAATGGGACCATTTGGGAAGTCTATGTTTTCAAACAAAAAAAGAATTATTCAAATCGGTTGGCAAACGACGGAGATATGCGCGAACTAACATAAAAAAAACATACAAACATCCGAATTGAGAACCTCCTCCTTTTTTAGGGTTCCGTAGTCAACTAGGAACCCTTATAGTTTCGCCATGTCTGTCCGTCCGTCCTCGCTTAATCTCAGTAACCGTTAACACTAGAAAGCTGAAATTTGGTACCAATATGTATATCAATCACGCCGACAAAGTGCAAAAATAAAAATTGGAAAAAAATGTTTTATTAGGGTAGCCCCCCTATATGTAAATAGGGAAGTGGTTTTTTTTTTAATTACAACCCTGTCGTGTGATATATTGTTGGATAGGTATTTAAAAATGAATAGGGGTTTACTAAGATCATTTTTTGATAATGTCAAGAATTTCGGAAATAATCGCTCCAAAAGGAAAAATCAAAGCGTCCCCCCCCTCTAACTTTGGACCCGTAGGTCTAAAAAATATGAAAAAAATCTGGAAAGTTGAACTTTATAAGGACTTTCTAGGAAAATTATTTTGAACTTGATAGAAAGAACAGTTTTTGTACAAAAAAAGAGAAAAAGGTTGTACAAAATAATTTTTGCGTACTTAGTATGTCAACGTAACAAATAGCCTTTTTTTTAACTTATAAGTAGGTACACTTGTTGTGACGGACGGGAAACTACGGAACCCTACATTGAGCGTGGCCCGACACGCTCTTGGCCGGTTTTTTAGAAGTCGGTTAATAAAATAACTTTTCGCACTTCTAAAGTTACCAAGACTTAGCAGTGTTAAGAAAATCATAAATACTTACGTCAGCAAACATTAAACAGTCCCAAATCGGTAACCTGTTGTTGCATCAAATATCAAGATCGAAGCGCAGACAGGTGTTCACAAGCCAATAATGTGCCCACAAATGTGCCGACAAGACACCGAGTGTTCGCTACATCGTGGACACTCTCGAAGGCTCAGTAGGTAGCGATTTGCGATGCGACTGGAAGAGCGAAAGAGATAAACATGGAATGGCTACATTATAAGCGAAAATCTGGCGTATATTCGATTCATCTTCGCTGATACGTCGATGTAGCCGGTGCCGCGATTACAGTAATGTAGTTCCTGTCGCAGGAAAAAATCAAAGATCGCTTGTAATATTTGATGAACGGTGTAGCCATATACGTGAGCATCCATATATTTGTTTCAATCGCTCATGTGTCGCAGCTCGCGTCGCTGCCTAGTGTATCCTCAGCCTCAGCCTTAGACAAACATGGGCCGTTTGATCGAACGATTTATAACAGATGGATTTATTTTGACAGTTTATGATTAAATAAAATTAGTAGTCGTGATGGCCTAGTGGATAAGGCGCCCGCCACTCATGCAAGAGGTTGTGGGTTCAAATCCGGTCAAGTACCAATGTGACTTTTTCTATGCATATGTACTTTCTAAAGATTATCTTGGACACCACAAACATCGGTAAAGGAAAACATCATGAGGAAACCTGGACTCGTAGGGAATATATGTAAGTCCGAAATCGCCAATCCTTCTTGAGCAAGCGTGGTGATCAATGCTCGTGCCTTGTCTGTACCTTGCCTTTGAGTAGAGGCCTTTGCCCTGCAGTGGGACAGTTACAAGCTGGTTTTATTATTATTTGAAACAAAAAACCTACAAATAAAGCAAAAAATATATTTTAGATCTGAATTTTTAGTTTTTTTAAGTGACCAAGACTTTCCACAGTTCTATCCTAAAACGTACACTTTTGCATAGATAAAACAGTCCCAAATCGGTTACCTGTTGTACCGTAAAGTACCAAATAGCGTGGACAGGTGTTCACGAGCCAATAATGTGATGTCAAGATACCGAGTGCTCGAGACATCGTGGACACTGTTAGATGTAAGCTTGGACCGTTTGATCGAACGATTTATAATAGCTGGAATCATTTTGTATTTATATTCTTGTTTTAGCTGACTGTTGTACTTATATTTTTACGGACTAAGCTTTTAAAGTTATATTCATAGGTGTACTATTGTTAAAAATATTGTAAAAAATAATATAAAAAAAAAGAATTAAAGATTTTTATCGTCACTACAATTATTTTTTAAGACTATTTAAATAGTGTATAAACCTACCAACTAACAACTGGATTTTGAGTGTTATGTTAGTATAAGCCATTGAGCATGCAGTAGTTCAAATCCATTGAAACCTCTCTCCACCTGAAAATCAAAGCCAGGATCTCACGTTCATCAGTCGTTATTATAACTCCGAGACCAACGGAACAGCATACAAATACTGCAACAATAAATTAAACAACATTTAATTCTCAAACGCAAATCAAAGGAAAATGCCCTATAAATTATATTTGAAATCCATAAAATGACATATAATAATTACAGTGAAAATACGTTCAATTACATGCAACACTTTGTAATATAAACTGACAGGCGCCTCACGCATGCGCGGTAACTACGCTTCTTTACGATTGTAATAAAGTTTAATTCTATAAACGACCACACGTGAAGCTGATTCCTAATGTTAATAAGATAAGCGATTTTAAACCTTATTTTAAAGATGAAAAAGTTGTTTTACACCAACATTGCTTTACGGTCTACTTACAAGTAATTTCCAACTTTAATTCGGTTAATTCAAAGTTCATTATCATTTGTAAACAAAGATGTACATTTTTTGCCGGTGATCTGGCTTTTACTGCGCTACAGACAAACAGACAAAAAGTTTTTATTTGGTGATGACTGATTAGTCTTAATCATATAATTGACGTAATTTGCCTCTCCCCTCGCTTTTAAAAGCGTTAAAAGCAGATAATTACTCAATTATGTTCAAATTCTAATACATAGTTTTTACACTCGGTACACAATAGTGTATTTTGCCAGTCAAAGAATGATGTAATCGGGACAGGACCATACAGGACTCTACACATTTCCTTTTGCAAACTAACAAACAATGTATATTATTTACAATATTAGTATAGACAGCTTTCGACCATCCAATATCCATTATTTTGTTCCTTTAAGGTTCAAATTTCCAGTAATTTATTTATTATTTATTTATTTATTTAATAATGCTTTTTAGTGGCTAATTATTCTTCACAAAGAACACACCCTTCAAGTTTTATGTCTCTAGGAGCAGCGGTTTGAGCTGTGCGTTAAAATATTAAAAAACAATCAGTCAGTTTACCATTTTGTATATTATCGAATCTTACATACGTATCTAAAACTTTGTAACTTGTATCATTACTCACAACCAAAATCTATACTTTTTAATCAGCGGTGTCTTTTGCTGTTGTGCGTATCTTTTATCTTCTTTATGTTGATAGTTTTATCGTATCTTTGCTATCATCCTTTGCTATTTTCTGTTACTATATGCCAAAGCGATTTGTGGAGACAGGTTGGCGTTAATGCTATTTTACGTTAAAATGGCTGAACATAAGAAGTTAAAAGGCACACTTGATTTTAGTCTACTTTATCACATAATGCTTTTGTTATTGTGAGATTATTTACGACTTTGACTTACTTCTGAAGTCTACACAAAGTTACGGAGCTAGTTTAATTGATTTTAAGGTATTTTATATATTCCTTAGCATATATTCGGGTCCTGAATGAGGAAACCTAGCAACTTCCTATAGTATTATGTCTATCAAAGATTCATTTCAAATATTATTTGTAAGGTCTTCAAATTAGACAGCTGGACCGTACTACTCGTAAGTCTCGTTACTTTGTATCTTGCCATTAGTCTTTGAAACACCATTTCCTTCTGCATCTTTTCAGAGTCAAAGTCGATCCATCAGTATTGATTTGTCTCTTTACCAGCTCTTTGGCAAAAGATTCCGTTGCCTTTCCAAAACTCATTCAAAGTCCTCCATTCTACCCATGAATACAAGTCCTGCATCTTCTCAGATACTCTTACAATCAAAGGAAACCACTACAAAACTATAACGTTTAAGTGCAGAAACTAGGAAATGCATTAGTATTGCCAACATTACTGAATGCTTCCGTTCAGAATTGCATCTCATGAACGTACGCTCATTCGCTGTGGAACTAGTAAAAATGTTTGCGTTTCTGCATGTGCGGAGCCAATCAACTTGAGTATCTGATTGGGGCTTGGAAACTAGCGGGTGAGATATAGCGCCTATGGCTATAACAAAATAACTTACAACGTTCATGTAATCCCAAATTAACGAACCTATCTGTGGTAACTTAAACAACTGATATGTGGTAACTTGACGAGACAAGAAATACACTTAAATGGGTTTTTTCTAAAACCCTGCCCTTGCCCTGTATGTTCCGGGGCCGCGGTAACTATTAGAACTATTCTGCGACCACTTAAATGGGGTGAGGTTAGAATATGATTTCATTATGTTAAGAAAAATAATTAATTTACAAAATTGTCTGTTTTGTTTCAGGTAAGTGAATGATTTAGTTAAAATGATGCTGAGCGTGGTGAACGGCAATAGGTAAGTAAATAAGTTGTTTTTACCTGATGATAAAATTTTGTTTTTAAATTGAAAAAAAAAAAAGTATGTTTTTTCATCAACTCTACCTTTTTACCGTTGATGCCAAGCCAAATAATTAATTGTAGATACTTCACCGATTTCATATTACATTTTATGTAAAAAAAACAGTTAAAACAACAATAAATAAACAAAAAATAATTAATAATTTCAAAACAAACTTTATATTAATTGTGTAGATTATTTAGATACAGCAATATTTTCAAAATGTTCGTTTACTCACAAACGAAAACGATCGCCTCGCTTTTAAATCCGCTGGCTTCAAGCCCTTAGTATTTGAGTATCAGGAGAACATCACAAGCTATCTTTTACTATTTTATTATCCTGAAAACCTGAATTATCTGCAGTACTATCGTTTCTCCCAGTTTTATAGAGAGAAGTACTACATAGATATACTTTGTACTTCTTAAATAGAGTTTTTACACCTTATGCGTATTATATTTCAAGTAAATAATGATTTAATTATCTTAACTTAATGTACATCGTATTATTTATAGGAATAATTTTAATGTAGGTATGTTAATATTCTTTGACATTTTTAAAATGAGTGCTTTTTTTTTTGGTGAGTGGGAAATCATCCAATGACTGCTCCCGTCCTGGGTGCGGCGGGAGGGCGTGTCAGACTCTTACTGACTAAAACCACTCATGATCCTTCGATCGCCCTTTATGTTCCAGGGTCACGGTAACTATTATAAACATTCCGCAACCCCGGCAGGAAGAGTGCTGAAATATGGACTTTCGTGCTGAATCGTCTCCATACGATACAGCTTTTAAAATATATGCCTTCCACATATATTAAATTATTAAAAAAATATTACATTGTTAGTATATAAAAATGGAGTGCAAAAAGCTACAAAAAATAAAACACAAAAAGTAAATTTCAGTAGTACAGTTAAAGTTACACTACTACAAGAAAATTGGTCTAGAAACAGTTACAGTCGGTACGAAAATAAGTTTTGCTTACCAAGTCCTGATAACATGAGTTATATCCTTCGGAATAGCGCCGTGAAAGTACTGGCTGGTAACGACGGTTTCATATGACGTAACAAATGTAATTTTGATAACAATGCTACATGAATTTGTGATTATAGCCTATTCCTTAGGGATTACCTCGAAGGGTAAAAAGGTTACATTATTTTTAGATCGTTCACAAAATTGCTATTTATATACAAAGAAGGCCTTGTTTCTCACTTCTTAGAATAGATTGTGTTATACAAGCTACTTCGGCAGGGGTTTCTTGATATTTATGTGGATATTGTGGAGCGATTTGACCCTTAATCGGCCCGTGGTTTAGAGAAATGTCACGAAATATATTTTGAATACTGAACAGATAAAAGGAGGAGGTTCTATGTTCGAATGTGTAATTGTTTAAATTTGGCTAAAATTGGCAAAAACATCAGTGAACATTCACTGATGTTTTTGCCAATTTTAGCCAAATTTGCCCTTCTCTTGCTTCGGAAAGCACGTAAATCCGTTGGTCCTGGTTGTCATTGGTGGAACTTTGACAGTCGATACAGATAGTCAGCAGCCAGAAAGTCTGACCAGTCTTATCAATGGGTATTCTGTTAGCCAGTCGCTTCACATAAAACACTGGTATCTAGCTGGCTCCGGTTAGGCTGGAAGCCGACCCCAACGTAATCGGGAAAGGCTAGGGAGATGACTTTTTTTTGGTATAATTAATTAATTTAAAAGGGTTTACTAAGTGGAAGAAGCGAAAATTCCATTTTCTAACTCCGAAGGTCCACCCTTTGGAAGACATAAAAATTTTACTATTATTTCTATACATATAAAATGGTCTATATTTCACAAGTTTAACTGGATCGCTTCGATGCCATTCGTGAAGATGGATAAAACGCAGTTACCCGCAAGTAGGTTGACAGTATTTGTCCAAGTAACTGTAGTCGGGGCAGTGTTCTTTGAGCAAGTTCGGTAACCTACAGATTGAAATCAATTTATCAATTGATTGTTGTTCTGCGCTTCGATGAAAGTATGGCGAAGTTTTGCACGATTTTCTTAAGATTCTTCAAAATTTGGATTAGTTGTGTTGGTGACTTAAACTGTTTTGTTACAGGCTTTGTATTCTAAAACGATAATACGTGTATGTGTTTTAAAGTGCATAGTCTGGTTTTCATCTTTATCTAATTTCTATGTGGAGCCTAACACTTTTCAATCGACTATTTTTGTTTGTTACACGATTTCTTACGCGATTATTTATTAAAAAAGTAGACTCCAGAAATGGTCTCATAATTTGTTAAAATAAACTTTATCAGCCTTGGCTATTTTAATTACCGCCACGTTCGGTCACTCACAAGTTTTTTTTTATTAATGCTTATGTAAAAACTTTTATAGGTACTTTTTGTAAATAAACATAAAGAGCTCCCAATAAATTAATCTATGAGTAGTTAGATGAAACTTTATTATTTCTGTAAAGTCCTACTAATGACTTAAAAGATGTAGCAGTAGCAGCCGCCAATTGCCACGTTTCATCCAAGTCAGGCCAATTAAAGGGTTACTATCCTCTAGTAGATAAGTGTTAGGCCAGTAACTTGTCACTAAGATATGGCTCTATCAAGCTTTATACTGCGTTGCCGTAAAATGTGGTCATTTTATGACCATGTGGTTGCTTCAAGTGCTTTGGCAGTGAGTGTAAATGTGTAGTGCTGTGCTGTAAAAACACCTTAAGGATTTAAGAGAAGTGACCTTTAGATGATTGTTAAAGTCCAAGTGGGAGGTCTTACTTCAAGATCATTTTACTAAAATCATTACGGGAAACTTTTTATACAAATAATAAATAAGAATAATAATAAATATCCTGGGACATCTTACACACGGCCATCTATATATGGATCGAGAGCCATTAGACTTCCAGAACATATCGCTAGCTGATCTTGTACATACACGGAATTAAATTTTATTAATTTGTTTGCATAAGCTTTGGACAAAGCACTTTTTGCACTGATTTTAATTTCTTGTCTTGAAATTAACTTTCAGTATTATTACTATTAAAATCTAGACGCATTCTCAAATCACTGACAATCAATGTCACTTGTCGAAAATGTAGGTAAACGAGGTAGGGTAGGGGTAGTTTTGAAGTTTCTCAATTCGATTCGGCACGAAAGCTGGTCGAAATGTGAATGGTTATGAATAACTAAGTATGCTGTTTAACTACTAATGGTCATAGTAAATTGTAGCATTAGTTCTTTCTGGTATCATTACAGCTACAAAATATTATTTGAAAATAATTACTAATTAAATTTTGGACGCCTGCTCGACAGTCAAAAGATTAATAATAATTTGACTATTTGTCAGATAAGATTGTACGTTTTTGTTCAATCTCATCTCATTGCCAAACACAGTAAAAAATGTGAAGTAAATTAGAGCGAGCTTCAATAAACTATATAAAATTTAAAGCTTATAAAAATCTGTTGTGTTACTTTTGAATTCTTGGCAGTTTTTCTGTATAAAAACTGTCAGACGTCAGTTAAGTTCTACACACAAAAGACTTATTCTGAGTATAAAATTTGGCGAAATTCAGCTTTAAAGGTATGATAGACAGATTGAGACTGAGGCCTAGATAAATAAACGGTACATAGCAAAAACTTCGGGTAACCAAAATTAAATAAATATCTTATGATAATTAACACACGACCATCTAATCCCAAACTAAGCAGAGGTTGTACTATGGTAACAAGACAATTGATGAACATACTCATATGTATTATCTACATTATATGAAAAGGTAAACTGACTGACTGTTGTGATGTATCAACGCACAGCCTAAACCACTGGTCCTAGAGGCATGCAATAGTAATATGACAACAACATTAAAAAAAAACGGCATTCTGTTTAGTCTGTCTGATAGATCGGCCAAAAAATACGGGACACGTATTTTTTGCTTGATCAAATTAATTAAAAAATACGAAGATAAAGAGCAACAGAGTTCCGGAGTGGGGGCTTTTGACGTCACCGTCCTGCAAAAATTGTATCAAATCGTGACGTCATGCGCAACTTCAACGCACTGTATCATCGCATATCGCATCGCATCGTTTACGCGAAAAAAGAAAAAATACGTGTCCAAAATTTTTTGATAATCTATCTTACGGACTAATTACTTTTTTTTGTCGTCTCGCCTATTTGCAGGGAGTGTTCTTTGTACAGAAGAGGTAACCACTTCATAAGGATTTGTAAAAGTTCGAACCCTGAAGAGGATGGAAGTGTCTACATTCACTCTAACACAGAACGAATCAAGCACAAACAATCATGCTCATCACAAAGTTTGTCCTGTTTTGTACAAGTCAGGGTCACTAACCACTAGACCAAAACAAAATGCTTTTTTTTTAAATGACTGCTCCCGTCCTGGGTTCGGCGGGAGGGCGTGTCAGACTTTTACTGACTGAAACCCACTCATGTTCCTTCGATTGCCCTTTATGTTCCAGGGTCACGGTAACTATAATAAACATTCCGCAACACCAACAAAATGCTGCCACCGTCGCGCAACTATTAAACTACAACAATAGCAAGATAGAAACGAATCACAGCTAAGCCAAAATCCGTGCTAACTTCCACAAATTTACCTTAACCTGACAATAACAAAACACCTAGTGTCAGTGTAAACAGTTTCAATATTAAACGAATAATCTAACAGACAGCCGAACGGGGATCACAAAAGGCTTGTGTCCGAAATGGCACAAGAATTCCACACCCCGTGGGAAATAACGGCGTTTCTTTTTGTGGCCGTCGTATCGAAGATAGTATCGGCTGTCCGAAGCTTTTTGTGGGGATTAATTTAAGAGCGGTAGCGGGTAATCCATACTCATCATCTCCCTAGCCTTTTCCAAACCGTGTTGGGGTCGGCTGCCAGCCTAACCAGATTCAGCTGGATACCGGTGTTTTACGTGGAGCGACTGCCTATCTGACCTCCACAACCCAGTATCTGGGCGACACGATACCTCTTGGTTAGACTAGTCAGAGTTTCTGGCTAACCAGTAACGACTGTCAAAGTTCTTCGAATGACAACCGGGACCAACGGCTTAACGTGCTTTCCGAGGCACGGGATGTCAGTGATGTCTAAGATAAACTTTAGAAAGTACATATGAATTGAAAAAGTCACATTGGTACTTGCCCGGATTCGAACCCACAACCTCTTACACGAGAGGCGGGCGCCATATCCACTGGGCCATCACGACATTAATTTTAAAATTGCGGGTAATCCATACTAATATTATAAATGCGAAAGTAACTCTGTCTGTCTGTCTGTCTCTTCTTCACGCCCAAACCATTGAACTAAATTGAATGAAATTTAATACAGATATAGTCTGGGACCCGAGATAGGACATAGGATAGTTTTCATCCCGGAAATCTCCCGGGAACGGGAACTATTATTCCACGCGGACGAAGTCGCGGGAAAAAGCTAGTGTTAAAAAAATTGACCATAAGCGTAAGTAATTATCTCTCTAGCTTTGTGGGACGGCTTCAAGTTGATGTTAGGAACAGCTTCAAGTTTATTTGGAGCAGTTGAATACCAGTGGTTTATATGGATCGAGAGCCTATCAGACCTCCAGACTGTTATGACCTTCTGACTGTTAAGAATAAATAAATAACTGGTAAGAACCTACGAATGACTAACACGGGGACCAATGACTGCGTGATGAATTTAGAAAGTATGACAAATTAATAGAAACAGTCGTATTGTTACTTGTTCAGTGTGAAAATATAAAGATGCTTTCCCTTTTCCAAGCATTTGCCGCCCCATCATAAACATTCTGACACTACTGAAAAAAGATCAGGCGCTGAACCATGGCAGTAGAGTTTTTTTTAGAGTTCCGTACCTAAATGATAAAACAGGGCCCTATATTCTGTAAAAACATAATAAATTAAATATTTAAGTGGGGCTTCCATATAACAAACGTGTTTTTTATTTATTTATTGCTGATGTACCCACCGTGCACGAGTCCGACTCACACTTGGATGGTTTTCGATTTTAGGATCTGCTTTAACACGAACATCTAAACTCCAGGCAATGATGAAAAGTTTCAAATGGAGCAACAAATGGTTAGTTAGGTTTTTGAACCTATTTACAAACCTCGTTTATAGTTTATAAAATCCCGAGGATAAAAATTCAAGTGAGACTGCATTTTTTAAAGTTTAATGACCTGTTAACAACTTTGCAATCAACATTTTTGCAAATGCCTACTAATAATACCGAGAAGTATTCAAAAACAGCGATAACTTGCAGATTATAAAAGAGATAAGTATTTAAATAATCTAGTTTGTAACTAACTTATCTAATACAAAATCTCTTATCTTATTTTCAACATGCGAAGCCCATTAAAATACCTAGTTTAATTTTTAAGTTGACGAGTATCAAGTTTCGGTATATATGCAAAATATTTAATGAGATCAATAATCTAGCCGATAGAGATAATATAACATTCCATCACCTATGATTATAATTTTTATTTCATTCAATTATCCAAATGTAAAAAGTAGTCTAAATGTTCTCTTTGCATAACCCGACAAAGTGTATGGATCGCTTTGTTGTTGTTTGATATATCGCATTGTAATAAACGCAGCGTGGGCAGGCCTTCCGCAAGATGGACCGATGATCTGATCAAAGTCCTGTTGGATGCGGGTGGCGCAGGACCAAAGCATGTGGAAATCTTTGAGGGAGGCCTTTGTCCAGCAGTGGACGTCTAACGGCTGATGATGATGAATAAATGTGGTCATAGTTCTGACTAAAATGACAACTTTTAAGATTTCTGGTACACATAAAATTTGTATTTACATTTATAATACATATTTAGTTATTTCCAACGTGCAATGTTGCGTCGATCTCAAGTAAAATGGGACAAAGGCAGAAAGAAGCAGAAAAGTTATTGCGAATGTTGGTAAAATTATTGACATTACACCTCTCTAGTGCCATAGACAGCCGATAGACTACCACTGCTGGGCAAAGGCATCCCCCAAAGATACATACTACGCCACACGCATCCAACGGTATCCGAAAAACTTCTATTCTTTATTAATTCTTGTCACTTACACCACACTCCATATTATTGTGTCGTGTTGTTATTATGACGGGCGGTGTCGGCGGGCGAAATTATGCAATTTGCGGTCGATACTCCACTGGCGGTGATTTAAGAAAGTGCCGCGTCAAATCGACACAAAGTTTTCAATGTAACAGTATCATAATTTGTTCTGCCGTTTTTGAGAACAGTTTAGCGGCGTTAAGTGAGCTTAAATTGTGCTTTTTTGACGATAAACTGAAGTGGTAGTGGCCATTTGGGAAAAGATAATTTTGTTAGACAATGGTGCTGATTTTCTAGTTCACAAACTTAACTAAATTTAAGTTAAGTGCATCTTTCTCTTTACATTTCAATAAGAAAAGGACAGAAGATAAAATATTAGTTAATTCCTGTTAAATTAAGACACACCATAAATAATTCAGTCGCGATTAAAAACATGAGGACTAAAAATACGTCGATTTACTTCAGGCGCTGTCTAATTTGACAGGATTAAACTAAAATGTATTATCACATTGGTGCTGATTCTCTTATCAGCACCAATGTAAACTGATAAAAACATTTGCCCTTACTAATAATATCACTGTGTAAAGTTATGCAATGAATAAAGCCTGTGTAACCATACATTTTTTGACGTATAAACCTGTCATAACTTTATGCAGCGTTTATTAGTAAGGCACTATGTCTTTTCACAAGTAAGTTAGGTCTGGCGTTTAGTCTATTCGTAAGCAGATGAATACTAGTGTTTGGGATGTTTTTAATAAAGAAAAAGACCAATAAATATCGTGAAATTTGTGTACGCACAAAGTGTTGCGTACAAATAAATTTTCGAGATAATTACTGTGACTGTTTGCCGCAACGAAGTCGCGAGTAGAAACTAGTTATAATCTTCTAGCGACCGCAACAAAATCCGTTGCGCTGTTTTAAAGATTTAAACGTATTTAAACAGACAGCGCAGAGCAACGTTGTTTTATACTATGTATAATAATCACAATTAAGTACCCGTCTTATGCCCTTACTAATAATCACTGTGTAAAGTTATGCAATGAATAAAGCCTGTGTAACCATACATTTTTTGACGTATAAACCTGTCATAACTTTATGCAGCGTTTATTAGTAAGGCGCTTAATATTTCCGTCTAATACATCAAAGTATTAGCACAGTCTTAAATATTAATTATCATTTTATTGCCCCCCAACGGTACATTGGCATTGCCATTATCAGAATACATAATGTCAGTAATACAGACATTTAGCGCTGATACATTGTATGAAACACGTAATTTCATCTCCATATATTTTATGGCACATAAAGCCAACTTTATACCTAATTTCTGGGAGAATTGTATAATATATCGATGTATGAATCGTTTGTAATAATATATTGTGGGAATGAGAGGAAATTTCGATGTGGATTGTGAATTTTTGGTGTGTAATTACCATGTAAAGAGGAATACTTATTTCACGTCTTGAGATTGTCGTAAACAAAAATCTTAATTTACCACAAAGTGTCTTTAGTATTTAAAATATTTACCAACCGTCTTTTTATCAGCACAACTGTATCAAACCAGTTTTAAATACCTTCTTAATACAAACCTTAAAAACCAATCACTGGCACACAACGCCATCAAACAAAAGAGCAAAAAAATAACAAAATTTTGAAATTGGAACTGTTATCTTTGGCCGTTACGAAATCATGTCGGGACCTGTCGGATTCGTTCGACAAGTTCAGACAAGTGAGAGAAAAAAAGCTTATAAATAGTCGTTGACAATAGACAGACAGTGTAAAAAAGGTCGAACCGGCCCTTGTTACAAAGGGCCTATTGTGAGATCTGTGAGGGAAAGAGAGCAAAAAATAAAAGGGACTATTAAGGGATTTGAAATGGTGCCCGAGAAATTAGTAAACGGTTAAGTGGTCAACGATTTATTGGAAACACGAGTCCAAGATTTGGCGTTGATTTATACTGTGTCCAAGAATTTAGAGCTAAAAGTGTTCACAAGTGTAATTTGCCAAGATTTAGGAAGGAATACAAGGAAAATAATAGTGATCTAGCTAGCGCTTATTTGTTTCTGGCTGTTGGACTTGTTAATTTAATGAATCTTAAATAGTGTCTCTGTCATTCGATAAAAGTAAAATTGATTAGGCAGTGTCCTTTTAGATATACACATGCCTGTGTATTACTAATCTAAAAGACATTTTATTTAAATTTCCTTTTATCACAACCTTAATATCACATTTTATTTTAATTTGCTTTAACTTGTGGTATTATTATGGTTCATTCCCTTCATTGGTTCATTCTATATTCGCTCAGAAGCCTACAGAAGTACATTATAAGTTCTATTTACCGTTTCTATCGCCATTTCAGGATATTTCACTAAATTAAGATCCTTAACGATAAGCAAAAGTCAATAAATTGACAAGCAGCTACATTTAGCTCACGTTCCTTTAATCAGGAGCGTAATAAATCTCTAAATAAATTGTACCTGATTAGCATCCCAGCGGTTACTCACGTCGACAGTATTGCGTTTATTTCCAAGCAAAGAAAACGCCTTAGGACATCACTTAGTGCACTAGACAGCACTAAGGCTGTCTGTCTACAGAAGCTGCCTAGGAGCGGAGCGGTGAGCGAGTCAAAAGTCCACCAGATTGCATAAAACCTCCGCTCGCGAGATTCGCTCCGCTCCTATGAATATAATGCTTTAGGTCACCGTCACGTCAACGAAAACAAGATGATTGCACAAGCCGAATTTAGTATGAGGTGATGTGACATGCGGTGAATACACGGTTTTAGTAAATGTATGTACCGCTACTTCAGCGCCATTGACGTAACGGCTTAAGAGTGGATACGCGACAACCGCTGGGAGCGATGGCGCTAGGGCACTAGAAGAACATATCCAATTCTATATAAATCTATGCATCCAAACAAGCCTCTACCCGCGCCATCGCCACCGCCACGTCACCCGCTGGTTTCGTGCCCTCAGCCTTAGGGTTGTCTGATGCACTGAAGGTGTCTAGAAAGCTTATGAACAGCGCTCTATTAAACTAGGAAAGCTTTCGACTATGTTTGTTTTCTTTGTAAGCTTAGGGAGTGCAAGAACTTTGTTAATTAAGAATTTAATAATTCTGGCTGTGCCCTGTGGTGTTTGAGTCTTTGGTAAATGATTTTCTTTTAGAGTTCTATCAACAACGTTATCAAACGTGCTTTTCTAGGAAATTGTAGGAAGATGGACGAAAGTTGGACGCCCTCAGGGAAGGTGGAGCGACGATCTTCAAAGGTTGGCTTGTAGTAGCTGGATAAGGTCGCTATCCCACTGGCGTTTTACGAGCGTCAGCGTTTTTCTAACGTTTGACATCATCAGCCATTATAAATGCACGTTTAAATCGCACGTTAAACGTTACAGAAACGCCAACGCTCAAAATACGCCGACGGTATAGCAGCCTTAGAGTTGCTAAATGGCATATATGTAAAAAAGCTTTTTTTAAAAAAAAGATAACCGACTTCAAATGCTCAAAAATAACTATTTCGGAAGTCGGTGGCAACACAAATCGACCGGCATAAGAGAAGCAACCGACTTCCGAAATAGTTATTTTTGAGCTTTTGAAGTCGGTTATCTTTTTTTTAAAAAAGCTTTTTATTTTTTTTTACTTTATAGTTAGAGTCTCAGTGTCTGACTACGTTTTAGGGTAGCTCTCAAAATAAACTTATAATCTTATAAAATGAAAACGGCACTATGCGCGCAATGTCACAGGATATCCATTGGTGTTATATACTAAAACCTTCCACAGAATGTTACAAAGACTTTTCTGAAAACCGCATCGAAATCGGTATAGCTAAACGCGAGATAATCGCGGTCAAACATACAATCGTCTTTGAAAATCTACAATCTGAGAAAGCAAAACGCGATCTATGCGGGCAACGTCACGGGATATCCATTAGTGTTATATACTAAAACCTTCCCCAGAATGTAACAAACACTTTGCTGAAAACCGCATCAAAATCGGTTCAGCCAAACGCGAGATAATCGCGGACAAACATACATACATACATACATACAGGTCGAACAGAGAACCTACTTTTTTTTTGAAGTCGGTTAAAAATAAGGTTGAGGTGAGCATTTATCCGGCCTAAATTAACCACACTCACTTCCATCCACTATTTTACTCTTTTGGAGATCAATTTCCAAAGTCCTTTCTAAGTGGACCTACTTTTTACAAAGAACACTACACCCTCCAAGTTTCATATCTCTAGGACCAGCGTTTTGGTCTGTGTCAATCAGTCAGTTTACCGTTTTGTAAGTTTAGGTTAGTAAGGATACAAAATACTTCAGTGTTAGATATTCGTATGACTTGTTAAGACTTGACTTTCAAAAACATACCATAGAGACATAACACTTCTAAATGCAAACATAAGCTAAGACAATTCATCCAAAACCACGTCTCCACATATACCAAACCGTCTACCTGTACACCTAAGTTCCCCAAGTAAATACAGTCCTACACAGTCCACGACAAAGTTTATGTGTGTGTCCTTTCCTTCGTTATCTGTCTGGCAAGTTAGACCTGTGTCTTCGCGATGCATATTCAAGCACTCGACTCGCTGGATGTTATATTTATGTTTGCAGGTCTTTGCCAGTTTCTGCACTATCATTAATTGAGGTTGTCTGTTTAAGTTGCTTCAAATGAACTGGATTGTTCGACGGTTATAACATTGGAAGAATAAAGAATCCTACTTTATAATATTTGCCCGCGGCTTGGCCCGCGTGGATGTCGAACTTTTATCCACTATTTACTTTACCTACTCGTCTCGAATCATTCTACTCAATCAAAATTCCATTCACACCCTTTGAGTTTCATGTCTTTAGGACCAGCAATTTTGGCTGTGCGTTGAAATACCATCAGTCAGTCAGTTTATCATACTAATACTATATATAATAGAAAACTGATTAGAAAAGTGACTTACCTTAGCATTGCATCGGTGTAACGAATCTTCGCAAAATGTAGGCTTTTCTCTACAATAATATGCATGTACTATACGTTATTATAAACTCTCTGTATCACTCTATCTATTGATGAAAGCCTCATTAAAATCCGAGATCTAAGCAATCAGATAGAAAACTTCATTTTATACTAAGATAAATGTGAAAGTTTATGATGAATGGATAATGATCACTCTTTGAAGCAAAAATTATTGAACAAATTTGATTAAACTTTACAATAGCGTATACATCGGAATAATGCAAAGAATATATAACATTACGCCATTACCCACGGGTATAGTAACCAATTTGATGCGGGCTAGACCGCGGGGACAACTAGTTATTTATAAGATATAATGTAGTTCGTATGTTTTAGTACCAGCATTAATACCTCGTTAGCTTAATACTTAAAAACATCATAAAACGTAGCTTCCTGCTATGGGTTGAAACAGAATCGAAGCGGTAGAACCGAAAGTTAGCGAATTAATCAAAGAGACATATTGACTTGCCTTCTTTTATTTTACTAGTTTTTAACAGTAGCTCTACTCGTGTAGGAGTTAATAAACCACATCATATCGAAAAACAATTAACCTATTAAATGCTCCAATTACAGACACAATTAGAAATGCATTGTTTCTCGCGTGGATCCACGTCCTAGACACACGAAAGGTTAAATATTGAATCATAATGTCCTAATTTGTAACCTACCGAAAATTATATTTCGGATTCTGCCAATTTTACTCAAAAATCTAATGTAACATGTGTACATGTAGAAGCAACAAAAAGAAAATGTAACCAAGATTTTGTAAAACATGATTTTTTTTTAAAAGAGTGTCCGTGGAGTTTCTTGCCTGTTCTTCTCCATAGAGATCTACGTTTTGGAACAGGCAATTAGCGTCACTTTTCTTTTCTGACTAACCGACCGACTCTTTTGACAATTCATAAGTACCTGTACATGGTCTAAGTGAAATAAATGTTTTGAATTTTGAATTTTGTAACACTAGAAATCGTAACAAGTTTTAATTAGTTTGTTGTTTCCGCCTGAACTAAGTCATCTGTCAAATATTCAGTTTCGGTTGTAAGCCCTGTTTGTTTTGAACTTTTGACACTAAACCAAATCAAGGTCAGATGACTCAATTAATCCTTCGAACATACGTGATTAGAGACACAAAAGAAAGACAGTAGCAGCCCGACAGCCGGCTGTCGCTTGATAGTCAAAAGGGTATCAATAACAATCTGTTACCCTAACATCCAATTTTGTACAGTTTCCTTGAAATCCTATTTCCCATATTACATCATCATTATCCATTGAAAACCAGGACTCCATAACATCCTATCCTCCCGGTAAAGTTCCAGGTTGATTATTCTCTGTTTTACGATGGCCACAGGGAATTATAGTTACAAAATACAATTTGTACCGGCTTCCGCTCGCTCCAAACTTTATCATGCATGCATTTGAAATGTGAATGCATTATGCGATATCCTTCCAGGGACTAGCATTTTGCCGGAATATTACTCATCTTTGCTTTAAGGATGCATTGTTATAACACGGCATATTAGTTCCTTTAGCTGTGTGATGGCGGAGTATTCTGCATATTTTTTTGTTTAAAACGAAGTGAAATACATAAGTCTATTGACCAGTCACTACATTCTTTGTTTTATATGTATGTATGTATGTATTTATATTTATTTAAGTAGTATATACTTTAATATATAAATAAGTAGGTAATTATGTCTATTCTTTTTTTTCTATTTTAAGTTGCATTCTTCTATTCTATTTCTTTTTTTTTTTCTTTTTATTAGTGCACCTACCATGTAATCTCTGCACCACCCTGGGTAGACTGGTAGAGAATGCCTAAGGCATTAAGTCCGCCATTGTACATATTTGCATAAAGTTTAAATAAATAAATAAATGAGTGCCTACAATGGTCTAAGTGAAATAAATGACTTTGACTTTGGTATTGTTTGGCTCTCTAGGTGATGTATTTCGCAGTTTTAGACTTTCAAAGCGGGTAGCCGTAGGATACGTCTCAAACGCATTTTGACATGTTATGACATTTTGTTTTTATCCGTCATTGAAAATGTTATGATGGTCCGGCAGAGGCTGCCTACTTCATGATTGAAGTTGAGGGTTCAAATGTTCGAAACCGAGGAAATCAATGTGACTTTTCCGATTTAGAAACTACATAGTATTAGGTTCATCTGTGTTCTGTGCTGATAGCTATATATGGTCAAATAAATAAAAAATCTAAGGATATCTAGGCCATCAATGACACACATAAATATTCCCACGGAACTGTCCACAATAATCTTTTTGCACACATATCTTTACTCTTAAGCCTCAAACGACAGATGTGTCGGAAGCTATCACCCACACCTACTTCCACACAATTAACTTCACTGACAATAGTCGCTTGCAGATGAGAATATGATTGCACTGACGGGACTTTTTGACGTTGACTGTCATTAAGTGCCGTTGTGAACGACGATTTAATATGTACTTTTATTGTTATATTTGCAAATGGCGTCCATTTATTGATAAGATTTTTTGTTCTTTAGTTGCTAGTGCTTTTGTAGTATTAATAAATTAATGTAATTATGATTTTAGTGCCTCCAGGGGACTAAAATACCTGTATGAAAAATGTGTCGTTATATCGATGGGTCGGGTTTTTTTATAATCTCATAGAAGTTTCTATGACAGGTATATGACCTTTAGCCTCAAAAACCTTATAACAGGTATCTTTTACCCTGAATTTAGAAAAAAGAACTTTTGTATACTTATTTTAATCTCACTCACTAGACTCTTTTTTTTTATTATTATTATGGGCTTGCTCTTGGTCCCAGACTAGCCCGAGGGCATACACGGAGCCTACGATGGAGCGAGCTTACCCAGTAGATGCCTATGCACTCGTTTCTTAAATACTTCCGGGTTATATGAATTTCAACTCACTCTTTTATAAGCATTTTTGATAGAAAAACTTTTATTTCGACTTTTATTTCGTCATTCGCGCGCGTTTACCATGTTACTTTGTCTAGCTTGTGAATTATGGTACTCATTTTAAAATAACCAAGTATTTGTATCACTAGCACATTTATTCTTTCTATCATCGCACACCAACCTTTCAAAGCTTTGTGTTTTACATGGTTAAGTCCAAGCAAATGGGTTTGTTCAACATCAGAAGATCACACGTTTTCACCCGCCCAAAGGAAGATACCGATATTCTATTGTAGGCCTTTGTCCCTTTTAAGGGTCTAGAGGAAACGAAAGCAATTACTTGAGGGAAGTGATTGAATAATCCACACACGTTGACTTTCGGCTGCTCTCGTGTTTACGAGTTTGTTGAACCAATGGCTTTATGGTTTCCTGGTACCTTTAATGAATGGGGCCGTTATTTGGGATATTAGTCATAGGGTTTTGGCTTTGGAAGGACTGATGAAAATATAGAATACTGGTGGCCCGTCCTAGCTTCTCACGGGTGATATTAAGCTTTGATAGTCTTGGCATTTCTTTATTATAATATGCATGTCTAATAGCAGCCTTTCTTTTGACTCACTATATCAATTGATGAAAACAGTATTTAAATCTGTTTAAAAGAAAGCTTACATGTAGACAGGAAACTTCAATTTATATTTACTCTGGCAGATATTGCCGTAATAAACTCTTGGATAGATTATGAAAATGCAGACTGAGTCATTAATCTATCTATGTGAAGAAAAATGAATGGCTAAATGTGTTGCCAAGCGCAAAAGCAGAGGACGGCTGGACCAATAAGAGGTTTTTACAAATGTTCGTTGAAGTTCAAGTAAGTTTTTTTTATTTATAAAGAAAATAATGTAACTGACGTTTATATTATACATCAGAACAAGGATCAGTAGTTATCACCAAATCAGAAAAACTTAAAATCTAAAGGCTGCCTCTGTGCATATACAATGTTTATTTTGTACCTGTGCTGATTGTTATATTTTTTTTGTGTAAATTGATTGAATCCCTACATAGTTTACATCACTATATATTATGTGGTTCACATTAATAATATTAGACTCGGTAGGTACCAATTTAAACTCGGTAGGTTGAAATCGGGTTTTAGGACTAAGCAAATTTTCGGCCCGGACAACGTCAGTAGTCTCTAGTTGGATGTTCGATAATAACGCTTTTGTGTGAGGAAGTCCTAAGTTAAACTCCAAACAGGCAATGAAGCTAACTTTACCTGTTAAAATAGTACGCAATACATGGGAGGTGGGAAGATAGACGCGTCACAATATTCGTCCTGCTTGAAGGATGGCCGCCGTACGTGTCGCTTCGTTGTAGGCAGTGGATTATTATATCACCCAGACAGTCAGTCATACCATTACCTACGATTAGGACATTATTTTATTCAGGAAGTGTGTAATCACTAAAGTCTTCAACGGCTCTACTGATTTTTTTCTAGGTGTGTTTGCTTGAATCGCTGTAAAGTTTAGATTCGTCATTCGTCCCAGTAAGAGCCACTGTTATCAAGTTTTAAGATTAAGCCAACTTTCGGCCAACGTTGGACAACGTCAGTCATCGCTAGTTGGATGTTCGATAATACCGCTTTTGTGTAAGTCCTAACTGAAATTCTAAATAGGCAATGATACCTTCATTGCCTATTTAGAATACTTTACCTGTTAAAATAGTACGCAATACATGGGAGGTAGGCAGATAGTCGCGTCACAATATTCGTCCTGCTTGAAGGATGCCCGCCGTACGTGTCGCTTCGTTGTATTCGCCGGTGGAATAATAATTATGTTGTGCGCGTTAGAGTGGCGGTACACTGTGGAAGATGCTAGTGGAAGTTAATTTTTGGTGTTTTGTAAAATTAAGCTAGATGTGGTTTACTATGAATGATTATTGTAAACTAGCACAAATAAATTAACCTGAATAATTAAAATAAGTATAAAAAAAATCTAATAAGTGACACATTTGATACAAATTCTAATATTTCAATAAAATTTAATTTAACAAAGCAAAACTATAATATTAATAATAAACTCAAAAGTATTTGACATTTTTTTTATATTTAATTATATACCTACTCACAACAACAACACTTATCTCTAAATCTAAATCTAGAGTTTTGGTAAGTTTCTTATTTACCGCTAAACTCTGGAACGTCGCTAATCATCGTTTATTGCCTCTTTGGTTAGTGGCCTCCCAAAAAATACCTGCCTTGTAGTTCCAGAGACCATCCCATGCAAACAGACACCAATCCAAGATGGCGCCTATCATCGCCGCTTTGACGTACACAGCTCACAGACTCACCCGTACTCGATATTTCACACACGAACCCACTTATTTAAGAGATCTGAGGTGCTGGCTGACTTATTCACGGAACTTTAGATTGGTACTAATGATTCAGACTATCATTTTACAAAGAAAAACACAATTTAACCAGTATTTCCATAACTCAGCGCATTTAAACAAACACAAATCCAAGATGGCGCCTACCATCGCCGCTTTGACGTACACAGCTCACAGACTCACCCGTAGGTACTCGATATTTCACACACGAGAACCCACTTATTTAAGGGATCAGAGGTGCCCTAGCTGATTTATTCACGGGACTACTCTAGATTGTTGCTTGACGTCGGGAAATGGCGGACTCTGGCGATAACGTTAGATTTAATGTCAGTTAGGTGTAATGGCGTGTGAGTGACGTTTGAGCTGATGGCCTTGTGTTTCGATGTTTCTGCGTGTAGGGTTGTTTTTGTTTTCGGATTATTGTTATGTTGTGAGGGATATGTGGTTAAATCTCCTGCCTCGTACTCATATGTTCTAGGAGTTGTTACCAGGCAAACTAATATCTATATATATTCTAATAATATTAAGTTTAGGAGTTTGTTTAGTTAAACGTACTAATCTAAGGAACTACTGATCCGAATTGAAAAATTCTTTGAGGGTTTCATAGCCATTATCGAGGAAGGCTATCACGCTACAACCTACGGTAACAGAGCAGCAACCGAAACCACGGGTGTTACAACGGGGGCCAGCTAGTTTGAGATAATTGCAATTACATTTATACATATACAGTTGAGTTGCAATAATTATTATGGATATCTCGAGGACAGCTCGACTAGACTAAATCCATTCTATTATTATAAAGTTGAAGTGCTGGAATTAAAAAAATCTTTAAATATTGGATACCCCATTTACCAAGGAAAGCTATATACTAAATAACACCACGCTGCGCACCTATAGGCGTGGACCAGTAATCAAAGCTTTGATAAAACCTTGAAGAACTAAGGAATATTGAATACTAGCTGTCCCCAACGTTTTTGGTTACTGCTCAGCTCCCGTGATTTGTAGCGTGATGTCAGCCAATCATGAGATTAGTGTGTTCAACCAAACAAATAAATTCGGCTTTATAATAGTAGTATATAAATAGTCATAATTATTATATAGCAAATCAAAGCTTGTGTCCAGTGGTCTCGAACCTACCGATTTTTCGGTATTTCTACCGATATGGGCTCTGTTCTACCGATATACCGAAATATAACGACTTTTCTACGATTTCACAGTATACATGGAAATTCTACCGATTTTTCTACCGATTTTACACTTTTAAGTTGGCAACCCTTTTCATTTATGTTTAATGTTACGGGGAAGCCCTCAATAGTATGGACCTAGTGCAGAATGTAGTTCATATATTTTGGGGAATACCCTTGACACCCTTGTGTCCTGCAATTCGATGTTATAAGGGGCTTCCCGCTCGGGAATTTACCTGTCTAGTATATATAAACAGTAATTCAGTTTTATTTTTTCATTAATTTTCTTAACTTTGAAGAGTGAGTACCTAACCGAAAGAGTCCCTACAAAATCAGATAATTAAGTTAAAATGTCGTCTGACGAGGAGCCAAGCACAAGTGCGAGTGTAAGAAGAAAAAAATATCTACAATATTATAGAAAAGAATGGGAAGAAGAATTTCCAGGTTGGCTGCAAGATAGTCGTAAAGGCGAAAGCTATGCCTATTGTAAAAGTTGTAATAAAGATATCAACATCACATCAGGAAAAGACGCTATAAAGAAACATAGTTCTTCACAAGCACACTCAATATCATCAAAGAATATAAAATCACAACCGAAGATATCATCATTTACTGTGACCAAAACTCATAAATCTGATATACTGGTTAAGCAAGGTAATTTTTTTAGTTATTTATTTTACTATTTACATTGTTATATTATTTGGTTTTCTACTTATCGGTTTATAGAAGCAGTGGATATAATTATACCCTAATCGCTACTAGACATACTGATATACCTACGTAATTTTAATTCTTTATTTTTAATTTCAGGTGAAATAAGATTAGCTTCGTTTGTTGCTGAACACAATCTACCATTCACTATTATGGAGCACCTACCGCAGTTGATGCAAGCCATTTGTCCTGATTCAAAAATAGCAAAAGAAATAAAATGCTCTTCAACCAAAACTCATGACATAATTGATCATATTATAGGTAAAGAAAGTTTCAATAATTTATGTGAAGATCTAGGGCAAACTAAGTTTTCGCTTATTATTGACGAGTCCACTGATCTTAGTACGACCAAACACTTGTGCTTAGTTGTGAGATATGCGAAAATGAATCGTATTAAAGATTGTTTTTTAGCTCTTATTCCATTAGAAGAAGCTAATGCAGCAACCTTATTTGAACACATTGTAAATTTTTTTAGAAGCAATAATATTCCATATAAAGATAATCTAATAGGTTTTGCATCTGACGGGGCAAACGTAATGATGGGACGTAATAATTCTGTTGTAACATTGCTGCAAAATGAAATTCCTAACATTTTTATACTTAAATGCGCCTGCCATTCGTTTCACCTTTGCGCGTCATATGCTTGTACCAAATTGCCACGTTTTATAGAGGATCTTGTAAGAGACATTTACAACTACTTTTCTTCTAGCCCAAAAAGAGTGGCAGAGTTTAAAAACTTTCAAATGTTTTGCGACTTAAAAGTACATAAAATACTTCACCCCTCTCAAACACGCTGGTTATCAGTACATGCAGCAGTGAAGAGAATATTGGAACAACTCTCTGCTCTTATACTATTTTTTATAGACCAAATATCTAACAATGATCATCTTTTAGCTGCAGAACATATATTACAGAAGCTCCAAGATCCTACTACGATATTATTTTTGGAATTTTTAGATTTTGTATTACCATTATTTACCGATTTAAATAAAGAAATGCAAGCAGAACACCCGAAAATTCATAATTTATATGAAAAAATAACTGGAACATTAAAAACTATTTTTGATTGTTTTTTAAAAAGAGAATATTTAACTAGCACTCCAATCGAAAATGTTGATTTTAAGAATCCCAGAAATTTTATGGATATTGATGACGTATACTATGGTGCTGCTGCGTCTAATACACTACTAAGTAGTTCAGAAAATCTAAACTCAGATCAAGTAAATTTGTTTAAATGCAGATGCCTAGATTTTTATATCGAAGCTTGTAAGCAAATAACCACGCGGTTTCCATTGAAAAATAACCCAATAAAAGGTTTAGACATAATTGATCCAAAAAATGTTAAAATTGGCAAAACTGCTTCGATAGTTCCTGTGAGTAGGCTCTTTCCCAATATTGTTCACAGCAATGATTTCCAGGAAATTGATACAGAGTGGCGCATTTTAAGAAATTGTGAACAAATCAAAACATTTCCTGATGATGTAGAACTATTTTGGGATGAAGTAAGTTTACTAAAGCGTGGCGATGAAACTCAAATGTTTCCATTGTTGTCTAATTTCATCTTTAATATTTTATCACTTCCCCATTCATCCGCTAACGTTGAACGCATATTTTCACATATTAATCTTTTAAAAACAAAGCAGCGAAATAGGTTGTCTACTGAATCAATCACTGGTCTATTACATTCAAAACGACTCTTTAATACAGCTAATTGTTACGATTTTGAAATTAATTCGAAGATGACCGCGGCTATGGCCAAAGAATATTGGTATAAAAAATAATTATGATTGTTGCAAATTAGTCTGTAAGTTTTTTTTTAATAAATAAACGAATTTTATTGAATATTGTATTTTTCTTTTGTCAAATACCGATTTTGGGTACAAATATACCGATTTTAGCTGGCAATTCTACCGATCTCGCTCTATGACGTTCGAGACCACTGCTTGTGTCTTCTCTATTTGAGATCAGGTCTTAGCCCTGCTGTGGTATGTTCATAAGCAGGTGTGGTGTGTATTTTAGTTAATTATTCAATGAAAACTGGTCGACCATTAGGCTCTCAGTCTTCTCTAACCGTTATTCCCTTGAAGAGCCACCGCAGACAGTAGGAATATATGTATAAAAGTAAATAAGTGAAAACATTTCACACACATCCCTCACACAATGTTAACGTATATTTAGTACATAACAAACGCTGAACACTCACACAACAACATCGTGCAACATAACTGCAACATACGATTATATGTCCGTTAAGTGTAATGTAGTGAAAACGACGTCGATACCCGCTAGCCTGTTTTTGATGGGGTTGTTTCCTTGTAGCTTCATTATTTTTCTCTGGTGAAATGGGTCCTACATTTTCTGCAGTTACTGGTAATTCTTGCTGCTTGCAAGTTTGGTTATATCAAATGGGTCGCACACTCCTTGTAGGTTGAAGGTTCAGGAACTTAGAAGTGTCTGCAAAATGCGTTCAGAAGTTTTTACGTGAAAGAGTAACAAACATCCACACATACTCTCACACACACATACAACTTTCACATTTAATATTAGTAGGATAGTAAGAAGTAGGATAAGTCAGTCATAGCTAATGAAGATCCAATTTTATTAGTTTTAAGTACTAAATAGATGATGATAGAGTGTTATGGATGTAGTGTAAATTAGGAAGTGCACAGAAACTTTACCATGAATACCTCCCATAAAACGTCATATGGTCTTTTTTGTTTCTTGCAATATAATAAAAAAATCAATAATAAGATGTTTATTTACCAGTGATATTATAGTGTTTACAGCTTTTTTAGTTGTAACATCATTTTTGCCTAAATAAATGTCTTGGGAATCACACACGGCAATCTAATTCTAAAATAGGCGGAACCTGTGCTCGTACTTATAAAATTCATATATACATACTCCATGTTGATAAATTACACCCTGACACAGAACAAACAATCGTGTTTAACACACAAAGTTTGTCCTAAATGGGAATCGAATCCCGACCCCCGGCTCAGCAGTCAGGGTCACTAACTACTATACTAACAGGCCCCTGAAAACTGTTGCGAAATCTTTATATTTTATAATAGTTACCGTGACCCCGGAACCTTTATGTTCCACCTACCGAAGGAACATGAGTGGGTTTTAATCAGTAAAAGTCTGACACGCCCTCCCGCCGCTCCCAGGACGGGAGAAGTCATTTGATGATTTCCCACTCCTCCGCAAAAAAAAACCCCTAAACACTGAAAGATTTATTTAATAAATAAATAAATAAATAAACTGATAAATACTCGCGACATAATTTTGTAGATAATAAAACAGTAAGAATGTATTATTATAAAGTTTAATTCATCAAATTCAACAAATAACGCTACTAGTACAAATTGAAACAGAAACCTTTAAAAATTAAGCACCTTCAAATGTAATATTTTCAGCACAAGTTTTGCACACCATATGACAACACTGCAAACAAATAGGAATCTTACAGCCTATACAATAGTGGTAAGTTTTCCTTTTCTTTACTGGCGGACACAGTCTGCAAGTTTTTCTTCTACTTTGAATTCGTTCTGTGCCATCTTTGTCCTCCGCTGATGGTATTTCCAATGAAGGTGCATCACTTCCTAAGATTCGGCGAATTGAAATTCGATAATCAAAAGGCAGTCGGGTAAGATTGAGTCTATATAGTAGTTGTTTTAACACCAGACGACGTGCAAGACATATCAAAAACTCTTTAAAACTGTTTTGGTTGCTGCTTTTGTATAAGACATATGAATTTATAGCACTGACGTCTAATAAGTAGTACAACGCATTCAAATGCCATTTCCCCGTCCTCGAACGTTGACAAGTGTACAGAACACTTTTAGTAGTAAGTTGGTCTACAGTTGTCGCTTTTTCAAATTTGTGGTCCGGTACTATTTCATCGGTATCTGGTTCTTGCTTTACTAAACCGTCAGCTGTAAACAAATCATCCCCTTCGCAACCCTCGGTACAAAGGTGCCCATTGTAATAATAATTCGTTTCAGCGTCACATATAAACCGAATCTTTATGTCATGTGCACTAATATTCACTTTCCCGTGCTCGTAGAAATCGTTATTTTGAGTCCTAAAGTATCGTTCATCAACTGACACAATTGGACCAAGATTGTAATTCATTTTACAATTTTCTACAAACCGCTTGAAAATAAAAGAGACTGGGGCAAGTTTTTCTTCTCGTGGGCTCCATTCTTTTCCTTCTGGTTTTGGCAAATCAAAATTTGACGATCTCAATATTAAAACGAAACGATGTCTAGTCATTACTAACTTGAATATTTCCTTTGCTGTACCGTCCGTGGCAAATAATGTGTCGGCGCTTTCTTCATTTGATTCAAATGCAGCTGTATAAAAAAGAAGGCCGAAAAATGAGTGTAGCTCATCCATAGTCATAGGATTTAATTCTATTTTTGAAGGTTTTGCACAATTTTGGCGAACTTCATCAATTTTTTTGTTAGTGCAGTCTAAAATGTGTGTAAGCATCGGTTCGTCAAAAAAGAAGCCCCACATAGTCTTAGCTGTTAAGATTTCTCCCGTAGATGTTTCGAATTGGAATTCTTTCGGGCAATGCGTCTTCTGCTTCTTTCCAGATCCATCCAGTAAATCATAATAATCGCAATCATCACTCTGGTACCGTGTGGAATCATCGGAATCGTAATCACAAGCCATTTTGCAATGTGGGCAAGACATGTATGCACTCCCAATCTGTTTTGCAATTTCTCGTGTGTTTTCCGAAGTGCTTGGCTCAATCATTGTAAATAACAACAAGAACTTGTAAGTAACAGCTAGAACAAAACGAAAATACAAATTTATCTTCTTACTGTTTAATTATTTCAAAGCTAAAAATATGTATTCTTTTCTGTGGTAAATCAACTAACACAGAATAAATAGCTTTAAGGCTCAGGAAAAAAAGAAAACGCTGTCTGATGTAAATTATTACGTAAACTATCACGTAAATACAGAACGTAGTTGAGTGAAGAAATGAATAAATATTGTTGACCTCGTTGGTGTGTTACAGCGATACATAAAATAATTAGAAATGACCTTACACCGCTCCTTACAATAAATTAATTGGAAGTTAAAAACTAAAAAGTTATAAAGTAAAGATATTGAGGGCAGAAAATATAGTTTACTGTTCGCGAAATAGTTAAAACGTGCCAATATACCTTTGGACCCCTCGCGGTCGAGCAAACAAGCCGGTCTCTGTGAACGTTGGGGCACTACTGAATGCGTGCGACAAGGTAAGCACGAGACCGGGCGGCGGCGAGAAAGACGGCCATTTTATTGCCGTCACTCTCGCACACAAACGTGACGTCTAGCCAGAGCGGTCCGCGCGGAAAATAACAACGCATTGACTCAAGGTCGTACCCGGGCAATACATAATTATTATTGTGGGTTTGTTATATTTCATTGCAAACGTCTCAATGGAAGTCCGAAATAGATAACAGGACATCTATGTTGCGAAAAATATATGGATCTAATTTTACGCGGGCTACGGCAGGTAACTTACAAGCTAGTTAGAGTTACTTATAATCTTATACTTTGGGAATATAGATTTGAATATTATTTTTGTCTACCTACTCAAATTGAAAATTTTTTTTTCAGCTCACGCATGCCAAACCCTCTGATGTCAGTGCTTTACAGCTCATCTGAATTACCCGTAGATGGAAGTTTGTATTGTACAATATAAAAATAACAGAAGGCCTACATTTATCTAGTCAATATCTTGTCAATAGTCACTATAATGTAACTATAGTCGTGCCACTCCCACTTCATCTATGATGTATACTCTTTTGAACGACTTCAAATAAACGAGATTCTTAGTTTGACCTGTTGGTATGTTTGTTTGTTCGCGATTATCTCGTGTTAGGCATAACCGATTTTGATGCCGTTTCCAGTTAAGTATTTGTTATATTTAGGATAATGTTTTAGTATTTTAACCATCGTAAGTTGTTAGGAAAAAATTTTTGTGGGCTAACTGTAATGAAATCTCGGCGGATAGCTAACTAGCTGTCCGCCGAGATAATACCAGACTTTTTGGAAAATGTAGCGAAATATTATATAGCTACTATAAGTCATTATTTAGGTAGTCACAGAAATTAGCCCTTTAATGTAAACCTTTTGTCTTACCTGTAATATGCCCTCGGGTCTTAGTAAATTATTCATAACTCCGGTATTTAATTAGCATGCACCGAACGCCTTCTGACCTAATAAACTTTTATGTTGATTTATATGTAGCTTCTCCTTCAAAATGGCTGAAATAGGTACCGCATTAACCTTGATAGTTTTACCGTGCCAGCCGAAATATTTCAACTGTTTGCTTTGATAAGTGGAAACTAGTAATATTTTGTGATTTACTGCTTCGTTGGAATCAAATGGTTAAATTTTATTTAAGTGTCTACGTAGCCTTGGCCTAAAATGTTTACTACTTACTTAATACTTAATAGTACTTTCTTAAGTTTATCTTGGACATCATTGACATCGGTTCACTAATGACTACCAGAGGAAGATCAAAGAAAAACAGAGTCTGTCTGCTCTTGTGTATGCTTAGGCTTAGATCTTTAAAAATACGCAACAGATACTGTATCCGGTTTTTAAATAGATAGAGTGGTTTAAGAGGATTTTTTATATAGAATAGAATAAGTATTTATTCGCATCAACAGTACAGCTATTAACAATACATACTTGTTAGACTTAAATATAGTGCAGGTAAACTTAAATTGTCGTAACTAGTACCCTTGCTAAGTTATCGGGATAACTTGTATATATGTATAATACATGCATATCATAGTAAAAAAAATCGAGATTTTCAAAGATTTGTAACACCTGTACGAAGATGGGGATGGTCGCTAGTCGGATGTAAGTCCGAAATCGCCAATCCGCCTAGGGAAGTCGTCGGCAACCTGCGGCTCGCGAGCCGCATGGGGCTCTTTGGACGTGAAGCTACGGCTCTTTACTCCCATACGAAGTATTAGAATTGTAAACAAAAAAAAATTATGTGGCTCTTTTAATTTTGTTAATTGATATTTTTACTCTTCCAACTCCAAAGGTTGCCGATCTCTGGTCTAGGGCAAGCGCAGGGATTAATTCTCGTGTCTTCTCTACATGATGCCTTTGCCCTACAGTAGTACACTAATAAGCTAATACCATTATACCCTCGTACAATTACATCTACAATACAATAAACACGTACTCCACAATAGACGGTCGACCACAACAACCGAACTGAATTTATGTAATTAGATCCAGGATCGCAATGTTCCATTGCTATTTAGCTATCTCCTAAATGTTTAGGCTAGTTAATGATGGCCATGGAATCCCGGCTATTCATCATGTATTCCGTTTGATGTAATTAGCACATTGTATAGGTTTAGCAGCCATTGTGGAGACGACCATTAATTGGAATTGCAATGTATGGTTGATGATTATTGTAGGGACTTAAAATGGTCTGGGGAACTGGTGACATTTGGGCAATGATGTTTAGAATAATGCTTAGATAATCCCTGCATAGTATAATGCACAGAGCTTTCCGTTGTTTGTCTGCCCCCCTAGACAAGTGGAATTGTAGAATAGATAGCGAAAAAGAATAGATTGACAAATGTATGGAGATGTCAAATTGTTTAGCGAAAGCTTATGTCAAATCCATACATTTGACAATCTATTCTTTTTCGCTATCTATTCTACAATGCCACTTGTCTAGGCCCTCTGTTCTGCTTACGATTAGATCTTTAAAACTACGCAGCGGATTTTGCGCAGCGGTTTCCTACCGACACCGACGGACATAGAAAACGATATAGGAATACTTTGTACTGTACATAGTTTTTATTTGCTGCTTCATTGCTTTTGTTTGTAAAAGGTTTAAAGTTTTGACGGGTCTGTTAGTCTAGTGTTCAGTGACCCTGACTGCTAAGCCAGAGGTTGTGGGTTCGATTCCCACCCAGGACAAACTTTGTGTGATGAGCATAATTGTTTGTTCTGTGTCTGGGTGTTATTTATCTATAATATGTATGTATTTAAAAATTATATAAGTATGTATATCAGTTGTCTGATTACCATAACACAAGCTCTGCTTAGCTTGGGATCAGATGGCCGTGTGTAAGATGTCCCAGGATATTTATTTATTAAAGGTTCAATAAACTTTTATAGGACCAAGTACCTAATAACATTTTTCTTAATCGATGTCAGCGACGTTCATGATAAATTAGAAAGTATTAATTTACTCCAAAGTTCCAATTCAATAAAGTAATTTGAATTATTTGCTTTATGTAAACACAACAATTTGACTTTACACCTATTTATTTATTTATTTTTATTATTTATTTTATTGATAAGACAGGTACTTACATTTTAAGTTTTATAACTTGCATAATGTCCAAAAAAAAAACTATACACGTATTTGTCGTCGTGTTTTGGATCAAAATTATTAGTCTTTACTTCTTATGAACTAAATTTACAATTACATAATAATAGTAGTTATAGCGCAAGCTAGGTTTATTAATAGTATATTCTATTAGTACCTAATCCTAGCACCTAATCTTCTATATATAAAATGGTAAATTGACTAACAGTTGGTATATTAACGCACTGCCCAGCTGGTTCTAGAGACATGTAACTTGCAGAGTGTTTTCTTTGTAAAGACTAGATAACCACTATAAAGGTTTTTTTTAATTGCAACTCTAATATCGGCATTCATGCGGGCGAAGCCGCTAGCGAAAGCTTAAACTTAACATTACATAATAAAGCTAGTACTTTTCTTATTCATAATATTAAAATAATCTAAAAGCTTATAATATGTTAATGACCTTAACTTTTGTGGACGGCAGAGGTCAAATTTACAGTCATTGGGAGACTCTAAAGGTCCACTTGTATATTCTAGTAATTATGAATTAACATATCAAAGAACTACAAACAGACGGACGGCTGTAAAACAGGTTTATATTCAAGATTTAAGGTCATACGTGGCAAGGGTTTGGAATAGGACCTGTTACGTAAGTACATAAGTAGTAATTAGGTATGTAGTTTTCTAACAGTGTTTTTTTAGTTTGTTTCGAGATTGCGACAAGATACAAATAATAAAATACTTAGCGCCTGTTTCACATTCTTCGGATAAGTTCTTATTAAAATATCTGACGGATAAATTCATAAAAAAACTGTTCAATTTTTGAATTTATCTTGAGATAAGGACTATTTCAAGGTTGTGAAACAGGCCATTAGTCTTAGTTATACATTATTATTAGGGTAAATATAAAAGTTTCCACATAATCTACATCTTATATATAAAATTCTAGTGTCACAATGTTAGTTACCTTACTCCTCCGCAACGGCTTCACCGATTTTTACCAAAAGTAGGTCTGAGAATCGGCTACTATCTATTTTTCATAACCCTAAGTGATAAGGGTTGTTCACCCTTAACATTTTTAACGCGGGTGAAACCGCGGGAGGCAGCTGGTATAGATTAGAAAAGTCGGCTAAAAATGACCACCTAAAAATTACTGCCCTAAAAGCCTTCAACGGCTAAATTTGTAAACATATAATTAATTAAACAAAACATAGCCTTTAAACTCATAGTAAAGCTGTGGATTAGTGAAAATCAGTTAAACTGAACGATACAAAATTACACTACATTTATCTAAGCTTTTAATTCGCACAGCTTATAAATAACTTGTTATTTATTTTAATTCAGAATCAATAAGCGACTTTATCTTCGTTTTAACACCGAAGTTACTGTGATTCCACAAACTAATTACCTATCTACAAAATAATCAGCTGTCTAAAATCTAAACAAATGAAGGATCAGCCAACCCTAACATTTTGAATGTGACATAGGAGGTCAAAAGGGTCATGAAGGTCATTCCTTCAAGATTGTGAAATAAACTTCAAGTTATGCAAGATTTTAGGATAACTTGGATTGTAAATTGCTTTTCTTGATCGATAGCTGGATTCTAAAGGACACTATTGAAATTGCTATGTCAGAGTTAATCACTTCAAAATTGCAATTTCTTTACTGTCCTTAGTTTTTTAGTGATTTGCTTCAAGTTTGTATTTTTTGTGATCAATTTTATGATAGTCAAAACGACTTTTAATTTGATGTAAAATTTATAATGAATAGTTTAATAATCGATTACTAATTAAGTAATTACACTAGTACTAAAACATCGTATTAAATCGCATCAATTAAATTATCATAATAAAAGATAGCTAACAAACAATGGTATGATATAGAGGTTAATTACACCATATGTAATTTTATTTGGATTAATAGACGTAGGTATATAACATGGTTTATTTACGATCGAATTGGAAAATTCTGGCAATAGTTTACAAATGAAATAGTGTCAAAGTCATTAGTCTAGAGGTTGAAATTTTTATTTGGAATTCAATAGCTACTTAAAGAAAATTACTTAATTCGTCAGCCCCAATATAAGACAAGAGGTCAAAAAGGTCAATGCCGTCGTATTAGTGTTTGAAAATAAGAAAATAAATAAACCTAATGCGATTTCGATGTAACTCAATATTTTTTGACTTTAACATTTTTCTATTTAAGTAATTGTGTTTGAATGAATTAACATATTGTATCGTATTGTTTTAACATTGTTTTTGCTATTAATATAATATATTAATTATTAAGTTATTTAAGCATTTATGTAAATGTTTCTGTATGACTTCTTATGGTTTGATACCATGAATAATTTGGTTGAAACCCGCAACGCAAATTGAACGGTGTTATAACTGTAAGTTAAATAACAGAAACAACAATAGTAAATGAAAAGATGTAGACTCATTTAAAGAATGTAGAGAGTGAAACACTGAAGCTGTACATACTAAGTTAACCATACAGACAATGTCACGTACTTCTCTATGTCATTTTTCGATGCGTCGCCGTCGTTTGTTTTTGAAGCTCAAATCTTAGGTATATCTACACACATCAAAAGTGTCTAGGGATATTTTATCTAATCTGATAATAAACTTTTAGATAAAGTTAAATTAAAAAAAAAACTTAGAAGAAGAGGAAAAACTCAACAAAATTTCAATTTAACTTTATTTTTGAAATTTCAAAACCTAAACAACAAAACAATTTTTTTTTTATAAAAATTTTGGAAAACTTAAAATTAATAATTCGTGGATCCACCTAAGACTCTCCTGACACATCTGGAGCGGTTCTGCATACTCAAAACAAGGGTGTCAATATCCTGTTGTGGAGTACTGTCCCAAATCCTGCTAAGATGCAAGAAAAGCTGGTTTTGATGCACAATATCAACAGGGAAATTCCTACGAGCTCTTCTCTGAAGCATATTCCAGGCATGCTCAATAGGATTTAAGTCAGGGGATTGTGCAGGCCGGTCTAAAGCTTGGATAACATGCTGTTGTAACCAACTTGTAACGATACGCGCCGTATGTGGACGGGCATTGTCGTGCATTAGCTGGAAATTTTGTCCCATTTGCTGTTTGTGGGGCAAGATTACAGGCTCTAGCACCTCATCTCGGTATTTTTGAGCAGTCATATTGCCTTGTATCCAAACGAGGTCCGTTCTACCGCCGAGACGAATTCCTGCCCAAACCATAATCGTGCCACCTTAATATGCATGAACTTGTTGTGGGTGCTGCAGTCGATTCCAACGTCCAGGTTTTCTCCAAACGCGTACTCTTCGCGAATCAGGATGAAATCCAAACCTAGATTCATCAGTGAAAAGCACAAGTGACCATTGAGAATGGTTCCAGTTTTCGTGTGCAATAGCCCATTGTAATCTTCTTCCTCGATTACCTCTCCTAAGTGCTGATACCCAAAATGGCCTACGAGCACGTAGATTGACTTCATGCAGTCGCCTTCTCAAAGTTTGACCGCTTACCAGCAAACCATACTCTCTCTGTACCCTTTGAACCAATTGCATCGCCGCTGCATTTAGTTGATTTCGTGCAGCATTTACTATGAATCGGTTCTGTACATGTGTTGTAATGCGTTGAGGTCCTCGGTGCCGTTCCACCACTTCCTCCGTGACACGATAACATGACCAAAGCCTGGATATAACGCTCTGACTGGTCTTCATGGCTTCAGAAACGGCAATTATGGGACAGTATTCCACAACAGGATATTGACACCCTTGTTTTGAGTATGCAGAACCGCTGCAGATGTGTCAGGAGAGTCTTAGGTGGATCCACGGAATATTAATTTTAAGTTTTCAAGAACTTTTATAAAAAAAATTGTTGTTTTGTTTAAGTTTTGATGTTTCAAAAATAAAGTTAAGATTGAAATTTTGTTTGAGTTTTTCCTCTTCTTCTAAGTTTTTTTTAAATTTAACTTTATCTAAAAGTTTATTATCAGATTAAATAGTCTATTAAACAAGGTTTATTTTAATGTGTACATGTTTTAACAAAAAGTTAATAGAATTTTAGTAATTTAGGTTTAATTGAAATATCCCTAGACACTTTTGATGTGTGTATATACCATATCTACGGATTTTTCTTGTATTGACAGTTTAAATATATAAAAATGATCTTCGGTGTAACCGAGGATATCACACTTCATTTGACCATATAATATTTATTCTTAAAAAAAAACATCAACACTATAAAAAAGAAAACAATTCATTCAATCAATACCAAACCACTATAAAGCCATAAACACATCAGCTACCCACAAAATATAAACGCTAAAGCCAACATTTGCCGACGCAACGGTAAACAACGACAACAAAAGTGCATTTGCGAGAGAGCACGTTTGCTTGAACCAATACAACTGAATACCGCATCGGGTCGCTGCGCAATCGAATTTTCACGTTCGAGAACTATTCTAGTCGCGCGTGTGAACCTAGCTTTACATTTGCGATTATTTTTATGGTTTTGTTTTATTGTGTGTGGGTTTTGTTGTTTTAGTTTTTAAGATTATGGAAGTCTAAGTTACACGTAGTAAAATCGCACGCAAAAGTAACTTGTAAGGAGTACTTTTGCGTACTTATTTGACTAGCCAACGCAGAAATTGCTAGTGCACAAGTGTTCACGAGCACAGGTTTCTTTCTGTTCTCTTGGACGGCCATCCAACCTGGCCGAGAAAAGATCAGGCATAGCTTAGGACCAACAATTTTACGTGCTTTCTGAGGCACGTAGTGACATGCTCCCATGCAACGCCTAGATTCGAAAAAAGTCAATAATTCTTCTTTTATATGCTTTGGGCATCGAATCCTTGATAACTGAGCTTTGCAGTGTAACCACGAGAAGGGTACAGTAGTTATAACTCCAATAAGGTTTTGATTAGACGAGTGGCAAAATAACAACTACGATGCATCGACAGTAGACTCCGTTGTCGGCGCTTGTCGCTAGCATTGTCGCCCGTCTGTACAAAGCTTTACTCTTACGAACTTTTAACAAAATGTTATCGGCTTTCGTTGGAGAATTGTCACAGCGCCGTCTGGAGCACATTTGAAACTAAACCAGTATTGATATGAAGGTTCAGTAAACTTTGAATCGTATGGATGTTAGTGGCAAACGCTATAGAAATTGTTGGAATAATACACAGAAAGTATTTGATACTTTCTGATAACATGTTGGCATGATTTTGACCAGCACTATTTCAGAGACTTTAAAAGAGACTTTGACCTCTGAGTTAGTTGGATGTTTCTTCTTAGAGTAGTCAGCTAGGAAATACGGACCCCATCGTTCTAGTGTTCTAATTAACCAATTTACAAAATTGATAATAATAATAATACCAGTCTATAACTGTCCCACTGCAGGGCAAAGGCCTCTTCTCACATAGAGAAGGCACGAGCATTGATCACCACGTTTGCTCAAGGCGGATTGGCGATTTCAGACATAAATTCACTACAAGTCCAGGTTTCCTCACGATGTTATCCTACACCGATGTCTGTGATGTCTAAGATAATCTTTAGAAAGTACATATGAATTGAAAAAGTCATATTGGTACTCGCCCGGATTCGAACCCACAACCTCTTGCATGAGAGGCGGGCGCCTTAACCACACAAAACAAACACAAAACAAAACAAAATTGATATCATTTTAATTTTTTTTATAGACGCTTGTTTTTTCTCGAAATAATTCACTACTCAATGACTGATCACTTAGTATCGTTTTCACTTGTTGTGCTTAGCTTAATGTTCAGGCTGGGCAGTCTTATTGAGTTTTGGCATTTCGTTTGGAAGTTAATCGTATGAAACCCTCTACCTCGGCAAGCACGGTTGTCATTTAGATCTTTGACAATATATAGTTACGGGTGAAAAACAAGTATATCAAAACATTGGAATTCAGCAGCTTCCAGTTACACTGAAAGTGACAGCAGTTTAGCCGTACTCCAATAAATAAATACTAAATATATAAATAAACAAGCTGCCTGCCGCGGTTTCACCCGCGTTAAAAATTTTAAGGGTGAACAACCCACATCACTTAGGGGTATGAAAAATAGATAGTAGCCGATTTTCAGACCTAGATACTGAATATGCATATAAAATTTGGTAAAAATCGGTAAAGCCGTTTCGGAGGAGTAAGGTAACTAACATTGTGACACGAGATTTTTTTTTATATAAGTTAATCAATACATAGAATAAAACAAAGTCGCTCCGCGCTGTCTGTATCTATGTATGTTTAAATCTTTAAAACTACGCAACGGAATTTGATGCGGTTTTTTTAATCGATATGGTGACTCAAGAAAATAGTTTGTATAATAAACTATTTTCTTGAGTCACCATGTGCATATTATGGTAGAGAAAAACCGGGATATACAAAAGTTTGTACTACCTACTACAATTGTATTAATAACAACAAATACTTAAGTAAAAGGGGTTATCAGTTAATGCACCCGTACCTACAATATCATATTATTACTACTACAAGTCTACACATAATCGAATTAAATTGATTTCTCTAAACCACATAGAACTGGTGCAATAATCATTATATTTTATTATTGACCTTTTAGTAATCGCAATAATTATGTGGTCATTACAGATTTAAGTGTAGATATTACATTTTATTCAGTTTTGTTGTTTATTGTTATTGTAAATCGTGTCGATATAGTCTCGATAGTAAGTGTTGAACTATAGCAAAGTTTATCATAATTCATAAATCAATTATAATAAAAGCAATGTCGGAATCTTACAGTCAGTATCTTAAAGGAATTAATCATTTATATTTGCTGTACACGATATGTTCTAAATATAAATAAAAAGGTACTAGTCAAGAGACAAGAGAGTAAAGCCTCTTCTTAAACAGAGAAGGCATGAGCGTAGATAACTCTTAAGGGTAGATGTAAATTTTGGTCCTTCGAGCCGGGTAATCGTTATTGATATATTTATACTAGGAATATGATAGGTTAGGGCTGTAAGGCTAATAGGGGTTAGAGTCGTAGGGCTTAGACTTGTAGGTCTTAGTAGGTTCTTTTTACTTGACATAATTATGTTTACACTAGCTTTTGCCCGCGGCTTCGCTCGCGTTAGGTAGAGACAAAAAGTAGCCTATGTTACTCTCCATCCCTTCAACTATCTCCACTTAAAAATCCCGTCAATTCGTCGCTCCGTTTTGCCGTGAAAGAAAGACAAACATACAGACAGACCGACAGACACACTTTCCCATTTATAATATTAGTATGGAAGTATGGATGGCATATCCTTACAGTATTACGGGCTTACATATATTGGTTATTGTGTGGTTTATTGTACAAATAACCACGTTTATTCTTCAAGGGTTCGTGATTTTTAGCTTATTATGTATATTAATATTTTCATTATTTTTTATGTGCATTCATATATGAAATATGTGCATTCATAAAAGATGTGAAAAAATATTTGCCAAGGTACAAAAAACAGCATGTTTTATGGCTCTTGTTTACCTATGGTATCATTACAAGTACTTCCTACTTCATAAGCCAGTAAAGTTACGGAGAACTTCATAAAATACCAGCACAAGACATTTCGTCGGTCCCAGCTCAGTAGTTCAGTAACCGATACTAACAATATTACATCAACTTGTCACAGCATAACGCCACTGTGACATTTTAGCGACACCATTACCGGGCCCTTTTGTATGCGTAATTAATTCCTACAATGTTCCTCCTTTGACCACTAATATAGGATAGGCACAAAGGAATTTACACCCTATTTGTGGTAACATACAGTTTGAAATATATCAAGGAATCGCGAAGGCCTATTATTTACGAAACTCAAGTAACACATGAGTTACGGTCTTCAGTAAACCTTTAGGGTTGTCGTTTTGACAAATTTATATGTGACAGTTTAGATGAAGCCTTTAAATAAACGCAAGCCGGAGTTAAAATATTGTTGGGATTTACTTCAGCTAAGAAGTTATGTGTGAGAAAGTATTTTTCTTTTGCTAGATGATTCTGGGCGTAGTCACAGTATTGTTGGCAAAAGTTAACGTTCTCTGATTATTTAAAAAAAAGGTTCCAAAATGTTGTAGGTTTTAGGATCCCAACGGTTTTTTAGATTTTGTTTTTTTGGGCAAAATTGGGCCCCGAGGCATCAACAACTCCACTGTCGATGTCGGTCTGTCCATCTGACACAGAGATAAATCTTTAAAAAAATAGTTAAAAGACACATTTTTTTTCATATCGCTATGGCATTGTAGAACCCCGGTGTTATTCTAACTAAACTAAATCAAAATGAATTTTTCACTCACACCCATCTTTAAAAAAAAGCTATATATTGTTCATGAAACAAAAAGAAAGCCATTACACCAAGCACAGCACAAGAAGTGATATTGATACGGCTAAACATGACATACAACAGAATCTATCTAGTCCAACTGTACAAATATTGGCGTAGCGAATTAAAATTGCTTGGCCAATACTTGCAACCAATAACGTACTGAAGAAGAAGCTAACTTGGCCTTTGTGTTATATATCCTGGGGCCAACATTGTTGCTAGAAGCACTAACTTGTAACATTTTTTGTTATCCCTTGGCATTGGCAGCCAATTTCAAGATATAAGGACAATTTTTTAACAAATCGTTGAGTATGTTTTTTTCATTACGATGTAACTCAATAGCTAACTCATAATTACAATTACAATCTAGCCAACAATGCTAACAAGTAATTTAGTTTAAACTTAATTTAGTAAAGATTTAAAGTTTAAAGAATGTGTTCATAGGCACTACTCAGGCCCGTATTAATAGACGTCACTCAACTCCGAGACGCTCTCAAGTCTCTTGCTGTCCTTGTCATTCTAAACGGAATAAATAAGGACAGCAATAAACTTGAGAGCGTCTCAGAATTAAGTGACGTCTATCAATACGGGCCCTTAGAGTCTCTATTGCAATAAATAGAAAGAGAGTAAAGTACGTAGTGCTGAAAATATTGATCCAGTTTATTGCTATTACTATCCTGTTTCATTCTGGCTAAGTATATACTAGTCTGATATGAGATATGTATAGGCTTGATGTTTCTTTAAACGGGCGCAAATACTTAATTGAGAAAAACATATAAATACCGTCGATTCGCAAAGTAGAAGTATGCTATATCGACCATAGTTTTTTTGTATAACCTATTGGCTATAGACTAACATTACAAGCCACGAATGAGGTAGAAGGTATAATGGGCAAACCCGTTAGCTTAAGTCTGGTCTGCGGTATAAATCTTTGCGATATATGTTAAAAACTCCGACTACATGTAACCTAGCTGCGGAACTCAAACAGTTCCCCATTGGAACTTTCCGTCCGCCCACTCGTTACGATGTTATCCGAAGGCTTAATTCATCAAATGTACGGCGCTAGCCATTTTTCGTGTAATACCGTCGATCTGAAAATAAGAAGGGTATATAGCCTTTATTTTGTGTAGGTTGTAGACCATATGACAATTTGGGACGAAGCAGGAATGTGGTTTAGATTAGGTCATTAATCGTCCCTCTACATGAACCGTAAATAGCCGAGGTACACAAATATTTCCCGCCCTCTCGTCACGCTGTCAATCCTAAGACTTATTCATCAAATAAAAGGCACAACACAAAGCGTTTGTCTAAACGATGAAGAGTATATAGCCTACAGGCTATAAACCACATAATGTTACCAGGAACGCAGGTGAAGTATAGGCTTTTGTATCTGAAATAAAATATTTGAATTATAACCTAAACCTACAGGCTAAAGACTATACAACAAAACGAAAGTAAGGAACAAAAATGTTACAAACCTTTAAAACATCAATAACTTAGCAAAAACGCGAATAATACCGCTAGATATCCGATATTTTTTTTTGCAAAATGTGTTTAAAATTCCCACATTTCATGTAGAAACCTAGCCGCGTAACACAAACAGTACCCCAGTGAAACGTGCCGTCCGCCCACTCGTTACGCTATCAATCCGAAGACTTAATTCATCAAATGTACGGCGCTAGGCATCTGTCAACATAACCCTGTTTGTATAAGGAATTGTGTTGGGTCTACGTTGCTGGTTGTGTTCGTGGAATGCGTGTGAAGAGCTGAATTTTGAGTAGTAGGGAGGCAATGTATGGGAAACGTTTTTTTATGGACGTACACCATCATATTTGAAGATAACCTAGAAACTGTTAACTATGTTTATCCTTTTCAGTTTTGTTTTCTTTTCATTTATATAGGATGACTGACGAATTATTGGAAACAGTTATACAATATTGCCACAATATGCGTGAGGAACAAAATTTGTTACTAATATTTACCAGTAGTTTTATTTTGGATAAACTTTGATTTTTGGTTCAAAAGGGGCACATAAGGCAGCCAAATGAGCTTAACACGTGGGTGTTACTAGAAACCGTTGAAGAGTATCCTTGACTCTACCACACCAAATAGAAAAGTCAAAATATTATAATGACGAGAACTCAATGCGAGTGCAAAGTTTCATAAGAATCAGTTTAGTAGAAGTTAGTTAAAAAAACTTGTGAACAATTCCGGGCCGAGCTATTTCTTTACTGATCAACAGTTCACATGTATAACATTGCAAGACACAGCTAAATGATATAAATCTTTATGAATTAAAAAAAAACTTCAACTACAACCAGTCAAAACCTTTATACCTTTCATTTTGTATCTAACAGCTCTAGTTTGCAGCTTAAGCTGAGCCCGGACTACAGCGAGTGCAGATTGTAAGTCGACTTAATTCATCAAATGCACGACACACGCTATTTGTCAACAATGCTGGACCGAGCTATTTATTCGCTAAGCAATTTAACGTGCATAAAATCGCGAGGCTTAGCTAAAATATATATATTTTTGCCAAATAGATTAAAATTCTAATAACAACAGGCCAAAAACCTTTCATTTCGTTTACAAAAGCTCTAGTTTGCAGCTTAAGCTAAACCCGGACTACAGCGAGTGCAGGTTGTAAGTCGACTTAATTCATCAAATGCACGACACACGCTATTTGTCAACAATGCCGGGCCGAGCTATTTGTTCACGCCAGGGAATGTCAGGGGTGGAGCCAAACATTGCTTGGAGACAATTGATGTGTGGTCGAGTTTTGATTCTTTAATCGGAAGTAGTGGTAGCCAAGTGGGTGGAAATCAACTGTAATTTACTTTTTAAATCTAAGTTTGCAATTTGCCAAAATTAGGGAGTCAACAGACGAATAATTTTAAATTAACATCATTGCTTATCTGAGTGTAATGTTTGCTTTTATATAATTTAATTTATTTCTTATAAAAATCAAATATTAAAAAAAAATATATTAAGATTCAATAGTCATAAGGAGATTCTTATTAATTTTCATACTCCTCTACTCGCATCATCGCTTGCACTTGAATTTTTTAGCTTTAATTTATGTAATTGAAATTCAAAGTTTAATTTCTTTTGAAACATTGCTGCAGATCTTTATACTAACCTACCAATATACATAATCTAACATAATAACACCTCATCTAGTCCTTACTACAATCTCTATGAATTTCCAAAATGCGTTGTCGACGCAATCCCGATGTCTTGATGCATGACTAGTATGTTATGGTCACCAGCAATGAAACTTGAGAGCACTCAATAGCCTCCATTCGTAGTGAATAGAAGCTAATATCGATACACACCAGCTTCTATATCTCTGCAAACGCTATCCAAGGATGCACCCTGATGGGTTTGATCAAAACCTTTGAGAGCACAGCCAGCGATGTACATCGTTTCTAGCCATTTTGTAGTTTCTTTAGTTTGTATGAGTAGAGGTTTTACTGTGCAAGTCGTTGAAATGTTTGTCCGTGGGCGTCCCTGATATATGTCTTGTGGTGTTGGTGTTATTTCCAAAGGCGCCAGAGTATAAGTAAATAGAGAGATTTGTGATATGGATATGTGCAATATTTACGGTACCTAGGATGAGTATGGTCGATTTAGATAGGCTTTTCACATTACAATTGTATTGCAGGACGACTGTTAAGATGACAATAAAAACGAATTGATCTTAGGGTTGTACTGGGCGTATTGTGTATTTTAAGTGGAAATAAAAGCAGCATCAGTAAGGAAATAAACATAAATATCTTACACAACTCACACACGGTCATCTGATCCCAAGCTAAGCAGAGCTTGTGTTATGGTAACCAGACAACTGATATATATACTTATATAATTTATAAATACATACATATGGTAGATAAATCACACCCAGACACATAACGAACAATCATGCTCATCACACAAAGTTTGTCCTGGGTGGGAATCGAAGCCACGACCTCCGGCTTAGCAGTCAGAGCTACTAACCACTAGACCAACAGGCCCGTCAAATTGAAGTAAGAGAGGATAGGTACTAATTAATATTGTGCAAGGTAACATGTCATGACCAATACAATCTGACGAAAAGTCATTATCAACACACTATACGTTTAAACTCTTTCTTACCAAACCACAAAGCTAAAATGATCATCTTTCACGACAACAATTTTATCATTCATTACTGATCCCATACCAAACTATTCAATTCCCAACATAGTTCAGGATACAGTCCTTTGTACGTTGCGTTACCAATTAAACTGTCTGGCCAAGTACATGGTAATGGCATTGCAATTCCGCCTTCAATGTCCATGAGCTGTGTGTATTTTGGCTAGCCAAAGGCGACGGCTTGTTGACGAAGGCAGTACACGTTGATGGCTCGGGTTAATTCAGGCGTTCTTAGGCATATAGGTGTTTCAGATTACGAGAATTTAGACTTTGATGTGTTAAGCGAATATTAGCACAGTACTCTGTATAGTCTGACGGTTTGTGTAGACTTGAAAGAGGCTGGAATCGTCGTAGACGTCGGACAAAATTATGCTGATTGAAAAAAATAGGGATGAATCTAAATAAATGGAACGAGGTCAGATGTCTTGTCCTCTGGCTAAATAAGATACATTATACATGAGTATCTTATTTGTAACATCTTGGAAAAATATAGCAAGAAGTAAATTCAGTAATAGCAGTCTAAGGTTTCCATAATATTTTTTACTAGCTTTTGCCCGCGACTTCGTCCGCGTGGATTAATAGTTCCCGTTCCCGGGGGTTTTCCGGGATGATAACTATCCTGTGTTCTTTCTCGGGTTTCAGACTATATCTGTCCCAAATTTCATTCAAATCGGTGTAGTGGTTTAGGTGTGAAGAAGAGACAGACAGACAGAGTTACTTTCGCATTTATAATATTAAGTACGGATTTTTCTTTTTTCTCATTCTCCTGATTTTTAGCTTTATCAAGTGACAAAACTAGGCACTACAGAGCTGCAAAATACTGAAATACAGAAACATAAAGTGAAGATTCTAAATCCACTAGTAAACCCACTCTAACCCATATACCATCCCATATGCCAGACATCTTAAATGGAACCTCAGATATTTTGGCACTAAGACTGCCTCCTGGATTAAACCACATCCCTTTATGTAGCAACGTTTCAGGTGTTTCTATACATGCCTTTACCTCGTCACAATCTATAGCTTCGTTCACACAGAATTGTGTGTCTTAGCTACTCTCTGTCGTGTGTTTACGTTTGGTGCACAAACGATCTTCGGTACATGCGTAAGTGCTTAAGTTTCATCGTGATGGACGAACGTCTGTCTTCGTTAAACTGTCACTTAGACTGGATTGTGTGGGTTAATTTTGTCCTTCTCGGTGGTCAGTGGGAGAATTTCTGCAGTGTTATTTTGGTAAAATTTTCCTTTTTGCAGTTAGATATAAGTATGACTATTCAATTTTTTCAAGAAATAGAATTTCGACACATAATTGTGTCAAATTTATGTTTTGACCCTGATTTAAAGCTAGGTAAGTTATGGCCGTTAAAGGTCTGCCAGTCCTCAATTTCGTAATCGGATAACAGGACACCAAGTTCATGTATTTCAATATTTTATTTAAAATCATAAGATTTTACACTGACTAAACATGCTGAAGTTATTTTGTTACTTATCACTAATTTCGATAACTATGGCGGCCATTAGCATGGTCAAAATGCACATTTCTTCATATCTTTCGAAACTTATTTAGTTTTTTTTCCGGAATTACAGTTTTTTATAAGATCACGACTTCTTCTCACCATACTTTTTTGGTGATATTACAAATTATAAACTTCTTTTAAAAAGTCCATTACATTCTTACCTTATAATTTCTCCAACTTAATACGCATTGTTTCATACAATCCCATTCCAGTCGATTCAACGGTCACAATTATTCCATACCATTCCAGAAACAGTAACTTAACACCCACCAAACCCTGCATTGAACGGACTAAGGACAATTGCTCGATACAAAATCTGGACTATTGTTCCAGCTATATGTACTCCATATTAGTAAGAGGTCATGACCGCTGCCCGTATACTCTAATCTGATTAACGGAGGGCCCTTCCCTCCCCACTATTGAACTATATTGTTATGATGTGAGGTTTCATTAGGATACTATTGAAGATATTGTGAGCCAGCTTCATTCATAAGTTGTGAATAGAGTACTTTGTGGTTTTGTGTTTTAGGGCGTAGGAAGCTTTTGATTACAATTAACTTTTGACTTGTTATTCTATCGAAGGTCCATTTCTCTTTTAGGATCATGCTCGTGCCTTCTCTATTGAAAAGGCCTTTGCGCTGCCATGGGACATTAATAAGTTGGTGTTATTTGGTGATATAGACGGATTTGTTGGTCTTGTGGTTAGTGACCCTGACTAGCAAAGCTAAGTTTTCGGTGGGTTCGGCTTCCGCCCAGGACAAGAGTCCTTTGCCATACAGTGGGACTGTAATGGTTGATGTTATTTGCCAGAGTAGCAGTGCCACTATATCGCTGTTAGGAGCAACTTCATGTATAAAACACATTCGAACATCATCAATATCAATCCTCCAAATCTAGATAACATTAATCTGTGTACAGTCGGTAGAGTAGATAAGTATTCATCGCTCTCGCTCGATTTAGGATTTCTTGAACTCGATGGTGTATTCAAATTATATATAAATTAATTAAAGTGATAATAATTTTCTACTCTATCTATATTTTTTATTATAAACTATCCATAGGATTTTTATATTTTTTATGACATCTGGCCTTGGAATTTGAAACTTAAACTCTAGGCATTTGTTTCACTTAGACCATTTGTTTTACAGACTTGTCAATGAATCGGTCAGTTATCAATAAAAGTGATGCTAGTTGCTTGATCCAAAACGAACGGCAATCTCTTTGTAGAAGAACAAGTAAGAAACTCCACGGATACTTTTCAAAACTTTTTGTTTTATAAAATCTTGGTTACATTATTTTTAGTGCTTCTTTATGTGGATTACTTATGTGTTTTGCTGCCTGTATGTATACATACCTAAGTGTCATCGCCTCATTTGCATCGTAGATGTGCATGTTGCTCCGAAGCTCATTAATTTGGCCACCAATTGCGATAATTATCATCTTACATGTCCCTCAGGATATTCACATGTAGTAAATGTAGTAATTGGTAATTATTAACCAATTTTGGGATTGATTAGTGAGAAAATTAATAGCGTTTATGTTAATGTTTGTTTTGGTGTAGTGTGTTTGATATTTCTTATAATGTAAGGCGTTTGTTTTATCAATTTTTTTTGTTGGTCTAGTGGTTTGTGACCCAGACTGCTAAGCCGGAGATTGGGTTCGATTCGCACCCAGGACAATCTTTGCGTGATGAGCATGATTGTTTGTTCTGTGTCTATGTGTAATTTATCTATAATACATATGTATGTATTTATAAATTATACAAGTATGTTCATCAGTTGTCTGGTTACCGTAGTACAGCTCTGCTTAGTTTGGGATCGGATGGTCGTGTGTAAGTTGTCCCAGGATTATTTATTTATTTAATTGTAGAAGAAATACTAGTGTTATAATACTTGTGTCATAGCTACTATAATACTAGCTATTACCCAACAAGCAGCAATCTTCACCAATCGCAAAACAAAACGAAAAATAGGCCAGTTCAGTTTCCCAGAGTCGTCACAATTAATCAATTGTTTTACAGGATACGTTCATTATGAGAGACCACCTACAGAACACGCTTATAAGGATGTGAACTGATATTAGCTTATTTTGATACCTACCGAATAACTCGAGGTGGGCGGTCAGTCTTTGTGACACGATTGTTCGGTTGCGGACACGAAATTATTTTATTTCATTTTTGGAAAATTTCTGTATCCTTGCACCTATTGTGTTTTGTCTCCGCATCGCCTTAAGGTTGACTTGTGGTAAAAGTACTGCTCAATGCGTAAAATCCGCCGTTGTACATTTTTCAATATTCTTAAAATTTAATAAATAAGTAAGTTAACGGGAGCACATAAGCACAGCGAGGACAGCGGCGCTCAGAGCGGCGTACGGGATGCTAAAATCTCTTTTTTTAACAAACGAGTACCGAAAATTTGATTACGTTTCTTTGGGTTCACGTAATTAGCACAAAGGCTTATTAGTGAAATAAAGGACCGATCTCACTAGAGATATACTCAGTACTCGTTTGATAAAAAAAAAAAACAGGCTATAGCTGCCTAGTCGCGTCCACTGACTTTATGGCCACAGCCTAATGGCCAGTGTCAGTCCAACTCTTAGGAACTTGATTCTGATTAACAGGAGATAATATATGGACTGTCACTTTGGGCTATAAATGTCGTGTTAGATTTAATGCCATCTGTTTTGATTTGCAAAAATAATGTACAGACGTAAGTGCCTTTGTGTCTCAATTTAAATTATACCTAAGGCGGCCGTGTTTTTATGGATCGATGATGCGGCATAATTTTATACTGTTTTGTCGCAATAGGCTACGTTTACTACTGCATCGTAGGCGTAGATCATAGTCAAGGGTGCAGATAAATTATCAGTTGGAATACTTCAGTGAATGAAACACTAGCTGTCTCGCGCCGTTTCACTCGCGTTCATCTCTCACCCTAAACGCATTTACCTGCTTCGTTCCGTCATGGGTAAAAATAGTATGCAATGTAGACGGTACTGATGATTTTTCATCGTAACTGTACTTGGGGGTCGAGTGGAAACCAAAACTTGGGTTCAAAATGAACTCCACTTTCGACCCCCAGGGGTCGAGAAAAAACTGTAGTTAGGGGTCGAGTGGACACTTTATTTCTTGGGGGTCGAGGGGACGAGAGTGAACTCAAAGTATGTTTTTAATTACTAACCCGCTGCCTTAAATAATATCGTGATGTTTTATAATATATCGTTGATGTATAAGCAAAATTAATTTAAAGTGTTATTAAAATTCATTCTTTGGTTTTCGTGAAAGACTAACAAACACACAACAAAGCTTTAACATCTTTTAACATCACAAGTTTCAGTGTGATCAGAAACTTAGCAATCGCACTGATTGTCGAACGGGTCTCCAATGTCCAAATTATTCAGAGCTTTTCAAATAGCCCACTGCAGTTCACTGAGAGGTATTTGGGGATGTATTGTATTTGTGTGAACTGCGTTAGGATATTTAAAAAAAACTTTTTCCAAAAAAAAGATAACCGACTTCAAAACCGAAAAGCTCAAAAATAACTATTTCGGAAGTCGGTGGCTTCTCTTCTGCCGGTCGAATTGTGTTGCCTTGCCACCGACTTCCGAAATAGTTATTTTCCCAACTACGTTTTAGAGTAACTTAAAAAAAAAATGTACCATTTCCTATAAAAAAATTGAGGAGTTCCCTCGATTTCGGCATGATTCCATCATCAGATCCTGGACCTGATGACAATGGGACCATTTGGGAAGTCTACCCTTTCAAACAAAAAAAGAATTGTTCAAATCGGTTGGCAAACGACGGAGATACGCGCGAACAAACATAAAAAAAAAAAAAAAAAAAAACATACAAACATTCGAATTGAGAACCTCCTCCTTTTTTTAGAAGTCGGTTAACAAATAATGGAGCCGATTCTCTTATGCACAAACTAACGTAAATTTAAGTTAAGTGCATCTTTCTCTTTCCATTTCATAAAGAAAAGGACAGAAGATACATTTTAGTTTAATCCTGTCAAATTAGACAGCGTTTGATGAAAATTGACGTATACTTAGACGCCATGTTTTTAAATTGCGCCTAAATTATCTATGGAGCGTCTAAATTTGACAGGACTTAACTAATATTTGATCTTCTGTCCTTTTCTTAATTAAACGGAAAGAGACAGTGCACTAAACTTAAATTTACGTTAGTTTGTGCACAAGAGAATCGGCACCAGTAATAACTTTGACCATTTAACTATTAGGTAATTATTTTGCTGTCAGTAAACTGTGCTATTGGATGGTATTACTTATATGTAATGTTTCATTGTTATGATAGGTATGACATAAGTAAAAATACTTAGATAGGTGGATGCCTAGATTTTTCTATCTCATAGTCAGTGCTATTCTATGATGTTTCCCTATAGGGTATCTTTGCAAAATTATGTTGTATATGTGTCCCTTAGTGTGCCGTATTTAAAGCTCCAATCTATGAAGAGGTAATGTATCCCAAGCTTTTTATTTAATTACCTTATCGTTTTCCTTTGTTAAACCTTCGAATACACGTGAATCGAAACACACTATAAAGACAATAGCAGCCCGACAGCCGGCTGTCGCTTAATCAAGAAATCTACAGCATTCTCACTTGAATACCATAAACACATTTCCGCAACAACACTCCGAGGCTGAAGTAGTGACGGCACAAAACTCTGGCGGTCTCTCATTGGCCAATCGATAACGTCGCTTCGGCAAACTAAATCAGTCCCCCGCGTCACCCTCTGACTGTGGATGGCGATATTTTCGGCTAGCCCACTCAATGCTGTTTACTTTGGACTTGTATGGAAGATAGATCTTGTGAGAATTGTTGTATGAAGTTTTGTTAAGGGTGCGTAGGTTAGGTTAGTAATCGATTCTATGTCTTAATGTAACGTCGTCAGAAGTGCAATGGTTAAGGCCCGCCTTTTATGTAGGAGGTTGTGGGCTCGATCCGGGTAAATCTACCATTGTTTATCTTGGTGAAAGAAAAGCACCTTCAGTAAATCTGGACTTGTTATGACGATAATACCAGCGAGACGGCTGCTTCTTCATGCTTCACACGGGTGTTACAAATCATTGAAAATCTTGACTTTTCTTAACTATAATATGTAGATAGATAGATAGATAGATAGATAGATAAATAAACATATTTATTCGGTGCAAAACATGAAACAAACAAGAAAAAAAAAATTACAAAAAAAAAGAGTTACCAACCAGTGCGTGTCTCTGGTTTGCTCAGCATACACCTGACTCTGGTATTCCACTGGAACCAGGTGACTCAAGGACGCCAAGAAGGCGAAAGTAAAAAGAGAAAAAATAATAAGATTTAAATAACAAAATAGTATGTATGTATTAAACATATAAGACTTCCTCTTAAATCACTCTTTCTTTAAAATATCCGCATCAAAATCCGTTGCGTAGTTTCAAAGATCTAAGCATACTATAAGCGTAAGGACGGACAGATAGACAGTGGAAATCGGCTTTGTTTTAAACTATGTAGTGATATCCACTATCATCTCTATAAGTACATCGAAATAAAGGCAGGTTTAGATCATAATTATGTTATGTAGAAGGTAAGCCTATAGACCAACCCAGTACACTTCACTCTAAAATCATCACTATTTATATCATAATTATTTTAAAGTACCTATCTATAATTCGTCTATAATATCAAACAAACATTCAAAATTGGAAAGCAATCGCTAGCTTCTAAAACTAAATAACTCGAATAACCAAAGTAAATGCCTTTATTTACCCAAAGTAAAAGCTTATATAAATATTGAAGTCCCTCCGGACCTTATCTTCCGTTTATAAATATTCAATTAATAAAAAATAAACCTCTTTATGTTAATAATATTAACAATAAATAAACCCATTTGTAGCGTCAGTAAATAGTTTATTTTTGCTCTGAAATACGTAAAGAGCTTTTCATAGAACACTCTCAAGGGAAAAATGAAAATGTTATGTTTACTCTGTTCTTAATAAACACATTATTTTCGCTTTATTTTTCTGATAAAATAAAAACCGTATAAGTACGAGTCATATTTATACACGTGGTGTTCCGTACTATGGACAATACACAATATTAAGACTACGACGGCGAAAAAAATCACGACGAACGTCTCGTATTTTTTGTCTTTGATCGATTTCTAAAAAGGACATCCTTCAATTATAGGCCAATACTAAAACTTCTGTTTTTATAATTTAAAAGTTATATTTATAGGTGATTTTGTATTAAAAAAGAATTGTGTAGATCATGAGAACTAACCCGCTGACAGATGGACAGCGGAGGCAAAAGAACTGGGTTTCGTTGGCACATTTCGTATACGGGTCTCTAATAAAAAGCAAACGGAGTATTATTGAACCCGCTGAGCTTTCAGAAAACTGTTGAGTTTCGATTCAAACTTCCTAGCAGCAAGTAATTGGAAGGTTTTCTAAGTATTGCCGGGGTTGCGGAATGTGTATAATAGTTATCGTGACCCTGGAACATAAAGGGCAATCGAAGGAACATGAGTGGGTTTTAGTCAGTAAGAATCTGACACGCCCTCCCGCCACAATTAGGACGGGAGCAGTCATTGGATGATTTCCCACTCACCAAAAAAAAAAAAGGTTTCCTAAGTATTTATTTCAAACAATGCTATTACCTTTTTGCTTAATATACAAGTAAAATTAAAATTTGAGGTTTTACGAAATATCTACTTTTATGGCAAAGTCACCAGATAATACCAGCGGTTCTGAAGAAAGAAAAGGAGTGTCACAGACAAACTGTAAGGATTACTTTAGCTTAAATAATATAAGCTGTTTTCTGTAGCTTTGTCCGCCCGTTTTTATACAAACTGATCGTCATGCGGTATTTTACTCCGTTTTACTCTAGAACCAGCGGCTTGAGCTGTGCGTTGAAATATCAACAGTTAGTCAATCAGTTTACTATTTATATATTTACTAGCTTTTGCCCGCGGCTTCGCTCGCGTTAAAAAGCGACAAAAAGTAGCCTATGTTACTCTCCATCCCTTCAACTATCTCCACTTAAAAAATCACGTCAATTCGTCGCTTAGTTTTGCCGTGAAAGGAAGACAAACATACAGACAGACAGACACACATTCCCATTTATAATATTAGTATGGATGGATATTAGTATGAAAGTATTTTAGAGTAGTTTTGGAATATATAAGTAGAGACACTTCAATAATACACAGTCATACCAAACACCTACAACTGAAACATATATCATAATATTACTGTCACATAAAAACCAGGAACTGACCAGGAAAAACAAACAAATATCTAATCGATTTATAATAACGGACTTGCCAAGGGGTGGCACTGCTATAATAGATAGCCACGAAACTGATTCGAACGCACAATTACCACTAAACAGATTATGTACAGAAGGCCAGGTCTGTACTTGAACGGGTGAGAATGCACACCTGCAAATATTATTCACGTAGTGCATAATGTAAACCTGCATTTTTTAAGTTTTCAGACCCAAGCGTGAGTGAGTGACTGAGTGATGTAGCATAAGTTGATCTATTTTTATAAGTTTTCATCTTATTATCTTTATTTTCATTGCACTACTTGATACATTATTCACATGTTGGACCCGATGTTTTTTTTTTTACCCGTTGTAATTTTTTCTGCGAGACAACTTTTTTTAACGAGCCACTGTGTTCAAATTTCTTATAGGAAGGCCTTTGACAATTCAGAACTGAATAAACTAAATATAATATAAATATAAATATCCTGGGACATCTTACACACAGCCATCTGATCCCAAGCTAAGCAGAGCTTGTGTTATGGTAATCAGACAACTGATATACATACTTATATAATTTTTAAATACATAAATAAATAATACCCAGACACAGAACAAACAATAATTATGCTCATCACACAAAGTTTGTCCTGGGTGGGAATCGAACCCACAACCTCTGGCTTAGCAGTCAGGGTCACTGAACACTAGACCAACAGGCCTGTCAAATGCCTTGGTTTTAAATTGAAATACTTATTTCGCACAGAACATTTACTTCTCTTAAAGATTTTTAATGTCAATGAGTACAATATCAACTATATTGTACAATTCTAATAAGAAAATTGCGTCTAAGCGAATATTTTTATCTAAGTGCATTCGAGTCAGACTTTTTGTCCGGTGCCTACACTACTTACCAAACTACCCATAAAAAGTCGACCTTCTGATTTAACTATTATTTGTAATCGAAACCACAATTACTGCATGTTTATTTTGTCGGTTTCCTGTGTTGATATGGAAAAAGTATGGAAAATAGGTAATAAATTATTAAAGTACAATGTCATTTATGTTTTGGATGGGTCTAATAACTATATGATTCACTAGTGATTGACGATTTTCCGAATGAGTTTGGCGGGTTAATGTTTTTTAGTTCATTTAGAGAATGTAGAATGATAGGTACTTACTATCATTCTATTACTTACCTAATTGATTTGTTTACCTATTGCTTTGTTTGTAGGTTAGGTTAAGGTAATTTGGTTAATGAGTCATTAAATTATAATATTGTGGCACTTACCAACACTTTCACTCATTTTATAATGCTGAAATGTACCTTTTTTTATTGATTTCGGTTCGAATGAATAAAAAAATGGTTTTAATGTCTTTTTTTTAGCTCTAAATAAAGGAGAAATATAAAGAGGCAAAGTTTGTTTTTTGGTCGTAGGAAGTAACCTCAGAAACTACTGGACCGATTTGAATAATTCTTTTTGTCTTAGATAGTTCATTTATCGACGAAGGCAGAACCGGAGTGGTAACAAAAGATGCGAGTGAAAACGCGGGGATCAGCTATATAAAGCTAGGTATGCTATATGAAAAGCAGAGCAGAATGCTAGTATTTTTACAAAACTCTAACATTAATAGAAACCTCGCAAAATACGGATCTAAACCTACGCAAACAAAAGTCACAATACGCGGTCCCCCCAAGAGAACTGTAAATTTTCCACACAAGGGACTCGGCGACCTCAGGAGTTTTATACACTCTCATATTACTACAGGAGCCAAGATTACTGTAATAAACTTTCAGAACCACGGGTCCAGTTGTGTAAGTGAAAACATCACGCTTTGTCGCAGGGATGAGTGCAGACATAGAATATCATTTTATACGTTAGTAAGTGTGTGCTTACTATCGTTTTGTAACTGATGATTGGCAATTTTAATTTGAATAAAACCTGTAATGATAGATGGGATAAATCATGTTTTACTGCTCTGCTCCTATATGTTATAGCGTTATATAGCAAATTTCTCATAACTTAAATCTGTAATTAATACAAATATTGGCTGGTTTACATTAATATAGTAGCTGGCGCTGGATTAGCACTGTATCAATGTAAACATGTTTCAATCCTGGATACTGGATGCTGGAGTGGATTATTGTTATTATTAAAGTGTGAGTTCATCTGACCGTTTAAAAAAAACAGAAAATAAACGTCCAAAACGTATAAAAATGAAAAGACCACACAAACACGGTGACAATAATAGTTATAAACGTACTTACATAAGAAACTTGCACTAAAACACAACATAAACGCCCCGACCAAAATCAATTCACAAAAGAAATTCCTTAAAACAATCCGCGGAAAACAGAAGAAAGACAAAAAAATCTATTTATTTTATCTCGAAAAAACAAAAACACGACATGTCATCCTATAATTTTCAGTCCCTAACATGCCCTTATTTCGTGAAACAAACTTGGACAGAGATAACCCTTCGTCCAATTTATTGTGATCCCTACGTGTATACAAGTTAAACAAATATCTTCCAAATATTGAAGGTTCTCGAGGATCAATTTGTGATGGTCCAGAAATATAAGGAAACATACAATTCCACAACTATTGCCTGATATGAAAGGAGCTGAAATCGGCACAAATACACGTTTGGGAACATTCTAGACTGATTCGGTTTGACTCACTTGATCTTTATATAAGTGCTTATAAGAACGATTCTGGTATGATTTATTTCTGACATAGTGGTGTTACATGTAATCTCAATTGGAGGTTCATGAAGATACAAGATTATTCTTCAAAGATAAATAATGATTGAGAGAGTTGATTTGCTATCGGAACTACAAATACTTGCAAATAAAATCATCGTGTAAATAAGTTAAAGAAGAATATTAGTTCAAGTTGTAACTAACTCTAGGGCCATACTTAATAAGGGCACCAGGTTTCGCAACCTGATATTTTAAACTATCTACTGTTATTATCTTTATCTGGGATAAACGTCAAGAGGTTAACATTAACTTAGTGTGGCTAATTGTCAGACTTTTTGGCTAACTGCATACTCACATCCTAAACACACAGTACGTAGTGGTAATGAAACCGATCCCAAGATTTACATCGCAGGGCTGCGTACACCCACACACACGGACACTCACCCACACACACGGACACTCACCCATACACACGGACACTCACCCATCCTCATACACTCACCCATAATTACTGATAAATACATACATACATGCACGCACTTTACACGCGACACCTACCGTAATACATACTACTATAATAATTAGGAAGAATTATTTTGTAACCATATGCACCGTGCAGCGACATATTTTTCACAAAATTTCACCTTTGTCCTCAAACATCAATTAATGTATATTGTATGCCATCACTATGACTGAACATTGTTTTCCAAAATACAAGCTCTAGCTTAGTTTGGGAATCAAAATCAGCATGTATTGTACTATACATTTCAATTGTTACCCGCTTTAGCCTGCAAAGTTGTGAATGTATTTGGTATCAATAAACAATTTTTTTTTTAACAACTACATAAAACTGACTGTCAAAGAGTTACGACAATTGGAACCAACGACTTTATTACGTGCTTTCAAGGCACGTGATGTCAGTGATGTTCTAGATAAACTCAGCCATAGTGCTAAGTAATGGCTAAGTGATTTCGGCTTGATATAGTTCCAATTTGCACAGATCCCAATAATACTGGGTACTATTATTGTCTTACTATGTGTCAAAATTCATTTCGCATTATAGGGAAAGTGCAAAAATTAACCACCACTTGCTCAAGGCGGATATGTCCAGATTTTCTCACGATGCCGTTGGATTAATTCGTTGATGTGAGTGACGTTCAAGGAAAACTTAGAAGATAGTTGAATAGTCTAAATAATTACTTAATCAAATACTAGACTACCTATTTACCTAAAACACAGACCTACATAAGTGAAATTTACATTACATTTCCATAATTATATTTCATGTACGCTGAACTCTTTAATTGTCACCAAATCATTAATTAAACACTAATCAATATGAATTGTTTATAGACAAGGTTATTCAATTAGGTTAGTATATCAGTACATTGACCTCGTGAAAATAGGTTAATATTTTTAACTGAAGCTTACAATTAACCCAGTTGTGACTGCATGGGGCGGGTCAGTAAGCAGTTTGCTCAGAAATAAATTAACATAAACATTGTATATGGGAATTTTTTAAAAGTTTGCTTAACTGGCTTTTGCTTGTGAATGCGTTCGCGTGAATATGGGCAGCCTTTATTCAAATTCCAAGGTACTAAATCTTTTTCTAAATAAAATAGGTAAGCTGTAGGTTGTTTTTATGTATGTCAATCTTTATTCTAAGAAGTAATGTTTATCATGACAAAAATAGGTTGTGTATCTCGTGATTTGGAAAGTCATTGGTTACCGTAATCATCCCCGTATTTGAAACAATTGGTTCTGTTCGTCAGAAGCCATAAAATCTATTAATTAGTCGCACCAAGAGTTAAGATGCCGATTAAAATTAAACACTGGTATTCAATTGGATGTGTTTATTGTTGATTGAAAGCCTAATTTACCCTAACATAGTTGCGAAAAGGCTAAGCAGATGAGTGACGGAGTGCCACTGCCTCACAGGAGGGAGTGGTCAAAAGTTCGTGGAGCTTTAAGGTCATAGCTCATTACAGCCACCCGGCACCAACTCCGCACCGACTCGCCTCCTGCGGCTAGTATTCTTAATATGGATTTGTATGGGCATGATCAACTCCGTAGCGTCACCGGATCGCCTCGGTAATAAGGCGAGTCGGTGCGGAGTAGGTGCCGGGTGGCTCTAATTAGCTTTGACCTTTACACTTCGAATTTTGTACTATTTTTAGCACAGTCGTTTGTCAAGCCGTTTGTTCCCGTTTGTTGACGACAATGTGATGACGGTGCCGAAGTGACCGAAAACGTACATTTACTATACCCGCGTGTCCACCGCACGTCACATCATCTCGTTCTCGTTGACGTGACGGTGGACAAACGACCTTAAGATAGAGGAAGAAAATAACTTCAAGTACTCATCTTTACAATTTATACTTTTCTTGATCCATATATCGCCTCTCCTACCCAGTCGTCTTTGCACAAACGTCGTACACAATCAAGCTATTAACTCTAATCTCTAATCAATAAATAACGTGACAAAATGAATAGTCTCATTACGACACAGAACGTCTGCCGATGCGTGGGCGCAGATTTATGAATATTTGTAATTTTAATATTGCGTGCGGATGATTACTGATGTTGAGTTTTCTATCGCTCATTATCCACTCTTTGATTTATCGTTACAACACGATTTTGTCCAATGATGACAATGACTTAACGATCGTTACTGTAAATTCAAAAATATTGTAAAAGATAATCTTACGCCCGAAATGGCTGTGTAAATACAGTGGTAAATACGATGCGATGTTGATATGTTCCGGAGGTGCCAGTGTTATTTTTACAGGCACATGAGGCATATCATATGTGTATGGTATTGCAGATGTCTATTGACGACGAGCCCTTAACATCAAATAGCCGTCAGTTTATTTGCTATCCAATGAATACACAAAAGTAGTTCCAATATTGTCCCCGATGTAACCTATAAGAGGCGTCTGTACTTCAATTCTGTAAAGAAAATCCTTCAGAAATGTAGTAAACTTGAATTGTGCTATCTCTAGAGAATCATATCAGATGACATGTCACACTATACTCACACTTCACCTAAATTTACCGAGGGAGCCTTTTACAAAATAGAACTGCTGAATAAAAAATATTGTGATTAGATAGTTATATTACCAAACTGGCTACCCTCGATAGATATTCTTCTGCCCAATCGTACTGATTGGGTAGATTTTGTTTATTTTTTTAAAATCTTGACTTAAATGTTTTGTCTTCATGAGAACCTTCTTGAGACTTCAACAATAAATATATTGTCAAAATTCGTTGTTCTGGAATTTTTCTTTTCGCATAACGTTGCATTTTTATTCATATAGTTAGATAGATATAAATTCCTGATAATCCATAAATTTAAAATAATGTTCAATTGAATGCTAAAATGTGTATCACATCATAATGGTATTACGTCACGGGCCGCTTGTCCGCGTGGGCGCAACGAACGTATGAATTATTGAACTGCACAGCGTTAGTCTGAATCGCTAATGTTTTGTTCACTTTCCTTCAGTGAGTACAGGTCTTAGTAGAAGCTGAAGCGTTCGTATGATTGTTTTTGAGGGTTATTAGATATCTTTCTCTTACTGATGTCAATTTAATCCTTCCCTTATATTTGCTGCGATGGCGACCTCTTTTTTACTATTTCAGAGTGCCAACTATTTCTGCCCACATTTAGTCCCATTTAAATAATGCACCTTTTTAAGCCACGTTAGCCATCCATTTTTTGAATCGTACTATAGTGTTTAGAATTCTTAGCAGCATAGTATGTCGAATGCTTAACTTAGAATTTTTAACTAAGGAGTTCCAAGTTGTATTAATGGACTCTGCGCACCAATATGTTAAGGCGAAGAGAAAATACATGTCAGACAATTATTGCAGTGACCACATAGAAGGACGGCTTTTTGTCTCCACGCAATGTGTGCCAAAAGAAGGTTTAAGTTAACCTCGTCAGCTGACCACATGGTAAGAATGACCCGGATGTGTATCATGCAGGAAAATAAGTATCTGGGGGACCTTAGAGCTCAGATCTTTGCCCAGTTGTGGGAGAGTATATCATAAACTGACTTGCTAAATAAGTCTGCAAATGCTTCGCTCTCGCTCGTGTCTTGCACTACGGCATAATCATTGTTGCCATCACAAGATCTATCGCTGTAGATAACGACTTCTGCTTACATCGATACAATTGTACCACGTAAGTACAGTCAACATAAGAGCTTTGTTTGTAAGGCAGTGACATAGTATGTTGAACAGGCTTCTGCTTGCGCCTTCATTACAGTCTTTTATGTGACCTTCAAAAGTCCTTAATTTTAACACTTGAATTGAAAACAGTCTGAAAACTATGATACAAAAAAAAAACATTGTTATGGGCTTACAATAAGGGCTCCTCATACCTTAGATTTTAGGTTTGATATCTGGAAATACCTGAGACTTTTCCATTTTCTGTGTACTTTCTGAGTTTATCTTGGACATCACCGATCAGTCACAGTAAGAAAGCTGAAAGTATAATTAACACAACGATACTTTCAATTTGCTTTGAACAACCGGTGAATGGTCTCTCTAGGAGATAATATGCTCAACATTGGGATAATAGGTTGTAGTGAGCAGCCTGAATACCTATCTTTTTCACCAGCAGTACTTACACCACAGTAAAATTATTCAAACGACACGATTGTTCGCTAATGTATTCAAATTCGTTTTTAATTGTCGCCCCTCATTGAGTCATACGTGTACTCGTGTGTAATAGGCGTAAGGAAGCAAGGTTAATATATGGCTGTTTTGCTCGTAAAACTAATTGCTAAATGGTAATTTCGGGGTTTAATGAATGTAGGTTAGTCAGGTTAATTTCACTTAAATATGTTAGTGGTTGAAGTTTCTTCGTAAATTAGGAGTTTTGCACACACAAGGCTAAGTGTCAACGTGTCTACAATTAAGAACAAACACGATGACAATGGTGCTGATTCTCCTGTTTTGTTGTCTTTCCATTTCATTAAGAAAAGAAGATAACATACTAGCTTAGTCCTGTCAAATTCGTCGTATTTTAAGTGGCCATGTTTTTGATTGCGTCTTAGTTATCTATGGAGTATCTTGATTTGACTGTACTAAGATAATATTTTGTCTTCTGTCCATTTCTTATAGGAAAAAAAAACGCCTAACTTAAATTTAGTTAGTTTGTATACAAATAATTCGACACCACTGTGCATTTAGTTGAGAATTAAAGAACTGCATCGCAAAATGTTTGCCATAATATGAAGTGGTTAAAGTAGTTTGTTTGGAATTCGTCGTCCTGATAGAAGAAATATGTCATCTGTATTAGCTTTAATCAAAAATCAACCATATTTAGTGTTCACTAACAAACTAATTAAGATACCCTCGTGGAACTATGAAACATTTTTATTAATAAAACTAATAAATACCTATGTCCTACATTACTATTAAACACAATGTATCTTAATATTAAACTTACTTATCACTAATCCTTCAACATTACTCATCACAGTCATCACATTATATTTTATCCTTCGTAATTAGGTCATCACATAGTGAATAGTTTATTAATATTTTATTTATTCAGTTAGTAAGGCAACATAATGGCATCAGTTTCATACAAGGTATTCGGACAATGTCTAGCGTATTCATGCAATACTGGTGTACAATTCGCCTCGCTATTCAAGTGCAGAAAATGCAGAAGGTATACGTTGAAATCAACGCCGTAGCCAAAAATAATTTCGCATTCTCAGGTCGATATCTTGATGGTTTACCTGATGCAGTTCATACGCCATTCTGTAATAGAATGGAGATTTATAACAAGGATAAAGGCATATTCAGGCTTATCGTGTTCAGATTTCCGTTATAAAGCTTGATGTTTAAAAATATATTTCATTAAAAATCTAGGAAAAGGCGCCCTATGCTTTCATGGTGAATCTCACAAGAAATAAAGAACTTATTGGCTTGTGTCTTTATATATTACTGTATTTCGGCTTATTTCAATATTCCCCGAAAGAGGTGCATGCATAGTACTATCGACGAAATTGAGTCATTACCAATTTAGACGACAAATCGTTTGAAGCTGTCAAAATAATAAGACTTGTTTACGCGGTTGTCGTTCTATTTGGATTTGAATGCCTGTCCATTTTGTCGATTGTATATAGTATAGTGATGGTCTGCTTAATTAAAAAATCTTACATTCAAGGTATTATGTTATTTTTTATTGAAAGGATAATCCGTCTAAATTCGTAAGGTCACGGCTCGCCTCAAGCTCACTTTATCAAAAAGATTTTTACACACTAGTTCATAATTCAGATTCAATTTCTTCAAGTGCACCCCAATTGCTGAGCTACCCATTAAACATTTTTCATCACCTTTCATGAATTTTGTAAAATCAACCTTCTGCCAATTACATTTCTTGTAGCAAGGTCGTCGCATGCATTGGATAGCACTGCAGGTATGCGTGCCACGTTGCTACAGTGACGTAGTCTTGAAGATACCTGGGTTAGCCAGCTAGTAGGTAGCCGAGTAGGTATTATAAAAACTTTGTTTGTTTCGGATATTTTAAGTTCAAGGGCGGTGATGAGTAATCGAGAATTTGAAGTGTAGTTAGTGAGTTTGCAGCGGCTAAGGCGATTCGCACACTGCCCCGCATGATGCAGCGTAGCGCGTGGATGCGTGTTCTTCCGTTGCTTGTAAGTATCTCCGTTTGTATGGAAAACACGCACAGTCTAACACACCGAAATGAACGCGCGTGGATGCATTTTCGGTGTGTTAGACTGTGCGTGTTTTCCATACAAACGGAGATACTTACAAGCAACGGAAGAACACGCATCCACGCGCTACGCTGCATCATGCGGGGCAGTGTGCGAATCGCCTAAGTTGTGATCGAATAAAAGTATGCAGTTTGGGGTTAATAAGCTGAAACATGACGTATGGAAGCGTCAAAGGAATTTGTGTTATGGAGAGAATAAAATTCCGCACATATTATGAAGCCTCGCAACTTTGTCTTTAGTTTTAACGGAGTGGTCAATTCTTTAGGGTGGGGATTCACGAAGAACCGCCGATTATATTTGGTTAAATAAAGACTGTAAAGCATCTTCAATTATTGTTGGAATGTAATAAATTGTATAAATAGATATTCAAAAGTAGAGACAGCATTTACAATGGTTTAAATATTCAGTTACACTTTTTAACCATTCCCAATGAACTGTAGGCAATATATCTCGCAGTCCGCTATGTAATAAGATTAAAATCGACGAGCCCATTCAGTCGTCAATTCCAATGCTTTTGCCGGTATATTGGCTGAACATTTTTAACTAGACCGCAGTTTTTAAGCCTCGCACAATTCAGTCCTGCGCACTCCAATTATTCCCAACTCATTCAAATGAGGGCTCCATTCAATCTTTGAGAGATGCAAACAACCATTATTAATGTTTTGTCGTGTTTTTACATGTGAATTACGGAATTCAATGGAATTCTTATTAATTTATTCAATATTAACTCATGCTTAAAGCGCTTTTTGCATGAAAGTCAGCTTAGAAAATGCTGTAGCTTTCTGTCAGTGAAATGTTTAAATACATAAAAAAAAATCTTAAAATATTAGAATATTTTAATACTAGTATTGAATGTTAAAAACGAATTTACAGATAATACTATCAACTTGACGTTTATGAAAGACATACGAATAAGGTACGAGCAATTAGCATCACGGTTGCACAATGCCCATTGGTGATTTCAGACTTAAGACCAGGTTTTTTCACTACGTTTTTCTTCATCCTCGCCCAAGATAGCCTCGGTTGCGGGTTTGTAATCTGAGCCTGGTTGCAAACCCACAACTTAATGAAAAGCGCTCGACTTTTTTTGGAATGGGAAATCAGGAAACAGCTTCCCCCGCCCTAAGTGTGAAACTTTTAATCACTAAAACCCACCCATGTTACTTCGGTTGCCCTTTATGTTCCGGGGCCACGGTAACTATTATAACTATTCCGCAACCCCGGCAGGCATTGGCCCTAGAGGGCCCCTTCACGTGCTGACTGCTTTTTGAGCACGGCACTCGGCTTGACATTAAAAAATTGAAACATGAGTCACTTTAACAGAAGAAATCTTTAAATAGGTTGTAAAATGGCATTATTTCTTAGTGCGCCGCATGCCCAAGTTTTACTCATTTACAATTCTATTCATTCCGCACCTTAATATTGCAGTGGTTTCAAACATTCAAGTCATGCCGAAATTCTGAAAACGGCAGCAGCCTTGACATGACGTGTAGTATCGTTTTAACGAAGCCATTGTGTCATAAGTTCGACCCTGGACTACCTAAAGTATTTTACTCTTGTCCTACCTTTATATTCTTGGGTTTAAGACTTTTAAAAAGGTTTACTGAAGTGGTATAACAGCTTTTGGCACTTACTGTGTTTTAGGTACTTAGACACGGTAGAAAGGACACAGTGACGTATTTTTTTCGCAAATGTTTTGTACATGCGTGTACATCATCTCGCTAGGTTTTTCCCAAGTATGTGAAGGTCGGCTGCCAGTCTAGCTGTATGGTGCTGAATACCAGTGCTTGACATGGAACAGGATTAAAACATCTGCAAGCCAGAGTCTGGTACCTCGATCTCCAAGATTGATTACTAAACTTTCTGGCTTCTGGCTACTAGTAACGACTGTCAAAGTTCTATGAATGACATTGAATGAACAGTATTTAACGCGCACATACCTTTTATTTGTTTTTCGCTTGACGTTTCGGCAGGGTTACACCTGCCATGGTCTCAAGCAGACACAACACACACACACAACACACGCAGAAGTAGTGAAGTATAATTATGCAACGCGAAAGTTTAAAGTATAATATTGAATGAACAGCTTTTCATATTTCTCTTTGTTACTGTTAATGTAAATAATATTTATTTTCTAAGCATAGCTATTTTATAGAAATTTGATTGATAATTGGCTTCTCCTTTTGAACAGATAATACCTATATTAAACACCGCTTATGTTTAGTTAGATAGTTGTTAAAGTTTTGTTTAGAGGACAGGAATGAAATAACATAGTTTGTTACTTATTTACTTAGGTTTCACTTACCTCATGTAAACGGAGCTGCGGGCACAGCCAATGTATAATATTAACTTATTGTCAAACATTTAGCGAAAGATTTCTTAAGAAAGAGCGGTTTGACCAATATCAAATTGGGCCGACGGGCCTGTTGGTCTAGTGGTCAGTGACCCTGACTGCTAAGCCAGAGGTCGTGGGTTCGATTCCCACCCAGGACAAACTTTGTGTGATGAGCATAAATGTTTGTTCTGTGTCTGGGTGTTATTTATCTATAATATGTATTTATTTAAAAATTATATAAGTATGTAAATCAGTTGTCTGATTACCATAACACAAGCTCTGCTTAGCTTGGGATCAGATGGCCGTGTGTAAGATGTCCCAGGATATTTATTTATTATTTATTATTTAAATTAGGCCAATGTCAAACACGATTTGAATACAAAAATATCCAATACGTTTACAGCTTTTTAATTATGATCCCCTAATTATTTTCTTCCTTGTTCCTGTTTATGGAAAATCCACGTTTTAAACCACCCTTGACATTACATTGACCTACAGTCTACCCCCTACTAACGTATACCTTGACCTCTTTCTAGTCCTCATTGTTTTCCTTCCCATTGTCATGAGAATTCCTTTAAGACTCGTTTGCCTAACGAGATTTGGGATAGAAAGAGATGAAAGATATAGGCTATTGTAAAAATTGGAGAGAGAACCGTTTGATAGGAGATTGGTATCTTTTTGTTGAAAGTTTGCATTTTGTGAATAAGGTTTGGATTTTTTGAGAGGTTTTTACTTGTTTCTGTTTTTGTATTTGTTTTCTTTCCCTTGGGAGACAATATTTAGAAATAACTATTGAGCTTAAAGCTACATTCTCAGGGACAACCAAAGTCAATTTTTTTTATTGGATTAAATTTTCGCTAAAAGCACCATCAAATGTCAGTTTTATGTAAGGGAAATGCTTAAGCGAATGTTGCAGGAATAAGAACATGAGCTAATGGTGCCGATTCTCTTGTTCACAAACTAAAGTAAATTTAAGTTAGTGCATCTTTCTCTTTCCATTTAATTAAGAAAAGGACAGAAGATAAATTATTAGTTAAGTCCTGTCAAATTTAGACACTCCATAGATAATTTAGACGCGTTTTGAAAACATGGCGTCTAAATATACGTCAATTTTCTCCCGGCGCTGTCTAATTTGACAGGATTAAACTAAATTGTATCTTCTGTCCTTTTCTTTAAGAAATGAAAAGAGAAAGATGCATTTAACTTAAAATTAGAATAGTTTGTGACCAAGGGAATCGGCACCAATAGCCGCTTTGGTAATTCGTTAATCTTTGACAGGCAGAAGCCAGAAAGTCTGACGACCAGTCTAACCACGGGGTATCGTGTTATTTTGTGACTTGGTTGTGGAGGTCTGATAGTCTGATAAAACTACACTAAGAGCTGGTTCACATTAGGTCGGACCGACAGTTCAATTGTTGGCCGGCTGTCGTCGGGTGCTGTTCACACTAGAAGCGGCCGATCTGACTTCTTACCAGTACGCTAATATTTTGTCCAATCTTACAAATCGTGACTGAAAGTCCGGTAAAATTGTCGTCTCCGATTATTTTATCGTGTCACCCTAATTTGAACGGCGCTATTGTAATACGTATGCGAATACGCATCTGACACCTTTGTCGCCCCGATAAAACTGTCTGTCCGATCTAATGTGAATTAGCTCTTAAGGCGGCCATTAGCGGTAATTTTGGCGCGTCAGTTGAACTGACGAACGTCCAAAATTTGGTCGTGAGTGTCGGATTGCTATGCCAGAGATGAGAGCTGTTTGGACGTCTTAACCATTTGGAGTGAAGCCGTGTTTTACGACTAACAAATTGACACCAAAGTGAAAACAAAACACTATCAAACAAACAACAAAAAACAGAGTACCAATTTTACGAAATTCCCGTGTACATTACAATAGGTAATGGAAGCCTTACCCGACTCTGGCCTCAAATCCGGGTATTGCAACCTCCAATTACTTAGGCAAACGCCTCAAGATGCTTAATTACGGCTATCCTTTCGTATTTAAATTCAACTCTGCATTAACGAGGAATATGAAAGAGAAAGGTTCAGCTTTGCTGGCTCCCTTTTATATTGTAGTTTCGAGAATTGTTGTTTTGTGATTAGAGTAGGAATAATCCAATTTTGTTGAGACGAAATAACTTGTTTGTTCTGATTAAAGTGTCGGTTAGATATGACAGTTTTCTTTGATACAGTTGTGGATAGCGTTCGAGAATTTTTTTATTTGAAACTTTGTCCTAATACAGCTTTGTGTGTTTTTTTATATATTTTTTTGTAGTGGCCTATTAAGATAAGTACTATATTTTCTGCTTGGTCTTCTAAATACTTATGCCCTTACTAATAATCACTGTGTAAAGTTATGCAATGAATAAAGCATGTGTATCTATACATTTTTTGACGTATAAACCTGTCATAACTTTATGCAGCGTTTATTAGTAAGGCACTTATTGTTTTAATTAATTGATAACTTTGATTGTTGTAACTACATTATTTTTTTTCTTCTATTCTCGAAATGCTTATTATCGCTGTTCACCTAAAATCTCTAAATATCGACGATGCATTGAATATGAATACGCATAACATAAATGGAACAGCGCGTCCTGTTAAAGATCTTAGTGTACATTCAAAGATTTTTTATAATTGTTTTATTGTATTGTAACTAATCGATTTTTTGCCAAGGTTTTTTAAAAATATAAACTAAATTCTGCTACTTGAGAATTCCATATTATTCTTGTGATAAATAATTTCATTGTAAGCACATAATACCAGGCGTCCGTCACTCGCTCAAGGCCATGCGTTTTATGCCTACCGCTTCGCGTATCGTCGACGGTACAACGAACACCGGGCTGTCGCGCGCCCGGCTTAGTGCTCGCGCGTCACGGGTACAGCGCTGACTATCAAAATGCCGAAATCACGTAATTATTGCTTTATTATTGTGCAATTCCCCTGTTTCCCTTTTGATTATTTATTATTATTATTCACGTGGTTTTGGATATTTTTGACACTAAAATATAATAATTGGGAATTCAAGGAACGAAAAATATGCATCGGTCATTTTATTAAACTAAAAAATATTTGATCAACAAATAAAAAAATAATTGTTTTCTAAAACATTCGTTTTATTAACATTATCATCATACGTATAACCCTAGCACATTTGCTGAACGACACGCACACACGTTAGTCGCGCGGCGGGCAAAAGAATCTCAACTCTCTTTGTGCGTACTTATGGTACATTTCTCCTCGCTGCAAACAGCTGGTATTATTATTATGATTTTGTAGGCTATTATAGCGTAGGTATTTGCGTTTTTGTATTGGAGTGAAGTATCTGTTACGTAGTAACTATTTATTAATCTGTGATAATACTACCTAATTCCAGCTCTAGTTAAAAAATAAACTGATATACACTTAGCAAACAAAAATACAATTTTCACTTAAAATGTCAGGCTAATGTAATATGCCGACTTATTATATATCGCATCATAGATTACTATAAAATATGTCTTATCAGAGAATATTAATATTTTAAGAGAAAATTACTTTTAAATTTTGCTCATACACGTTTCTCTTCATAACTATACAACCGTACCTAACTATACCATCTGCTGCATATTACTCACTTAAATCAAAAGGATCGTCTACATAGCCGTACAACATCCCAAGACTGAGATATTTCTTTGTGGCCAACGCCACGTCAGCAATACGACGGTATCTTCTTTGGTAATTACTCGGCAACTCGCCCCAGGGATGTCTGGGATCCCAGAGCCGAGTTGTTTGGATGCGGTATAATAAGAACAGTGATGAACATCCTTTGAATTATATTTAAAACTAGCTTGTGCACGTCACTTAATCCGTAGTTATCGAGATTAGCGCCTGTACACATAACGCAAAGTCGTCACTTTAGTCCCATGTCTTAATATTTCTTTACAATATTTTCGTTGGTTGCAATTATTGGCAGTAAACTAAAGAATTTTAGGTCGTGTTTTGTTTTTACTGGTAAAGTCATCGCCATATTAGACACATTTGTGGCCGCATAAAATCATGTTTCCAAAATATGTTTGTTTATTCCTATTTAACATTTATTTCAGGTAACAAAGCCCCATAACATAAATATACCTTGAAGAGTAACATACATATTTATCTTATATTAAAAAAAAACTTTTTTCAAAAAAATAGTAACCGCCTTCAAAAACTAAAAACCCAAAAAATAACAAAAATTTCGGAAGTCTGTGGCGACACAAATTAATTGGCAGAAGAGAAGCCACCGACTTCCGAAATTTTTGTTATTTTTTGGGTTTTTAGTTTTTGAAGGCGGTTACTATTTTTTTGAAAAAAGTTTTTATTTATTACTTTTTAGTGTCGACTCTGACGTGTTCTACAACCGATGCCGAAGCACACATCGTCTATAAATATTTCGTCATTTTTTTTTGTTCTTGGTGATTTTTTCGAGAAACACTGAACCGATCGCCACAAAATTTATATGGGACCACCCCTGAATCAAGACTTATCAAACAAAAAAAGAACCATCAAAATCCATTTACAATTGACGGAGATATCGCGTAACAAACATACAAAAAAAAAAAAAAAAAAAGAACATACAGACGAATTGAGAACCTCCTCCTTTTTGAAGTCGGTTAACTATTGCAAAATAATATGCTAAAAACTTGAGACATTAGACTACAAACGAATTGGGTTTTTTTGTAAAACAAAGACATTTCTACCATTCCTAATACTATAATAAATAATAGTTTCTAACAAACTATCGTATCCACAACCCCATACTTTCTTCGTAGAATATTTCGAGTTAATAAAGGCAACTAATGAAGGGTTTTCTTTTAGCCATCGTCTTTACTTTGCGTTCGGTTGCAACGCCCAAGGGACTAATGTTGCCACTACTTGACTTTGAAGAATTAATATAGCGCTTTTTGTAATGTATTGTCAATTTATAGAATGCAAGGAAGTGGAGTTTTGTACCTTTCATGGTGGAAAGGTCGGGTAATGGAGATGAATAATGATAAATTATTACGTTAGGGAAGTCGTTTCTAAGTAACTCACACTATTACTATAAATGCGAAAGTATCGCTGGTTCAAAGATAGTCTGAAAAAGGCATGATACTACATCGTAAAAACGTATGTGCGAACAACATATGATTACTAAAGCGAATATGAACGTCATGCGAGCACAGTTCGACTTATGTTCGAGATCAACTGCTCGCTCTGTTTAGTAACAAATAATTGACTGTTGGAAGTAGTCGACAATGAAGTAGCTTATTCAAAGCTTTCTTTAAATATAGCTACTACACACAGAACAACAAAACAGACCAATACATAGAACAACGAAAACGTAATAATAATGAACAGTATCTAATGTTCGTTGCTGAAATGCCGATGCGAACCGTGTTCGTTCCACGTTCATGTTCAATCGCACCCTACTTATAAAATTTGTATTATTAGCAGTATAGAAGTAAGTCCGATAAAAGAATTGAATTTTGGTCCCACACAGTAAGCAGGTCTAGCTAGAAAAATAAATTGAAACAACCAAGAGAAAATACATTTTTGCAACGTAGGTCTGGAGCTAAAAATTGGTCTGAACAAACAATTTAGTTAAAGGGCTTTTAATACACTTGAGTCGGCGAAACTGTAGCATTTTATGCCGGTGGTATAGGTAACTCAAAACTAAGCGAGTATTTCTTAAAAGCCTTTTTTTTTGGTGAGTGGGAAATCATCCAATGACTGCTCCCGTCCTGGGTGCGGCGGGAGGGCGTGTCAGACTCTTACTGACTAAAACCCACTCATGTTCCTTCGATTGCCCTTTATGTTCCAGGGTCACGGTAACTATTATAAACATTCCGCAACTTTCTTAAAAGCCTTCAATACTTACCGAACTCGAAATTAAAATTCTCTTCAAAAAGGGCAACACTAATACATTTTTAATACTGGTAACCTCAAGAAAACGTGGCTCGTAGATCACTGCGTCTCAAGCAAACAGAATTACAAATTCATGAAAATGTTAATAATTTTTACTTAGGTAGGATTTTTTCCCTTAGTAATAGAAGGGTGGGTTTTCAGGGAGGTTCCAGGAGGGTGTTTAAGTAGATATACTGTAATTTGAATCTTAATACGAAAGCCATTATTTATTTTAAGTAGGGAACGAAATGCGTGATTCTTTTTGCTTAAGATTATGAGATATTGAGGGCAATTGAGTGTTTGAAGTTGAGTGTGTTGGAAGTTTGAAGGGTTCCTCTATTGTGGAAGTTGGAACAGGACAAAGGTTGGGCCTTTGTTTGTGCTCTAAGAGTATTTTCTTATTCTTTGACCAAACATTCGGCTTATCTGCTCTTAGATTTGTTGTTTGTTTTTTTTTTGTTATTGGATGGCAAACAAGTTGCTGGCCTAACTGATGTTAAGTGGTGACGGCCTATAGACAAACTATGCATTTGTTCCGCATTTGCCCCGCTTTTTCGACCCACATTCTAAAAACTTCCACATTTGCCCCTTTTTAAATTTGTTTCCTGTTTCGTCCCACATTCCTACATCACTTAATGTACAGTTAGCAAAACTAAATTGGATGTGATTCTTTTTATGTATTGCGTTGAGTATTATTTACAAGTATACAATTGTTTTCTTGAATTAGAGAAAATTATTTTTAGTAATTATAGACAAATAAAACTATTTCAATATTTAGAAAAGTGTTTATTATTAAATAACAATCAGAATCACAGATCGATTACTACAATAGTAGGTAGGTACACATAACTAAAAATATACTATTATAAAATTAGAAAAACAAAATCAAATATAATATAAGGTAACAAATCAACATCAAAGTAAAAAAAATCAGTTTAAAAATTTAAAAACCTGAATCATATTTTACGTACAATTAAAATACAAAAGGACATATTTTCTCTAAGCAATGTCCAATAGTAATTGTGCCGTTTAACATAGATTTTATGGAATCATTTATAATTTTATCCCTATCGATATCATCAGGGCGACGAGCATTCCCTTGGCTTTTTAATCGTAAGAAACTTAAATCAGCATCTTTTTTAATAATTCTTAAGAAACTGATTATATTAAGTTTTCCGGTGATACATCTGTTTATCTTAGCATTACAGCCTTCTGCTGGGTTGTTGGTTCTGTAAATATCTCCATAAAAATCCCATTTTCCGTGCATGTATTGATTATCCAACCAGGATGATACAAAATAGTCATTAAACTTGTCAACGTTTTCTTTTTGTGGGCAATCTTCCATTATGTATAACCAACCATCAGCTTTATATTCTGATGGCAGTAACGCTAATGAAGAACATAGTGCGACATGCTTCTTGTAAATTTTTTTCGTTGTTAAATTTAACTCTTTGGCCTTCTTCCACAGTGCTTTAGAAAAATGGTAGTAGCAGCCCTTTGACACAATAGTAGGAAAAACGTTACGTATGCCATTAATAGCTGCTTTTTCGTAATCGGTCCTGAATGATGTCGGTTCCCAATCAGGAATTTGTGATTTTATTAGTGAAAACATAGTTTCATATGTTGATTCCTTTTTATCCATTAGTAACACATAAATTAGCGGTATTACGTTAATTTTCTCATCAGTACTTCCAAGGTCTCCATAAATGACATATAATTGTTTAAAAGGCTTTATTACACATTTAAAAGTTCCATCTCCTAAGTAATATTTTATGTTTTTAATGTTTTCTTTGATTTCTTTATTAACAAAACCTAGTATTCTTGTGTTCTTGTATCCATAATCAAAAAGAACTAAGTCCTTGTAGTCCTTGGGTATTTCTACTTCGAATGCCTTATTAAATGTTGACTTTTTAATATTTTGTGACTTGTTGCGTGCATTGTATATACTTGTCTTGATTTTTGAAAAAGTTGGAAAGTCTTCAATCAAATCTGTGCCTCGGTCTTTTACCTTTAATAAACTTTCATTATAAAGGGTAGGAATAGGCTTGCCTTCAGCGGATGCTGCTTGCTGCTTACAATGAAATAACTCCAATTTAATTTCATTCATTGCCACATTGGATCTGCAAATACTGTGTTTGGTTTTTTTCTTAAACTGATTGTTAATATCGGTAATTATTGCACCTTTGCAGCTTCTGTTAACACATCTCCATGATATGGAACCATTTTTGTTATGCCTTCGTGTGGTATGTTCATATCCATCATACAAAAGGAGTGGCTTGCCTCTTTTCGATTTTATAAATGCAATATCTGGTTGTGAAGTAGATGGTAATGAAAAATTATCTAGTTCCATCGTATTTATAATGATTAAAGATCTGAAATAGATGAATAGAAGAATATATATCAACAAAATCTACGTAACCATAATCATATAAAAATCTTTTAAAATATTGGAAAATTGTGACTAAATTAAACAATTTCATTAGTGTTTATGAATTTTATCAGTTAGAGAAATGTATGTGTCTGATACATAATATGAGAAATTATATTAAAACTTACCTTGGATTAAAGCACAACAATTCACGAGTTTAACCACAAACTATTCCTTGCACTTATAACGTCATGACACAAACTAATAGTTCAATAAGATAAGCAACACATCTTACAATTTCTAGTTACCCTGCCGTGTAGTGTTATGATTGGTTCAAATTGGTTGGCCTTGAAACAAAAGGGTTCAAGCGAGCGGACCCCATTCTTTTGTCTTTCAACTACCTGCTTTTACCTGAAGTCTGACTGATTTAAAAATTGTTGACTTGTAAGTGAAATTAATAATATAGTTCACTTATAAGTTTAATATGTAATTTATGTAGCAAGTATAAAAGAGAAGAGTTAAAGAAACATTTATTGTCTCTTCTTAACCGGCGTAAGTACATTAATATAATTCAAACATAATGCATAATTTGACATTATGCGCTTATACAATACTTTATAAATACTACTTTAGGTTGATTTTGCAAATAAAAAATATGTATACGTGAAGTATTTAAAGTTGGAGACACTTTTAAGTATTGCTTTTGTTTGAAAATGTGCATCTAGGATTTTTTCATACATCACAGATACTAAGTTTCTTTTTTTCAAATATTCGTGATACATTTTTTTTGGTTGTCTGTACTAATGTCGAAGTAAAATGCTTAAACAAAAAAGCGAGACGAAACAGGTACATAAAATGAGGCAAAACAGGAAAAAAATAATAATTTACTTACAAAAATGACTTTCGAGGCGAAAGAGGAATAAAATGTGGGGCATAAGCGGAATTTTCAATCGAGGCGAAACTAGGCGAGGCAAATGCGGAACAAGTGAAACTATGTAACATGAGAGGCAAAGATGATAGATATCATTAATTGGTAATTACATTGGCACCTTGATACTGGAGTCGAGGCAGCTTTATTTTTGTCCATGAGTGGGGACAATTTAACTTTTCTCATCTGATATTTAGAAAAGCTCCAATTACTGCAATTGCTAGTTGCATAAAAAAAAATCTTTTTGTGTATAACTCAAACTCAATCTCAAAACTATTTTATTCAAATAAACCATTTAAAGGTACTTTTGAATCGTCAAGATGTCAGTCTGTCAGAAAATTAAAGCTAGTAGCTCGTTTCAAACAGTAGGTCACATGGAGAAGAGCGAGCAAGAAACTCCATGAACACTCTTTTAAAATCAATAGATTACAAAAATTTGGTTACATCATTTATTGTTAAATCGAAGGTACTATGTGAGAACAACGTAACAAGTCGTACATTTTTTTTTTTTTTTTTTTTTAATCTAAACTTTTAATTGGAGTTTTTATCCCAATGGATACGCCAACTCCATCATGCCTTATGCAAACTACTTTCACTTAAAATTACTAATTATACTTAACTGAAAGGAGAGTCTTAATCGCTATGGTACACCAACTCGCAAAACTTCCTTGCCAAGTCCGACTTTGGTTGTGCTAAATTTACAGTGGTCCGAATCTTGTAGGCCCATATTCAAGTTGCGTAGCCTTTTAACAGTGCCCTGCATATACATTTATGAAATTGCTAGGTTCTTAAGATCTTATCCTATGCTCTTCCAACCGAAAGACAACACAAATAAAAGGATAGTTACACATTTAGCATATGAAATGCCAGTTCCTAAATTGCAAATGTTTCGGAAGAGCTGTGTTTACATGGCTCCTTTGATTTATAACGCATTGCCAAAGTCAATAACGAAACTTCCTTATAAAAAATTTTGTACTGAATTGCGAAAGTGGTTGTTACAGGAAAGTTTTTATTCCATTAATGAATTTTTTAACAAGTGTCCATGTAAATTCTACACTTTAGATTTTGCATCTAAATATAGGCCTAAATAAGCCTAAATATATGGGCTATAAGTCATAAATATGTGCATGTACCATAAGTAATAAATACATAATATGTTCTTGTGATGTACTTAGTGTAATAATTAAAATGTTATTGAGTGTGTTAATTTGTGTTATGATTTTTAGTTAATTTGTAAAATTTTAAATGTGTTAGCTTCGCCAGTTCTTATTAATTTGCATGCCGCTGTGACGGCGAAACATGCTGATCTCTTATTATGTTTGCAACAACCTTGTACTTACCATGTTTTCGAGCAAATAAATATATTATTATTATTATTATTATTATTAAAATAGTCTGGGTGAGACCAACCTCTGATATATTTAAGTTAAACTCATTGATTAAGATTCTCCTTTCTACTTGGTTCTTGACACAATCCATCAGCAAATGTTGTACATCCTCGAGTACATTGCATGTGTTGCAATTCGGAGAACTTACTTTCTTCATGAGAAATGCAAACTTTGCTGATGGATAGTGTCCAGACCGTAATCTTACAGCTAACTTAACATAACTCCTACTTAACCTGCTACTGTCAAACCAGGGCATTTGAGGAAGCTCATTTTGCACTGTTTTGTACCATATACCTTTGTCTACTGACTTACTATTAAAATGTTGTTTCCAATTGTTAAAACTTTTTATTTTAAATTTCGACACGTATTCTACGTAATCAGGTACAAAGCTCAGTTCAACTCCTTCCTTCGCTGCCAGTTTAGATGAACAATCAGCTTCCTCATTTCCCCTTAGACCAACATGAGCTGGGAAAGTCGTACATGTTAAAAGAGGCATTGTAAATATAGGAAAAAAAACAAAACAATTTATAAAACAACAGTGGCAGTTATATTCCTAGACGTCTTTTGCGATTTTCCTCGCGTCTTTGGTTACTCTCCCACTCAATTTTTTCCATTAGGAAAAGTAATCAGGCTAATTGTTCAAATAAATAAACAAATCACGCTTCAGCTTTATTATAGGACAGATAGTAAAGACACAACAGCTACTGCGAAACACAGTTCATAACTAAACAAAAACGCACCTACCCTCTAGGACGGCATAAAAAAATTCAATAAAAAAATTCCTATCGCTTACGCTCAACCGAACCCCGAGTGATAAATAAGTTCCATCATAACGCACGCCTACTTTATAGTTCTAAGCACGACACTCAAACACGTATACAGAAAATTGCTCCCACATTTTTCCATCCGCATAACTGTACCACCAAATTCTTAGACAAACCGTTCGTATAGAGAATCAATATCCATCTTCTTATATGTCACGTTCGACAAACACGAGGCAACATCTAAACGGTCTCGGAGCAAATAAATATTTCAGTGTAGTTTGTATTTACGCGACCCTCGAACAAACAGTCCTTAGAGTCTTCAGACTGCTGTTATGGTTTTAGAGTGGGAGACTGTCTGAAGGAACCCTCTTCTCCTGTTTGGTTAAAGAATTACAATGGTTGCTGTAAAATTGTGCAAAATTTCAGCATGCATATTGTCACCACATGGCATTGTTGACACCGTATTGTACTTACTTCTGCCTGCCCCTATCTTTTTGTTATTGGGGTAAACGCAAGTGGCATGCCTAGGCTTCTAAATTAAGACAAGACCCAGAGTTTTAAAGAATTGTCGATATTCTGCTTTCTATAACTTGAACTTTGGCCGTACCCTTGTTTAGGATCAGCTCTTTTGATATTTTTACGCCACTCTTTCTACATTATGGTCTGTTCCTCACAAGCAGTCAGTAGACATCTTCTTTTTCTCTGTTTTGCCTTCTGATTTTTGACTACTTGAGAAATTTAACATTACTAACATACACTATTCTTCTTCCACAGTAATAGAAACCGGAGACGAGCCAGCAGCATGCAATGGCAGAAGGACCTTAGTTCTCGCGAATCATCAGAGTACAGCAGACGTCCCAATGCTGATGGCAGCGTGGAATCCGAGACCTAGGGTCCTGCCAAACCTCATGTGGATCATGGATAGAGTGTTCAAGTTCACCAACTTCGGGATTGTCAGCATATTGCACGAGGACTTCTTTATACAAGCGGTAAGTGGCTTTATATTTTTGTAATTTTCCTTTTAGAGGGGGTGATTTTGAGCCAATCGAAAAAATGCTGGTGTGAAGTAAATTATTCGCTACTGTTATAAGGGCATTTTTATGCTCACCAGTTGACGACACTGGGACCACTTGCCACTGGGTCCACTGGTCTGACTTTAACTAACCGAATCCCTAAATTTGATTAATCGAGTAAATGGTGCATATTCTGAACATTGGTTTAACTATTGTTTGATAAACTCAGGATTAAAGTAAAGCTCGCAGTGAGTTTTCGAGACCTCACTTTAGTAAGAAAACGATTTATATATAAGACTATTTGAAGACTTTTTTTTTAGTCTTTTAAAACAGACTTAAGATTATTACGTATTAAGTATAATTTGATAAGTCATAACTTTCTAAGATTTGTGGGATTTTTATCTTTGGACCTAAGAAATTCAAGACATCCTTACTACCGTAAGAAAACGAATAAGCAATAGTTAGGAACCTATTTGTAACTTTACCTCTTAAAAAGAGACTAAAAACGATCAAGATATGTCCACTTAAGAAACAACAAAACAATGATTACGCCATAAAATCAGAAACAAGAAACAATCTTTATGACACACTTACGTCTTACTGATCCATCACAATAACTAATTTATAGCCTTTCTTTATTGACATTTACAACAAAATCACCGGGCCAGGTGTCTTCATAAAACTAAACTTTACATCCAATCGTAAAATCTAATCGCTTGACCTACTTGGGGTAACCAGGTCGGCTGTCAAACACCAATATAACGTTAATTATCCTGCACTATAAATTAGTGTGACCCGTCAATCTTGATCGTCGTGACAGGCCGCCATTTTTTATGTCATCGATCGTGAATTTTTAGTGCGGATAGAGTTGATATTGTTCCTCACTTGGTTCCGCCTTTGTAGTATATTGCTAAAAATACCCTTTCTGTCAGATGTTTATACTATATCACCGTAAAGTTGTAGTAAATTTATTCAGTACTTTTTGCGTGAATTGTAACAAACTGTCGCGTTTATATGTCAATGCAAAAAAACATTGGTTTATATATAAAACGACTTCAAAAAGGAGGTTCTCAAACCGATGTGTATTTTTTTATGTATGTACAGGGATTTACTGAAGTACATTTTTGAAAACTTATCTTATATTCTTAAGGATTATCGTAGTTTTTTTTTAATAAAACTTACCTTTTATTGTTAGGCTTTTGGTATGATTGCCTCTGCTATGTTTTAAAAAAATATTTAACTACCAGATTTCGTTTAAATTTACTCCAACCAAAAACTGTTGAATTATTCAATCGGTACCTCTCATCAACGCTTTCCGGGTCATCTATTTAAACTGCTTCAAGTGTTTGTTAGAGTATCCTCTCAAATTCATCTCGCTTCTAATAAAGGGGCGCTAATAACCCATCGATAATTACTTCATCCGGGATCAAGTTCCCACGATACACAAATATCTTAAGAAAGACGCGCCATGTGTCCCGGACCGGGTTTAAGATGTTGTATGAGTTGACTTCTCTAACCCTTCACTGACTTGTGCCAAATGTCGTTTTCCAGGGTGATGCGCATTTGTTTTGAAGTCCTTTGACTTGTAACTTTAGGTATGTTCAATGTTTACATTTTCGGTAATAATTCATAAAACTAAGTACTAACTGGTATTTTTTGGTAATATTGCTATTGGAATTCATGGACTGGTGTATATTTTTTCACTATTTATGGAAGTATAATCAGTTTTGAACTTTATTTCTAAGTCTATGTCTTTTCAAAGCCAAAAGTCAGAATGAAACCATTTATTTTCATTAGACAAAAAAAAAACACTTTAAAACGTCATTTACAAAACAAAATTAAATCTAGTTGATTAATCTAGTATGCTCTACTGCAGGGTTAAGACTTCATACATAAAAACTAAAAGTATTGAAGAAATACAATGTCAAAAATTGCTAATCCGCCTTGAACAAGCGTGGTGATCAATGCTTGTGCCTTTTTTGTATGAAAAGAGGCCTATGTTTGCAGTGGGTGAATAATATGGAACGGAAATGTAGTTTGTACTTAAGTGGTGGCAATTCGAAAGCAAAACCACTGTCCAACTCTAAACAAAACTAGGCCAACGCCTTGACATAATAATTCCGATACATCTTTTTATTTGTTTCTAGTTACATCAAGGTTTGATCAACATAACGCACTCTGTACAAATTAAATATTACTCACCTACATCCACTTACTTACACTAACATGCAACAACCAACAATTACTTGATTGTTATCACATTAAAAGCATACATTCCGTTTCGTCTCGCACTTCTATTAAACAATATTGAAGATGTTCGTTAAATGAAGCACTTTCTTGATACTTGGGCAACGAAAAGTTAAGTGGAGTATTCTTGATACTTTTAAGGGCGTTACTTTGATTATCTTTCTGGTGATCTTGATTGAGTTGAGGTAATTTTATACTAAATAAACATGTAAATTTTAATGTTTTGCCTTTAACCGCGGAAGCGAATTTTCTTTTCAAAATCGACTAGTGATGACAATATTGAATAGATCTTTTTCTTTGAGATAGCATTCAAGAAACAGAATATCAACTCAATAATCAATTTAACATAAATCTAAATGCAGAGATAAAGAAACCAAACCACTCTTTCATCCACATGGCGAATAAATAACCGCCCTAAATAATAAACAAATATCCCAGAACGTCACAAACACATGATTAACTGCAGATAAACAGCGGCTATTTACAGCGTTCGTATTAGCGGGACAGTTTAGTCAGCGCTTTATTTATGAGTCGGACACAATTTGCCCACAATTGGCCGTTACTGTGACGTGATTCACTAACTAACACCAATGCGGGACTGAATGCGGTTTTAGTTGCTGGGACGGATGCGAGACGACTTTTGTAAAAGCTCACTTCACAGTTTGCTATAAATATAATAAAAAAAATTAAGGTTTGAACCTTTTTTAAACAAGCTTTTTTTCGTCCATTGTCATCCAAACTGAACGTGCATACCAAATTTCAGCTCAATCGGTTGAGAGCAAGTGCCTTAAAATTGAGTTGCAAGATTCCACCTGGACAAACAAACATTGCAAGTTAAAAAATAATAATAAAAATAAAAGCTTGTAAAAACAACATAACTTCTAGTTCACGGCACAAGAATGTCGTCCACCATACATTTTGTATAGCTAGCCAATAATACAAGTAATTATGTTGTAATAAGTGTGTGAAGGTCGCAGAGAACCTTTGGATGCAGGCAGCACAGTACCGTACGTGCTGGGAAAAGTTGGGTGAGGCCTATGTCCAGCAGTAGACGCTCATAGGCTGATGATGTTGATGATAGCAAACTGTGGACGTGTTCCAAATAGAAATGAGCTTAATATGTTATTTAGAAACCATACTGCAGTTTCATTTGTAGAACGATAAGCAATGCATTTTGTTGATGTATGTGTTCATTCTGTGGCGTATGCGGAAAAACGTACGGATGACTTAATTCAGGTCTACTGCTCCCATGGGTGTTATCGAGCCCATAAATCTAACATAACTAAAAAAATATATCCGACTAGTACTTTCAGAGATTAAATCGTTTAAACAAATAAACATATCTAGCATTTAGGAGTAACTTAGGATTGTATCAGTAAATTGTTTTTAGAATTTAATCATTAGGTCCAAATATTGCCTCATATCTATTTCCCTAGTCTTTTTCTCAACTACAAATTTTAGGGTCGGCTTTCAGTTTTACAAATTACTTTGCCTATGTATAATATTAGTGTAGATAAAGTTATTGTTCAAGAGTTCCCGTTGCCAAGCTTACGTCACATTCATGGCTGAAGTTTGGGAAATTTGATAGTTTTAATCGTGGCTGATTAGAATAGAATAGAATAGAATATTCTTTATTGTACACCAATAGGACAAAAACAGTAAAGGACAACACAAACAAATATGCAAGAGTACAATAGGCGGCCTTATCGCTAAAAAGCAATTCTTCATCAAATACTTATTATTAAACTTACGTTTAAGTGTGTCAGTATTTTTTTATTTTAGCCACGTGACATTCGGTCTTGTAGATCTGTTTACGCGTTAACAGGGAATATGTAGAATAAATAAATAAATATCCTGGGACATCTTACACACGGCCATCTGATTCCAAGCTAAGCAGGGCTTGTGTTATGGTAATCAGACAACTGATATACATACTTATATAATTTTTAAATACATACATGTTATAGATAAATAACACCCAGACACAGAACAAACAATTATGCTCATCACACAAAGCTTAACCTGGGTGGGAATCGAACCCACGACCTCTGGCTTAGCAGTCAGGGTCACTGAACACTAGACCAACTGGCCCGTCAAATACTTGAAAGAGTTTGATGATCACATTAAAAAATCATAAGCTTACAAACACTTTTGCCTTACCTTCAAAGTCGTGTAACATCTGACGTCATCATTAATCACATATAAAAATGTCTCTTTTTAAACACTCAATCAAAAGTCCTATACTAATGACTCTCCGGGGTTGCGGAATAGTTATAATAGTTACCGTGACCCCGGAACATAGGCAGGAACATGAGTGGATTTTGGTCAGTAAAAGTCAGACACGCTCTCCCGCCCCGCCCAGGACGGGAGAAGTGATTTGATGATTTCCCACATCAAAAAAAAAAGTGTGTCGAAACTTTTTATATTTTAGCCAAGTTAAATTCGTTTTATATATCAAAGGACATGGCCAGCCCCAATATGGGCGATTGCATAGTTATCGAATTAAATTTACACCAATGATTTTTGGTGTTTTATTTCGTTAGTATTGGTAAGTTAAATTGCAATAAATAAAACACATTTAAGAACTTGTCATTACAACAGACTAGATGTAAACAGTTTCACTAAACCTTTAGTGATATTGCTGGCATTAAGTGCATAGAATAGGATTTGCTATTCGAAACCATAAGGCGCTCTAATAAATTATTTATTAAAACCTGACAATAATACCATATGCAACCAACCAGTGGTGACATAAGGCTCTGAAACGTTGTTTTTATCTGCTGGCCTTTTAGAGTGACGACCATGGACCGGAAGACGCAACGTAGGCAGGCCTCCCACTAGGTGGACCGACGACAACATGCAAGTGGCGATTTGTCGTTCTACGTTGCGGTCTAAGGAGGAGGCCTAAGTTCAGCGGTAAACTCCGGCTGATAATAATAATAAGGAAAACACAAAATAAGGCAAAACAGTATAAATGATTATTTAATTTATACAGAAAACAAATAAAAATGGTTTGATACATTATTACCTAGATAACTTAATACATTATTACATTACAGCGTTGAGTTATTGTTGAACGAGTCATAGGTCTACCAAACTGTTTTTATTTTATTCCTACACTATCAACAGTCAGTTTATTTTTTTAGTTCACCAACGCATTGTGTAATCTGTTTGCCTTTGTAGCCTTTGTGTGGTTATTCCTCATTTGATGCACCTCATAGCAATCCACAAATCAAATCAGTCAGTATCAGTCCGTAAAGATAAGCGGCGGGGGTCAAAAATATCTGAAAATAATCGCAACCCAAGAACAATATAGGACGTTGAATTTGCAATGACAGATTGTCTTGTCTGCATTATTGACGTAATTGACATTTGACATAAAAAACACACACACATTGTGTCAAACCAGTACCGTTCCGTTTCAAAGTTGTTTGGATGAATTAGACAAAAACTTATTAAAATGTATTATTATGATATGAGCATTTTATAAAAATCGACAAATACCAATGAATACAGTTTCGTATGAATAAAATGTCGCTAATATAATGCAATGGTCGACCATATCACACATTTTCTACAAGTAGTATACGTGGTTTGGAACGTTCTTTACTATATTTATCTTTCTCTATGGTGAATTATGGCGGAACTTGACAGACGATATTTTGAATTCGTCTTCCGTTACTTATTATTTTGAAATAAAAGCTGATAAGTCCAGAGAGGCTAAAAAGTACGTAGTAATTCATTTTTCTATTTTTATTTTACAATGTATTTACTATGTTTGTGTACATGGAATGTCATTTTTGTCCATGTCATTTTGCGTTAATAAACTACCAGTGTAAAAATACTTGAAATAGATTTCTGATATGATCACATTCAAAAAATCATCAGATTACAAATGCTTTTGATTTAAATCTTTATCTCCATTAGCTTCTGACGTCATCATAAATCACATTCAAATTATGCTTCTTCTCCTTCTTAACACGCACTCAATCAAAAATCCCATACCATTCCTTATCCAAACTAATATTATAAATGGGAAAGTGTGTCTGTCTGTCTGTTTGTCTTTCTTTCACGGCAAAACGGAGCGACGAATTGACGTAATTTTTTAAGTGGAGATAATTGAAGGGATGGAGAGTAACATAGTCTACTTTTTGTCTCTTTCTAACGCGAGCGAAGCCGCGGGCAGAAGCTAGTAACTCCATAAACCTTTCGACACGACCCCGTCACGACACAAAGTCGTCACGTCTAAAAGCACGTCACAATCACTCATTGTCTTGAATCTGTCTTTGTTGTCTCGTTGCTACATTTGTCCCTAAATGTTTTAATGCTTTTAACTAACATATATACGTCATAATATATCCACATGTACTGTGTATTAACATATTTCGCCCTGGTTTTGTTTTTGGTGATATATTTCCTAAATTACTGCGCTGTGATATTTGCGAGAGAAATTTGCGCAGTTGTGTTATGTAGTTCTTTGAATAAAGGATTTTGTTTCGTTTTTTGAGAAATGTGGTTGTGTTGTTTTGTTTTATTTTGTTTGCAGGAAGTATACTCGTGCTTACTCTTTTTATTTTAAAGTTTTTTATTTATTCTTGTCGTCGCAATATTAAGAGTAAAAAGACGAAAAATAATTTAAAAAGATAGTCTCATGTGATCAATTGTATGCTAGTCTGTATGTCCGATGTCTTACCTTTTTTCTCCGAAACGACTGAGTCAAAGATTTTGAAACTATTCTTACTATATCATAAACGGTTCTTTACAAATAGATTGGAAAAAAATTATAAGAAGTTTTTCAATACTATATCATTGCAGCATTAAGTTGTATTATATGAGTTCGTTAATGTACCGTGTTTGAAGTTTAAATTTGAGTATAACTTATTTACAGTTTTTTTACTTAACATCAGTGCTTCACTCCCGAAAACCTAAACAAAATCCGCACCATCTGGCCAGATTCCACCAAATTCTCTCAAAAACGTACCAAAACCTCAAACATTAAGATTTACATTTTCGCAGTTAATTATTCAAAGAGGGTTTAAAACGGCTGCACTCACCCCCTGTTAATCCTGAGATTACAGCAGACCTTAGTGACAAACATTCAGGGGATGTACGTGAATGAATTCAATAAAGACCTCGTGAGCTTTATTTGAAAGGATATTTTTATTTTGAAGTTTTTGTTCCGTCTATTTAAACCTTGGAACAGAGACATTAGAAAGACAATAGCAGCGCGACAGCCGGCTATCGCTTGGTCGTCGAAAGGTTAAGCTACTATAATCGAATGGTGTTATCGGAACTATTTTACTAAACCTCCGCTGTTTGTCCGTTTGTCTTTCTGTCGAACTAGGAATTTTCTAAAGGTGGTAACTTTTACTTTTATGACATAACTTCCAAGAGGGACTACACAAAAATGGCTTTCTTTTTAATTTGTCCGTCTAATGGACATTTTAAAAATTAGACGGACAAATTAAAAAGAAAGCCATTCTAAGGCCTTAATTTTGATGGTTGGTACTGTAGAGGCCACTACTGTACCGGGATAAGCTAATCAACATAACCAAACGACTTTTATGTGTTTAGATTATTTTTATTATATTTTTTAAAATTTTAATTTTGCGACTTCTTGTCAGCCATCGGAGCTGTCAAGTCTTTCTTATTTTAAAATATTTCATCTCATCATCGGTTCAAACAATCTATCTAAAAAGGTTTGATCCAGGCTCTATCAGCCAGTGTCTCTACAGTACAGAGTAAACTTGAACCCTCTGAATATTTTGCTTACCAAATTTCGGTCTCGGCAGCTGATTTCATGGAGACTAGCCAAGTGCTCAGGAAATATTATAGAGACATAAATATGTGAGTGTCACTTTCTTGGATCTGACTACCCGCAACGACATACCTTATGTCATAGGATCATTTTATATAGTAAGCTCTTCCAGAAACTCACCTGCAAATTATTGTTAAAGATTTTATGTAAGAGCAGAAACGCCACCAACGGCTTTTCTGCTCTCACATAAAAGTTGTCCAAACAAAGTTAAGTAGTTTTTTCTCTAGCCTATACTGTCCCACAGCTGGGCAAAGGCCTTTGTAGAGGCCATCTTTATTCCCTTGTTCCTCGCCACCTGGAACCAATCCTCGTGGTATGCGTCAAGGTCATCGCGCATTTAACGTGAGTATTGAAAAAATCTCATTGGTAGTTGTGTTGCGTTGGTTTCTAATCAGCATACTATGTGAGCCGAGTGCTCTATCCAGCTATCACGAGATATCGGAATAAAGTTTGGAGTGCTACTATTTCTATTCGTTTTGCCCAATCTGGGACCCCATGTTCCGCTGCCGGTTGTGACTACAATGGCAGTCAAAACTCAAGTAGAGGAACGGGTGTTGTCTTAGAAGTTCTCAGCTTTTGTATCTATATAAAACTACTAGCTTTTGCCCGCGACTTCGTCCGCGTGGAATAATAGTTCCCGTTCCCGGGGGATTGACTATATCTGTACCAAATTTCATTTAAATCGGTTCAGTGGTTTAAGCGTGAAGAAGAGACAGACAGACAGAGTTACTTTCGCATTTATAATATTAGTACGGAAGTACGGATGTATGTGTATTCACTTCTGACCGGATCTTTTTTTAAAGCAGTTCAGCAATAGATAGAGTGGTTTCAAGAGTAAGGTTTATTAAAAAAGATCTTGATTAACAAAGATTTGTAAAACCCGTGCAAAGCTAGTGCGGGGCGCACTTATAAACGTTTTTCTTCATTCACTCTATCATGAAAACCGCATTAATTTCAATTTCAAAGTTTCGAGGATCTAAGCGTATATAGTCAGGAAACTTCAATATATACCATGTGAATATAACCAAAGTACCTTGAATACGTACTTGTTGCTTTACTTCCTATCAGTACAGCTCAGTTAACAGTAAGTTTCAACAGAAAATCAATGTCTTATTAAAAAAACATACAATGAACGTACCAGCGGATGTGACACGTTAATGCCATACAAAGTTGTTGTTGCAGTCGTTGTAGCGTTTATTGCGATGCAACAAAGTCTAAAATTAATTGTAGAGTGCACGCCAGTTGTTGTAATGGAAGTGGAGAAATGTGTGGTGTAAGTGATGAGAATATGGAGATGGTTTTTGAATTGGTTCCTGTGACGCAAAAAGCTGTTCAGAGATTATTTCTAGCAGTGTAGAGATTAGAATAATTTTCGTGTAGTACTTAATGCTAAAGGCTAAAGCAAAGGCTTAGTTGAAACGTCAGTTTAACTGTCTAAATGGTTTTCTAATTCTTATCCCATTATCATCTTGTGCCTTGTGTGAGGAAATAAAGGTGAACTTTCAAAACAGTAGTCAGTAGTGATCAAACAGTTTCAATACTTACAATAACTATCCGATGTCAGTTTTATTCCACGGATAAATACGTTATAATCCATACTAATATTATAAATGCGAAGGTAACTTTGTCTGTCTGTATCTTCATCACGCCTAAACCACTGAAAATGAAATTTGGTACGAGAACGTCTGGGACCCGAGAAAGGACATAGGATAGTTTTCATCCCGGAAATCCGTCCTCAGGGGCCCTGGGAATGGGAACTATTATTTCACGCGGACGAAGTCGCGGGCAAAAACTAGTGGTTAATAAATTGAGTCTTCGATTAAAATCTGAACATTTTCAAAATTACATAACTTGCACCACACTTCCGCGACATCTCCAAACCTAAACCCTATCGGAAAGTATTAAAAACAATGTTGCATACCCCTGCCGAAGCGAGTTTACGACCCCTGCCCCTTTTATAGACACAACTAATAAACTTGAATCGGCTTGCTACCGGTCGCGACGTATCGGTTTAAAACGACTTAAGCGCATATATAACGCACTAGCTTTTGCCCGCGACTTCGTTCGCGTGGAATAGTGACTTCCGGCAGATTTTTACTATTTATTTACATTTTTCCGATGAATTTTCAGTACTGAATTGATGCAGACTCTTGACCAATAGATGGCGCTGTATGTCCGGAATAAATTTTATTTTTTATTTTATTTTTTGTAATAATAACTATCCTATGTCCTTTCTCAAGTTCCATACTATGTCTGTACCAAATTACACACAAATCGGTTCAGTAGTTTAGGCGTGAAGCAAAGACAGACAGACAGACAGACAGACAGACAGACAGAAAGACAGACAGACAGACAGACAGAGTTACTTTCGCATTTATAATATTAGTTTGGATATACTTAGATCCTTATGAAGTTCAGCTACAGATAATGTACTGTAATGAATGTCCAGTATGGGATTTTAATGATTTTATGCTTGTATGCTGGTTTCCTGTGATATTTATGTGTGATGTACGATTCCAATGATTATGGATATTAATGGTCTAACGTTGTTCTAATCATGTTGGAGGTAATAAGGTTGCTATTATTGCTGTATTGGTTATGGTGGTGTAAGGATTGTTACCTGGTATATAGTTTTCCATCTACGGGTATATGACATACTTCACAGCCGATAAATATTTATACTGCCCATCAAAGTGCTTTAAAATAATGTTGAACTAAAATGATTGTAAGTAAACTTCCATATTTGGTGTAAAAAATCAGTGTTTATGGCGAGGAACTACAAGATGTGTTTTTAAGCTGTTTAAAGTAATAAAAACTTTATTGACATGGGAAACTTAATAAAGAGAACTGTTCTCCTTTGAGCACCACGTTAAAATGTCCATTAACTCTCAATGGGAATACCTTTGGTTCTCAATGCATAGGTGCCCACATGGGTCACCTATGCTTGAATGGGGAATATTTCTAGAAGTTTTCCAAAACATAAAATAGGATAATTTTTTATGTCATTAAAATAAATAAATACTTATATAATTTAAAGTACAGATAAAATACACCCAGGCACAGAACAAACAATCATGTTCATCACATAAAGTTTGTTCTGGGTGGAAATCTGCCCACGACCTCCGGCTTAGCTGTAAGAGTCACTAACCACTAGACCAACAGGCTTGCAAACAAACAAACAAATGACAAGCTAGCTTATGGTCTACCTGATGTTAAGTGTTCACCGCTGCCTATAGACATCTGCGGTAGAGGCAGCGCAAATGCTTTGGTACGAACCTAAGGAGATTTTTGTGTAACGTGTTTTCAAGTCATGACTGCACAACCAATCATACCCGTCAGGAGTGTAGAAAACGCCAGTGGTTTATTTTTTATAGTGTGGAAAACACTGTTTTCAAAGTATTCATAAAATCTAGACCAGAGCGAGCAAAACCGTGAGCTAAAAGCTAGTAGATAGGTAAAAAAAATATTTACTCCCACAACATTAATAAATAACATTCACAATTAATTAAATATATCTCATCGATGAAACCATAACGTAATTATCAAATACAGGTTTATTAATGAATCGTTAATTAATTTAAAAAAAAACATGTTGTAACCGCAAAATGTAAAATTTCAACAAATTTTTAGCTCCTGGTTTTATCTGGAAAAATTAGGTCGCTGTGGCAGCTTATTTATCAATCTGTCAAACTTTAGCTATTAATTGGATTGCGAACGGTATTGGACATTCATCATCCAAGATGGCCGCCGACAAATCTGAGTCGGAAGATCGTTGTAGATGTTACCAGATTTGAAAATAGAGATTGTTGGGTAATTTATTAGTGTTTACACTTTGGAGTTTGGTTTAATTTAATTTTATGTATGGTTTTGTGAATCATTCTCTTTTCTTTATGGTTTTTGGTTATAAACGATTTTATGGTATTATTACTCGAGTTCTTTGTGAAAGAGTTCGTCTGGAGATATCGTCATCATCATCTTTAGCCGAAATACGTCCACTGCTACACAAAGGCCTCTCTCAAAGATTCCGCATGCATCGGTCCTGCGCCACCCGCGTTCAGCGGGACCCGGCGTTCTTGATGAGATCATCGGTCCATCTTGCGGGAGGCCTGCACACGCTGCCCATGGAGAAATATTGCCAACTTAGCTAAGTTTATATCAAAATAACAGTACTGTGCTCGGCATAATGGGTTAGAGTACCAGTTTACATGATACATACCATCTTTGTCCCTGGGATAACAACGCGTCTACGAGACTTAGCAAATGTTGACCGTTAATAGCTTCTTTACCATTTAGTAACATAAAAAAATACTGATTGAATATTGTTTAGTTTTCGATGACCGTTTCATCTCTCTTGGAAGACTCAAAATCAAAGCATTTACAGGCACTTACGAATTTTCAAAGTTCGATGTAGTATATTATAGAATTGGTTAGTCAGAAAGAAAGTTGAACCTAGTTGCTTGTTCCAAAAAGGTTAATTTTTTTCGACTCGTTTATCAAGTCATTCATTACCCGTTCTTATTTTATATAGCTTTGACTAGTTTGAGACCTGAACATAACCACTAGTATCCTAATACACCACTTAGGCCACAATCAAGATCATAATTTCACCTAATATTAAAACCCAACCAAAATATAACAAAATGACTCTAAATATTCATCTTTCAACAGAATTCTAAATCGGATTCGAGCCCGAGTTCATAATTACAAAGACCACTTTTATCATTGAAACCAAGGAGTTATTATAGGAAACAATCTCGCCAGCCGGGATTCTGTTAGAGATGGATTTATGAAGCTTTGTGTGAGTAGGTCAACTTTGGAAGATTCTAGCATACCTTTGATAATTACCTGCTTTTGCTAGCGAAATAGTTTTATTAGCGCTATCCAACGTAGTTGTTCAGTTTTTATTAGTTAACGTGTATGTGACAGCACAGGCTAAAGAAAAAAAAGTGTATATTTCATTTTTAACCCCTGACGCAAAAAGAAGTATGTTAAAAGTTTGACGGCTATGGATGTGTATGTCTGTAGCACCGTAGCTCTTAAGCGGGTGATCCGATTTCGATGCGCTATTTTTTATTTGAAAGTAGGTTATCTAGTGATGGTTTTTAAACATGCTTGTTCAAAATTCGGTTCGGCCGTTTTTAAATTATCAATGTTTTGTTAAGAAAGAAAAGAAAGAAAGAAAAACATTTATTTTGGACACACACAGGAAATAAAAATAATACAAACAAAATACATGAATTTATATAAAAATAAAATAATTAAATTTGTATTCTTGTCTAAGCCAACGACACTTGAACGTCAGCATCTCGACTTTGCTCTACTCTGTTTTCAGGATTTCCTAAAAACATCAGCTTTCATTACTATTTCCGAACAATTACGACATTCAAGAAAAGAGCCTACACCTTCTCCGAGTGCCTACCCTGGTGCTGCGGGTACTTGACAAGCGATGTTCATCTCGATGACCCACTTGCTCGTTTGGCCCTCTCATATAAAAAGGTCCTTTACTAGAGTCCAACTTATCAAAATTAGATTAGTGGATTTGAGCATGAAGACGTTACTTCGCATTGATAAATAATATTTTTATTAAGACCAGCCTAATATTGGCCCTGCAGTTAACACTACGGACAAATCGGATCAACAGCGCATAAGCTTAACTAACGCGTTCAAACAAAGAAAAAGTTTAACTTATTTACTAACGAGTGTATCCAAGATGCCAATACTGTTTTTTATTACGATGTTATTTTATCTAAAAGTTAATTGTGAAATTTATTTTTAAACGGGCTTTGAAACGACATTTCAGGCGTTTCAGAAATACAAATGTAAATGAGAAAACATTCGCCGTTTATTACATAACTCAAGGACTACGTAGATTTACTTTTATTAGCAAAGCACTTGATATTTTTTATATCCGGCCTACGTAGGTTGCAATTCAGTTTGTTCACCCATAATTTTATTGTCGAATAATAAAAATACGGCTGGCCTATAAAGATGCAGCAATCACCATAAAATTGTTATTGTAGATAACGGAAATTATGATTTCGGGTTTCTTTATTTAGGGAAAATATTTATTTTTGAGATAGGAGAGAGTTTGGGAATAGTCCGAATAGTATAAAGGACTTTAAAAGATGGTAGTGTGACTTAATAGTGTATTCCTTATGTATCTGGAGGCATAGGACTTGATGCCCCCGCCAAGTCGAGCAAAACAGCGGCACGGCCTTACAATTCTTTTCTCAAAGCAGTTCAGGCCACTTTCGAATCTCTATAACTTGGATAAAACTAGAAGCCTGAATATTCAGTTACCACGCAGAAATATGTAATTTGCGCGGTATTTCTTATAGAAGTAGAAGAAGCGCACCTTCTACCACTTCAGAAACTCCAATGTTGTTCAGCACCAATTTCAGTAATATAATACTAATATTATGAAGCTGAAGAGTATGTTGCTTTGGTTGAACGCGCTAATCTTAGAAGTTGTTCTTTGTTGATCTTTTTAATTTGGACCAGCCAAATTAAAAAGATCACTTTGTGATGGATAGTCTATTTATCAAGGAAGGCTATATAACATACGCACACGGTACAATCTACGGGAACGGAACAAAAACGGCGGTGATATCTGGGAGAGACTTTTTGTCTTCTAAGATGAACTTAAAAATCACATACAAAATTAAAATGCCACACTGGGAAGTGCCCTAAATTGATTAGAGTTGTGACGATTTAAAACCCTAGTTCTGAACCTACAACGTCAAAGATTATCCTTAACTTCATTTAACAATATCAGTGATACAAAATTCAAAGCCATTTTCATGTAAAACGAAACTTTCAATAGTATTTACAGCTTTATCCTCTACAAAAGCGCCAGTAGAAAATGGCGCTGGTATCATTATAAATACCTGGATCGGTGTTTATTTTCGTAGGCTCAGCGATAATTGAGTTTCTCCGAGGAGGCGGTTCCGACTGAATTTAAAATTAACAATTCTTACCAATTGGGTAACCGCTGAATAAATAGATGTTGGAATTCTGGAAGAGATAAGGTTAATGTAGTTGTTTTCGGCGTTTTAATTAGAGCACAGGTAGGAAATAAATTGGAGGAACCTTTGTGAGGGAAACAAAGAGTAGTTATGTCCTTCGAAGATAAAAAATGCCCGCTATGTGTGAGTGTATGTGTGTGTGTGTGTGTGTCTGTTCGTCGGTCTCACAGTATTACCGTAGCTCGTAAAAGGGTGGACCAATTTGAAGTTATCTACTATTTTGATACTGTCAACTCTTTTGTTGGCTGCAGTCGCGATCTTATTGACTAAGGAGGCGGTTTTATTTTTAAATATTTATGCCCTTACTAATAATCACTGTGTAAAGTTATGCAATGAATAAAGCCTGTGTAACCATACATTTTTTGACGTATAAACCTGTCATAACTTTATGCAGCGATTATTAGTAAGGCGCTTAATTTTTATTTACTAAAAGCATGTGAAAGACACGACCTACAAATGTTATATATGATACACTTACACAAATAAGTGGTTGATCATCACCTATATTCACATAGATTAAAAAGATCCGACAATCATCTTTATTTGCTTCTCTAAAGAAGAAGCGAAAAAAGTAAGTCGGTATAGTGTTATTTCTTAAATTGCTGCTATTTATTTTGGTGAATTTAAAACATTTGTTGCTAAAATAAAGCTGTTTCTTTTTATACAAAAAATTATTCTGCTATTAACTAATAGAGGTTGACCTCAACAACACACATAATTATAATCTAACTAGCTTTTGCCCGCGGCTTCGCTCGCGTTAGAAAGAGACAAAAAGTAGCCTATGTTACTCTCCATCCCTTCAACTATCTCCACTCAAAAAATCACGTCAATTCATCGCTCCGTTTTGCCGTGAAAGAAAGACAAACAGACAGACAGACATACAGACAGACACACTTTCCCATTTATAATATTAGTATTGATTACTTCACTCCTTAAACACCTTCCATAACGACTCATAATATGGTTAATTTTGCTTGGTAGCCTTTTAAAGATACCGTATATGGACAGTTTCACCTTCAGATCCACGTTTTAAACTAAAATCCTGAAGTGATTCGATCATTGTAATCGTCGAATAATTGTTATTGGAAACAAATAGTTGAAACAATATTGTCTGATTGTTTTAAGTGCATGAATATAGACAGAGCTATCAACCAGTCTACAAGGTGTATTTTTGGTCTTGCTCAACCCGCTAGGAGATGATTCTACTCATAAAAACAAACAACTTTCATAATGGAACCAACTCTGAACTCGCGAAAAAAATATCAGCTGGTTCATACATTATAGTCCGAGGGCATTGAACTTTTCTTAGAAACAGCTGATATTTTTTTCGCGATTTCAGAGTTGGTTCCATAACAAAAGTTGTTTGTTTTCATGGGTAGAATCATCTCCTAACGGGTTGTGCAAGACCAAAAATACACCTTGTATATTCTGTAAGAATCTCTTTAATTTATTTCGAGTAATCCTTCTTCCTAACAATAGCAGCGTGTCTCACTCTACCAACTCATTCCACCAAATTAACAAACACATTAGCGACCAATGAGAATTTTTTGGCAGCACGTAGGCGTCAGGTCCGGCTGCAGCGTGATTGGTGGATTTTGACATTATTTGTCGGTAATACGGCATGACATTGACAAATATGTCAAAAATTCACCAATCGTGCTGCAGTTGGACCTGACGCCTACGTATTGCCATCTAGCGGATTTCTCATATGCAAAAAACCCTCATTATAACAACATATCTGCCAAAGTTGCCAAGATAGACATTTGACATAAGCTCTAATACTGTCTCTGGTAACCATTACAAAATGATACGAGCAATAGACGAATCAGAGCTGCATTCAAAGTCTATCCTGGTGGACACAAGTCACCATGGAGGTGTCAATACCTAATATTATAAGCTTACTTGGATGCTACACCACGTCACGTCATCCATTAACTTGACAAAAAAACTAGAACAGTAAATCAGGCTTTGCCAGTACATTTCTACACACCGCAATTCGTACCAATAAAAGTAATAACCAAATAAAAGTTCCTTCCATTTTCTTTAGACCAGTAAACGCATAAAATATCGAGGTGTTATCAGCGGGCCCCAGGTGGTGGCGGTTAATTTAACTGCCACCTACCTGATTTCCCCGTAATTAAAGATGGGATTTTGAAAAGCCAAGCTATTTGTTTCTGGGCCTTTGAAGAACTTTGGATATTGAAACTGGTTATTACAAGAAGGCTGATTGAAATTGAACGCCGGGATTAAGGAGTTGTTGAGATGTCATTTTATTTCGCTCTTGTCGAAATTGATTTTGGTAAAGATTGGTTTGGTGAAATGTATGTCGGTGTTATTTCATTTAATTTGCGTCGAAGGAAGGCTAATGTTTGGTACACATGACTACGATTTATCGCTACGACTTGACACTTGATTGCGCTGTTCATTTGCGCAATTTTATCAAAGGTGTCTAGAAAAATCGACTTTAGGAATCGTATAGTTTGTATTACCCAAGTAACGCGATTATTTTACCAAATACGTAGTGATGTCGCATCATATTACAATTTATGCATATTTAAAACATATTCAAGACTCATTACATTCCCCACTCTATATATCAACCGCTATCCCACCAAAACTTCAATTATCACCAATCCAATTAGTAAAATCATTGACGACGCAATAATTGTCCGAGTTGGCTGATAGCCAACCATCGTGTTGGACAAGATTCGATTCCGGCGCGACAACGTCCATTGTGTCGGAGATTGGGGCTAACGTTTGATCTCACATGGCTAGGATTTACTGGGATTGACTTGTTAGTATGTATGTTTGTGTTTAATTGTTACTGCGATTTAGAAGATCTGCACTGTTTTAACACCCGACGTGAGTGAAAAAGAAGGCAAAAAGAGTGGTTTTATAAGTTTTACTGCTAAGTGTGGGTGTCTGTCTGACGTTTTGTCGTTTTTTTCTCAATCTGTTTAATTTGCTGTCAAATAAAAAAATCGCATTCCATTAAGGAACTACAGTCATAGAGGCTCAAGACAGACAGAGAGACTCAACACATAGCGATCAAACTAAAATTGCCCCAATTTTTGCCTCACGTCGAAAAAATACTATACATTTTGCATTCTACTCTACGACTATTCAGCGATCAAGCGCACGTTTCAGAACTAACACATCGCTTGAAATGTCGACTATTACAAAAGCGTAAATAAAATAAATAGGGCACAAAATTCACAAGTTATACCAGGGCAACTTCACTTGGACTTCTTTAAAGTCGCCGTAATGTTGGCAGGCTTCCAGAAAAATGTACTCCGGCTTAGTTCGACTTCAAGCCAGTTGCAGGCATTTCTAAAAATATAGTTTTCTAACCATAAAAACAAATATAGCATATGAAATTTTACTTGAATACCGATTTTATTATCCTGTTCATAGCAAAATCGACTTAATTTAAAGCTGGATTCAGTTGTAGTGGAAATAAGGATTTGAATATACTTCAGAAATTTCAATACAAATGGCCATTTGTTGAAATATTGGAAATATCAAGAACCATTAGTGGACGAAGGTAAAGACGCAGCCGTGGCATTCTTACCTAAGTCCTTAAATGCCTAGTGGCGGCCAAAACTTTAAAGTATTTAGAAATCGAATATTTTTATTTTTCTTGCATAAACCGTGTATAAATATGTGTAAAGTCGAATGTTTAAATACAAGAGAACAAGAATTAATTTGGCAAGACACGCCATTTTAACATTAATTTTGATGTCTTCTTTCTTCTTCTTTTTTTTAAGTCAACACACTCAGTTCATAATGTCAGTTATGTTTTTTTTAATGAAATTTCTGGTTACTTCTTTGATGACCATATTTAGACTACAACAGTTCGTACCAGCTTTAAAACTACAGTTATAAGTTTTCATATTCATCTATTAATAATTAAATCTATTAAAAAATAAAAAAACAACAAATCATTTATTAATAAACAGACAGTCTGAAACAAGACAAGCTGAAACTTGTTCTAGGTCACTATAAAAGTTTAAAGGTTCCTTCGGCTGTGCGCTGAAAATTTCAGGAGTTTCAGTTGGCTGCAAGCCAGGTGGAGCGAGTTCACACGTTTTTATTATGTGTGCCTGTATCGCGTAGCATGTATCGTGTATCGTATGTCGTGTATCGTGTGTCGTGTATCTTGTTTTTGTTCGACATTCTGAAGACATGTTTATGAATTCAGGCCGTTTTTTTCAAGAGGACTGACCAGGGCAGATTGTATCTGGGTTTTATGGTAAACTTTGAATGTTGTAAAGCTGTCCTTCGGAAAATAGGTCAGTGAACTTACTTTACGGATACCGTGAAAAGAAATACAATTTAATTTTAAAGCCCTTCTTGAGAGGAATTGTACTACCACCATATATAATATTCCCGCGAGGCAGCGTTACTATGTTCCGATCTGTATAGTACCGGTGCTGTATAATTTTAGGCGGATGAAATATATCATCTTTGTCCCTGCGACAGAAACGCATCTGCTAGGACAATGGTGTTGCAGAAGTCTATAGGCGGCGGTGTCCACCTAATAAAATCATATTTATTTTGTAAATATGATTTTATAGCAGGTTGACCGTCAGTTTAGTCACCTAATAATAATAATACCAGCCTATTACTATCCCACTGCAGGGCAAAGGCCTCTTCTCATACAGCGAAGGCACGAGCATTGGATCACCACGCTTGCTCAAGGCGGATTGGCGATTTTGGACTTGTATTTACTACAGGTCCAGGTTTCCTCACGATGTTTTCCTTCACCGATGTCTGTGATGTCCAAGATAAATTTTAGAAAGTACATATGAATTGAAAAAGTCACATTGGTACTTGCCAGGATTCGAACCCACAACCTCTTACATGAGAGGTTGTGGCGCCTTAACCACTAGGCCATCACGACACAGACACCTAATAATGACTTAAAAATAAGTCTATTTGGTCTGTTCGTCACCTCTTTAGACCTTGTTATTTCCGTAGTTTAGGTATGCAATATTAATTATGGATTTTTCAGTTTTTTATGTATTACTTCGAGTATTGGTATAGTTGACTAGGATTTTTCTCCACGTACTTACTTCAAGGAATATCCTAAAAAAAGAATTAGCGAAATCGGTTTAGCTGTACTCGTAATTTGCGCTTAGCAACACATTCAGCGATTAATTTTTAGGGTTCCGTACCCAAAGGGTAAAACGGGACCCTATTACTAAGCCTCCGCTGTCTGTCTGTCTCTTTTTGTCTGTCTGTCTCCCTCCAGGCTGTATCTCATAAACCGTGATAGCTAGAAAGCTGAAATTTTCACAAATCATGCATTTCCGTTGCCGCTATAACAACAAAAACTAAAAAAAAGCTTTTTTAAAAAAAAGATAACCGACTTCAAAAACTAAAAGCTCAAAAATAACTATTTCGGAAGTCGGTGGCAACACAAATCGACCGGCAGAAGAGAAGCCACCGACTTCCGAAATAGTTATTTTTGAGCTTTTAGTTTTTGAAGTCGGTTATCTTTTTTTTAAAAAAGCTTCTTTTTTTTTTTATTTACTTTTTATTAGTTAGAGTCTCAGTGTCTGACTACGTTTTAGGGTAGCTCTCAAAATAAACTAATAATCTTATAAACGTCACGGGATATCTATTAGTGTTATATACTAAAACCTTCCTCAGAATGTAACAAACACTTTGCTGAAAACCGCATCAAAATCGGTTCAGCCAAACGCGAGATAATCGCGGACAAACATACATACATACATACATACATACATACATACATACAGGTCGAACAGAGAACCTACTTTTTTTTTGAAGTCGGTTAAAAATTAAAAAATTATATTAAGTGAGGTTCCCATACAATAAACGTGTTTTTTTCGTATTTTTTTGAGATGATATCGGAACCCTTCGTGCACGAGTTCGACTCGCACTTGGCCGGTTTTTTATATTATAGATGTAAGGAATTACCGTGGTTGCGCTATGTCTTCGTAGCTATTATACAGTCGAATAATTATGGTTCGTGATTATAAATATTACAAAGTCATTTGTCCATACACTTGTCCATTTCCGGTAATCGTGGGTTTTAAAAGCATGAAAGTATAGTGATTACTGATGAATTCCCCCATTTTGTATTGATCATTAGCTGTCCCCGACTGTCGTCGTCCTGTCTATAAAATATTTTGGTTTCACATAAAATTTCTGTAGATTCGACGTCCAGTTTCTCAAAAATTATCCGGACAACTTTTCCAATTTTTCTTTTGATAATAACCTTCCTTTGGACTTCAACGAAAGTTTAAAAGAAATATTCGCCGAATTGAACCGGTTATTCGCATCTCGCAACTTTTGCAGCACATTCGGTGATTTAGATTCATTATTTTTTTTGTTTTATTGTAGCGTATTTTTGTAGTGTAATGTGTGATACTTTATTTTTGATGCGAGTAACTATGAAACTTATTTTTTTTTTATTATTATTATGGGCTTGCTCTTGGTCCCTGACTAGCCCGAGGGCATAGACGGAGCCTACGATGGAGCGAGCTTACTCAATATATGCCTATGCACTCGTCTCTTGAATACATCCGGGTTATATGCAATAGGAAACACACACATTTTTGATTCATAATAACATGTTTAAGCGTAAAAATAGTTTTATTTAATTATTTTAAGGGAATAATGAGCCCGATGTTTCCTGACTCTGCCTATGTGACTCTGAGAAGTTACATCCGAAACCAACTCAAAGCCCCAGTTTTTGAGAATTATAAATACATAAAACAATATCTAAATAATTCCCGTTACAATGGTAAAGTTAAAATAGTAAAATTAAAATTAACCCTTTCTCGAAACTTACTAAAATTCCAATATTCTCAACCAAATTGAATTACTGAACTGTTTCCTAAACCATTTCAATTAAAAACTTGAAAGTTCTCGTCGAAGTTAGACGGTTGGGACTTCAAAATGCGTACGTACAAATGTCCAGGCTGAATTATTAATGGCAATAAAACGTGTACAAATAGCAACGAAGTTTCTTACTGTCGCCTCTCTGCATATGTTAGTAGGAGCGTATTCTCGTGCCACTCGATAATGGAAGGTTATAAGCGAAAATTTTTTTTAAGTGTTTAATCGTGTTGAGGTTTTAAATTTAGATCTCTTTATCGCGGTGCAATTCGCGTCTTTGAAACTAAAATAGTAGTTATATATTTTCGAATTTTAAATTTTTCTGCGAAATTTTCTTTAGTTTCGAAACCGTGTCCGTAGAAAACAAAGTATTACAAAACATAAAAACAGTACTTAATCCTTCGAACACGCGTGATTCGAGCTGAGATAATAGCAGCGCGACAGCCGACTGTCGCTTGGTAGTTGAAATGTTAAATTGTAATTACTGACCTATACATGACCTTTACCTACCCATTTCCTGTACTTGAGCAAATGTTTCTACAAACGAACAAACTTTATTTTCCTTGGCTTCAGGCTCAGCTGTTTGAGCCAGGGTCAACGACACTTAGTAAACGATAAATTAAAACTTATTGTACAGGAAACGCTTCTACAGGAAAAGAACTTTCTTTAAAATCAGCATGTACTTTTAAAGATTATGCGTGTATAATTTTCTTTAATCACACTCAACTATATCTACTATATAAAAATAAGTCGGGTTTTCCTATAACTCCAGAACGCACGAACCGATTTCCACGGTTTTGCATTCGTTGGAAAGGTCTTGGGCTCCGTGTGGTTTATAGCAAAGATAATTCAGTAAAAATCCACGCGGACGAAGTCGCGGGCAGAAGCTAGTTAAGTATAAATAAAATATTCTCTTTAGTTTTTTTTTATAAACAACTAGCAAGCTCCCTTGCCTTGCACGGGTGTCAAAAATCTTTGAAATCCCGGCTTTTCTTCGTCCAAAACGTAAACTAACTAACTGTGCTATAAACACATAAACTTTCGTAGTATATCCCACCTCCATAGTTTAAAAATCGTCGCATACATACGCACAGACAAACTGCGGAGAGCGATTTTGTTTTATTCTATGTAGTAAAGACTATTCCTTTATCCTTCCCATATTTTGACAAGCCAAAACACCCTGCAAATGTCACAGCCATTTCGCGTGACATATAACGAGTATTCACAAAATAACGATCGACTAATGAAACCTTTATACGAGGCAGGTGGATGGAAACCGAACTCAAATGACATTATCCTCTGATTCCCTCCCCCTCCCCCTAGCATACGAGATGCTTGCGGTTACTTCATAATGGGTTTGTAACGTACTATTTTACGTTTTGGGTAACCGGTTTAGCGTTTTGTTTTAGCGAATTTTGTTGTAGGTTACGTGAAGGGCATTAGTTAGTGGCCTTGTTTTGGTTGTTAATTCTAGCTCTATTCTCTTCTGTTAATTCTATGATATAGCTGTGGATACGTTACTTAGATAAGATACGCTAATGCCTACTAATGCATCACAATATCGAAATGAAACCTAATTACATAGTAGCGTATGATGTGTGCATGATTACAATTTTAGTCAGTAAAAGTCTGACACGCCCTCCCGTCGCAGCCAGAACGGGAGAAGCCATTTGATGATTTCTAACTCCCCAAAAAAAAATGATGTAACTACTTTTTTTAACTGAATATACTTAATGCTTTAAAAAGTGATATATTACGTATTATTATAGAAAACTTACCATATTTATTTATACTTAAGTGTTAAAAATTATTGGTATCAAAAATGATTTTGTGTAAAATTTTCTTCCTGAACTATTTTTAAATCTTTAGATACGGATCATTTCACAAAAATTTATTAAGAATAGCCCTAAGACAATTTTTTTGTAGGGACCTTTATGGTAAGCACCTTACAACCCCGCTAAAAGTTCTCACTCAGTATAGTTCACACTTTTTGCAATTTAACAAGACTCCCCAAATTCTCATAAATTTCCATAAATGCAATTTAGAGCCTCCCAACAAATCCGACTTTTAAAATAGGAAGTTTAATCACCACCGAATGGTATTCACCTAATTCTCACTTGGAACGAATAATTTATCCTGTGACGCATCTCTAATGGAATATTCCAGTTGCAAGCTATCACCAAAATTACGAAGACAATGGATAAAAGGAATGTTCCTTTTTCCTTGTAAAATGTTTGTGACAACTTTTTGATTAATCTCCTGAACGAACAGATGAATACTGATATGTCTGCGGTGCGGGAATGATTGCGTTTTAGGGAAAAAAGGTGTTATGCGTTTTATTAAGGGAAATTATATTTATTGGTCGTTTTTTGTAGTTTTTAAGTGTTGGATTGCTTCTCTGTTAACACCCGTCATAAAAGTCTGGCGTTATAAGTTTGACTGTTATGTGTGTGTTTGTTAGTTTGTCTACCTTTTTGTCTTTTAAACGAGTGAACATTGAATAACTAATCCAGCGATAGTTTTTAGGTATATTTCATCAAGAATCGGCCACTTTTGTTAGCTGCTGTTACGATCTTGGTTTTAGCTATTACAATAGGTATTTACATTATTTAATTCAGTCTATAAAACTTTCGCTTTTCTTAAACATATTTACTAAAATAAAAAGCAAGTGCACTGTCGTTTTATTAAATTGTGGTATTTCTTTTAATATTTTTTAAAAGATGTACCACAAGCCAAAGACAACGCAGCCATCCAAGTATTAACAAGCATATTGAAAATTCTTCAATGGCGACGCAGTCCATTGTGATCACAGTGCGGAAAATGTTATAGATAAACAGCTGCCGCCTGCGGCATTGCCTGCGATGAAATAGTACTTCTTCCAATTCACCTTTTTAGAGGAACTTTTAAACGTTATAAGTCTTCTTGTTTTTGCCTTTTGACTTGGTCCGCATAAATGTTGGTTATTTTAGACGCAAATGCTGATTAAAAAGTAGCCCGTGATCCCTAGGGTTCAATAGGTCTATACGTACCGGATTTTATTAAAATAGGTTTAGTGGTTTAGCCGTAAAAACGTAACTGTGAAAAATATCATACTTCTTAGGAATTTGACTGTGAATAAAAATGTAAATAATAGGAATTCTTATAGGTGACAAAACGAAATCTCTCATAAAATTTAATTAAGTTTGTGTACAATTTATAAAATAAAAAACTTTTTACAAAAAAATATTAACCGCCTTCAAAACTAAAAACATAAAAATAACTACAATTTTGGAAGTCGGTGGCAACACAAATTGACTGGCAGAAAAGATAAGCCACCGACTTCCAAAATTGTAGTTATTTTTATGTTTTTAGTTTTGAAGGCGGTTAATATTTTTTTGTAAAAAGTTTTTTATTTTTTCCTTTTAGGTGTCGTTTCCAAATGTCTAATTAAAGTATCCAGGCTGCTAATGTCCATACCAAGTTTCATACCAATAGTTTCATCCAAGCGTAAGAAAACATCAAATGTTTAACAACGCAGACAATATACAATGAAACTTCTTCTTCTGAATGTGCTCCATTTAATAAATCATCGATTTAAAACGACAAATCATAACCAATTTCAGTTTTAAGTTCACTTCAGTGAAGCTGGAACACGAGGTAGCTGCTACGAACCATTTAGGATATCCTAAAAGTGTATTTTGTCTGCACTATCGAATCTGCAGTATAATCAATCTCGGTGTAAATTACTCATCAATACAAAAAAAAATAAGCCCAAACACTATGTAGCTGCTATCAACCATTAAGGAGTTCCCTAAACTGTACTGCACCTGCATCACGGAGATTGCAGTGGCAGTCTTAACCCATCTCGGTGTAAAGATCTTGTCATCACGAATGAAATAAGCCCAAAGACGATGTAGCTAAGATGTACCGTTGAGGAGTTCCCTTGATTCTCTGTCATCTCCATCATCAGATCTGCCCTAAACCTCCATGGTATTGTAGTCTCATCAGATATACACATTAATATTAAGCTTTTACCCGATGCTCGCCTACAATTTTCTAGAGATGCCTTCAATTTCCCAGGGTTTCCACCATCAGATCCTGACCTGATGACAATGGGACCAAATGACAAACATACCCTTTCGATTAAAAAAAGAATTTTTGAAATCGGTCCAGGCGTCTTCGAGAAATCGAGTAACAAACATAAAAAAAAATACAGTCGAATTGAGAACCTCCTCCTTTTTTTTGAAGTCGGTTAAAAATATACCGTTACGCCAAAACTTTAATACGTGATTTTATCGTCGTTTCAAAACTTAGGTTACTTACTAAACACTAATAAAATTCATCAAATCACTTTTTCCTAAACCGCGTCGTCACTGAAAATCTTCAAAAGTGATGACCCTACTCCACGTCAGCTCCTAATACCTTTAATAAGAAAGTTGGTTCACCTTTCCTATACGAAGTGAGACATAAAAAAGTTTAAATAGCATTCTTATGTTAGAAGGGAGTCATCAAGACTCTGATTTACATTACAACTTTATGGTTTTGCAAGCTTTGATTATGATGAGTTAATTACAATTGAGTGTCTTGGAGTGCTTCGGAAGGTGCGTAAAACTGTTTCGCGGTTGCTGTTTGTAGATCTTTGATAGGGGTTGTCAGAAACTCCGAAGTCTGATAGTCATTCTTACCAAGGGAGTGTCGTCTTATTAATATAATTGGGTTGTGGAGGTCTGATAGGAAATCGCTTCATGTGAAATACTGGAATTCAATTCAATATGGTTAGACTGGAAGACAAACCAGAAACATTTTGGAATGGGCAGTAGATTCACTTTTGTTCTATAATTATGAAGTTTCAAAGTGCCTTTTTTGGTCTAATGAAAATAAATGATTGGACTATTGACTATTGAAATAGAAAAAGTCTAACTAGGTATGTTTTGGTCTCGTCGGTTAGACAATTTTCACCTTCACTGTAAAGTCATCATCTTTTTGATGTTCTTAAAGTTTTCATTTTGACTGTCTAGAAATGTGATTTAAAGAAACAAAGACTAGTAAAGTCAAAAGTTATGCAAACTATCCCTTATTCCCACTACAAATCCATCTTCATTACAAGCTATTGTTCCAAATCCGATATTACTAATCAAATGTCCAACTTTCGGCCCGAGCAGTCAAAGCTACGTTTAGCCAATCAGCAATAACCTGCCTCCCCCTTGCCCGCAACCCCCGCGCCCGCCACAACTGATTGAAATTCCATTATTATCCATCCCTGCGGTAATAGTAAATCTTTATAACTCGGATTTTTCGTATCGGCGGCCTTTGAGTCTCCAGCTCTTTGTAGTTGGGGATCTACTTGGATTAAACGAATGGCGGATAGGATTTGATGTGGCGTGGTATGTCGTTAAGTTTTGGAATGACGGTTAATTTGTTAGTTTTGTGGTTTAGAGCTTTTGGATTTAATTTAAAAAATGCTGTTAAACGCTTGTTCTGTGATTTGATTTACTCTTGTTGTCTTTTATGCTGTCTAAACAGGCAATTAAAGTATTTTGCTTTGAGAAACTAGGATGCCACAATCAACTTCGTGGTCTTTTGAGTCTTACTAAATATTTGTCATAGTGAAATTTGGATGAGGTAGACTTAAAAAGGAGTGTGTTAAATCGAATTTCACCGTTAGTCATAAAAACTTTGTAAACATTTTTTTTTATGAATTTGGTACTGTAGAGTCACTGGCTGCCATTGCCGAAGTAAAACCTTTTTAGATTATTTATTGTAGATAAAATGAAATATTTTTAAATGAAGAATGACTTGACAGCCCGTAAGGTTTACAAGCGGTCGATAAATTTTTTTTTTTAAATAAAAACTGTTTATACAAGTAAATTAAAATATGATTTAAAGAAAAATAAAAATAATAACCATAAATGGGTTTAATTGATTAGATAGTTGTCCCGGTACAGTAGAGGTCCCTATGGCCTCTACAGTACGTAAAAAGTTGGTTCATGTTAAACATGAAACAGTCCAGATTTTCATAATCCAGGATAATACACCGAATCTGACGTAATGTATAAATAGTGGAATGCGTGAAATTTGCGGCTCGCAGTGCTTTGATGAAAGTATTCTCTACAAAGAGAATAACACTATCGATACTTCGGAACAGGTATTTTGAGCGTGTTTTTATTGGAAACTAGCTTTTGCCCGCAACTTCGTCCGCGTTCCCCAGGGATTTCCGGGATGAAAACTATTTTATGTCCTTTCTCGGTGCCCAGACTATATCTGTACCAAATTTCATTCATATCGGTTCAGGGGTTTAGTCGTGAAGAAGATACAGACAGACAGACCGACAGACAGACAGAGTTACTTTCGCATTTATAATATTAGTACGGATAGCTGTTCCGAAGTATCGAAATAGCTGTTAAATGAGTGAAGATGTTTAGAATATTCGAGCGATAACATCGTTAATCGATTTTGCAAGCTTTTATATTGGTTTTTATATTTTTTGTGCTCGATTTTAAATATTATAAACAGCAGAATACAATAAACTAAAGCTGCGTTTGCTTATGTCATAGGATGTCAGTGCATGCTATGACGGGCCTCCTGATGTTTTTTGGTCCTCCTAATATTATTAAGTTGAAAAGTTTGTTTCTTTCTTTGATTGAACGCGCTAATCTCAGGAACTGCTGTCCGAATTGTTTGTGAAAACAAACTTTTGTGTTGCAAAAGTTTGTTTGGAAGTTTGCTTGCATGTTTGTGTTGGATAGCCCATTTATCGAAAAAGGTTATAGGTTATATAGGGTTCATACAACCTTGTAACGCAGGAGACAGCTAGTGCGTAATAAATATACTACCTTTTCTGCTCATTCTCAATGAGGTATACTACTGAATTTTATAAATTCTTCCTAAATATTGAAGGAATCGCAGACATATTCATGAAAAGCATCCACTAAGGATCCAGAAACTTTGCCCCACAGGGGGTAAATAATGAATTAAAGTTTTTATCGAAATCCGTCCATTTTATAGCATACACACATGATAGAAGCTAAAAGATAAACCTTATAGTGGATTTTAACAAATACTTGTAGATTTTTAAACTACGAGTAGAACCAGCATTAAAATAACCGGAAAAATGGCTGGTTGAAGAATAATAGTGCTTAAGTAGACAAGGACAGTTTAGTACTCCATTGCGCGGAAATTTTAAAGGAGCGAGGGAAAGCCGTGTCCTGAGGCTGAAAAAAACATGGCTGTCCTTTTCATAATAATTTTAGGACTATAAAAGATATTTTGTGAAATGCATGTAGTATTCGGTCTTACAACAAGCGATTTTTTTATTGGATTAGAGAGACAATTTATTTTTTCGTAGGTTGAAAAAGTTAACAGCTTAGGTATGATACAATTACCGCATTGCTGCATTTTGATGTTGCATTGATTATTCGTTCTATAAGCGTCCTATTTATGTTTTTCCAGTAAAACAAGAAACAATATAAATGATGAAATACCGATCACTGTTTATTAGCTGTTGTAGCAAAGTTATTGAACATTAGCTTTTGGTCGCGGAATGTTTATAATAGTTTCTGTGACCCTGGAACATTAAGGGCAATCCAAGGAACATGAGTGGGTTTTAGTCAGTAAAAGTCTGACACGCCCTCCCGCCGCACCCAGGACGGGAGCAGTCATTTGATGATTTCCCACTCACCAAAAAAAAACATTAGCTTTTCCCGCGGTTTTACCTAAGGTCTTTGGTTACTGGTTGGTTACTACTCAGCTTCCTTAAGTCGTAGCGTGGTTTTAAGTAGCCTAGAACCCACCTTGATAAATGCTTCGAACAAAGATTTCAAGTATGATTCACACACATTTTTTTTCCTGATTCTCTGTATATGAACTCTGACCAGTCTAACCAAGAGATATCGTGTCGCCCAGTTACTGGGTTGTAGAGGTCTGATAGGCAGTCGCTTCACGTAAAACACCGGCATCCAGCTGAATCCGGTTAGGCTGGAAGCCGACCCCAACACAGTTGGGAAAAGTCTAGGGAGAAGAAGAAGAAGACTCTGTATATGAACACAAGATATATGTTTCATAAATTCCGCCCTCAATCGCTAGTTATCGCACCAGAACCTAACATACATAAATTTTCCACTGAAAGTACTCCGGGAGACGTCTCAACTATTTACCTTACGGATTCTGTCCGTCCAAAATAAAAATGAGGCGGAATATTTAAAATTTTAAAAGAAAGCGAAGTTTTAACTTTAGTCGTTTTGTTAAAAAATTTAGTGTTCAGATTGAAAAGGGAAAATAGTGTAGTGGGATGATGGACTTCATTTTGACACATCAGTGGTACTATGATTTAAAATTATACTTATGTGTATTTTTTTTTGCCAGTAATGTTAAAAAACTCTTCGTCCAAGTCTCACATTTAGCGTTTTTTTAATCGTTATAGTAACTTTCACATCTATAAGGCCTAAAACATACACAAGCGACGTAAGGCAGCAGGCGTGGAACAGCCGTCCGTCGCTTCAGTATAATTCAACAACGTCGCCTGCATACATTTTGTATAAAATTATTTTGAAGCGACGCACGCCTGCGCCACGCCTGTTCCACGCCTGCTGCCTTATGTCGCTTGTGTATGTTTTAGGCCTTATATTGGTATGAGTTACCTATGAAACAAAAACAAATGTGTTTATGTATCGTTTTGAGTGATTTATCTTTGAGCGGAAAAATAACAGGAGGTTTACGGGACAAATAAGTTCAGAATCTCTGGTTGTATAATAATATTTAACTGCTCGTGACTGGCTCGCACATTGGTTTTTATTTGGTTCTGGTGTAGGGAGAAGATTAATTTGATACAGTTTACTTTTAACTTGTAAGTTTATTTCTTCATTTTCATTCGCACCATAACTGTATTTTTTTTTTTTAAATAATATATATCCTGGGACATCTTACACACGGCCATCTGATCCCAAGCTAAGCAGAGCTTGTGTTATGGTAATCAGACAACTAATATACATACTTATATAATTTTTTAATACATACATATTATAGATAAATAACACCCAGACACAGAACAAACAATTATGCTCATCATCACACAAAGTTTGTCCTGGGTGGGAATCGAACTCACGACCTCTGGCTTAGCAGTCAGTGTCACTGACCACTAGACCAACAGGCCCGTCGTATTGTTACTTCAGCCGCTGTGTGAAACTAAATCATGAATAACGACACCGTAACCATACATTCAAATTACGTTAAAACTTTATTTAACTTTGTACAGCAATTTATTAGACCATCGCTCACAATCCTGTACTTTTAACATCACCTTCATATGTGTAAATAAAATTAATAACGTTACTTTTTTCGATCATCTGTTCCGATATTCAGCATCAATCAATTAGTACTGGAAAAAACGATATTTCTCACAAATTGAGATGTAAAAATGAAATACGTATTTTTCGTGGAATATGTTTACCTATCCACATTTGTATATACTGCTTTTTTATTGGCGGAAATTCAGGATTAATATAATGTTCTTTGCTCATTTGAGATATTGGACAGTAAGTTCTAATAAAAATGCTTTCTTCTATTTTTATATCGGCCCGGTGGTCAAGGTGCCTCTGAAAAACTGTATTCATAAGGTTTAATTTAGTGTCAAAGTCAAAGTCAAATCATTTATTTCCATTAGACCAAAAAAAGGCACTTTGAAACGTCATACTTATAAAACAAAAGTGAATCTACCGCCCATTCGGAAATGTTGTTACGTATGGAGAAGAATGGGCAAGAAACTCCGTGTACTTTTGTAAGTTTATATTGGACATTACTAATATTGGTAATTACTGACATTAGTAAAGATCAACATTGTTAAGGAACCTAGACTGCAAGTCTTTAATAGCCAATCTGCCTTGAGGAGGCCTGGTGATCCTCTTGTTATTTTCTATGAGGAAAACCTTTGCCCTGTACAGGGACAGTAATAGGCTGTATTTTTTTACAATTTACGTTTCATAGGCTCAATATAGATACCTACACGTTTATATATCGACCAAATAAAATTCTGCTTTCATCCAAAAAAAATAGGGTGCCTTTTAGATAGCCGGGGGCCACTTGGGCAATCTGAATATAAGGGAACCCCAAAATACCGAAATAAAATGCGTAACTACCGTTGAAATTCACGCGTAGTATCCCGCTTCGGCTTAAATACTACATTAACATAAATACATTAAATCATTCCCACCGCGCTATCGCTTTCTTTCATCAAGGAATTCATTTTCTGAATATAAATTTTAGATTTTCAACCTCATTAACTCTTATCGGGGATTTAAAAAGGTCCTCTTTGTGCCCCCTCGGGCAGAATCAACCCCCTATTGTGACTGTACCCAAACGGGGATGGAAGTAATTTACCATGATTTAAAATAGGAAAATACTTTGAAAAAACTGGACTGATTTAACTGCGCGAATCGGAGTGTATTCTTCCTCTTTGATTGGGTGAAGGTAATTTTTGACAGGGATGTTTCCCGATTTTTCGAATGGATGGATGTGTCGGTCGGGTTTGTTAGGTGATTATTTATTTGTTTTGATTTATTTTTTGTGTTGGATTTTGTTTTTGTGCTCAGATTGTGAGTGGAAATCCGTCATGTGGGTTTTTCCGGTACTTAAATAACATAAGTGTTTTTTTTGTTATGGTATGTATAGTATATATTTCTTGGTATAGTATACTGAGCTTGGCAAACACCTAGATACAACGAACAACACAAACCCGCAATTACAAAATTCCTTCAAACTTTGTAATCGTTTTATATTGCCAACATTAAATTTATAACAAGGAGCTCTACCATTAAAATATAGCCATAAACCCGAGCAATCTCCTTGCATTTAATTATACTGGCGAACATTTTAAACTCATTTTAAAATCAGAATCCCCTGCTCTTAAGTCACAGAAGGTGCGCTACACCGAATCGATCTTCAATCTTGGTGGCTCCCTAATACATCAACAATTGCAAACATAATTTTGGTGTTGAGTAACAGAGAATTCACCCCTGAGTTCAGGGGATAGAGTTTGAATTATTTAAAGAGGGTGGCGAATATAAGTTTGTACAAATATACCTAAGAAAAGTGGGTCTTTGTTGGCAGGTGTATAAAAAATGGCAGCCAGTAACAGCCTAGTCGAACGTTAGGAAAATGAGATCTCGGAGAGAATGATTTTTCAACATTAAAATGTCCTTTGACAATTGAAGAGTCTCGATTCTTCTGAGGTTCTGGAATGTTCGATTGAATTTTTCTCAAAAGTCCAGTGATCGAGGTCCACAATAGGGTTTAAAGTGCTTTCTGTTTGTTTGTTCAAATGGGTTGATTACTTGTTTGTTTTACTAAACAAACGGTTCTTAGTTCAGCACTAATTGTGAGTAAACAAGCTTGTTTATTTATGTTGTTTTAAAAGGTTCAAAAGTGGAGCTTTGTTCGCTTGTATGTAATTGGGGAAAATAGTTAAAGTTTTATACTTACTTTATGTTCACAATACGTTTAGGTATAAATGTTATGTTTTAAATATTTAATTCGAATATATAATGTAGTATATGCTTTAAGTTAATGACCTCCAGCCGCTTCTCATCCGTCAAATGTCACTTTAAAATTTGGCTTGCAAAGAAAATGTATATGCTTATTTATTAATATTGCTTTCTTTTTTTCCATTTTCCTGAACTGGCCATATTTATTTGATTAGTAAAATCAAATGAATCAGATTTATAATAATTTAATTTATTTTATACTAAATTAATTGTAGCCATATCTACATTAACTACAAGGCAGCTAAGAGATCACAGTATAGCGCTATGATCCAATTCTTTGTGAATTGCATTGTTAGATCTGATATTTAAAAAAAAAGCATTTTATTCCTCTTTCATACTTAAAAAACCTTGCAAAAATATTCTAGATCGCTTAAAACCTACACGTAAATTCACACATATTTTCCTAACATTTATTGTCTGAAAGAACATAACCCTTACTGAACCCGATGGGAAAAAGTACCGATGGTGTTACCACGCCAAATTAATCCCCAGTTTTCCCCTCTTTCCGTATTAACCATTCATACCTTCCCAATTCCGTTATTTCTCCCAAACGAGTACGCTATTTCTATTATTTTTTTTCGCCCCTTCACGTAGAGTTGCGACTATTCGACCGAATAGTCGCAATGTTGGTTTTAGATTTTCCCGTCGCTGTCAAAAGAATGGTCTGTTACTTTTAGTTTTAAATGGCTGAAGAAATTACTGTTTAATCTGAAATGAATTTTAGCTGATTAGTCGACTGAATAATTGCAATGTCGGTTTAAGATTTTTTTCGTTGCTGTTAAAAGAATGGTCTGTTAGTGGTTTAAGTCTTAAATGGTTGAAGTAATTACTATGTTTAAACAGAAATGAATTTTAATTTGCTGTGTATTTCTTTTTGTGAAGCGTTTTTTATGTAAGTTATTCTCTAGTTAAGTTTTTCAGTCTAGTTTTTCAACAGAAATGTTAAAAGGGTCTCTTGTTTGAGTGTTGGAAACTCATTAAGTTTTCATTTTAAGTTGAAGCAATTTAAGTATGAATGCTGCAGTCTTTAAAGAGTTGAATTTGTGTAACATTACTTAACCATATTCCTTATTAAGTTGTGTTACTGTATTTTTCTGTCACGTCCCTTTCTTTTTTGAATATTTGAATCATGTATGTTATCTTTTTCATGTTTTCCTAATCACGTGAGGACCGGCTTCCATTATATTAGGATGTATCTGAATTCTAGTGTTTTATATGGAGTGTAACACATTATGCCTTGACGGATTAGGCCCTTTGGCTTCTTATTACCCATAACAAATGACGACGATCTACGAATGTTTCCGAGACCTGCTTTTCGAGGCACGCCATCAACTTTCAAAGTCTTGAGCTGCCTACTAGCCGGTACTGACGAATTCCTAGTGAAAAAATAAATAAAAAAATAATCAAAAATCCAACTGCAATATCGGAATTCGGTGTTTCTGTTTGATATAATTGCCATAAACTTCCAAAGTTGTAGTTTCGTTTTTTTTTTCAATTAATCACCCTATGTCACTCTAAGCGTCAATTCACACGTACCACAACCACACCACGTCGCAGCGACAAAATGTGGTCAAGATGTGGTTACGTGTGAATAGTGTCGCAGCGGCTTTTTGCAGCTGCGTTGTGGTAGCCACAAAATGTCGATGTGGTTGCGTTGTCGCTGTCGTTGCGATGTGGTAACCACGTGGCCATGTGCAGTTATACTCTGGCTTTCGTAGAGGAAACACGGCTTGTCTGAACGTAGTCATGGAGGAAAGATTGTTGTTGCTATCCTTGTTATGGGTAATAATACTACGCAAAATGAAAGAAGGCCGGGGGAGCGCAGGCGCCAGCTAGGCGCGCGTGGACGTCATGTCGTGGCGATGTGGCCGCGCTGACGCCGCGCTGCCGCCGCGTTGCCGTCGCGATGTGGTTGCGATGTAGTCGTATTACACAGGTGGTCGATAACAAACACAAAATGTGGTGCGTGTGAATTGTAATATTCATTTTCAATACAAAATTTACGCCCGACCACATCGCGGCGTTGTGGTGTGGTTGTCGCTGTGGTGTGGTTGTGGTACGTGTGAATTGAGGCTTAGACACCCTATGTCACTCTTCTGCCACAGCTTAGACGAATTCAATAACACCTCACTATGTCGAACTCCGTTAAACGGTTTAGGCTGTAGAGTGTGCCATAGAATGAGACATACATACATACACACGATTGAAAAACATAACCCTCCTTTCGGGTGTCGGAAAATACTTCAAATCCAGCACATCACGTTTAGCAGTTGTGCGATCACGAAACTATTTAGTGCAATTGCAAAATACCTCTTTTACTACTAAACAATAAACGCTAAATATTCTCATCCTTATGTTGTGTGCCATAAATTACCATCTCACCATGAACGAGCATTTTAACATAAACAAAACCAGTCAAGTGTGAGTCGGAATCGCACATGAATGGTTCAGCTTAGTGCTGATAAAATAAGTTGTTTTACTTTTTTTTCTACTTGTTATGTCGAAAACGGTACGGTACGGTCGTAGTAAAAAATTATGAATTGATGTGTAAGTTTACGAAAAGATTTTACCTAACATTTACCCTACATTTTATTCGTTAGTGGAAGTAAGTATTCTGTGAAAAATTCAAGTCTCTTTGTTCAGTTTCAAGCAATACAACCATTTTATAGTCAGTGAATTCTTTTGCTTGGATAAACACAGTCGTGATTTCACAGTTGTACTACGGAAACAGTAATATTCCTTATGATGATGCCAATGCTTCCCAAGCAATCTATACATACATATAATAAAATCGTAGGAAAGTCAAAACTGTACATTGAATATATTTTTAAAAGAATACTTGGGGCGTGATCTACAATCGATACCGAAGCCAAAAATATAGTTTTTAGAAAATTGGCTGTTTGTTTGTCTGTATGTATGTCCGAGATAAACTCAAAAAGTACTGCATGGATTAAGTTCAAACTTTGCAGGGATATTACTAAGAGGTCGGGTCAAAACATAGGCTACATATTATCATGCTATCACCTACGAGGGCGGAGCTGAAGCCTTCACGCAGACGACGTCGCGGGCAGCAGCTAGTGTTTTAATAATTTTCGCTAAGCACGTGCTTTTCTAGACGCTGTACCTGTCTCTCTCATACCGCAAGGGCAGGATAGAGAGGGGAATAAAACTATGCCAAGGTATGTTGCTAAGTTGTTTTTGAATTATGACTTTCATTAGTATACATAGCATAAGCAAGCTTATAGCGGATTAGCTGACTTGTGCTTTCTTTAAATCAGAAGAGGCATTGCCTTGCAGTGGGACATTTGGCTGGTATTATTATTTGTAGTAGTAACAGGGTCCTTTTAGGCGTGGATCCCTAAAAACCACTACTTATGCTCCCCATCTTTCCTCATACGCACTTATATTTTTATTTTACACGCAAAACATCCAGAACCAATCGGTATTTCTCCCCTTCTGTCTATCCCCTTATTCCGTGTCATTGATATTCTTTTATTCCAATACGAATTGGGATTATTTCCATATGTTTGTTTGTGTAATTGAATGACCACCATTTTGTATGAAAATAATATATTGGATGTGTATATATGGGGTGTTGTTATTATAAATTGTCTTGAAAATTGAGGTATCTGAGAGCTTCAATTATTAGATATCAAACTGAAGCTACAAGAATAATAAGAAGTTGATCGGGGAGAAAGTCGGTAAGCGCATAAATGGACGATGACCTAATACCACATATATATCGGCCGACATATTTTTTTTATATTTAAATGACGTACAATGGTGGATACACAATTTTCAATTGGACAAAAACGTAGCTTGAAATAAACATACACCATTTTGTAATCCACGCCTTTTTTCCGCCCATAAAAACCGACTTTTAAAAGTTTTGCTAATATCTGTATTTCATAATTCAGCGTATCTACTTAACTGTTTCTAACATAAACAACCATGTATTAGCCAACCCTTGTGTAAAATTAGATAAAGTATCTTATAAAACAGAAAACCTGTTTTACGTATCTACTTTCACCGCAAAACACCAAACAAGGCTCTTCAAACCAAACAAATTGATTCAAACTTAGTTTAAAATTTCATTAAAACGAACTTGCCCATATTTACGCATCCTTCAACAAATATAGGGAGAATGTAAATAATTCTTAATTAAAATGAAGGATCATATTCTATACGTGTGCCCCTAAGGTATGTCTGCGGTGTGAGCGTCTAGTTCAGAAACTGAGGTACTTACACGCTGAACATTTACTTAACTCCGTATTCCTGAAGTAGGATTCACGCACACATGTATAGGTCTCGTTCACACGCTTTCCGTCGGGGATGTACGTTCGCACATACGCGGTTAGCTCTCAATCCTTTACACGAGATAGTTATCTATGTGTGTGTTAAAGTCGACGAATGTATCAAGTAAAGTCTCTGTGTAAAATGTAATCTGTGGCTGGAGTTTCTAGTTCGAAAACTGCGGTAACTGCGTCTGCAATTTCGGTATGAAATACTTTTGGTGTAGTATGGTGTTGTGTATGCTTTTGTTCGGGAGGTAAGAGTTGTAAGCTGGGCTATAATTTTGACTTGGTACACTGGCTTTTTGGTGCTTTGGTTGGCTGAAATATTTTTCTGTAGGTGTATTTACTGTTTTTAAATTGAATTCTCGGATTATCCTGACCGTGGATTGGATGTGCTTTCCAGAGTGACCGGACTACCAGACAGCTGTATTTTTTTATTGCATTGACTTTGAAGTTAGATTTTTTGAAGTTGAAGGGAAGAACTGTGTATTTAATATCAAGTTCAATTTGTTTATTTATTACATTTTATGCACAAATGGGAAAAATCTGGAATCAAGGGAGGGTACAACTTCTTGTTCAGCTCCAGGAAATTGTACTTGTGGTTTGAGTTTGCGTTTTTCTTGAACAGATAGACGGAAAACAAAGTGCTTATACGTTTAAGTCTCTTTCTAGGGCAAGATACCTTAAAAAGAATTTGATCAAAATTCATGTGTCAGTAATACAAAGAAAAAACCTACTTATTGTTTTGATCTCAACACCAAATCTTTTTCAAAGCGCGGCTTATGTAAATGTGGAACAAAAAACGGTAAGTAACTTTTACTTAGATTGCTTTGTGTGAGTATAGGTACTTGTTTTGCGAGTACAAAACAAAAGTATATTATATTATGTCTTCATACGAAGGCATTCTCTGTTATTATGTCTGTTCCGTGAAATGTGTTTGTGAGATTTACTTTTAGAGATTTTGTTTTGTATCTTTGCCTGAATTTAATATTATAAAAGTAACTCTGTTTGTCTGTGTGATATGCTTTAGAGCGGGTACACATTGGGCGTTTTGCTAACGCGCGTTTTGAGAACCACGAATTTAGAACGCCGTGCTAAGCCCGGTGTGTGTACGCGACCGACGCGCGCTCAACGCAACGCCGAGCGCCCAGTATGTACTAGCTCTTAGTGGCTGTATTGCTGAGCAGATATTTTGATATACGGCACAAGTTATGCCTGTTCCTCAAGGATGGTCATAGACTATAGGATAGGACACAAACAAAAGCATACACAGACAAAAGTCAGTTATTTTATAAGTGCGTCAGTACATTGACTGATTTTTTATATTCTCTTATTTTTTTACAATATTGGCAGCCACAAATATAATCTACATTATGTCTAATGCTTTCCGTGCCTCGGCAAGCACGAATGGCGTTGGTCCCAGCTGTCATTGGTACAACTTTGGAAGTCGTTACGGATTGTCAGAAGTCATAGAGTGACCAGTTGAACTAAGGGATATCGTCTCGCTCAGTTACTGGGTAGTGGAGGTCTGATGGGCAGTCACATCATGTTATAGCATTGGTCCAGCTGTATACTGTTAAGCTGGAAGCTGACCCCATCATATTTAGGAAAAGGTTAGGGAGATGATGATTAATTTACAGAACAAACTGAACTTTGATTATATAAATATTTCAACGACGAGCCTCTCGCCCCGGACTAAGACCCAGGCGAAGACGTCGAGAGTCGCAAGACGACTACCGGCCACCGTAGGCGCGGTTCTGCGGATGGCGAGCGATGGGTAGCTCGCCGCCCGGCTAGGACCAGGACCGCGTAGAAGGCGCGTTTTGTTCCACGCGCGCCTCAAAGAGAAGGAGTCAGCACAGGAAGGGGCCCAACAGGGCCAACGCCTGCCGGGGTTGCGGAATGTTTATAATAGTTACCGTGACCTCGGAACATAAAGGGCAATCAAAGGAACATGAGTGGGTTTTAGTCAGTAAGAGTCTGACACGCCCTCCCGTCGCACCCAGGACGGGAGCAGTCATTGGATGATTTCCCACTCACCAAAAAAAAAAATATATATAAATATTTTTCTCTAAACCGCTCAATATCTAGTAGGACTGAAACGTCTACCCCAACCTGTTCCCTTCACGCCAAAACCTACCAAACAACCAGAAATAAATATCGCCAACTCACCTAAATAATGAAGCCAAAATAAATAACCATTCACAAAGAAAGTATAATCCAAATTGGCAAAGCTATTTACGTATCTAATCTCTTTACGGACCCCCAATCTTGATAAGAATCTTCTAGTACAAGCATTATTCGAGCCTTGTGTTGTATAAGTTAGTGATAATGAAAATCGAATTAAGGAAGGCATTCATTATTTAATTGATGAACGTGTAATGAGTTTATGGTTTTTCTGTAACGGTTTGAAACGATTTGATGAATAGACTTTTTTGGGTTCAGTGGTTAAGGATGCCGAGAACCATTTTAATAAGGCTTAGCTGTCTGTTCATTTGTCACAGGGTTGGGTTGAGTTATCTTTGAACTGTTACAAATACGAGTACATACTGGATTTTTTTCCGAGTGAAATTTAAAGCATGTGTAGGTTTTCCGCACACAGTGCAGTATGAACTCACGAGTTCAATAGTAGATATAGTCATATGACTTCTTCGCAGTTTAATGGCATTGCCATACGTTTTGTACTTAGCTTCCTACTCACCATACCGTTCTTACCATACGTTTGCAGTTAATACTTACTGAAAAGGTTTTTGTCTGATAAAAAAAAGTTTAATAACTAAGTAGCTTGATAAATGCCTTTTTACACTCTTTTCTTATTTTATTTTACGGTACGATTGTAAGCAACCCTTTACTTGCGGCTCGACTCGCACTTTGCCACTTTTCTTCATTCATTGAAAGGCTGTTAACATCGGTTCTTGTATTTCCCGATCAAAAAATACCTTTGACATTTGTTAAGTATATTTTTGGCTTTCTGCCAAAAACTGTTGGTTCCGAGGTGATGCCCAGATGAAGTTTTAACACTTCTTTTGGCGCAAGATTTTAAAGTGTAATCTTTGAAACTGGTAGTTGTAGTATATGGGCCAAGAAACTTGTGAGTTAGTTAATTTTTAAATAAGTAGAGCATTTGTCAAACGTAAGTTGGTTATTTCTCAGTCTGAGTTAAAGTAAGTAATAAAATTATTTTACAAAAAATAAACGATGAAGTGTGATATTAATTCATACTTTTTTGATACTAACTTCATAAGAACACTCTACACAAGTAAAATACCGGATTGCTCCTAGTGTGTTCACACTAATAGTCCAAAACGCACTCATGGATGCGTTTTCGGTGTGTTAGACTATGCGTGTTATACAAACAGAGATACAAACAACATTTTCAATAATTATGCAGCGTGGTAATCGCCTTACCACGCTGCATAATACATATATAAACAACAGTAGATCGCGGGGACGTGGCTTATTAATTTCACTGATAGCTCATGACCGGTTTGCACCTTATTATTAGGGCAACCGGATATTTTGGAAAAGATGTCGCCCATTGCCCACAGTATGGCAGGCCTGTTGGTTTAGTGGTTAGTGACTCTGACTGCTAAGCCAGAGGTCGTGGATTCGATTCCTACCCAGGACAAACTTTGTGTGATGAGCATGATTGTTTGTTCTGTGTCTGGGTGTAATTTATCTATAATATGTATGTATTTATAAATTATTTAAGTATGCATATCAGTTATCTGGTTACCATAGTACAAGCTCTGCTTAGTTTGGGATCGATGATCGTGTGTGAGTTGTCCCAGGATATTTATTTATTTATTTCAAGTTAAAGGCATCCACTTTTTTCTCTTATTTCAACTCACTAAGGCATCTACCCTTCACAGGCGTGACGTATTAATTTTATTTTTCCCAAAGCTCCCCAAAAGCGATACCGAAAAAGAGCAGAGGCAAGATCAACATTGGTTAATATTCGCTCGGCGGCCAAGTTTGCTCTTCTCATTCATTATTTCCGACAAAGAATGTTTAATGCAATACAAACATTCAGTCGAACTGCGGGGCGCACTTCGAGGTGGAACATCTACAGGGAGATTCTTTTCGGGTTACTTTGAGTGATTGGAAAAAATGCTGGCATTGGCTGCGTCTGAGGCAAGGATAATAATATGATTTTTACATTTGGCATGAGATTTGTAGGATCTTAAACCTATTGAATGCTCTTATTACAGACACAATTAGAAAAGCATTGTGTCTCGCGTGGTTCCACGCCATAGACTCACAAAATTTTATTTAATAAAAAAAGCTAAGTGTGAAAGTGAGAAATTAAAACGATAGCATTCGGTTTTAGTTCAGAAAGTAGACGATTTGTATGGCTTACAAGTTTGTTCCGAGTCTGGTTGTTTGTTTATGTGCGTTTATGTGATTGTAAATGACCCACTTTGAAGGAAAAAATTCTAGTATGTAGCTACTTATAAAAAAGTTTAGAAAAATATATAATTGCAACTTTATTAGAACTACAGAAACTAAAGAATTAGTCAATTACTTTGGTAAGTAATTATGCTATACGGCTGACTATTTACTTTCTGAATATTTACTACTAGAAAGGAAATATTCAGAAAAATATGTACCTAAAACTAGATACCCTTACAATTTAATATATTTTTTTTTATTACTTATGGGCTTGCTCTTGGTCCCAGACTAGCCCACCTTAGCTATCTACCTTTCACAAAAACCAATCACAAAAACGCAACCACACCTTATAAACCCACCCAAATACTGCCAATAAAAAAACAACATTTCATCCATCGGATGACGAACAAACACTTCCTAATCCGGAGTAGGTGGCAACACGAATGTTTGCGGAGACGAGCGAGGGTGGGGGGTGAGGTGTTCCCCTTGTCGCGTGACGTTTGATTATGGCATGACAAAACACGACGCGTCACTTTTGAGGGGTTGAGAGGTTCTGTGTTTTCAGGGTTCCGTCAGAGGAGACCCCTTCTCACCTGTGGTTAGACTGCCTGTCTGGTGCAGATGGTGCCTGTTTCGATTATTTTATGCTTAATATTATGCTGTACTAGGTATTCCTGGTGGTTTTGCCCGTCCATTTTCTTACAAACATATAAACTACTAATACTTATTACAATAAAAAAATGAAATTATAAATCTGAACTTTCGAATCCACTTGAACAGACACAATAAAAACACTAAAATCATTCTAAGAGTTTAGGAGGACTTTGATAACAAACACACTCACAGAAGACTAAAAAATATAAAAATAGTCAACCTCTCGTGCATGAAATTCAGAACCTGAAAAGTTGCAATTCTTCAATGCATAATATGTACTTCTACTTTCACACTGAGTTTTAGTACCTCAAAAAGCACATAAACTGTTGGTCCCAGTTGTCATTCGTAGATCTTTGACAGTCGACTTGACAATCAGTCTAACCAAGGTATCGTGTTAACTAGTAACTATAAGCACTGTTATTCAGCTAGATCCGGTTATTTTAAAAGTCGTCTCTAACATTGTTAGAGATCGAGCTGTAGAGGTCTGATAGGCAGTCGCTCCTTGTGAAAAATAGGTTTTTAGCTGAATCCCGTTAGTCTGAAAGCCGACCTAACATTTTTGGAAAAAAGGTTAGAGACATGATGTAATATTAAAATATTTTTGCAGGAAATGAAGGAGGAAAGACTTCGGATTTCTGTTTGACAGAAGTTGTGACAATTTGACAGCTCCTTCGTTGAATAGCTGTCAAAATCTCCTTGTTTAAATGACATTTTGGCGCTAAAAGCTAATGCTTTTTGTTGCTTTTGAAATCAGAAAGTATTTTTAATTTTAATAAATTCAACACAGATTACGCGCAGGTTGTTTTTAAATTCTTAGCTAAAATGAACTAAGGCAAGACCCCTCAAGCCATATGAATTATTAGAAATCTTAATTAAAATCGTTAGTAATTCTAGACAGATTTCTGAGTTTAATGGCTTTTGTCTAGCCTAATTTAAATAATTTCAAGTTATAAAATTATTAGTCTCTGTAGTTATTGAAATTAAAATGGTCTGTAAGGAATTTGCATAAATTATTTTTCCTAACACGATAGACCACTTTTCTTAAATATTGAAAATTTATGGTGACATTGAAGTGGGCAATTTATGAGTGCGGTCGCGGTCATTGAGTTTTGAAAAAGTAGTAATTATTGGCATGTCATTCATATGTGCCAAATATCCTGTTTACAATATTAAAATCACAATATATTAATATGTGTACATTAAAAAACGGCCAAGAGCGTGTCGGGCCACGCTCAATGTAGGGTTCCGTAGTTTCCCGTCCGTCACAATAAGTGTTACCACTCATAAGTTTAAAAAAAAAAACCGGCCAAGTGCGAGTCGGACTCGCTCATGAAGGGTTCCGTTCCGATATACGGTTTATGACGTATTAAAAAAAATCTATTTACTAGATCTCGTTCAAACCAATTTTCGGTGGAAGTTTACATGGTAATGTACATCATATATTTTTTTTTGATTTATCATACTCTTATCTTGGAAGTTACAGGGGGGGGGGGACCAACATTTTACTACTTTGAAAGTGTCTCTCGCGCAAACTATTCATTTTAGAGAAAAATGATATTAGAAACCTCAATATCATTTTTGAAGACCTATCCATAGATACCCCACACATATGGGTATGATGGAAAAAAAAATTTGAGTTTAAGTTCTATGTATGGGGACCCCCAAATTTTTTTATTTATTTTCTATTTTTGTATCAGAATCTTAATGCAGTTCACAGAATACACCCACTCAGCAAGTTTCAACAGTATAGCTCTTATAGTTTCGGAAAAAAATGGCTGTGACATACGGATGGACAGACAGACAGACAGACATGACGAATCTATAAGGGTTCCGTTTTTGCCATTTGGCTACGGAACCCTAAAAAGCTATTTGTTACGTTGACATACTAAGTACGCAGAAATTATTTTGTACAACTTTTTGTCTATTTTGTACAAAAACTCAAGTTCAAAATATTTTTCCTAGAAAGTCCTTATAAAGTTGTACTTTCCAGATTTTTTTCATATTTTTTAAACCTACGGGTCAACAGTTTGATTTTTCCTTTTAGAGCGATTATTTCCGAAATTATTGACATTATCAAAAAATGATTTTAGAAAACCCCTATTCATTTTTAAATACCTATCCAACAATATATCACACGTCAGGGTTGAAATTAGAAAAAAAATCACTTCCCTTTTTACATATAGGGGGGCTACCCTAATAAAACATTTTTTCCAATTTTTATTTTACCACTTTGTCGGCGATATTGATATACACATTGGTACCAAATTTCAGCTTTTTAGTGCTAACGGTCAAAGAGATGAAGCGAGGACGGACAGACAGACATGGCGAAACTATAAGGGTTCCTAGTTGACTACGGAACCCTAAAAAAGGGTTAGTAGACAAAATTATGATTTTATTGTGTCGCTGCCCGATAACAACAGAAGTAACCAAGCCTAGTTCATACTCGAGAGGGTCCTTTGAGCTTGAATAATTTAGTTCAGTTTCAGTAATGAACTTCCAATACGAAGCAAAATACGAAACTTTTTATTTGATAAAGCATAACTACGCGATCCAAGATTTCTTAAATAACTGACATAATATTTTTTTTAAATTACTTTTAATTATTTTATTAATTTAACTGTTTGTTGATATTTTGACATTTTTTTTTAACATGCTATTTGCTTTGCTATTTGATTAAGTATGGCAGGACATATTGAAACTTTATATTCTTTTTTAAGACTTTAACTGACATATGCATACAATAAAGATAAATGGTATTGAATTTAATTACAGTTTCTACCCATAATCCTTCGAACACACGTGATTTGAGACACAATAGAAAGACAATAGCAGCCCGACAGCCGGCTGTCGGTTGGTTGTTGAAAAGTTAAATACTGCCTTGTCTTCAAAAATGCACGAATGAACCGCCTACATAAGTAAAAATAAAACAGAACCATTATCTACTCATGTAAAATTCATTGTAATTCCTCATTTTATTTACCACCGAGATAATCCTGACCCTGAACCAGACAACCATGAAGACACATTACATCATCAGAAAAGATTAACGACGGAACCCGTTACATCAAACTTACACCCTTTGTTTTGCATTTTTCGCGCGGTTTTACATAATGGGCAACCAGTTTCTCTTGGGCTACGAATAGTGTACTAAATTTTAATGCAGTTTTCATTGATAGGTTTTGATAATTTAATTTTGACAGCTGTCATTTTGACCCAGACATAGTACGAGTCTTTAGATTTACGTTTACGGTTAATTCTCGCTAAATACGTTGATGATTTATTATTATCAGTGTTCACTTGTTATTGGCAGAATTGAGGTGTCTTTTCCACAAAGGCCATTCATTAATGCCCTTACTAATAATCACTGTGTAAAGTTATGCCATGAATAAATAAAGCCTGTGTAACCATACATTTTTTGACGTATAAACCTGTCATAACTTTACAGCGTTTATTAGTAAGGCGCTAAGAGTTGAGTTGAACTGACATTCTTGTCATCATATTATACTTTACTGTTTAACTTGATATTCTTGTCGTCATTAGTCCAACGTCCAGAACTGTTTGAAAAGCCTAATTAGCTATTAGGTTGGTCACGGCGTTTTCACACTTTATTTAAACGTTATAGACCCAAAATCTTTTCGTTTCAGTTTCGTCCAATTTAACCGCAATTTCCACAGAAAGGCCATTTAATTCTAATCGGGACTAAATCGGGCTTCAGTTATATAAACTGATTAGTATTATTACACAATTAAGAAAATCTGTCAAATTCTTATTTCATAACATGAAAATTTAAAAATCGGGACAGAACATACGCTGCTCGTAGAAATAACTGATTATCTGGTCTTGAAACCTTCGAGTTTTTAAGGAAAACCGAAATAAACCGGTTATAACTGCTATTTGTCTATACTATCTATACTAATATTATAAAGAGGTAAAATTTGTAAGTTTGTAGGTTTGTAAGTTTGTATGTAGCGGGTAATCTCTGGAACTACTGGTCCAAATTTGAAAAATTCTTTCAGTGTTAGATAGCACATTTATCTAGGAATGCTATAAGCTATACCATCACGCTACGACCCACGGGAGCGGAGCAGTAACGAAAAATGCGGGTGAAACCGCAGGGGACAGCTAGTATTTCATAAATCAATTCCGAGCCTACTAACATAGAACATTTTTTGACATCTGCCCTTGATGTCAGCGCCCTACGAAAGGTCAAGATATAATGGCTAGCTGGTATGCTAATGCCAACAACACATTGTGTGGGGTTTATATATTGAGGGATTAGTACTAATTGTTAATTGCTATGTTTTCGAAGGGTTTCGACAGTGTTAATGTTTTTGTTCAGTTTCAAGTACAAAGTTACTTTTGTTTTAACGAATCTGATTGTAGGTTAACTATTGCCTAACGTTTCGGTTAAACTAAGCTTTTAAGCTATTGAACATTAGGAAATTGCTTTTGAAGTTGCTAATTATACCGCGTTGAATCGATAATGGTGCTGATTCTGTTGTTTACAAACCTAACTAAATTTAAGCTAAATGCATCTTTCTCTTTCCATTTCTTAAAGAAAAGGACAGAAGATACATTTTAGTTTAATCCTGTCAAATTAGACAGCGCCTGAAGAAAATTGACATATATTTAGACGCCATGTTTTTAAATCGCATCTAAATTATCTATGGAGTGTCTAAATAATATTTTATCTTTTGTCCTTTTCCTAATTAAATAGAAAGAGAAAGATGCACTTCTTAAATTTACGATAGTTTGCGAATAAGAGAATCGGCACCATTTACTAAATAATTAGATCGCTATGCTTAAAAGGAAGTTCAGAATACTATTGTAGTAATGTATGCGGAGTTGTGATAACTTAACTGTTTAGTGTTGTATTTGTACTGTAATCATTTAACATTTTTTTACGGTACGGTTGGCAATCTGTGATGCGGAGTTATTACTTGTACTTTGGTTTTGGAACTTCGGATGAAAAATCTTGGAAGGGGTTGGTAATAGGAATGTACGTAAGCAACACAGAAACAATTCAAGTGTATTCACAAATATTTCAGGCGTATATAACATGTCCTATTCCTATTTATAAACATATATTTCTGAATGGATCTACTGTTTTAACTAGTTATTTTTATGTCGTCAGATCCTGATGTTAAGTACATCTCACATGGCAACGCATCTTGCCATCCCAGAAGCAAAGATGATAAAGTTTTCGGTGTGGGACAAAGCAAAATTAAGAAAACACCGGAATTTTAGTTCTGACTACCTCTTATTAATAATAATAATAATAATAAATATCTTAGGACAACTCACACACGGTCATCTGATCCCAAGCTAAGCAGAGCTTGTGTTATGGTAACCAGACAACTGATATACATACTTATATACTTTATAAATACATACATATTATAGATAAATTACACCCAGACACAGAACAAACTATCATGCTCATCACACAAAATTTGTCCTGGGTGGGAATCGAACCCACGACCTCCGGCTTAGCAGTCAAGGTCACTAACCACTAGACCAACAGGCCCGTCAAAATTATTTTATAACTTGCAAAAATACCTTTAATCTTTCAACGATCAAGCGATAGCCGGCTGTCGTGCTTCTATTGTGTCTCGAATCACGTATGTTCAAAGGTTTAAACAGCCTAAGTGAAATCGATGCGTCTTTAACCTCGCCATATTGTACCAAGAACATATCCATACCATTTTTACGCGTAAATTATCCAAATACATAGTGATGTGCCGCGGTGCGCGGCGTTCGCATAATAAGCGGAATTCCCGCGACGAGAATAAAGCTCTGCACGTGAGCGGAATGGCAATAACCACATTAGCGACCTCTACAGGTCTAATATAGAAGTCAAACGGCCCGACACATGAACTTTGTGCGATGATGAGCTTGCGTCGCGCAGGGTTACCAGCTTGCGGATATTTCGATAACCGTATCAGCGTTATTGCGGTGCTGTTGTAGAACCTTCATTAGTAGGAAAATTTCGCATGTTTAGTAGTAACGTCTCCTTATGATTATTTAATCAAAACTAGCCTATTACTGTCCCACTGCAAGGCAAAGGTCTTTTCCCAGAACAGAGACAGAAGTGACATCTTATAATAAGCAGAATTCCCGTGACAAAACAAGGTGCAGCACGTGAGTGGAATGGCAATAATCACATTAGCGACCTATACCAGGTCTAATATAGAAGTCAAACGGCCCGACACATGAATTTTGCAGGATGATGAGCTTGCGTTGCGCCGGGTTACCAGCCTGCGGATATTTTGGTAACCGTATCCGCGTTACTAATGGTCTGTGTTGTTGTAGCACTTAAATAAGTAGAAGATTGTCCCGTGTTTAGTTAACAAGTGGCTTGTTTTTGGTAGTGTAATAAATACTAGACTGTTACTATGCCACTGCAATGTAAAAACCTCTTCCCGCACAGAAAAGGTTCGGGTATTGACAACTACGCTTGCTCTAAACGATTTAGTGATTCTAAACTAACATAATATTAAAAGCTCAGGTTTTCTCACAATGTTATTAGCTACTACCGATATCTGTGTGTGATTTTCTACTAGTTACACACTATTTATTTATTTAAAACATTATGCACATTAAAAAAAACAATGCACAATGGCGGACTTAATGCCATGTTATCTACCAGTCAACCTTAGGGTGATGCAGAGACAAAACATGGCAGACTACTCACATAGAAACAATACTGTTTCAAGTAGATAAATGCGGAATTGCAAAGAGTATATACACAACACCCACTGCCATGTTGTTAGCAGTGGCGATGACCGTAATCACTTATTATATACTCAAATATCACTACTCCAATAAATAAAATCATCCAGTTATCAACAATTTGCGAGCCAAAATTACTAATTAAACCAATTGCAAGCCAATAATCGTTCTTTGAAGCGGTTTATAATGAAAGTGTGTAATTATCAGTGGACATTTGCTGCGATATTGGTTTTTGATAAAAGCGTGTACATTTTATATTTTCACCACTTAATTATTGATTTCGATGTCAAACGAAACGGTTAATTAAAGTTTTGTTGGTTGAAGTGAAAAAATTTTTTTTTTAAATATAATTATGGAATAAAGCTGAAGCTTTTAATGGATTGAAACGTAAGAATTTCTGTGATTATCGGTCAGATAAATGAACAATTCTTTCTGTATGTAATGACTTGGTTTATGAGGAATAGTTAAGGCTATATATCATAACGCTACGAACCATGGAGCAGAGCAGTAGCCAAACACATGAAACAAGGAGGATAGTTAGTTTTAAATATTTATTGGTGATATAAATAATTTAATATTGAAAATTAATTTAACACGGGATATATTAAATTTAAGTTTGTTGAGGCAAAGCATCGTAGTATTAAGTAGTAGTTAAAATACAACGAAAATCGAATTAATAAAGTAAAAGAAAAAAAATGGCAGATTTTAATAATATTATATTATGTACCACCTTATTTGTACCCATATTTGCAAAATTAAATATCTTTATTATCTTTAAAGATTTATAATTTAAAACCAAAAATCTATTTAACTCCAATAACTGAACTAATAAATACATTTATACTATCATGCGTATTTTTTCTCTTTACTATTTTATAAATTCGGATATTCGTGACAGCCCTGACTTGAGATATACTTTCTAGAAACAACGTTGAACTATATACCTGCGGCGTAGAACAGGTCACCAAGTCCGGTTTTGTTACTCCCAGTAATTCTGTATTTGGACGTCTTGGTAACGTCGAGTAACATAATATCATTGGATGTTCGTCGCAATAATGTTTTATTTCAACTTTTATTCGTGGATAACATCTTTACCAATATCGCGTAGACATTATTTTGTTTTTTTATGTTTATTATAGAGGTTTCGCAATTGTGTTACATTCTAAGAAACAAAAATAATGTTTGTCTCCGATGATAATATTCTCATGTGCCTCTTATAACACCATCACTTATTTATTAATTTTATAAAATTAACAGAGTGTATGAGAGAGCGTTAACGAAAGTAACTTGTGAATTGGGATTCATTTTCTGAGTTGCGTAATTCAAGGAGTTCGAATCAAGTCGAAGGATTAAGCACTTGCTTTACCTGTCCTTTAATAAAAATTAAATAGTCATATTTATTTGTTTACAGCACAATAATAATGTCTTAATTATATTAAAGTTACAACTTAAAAATCTATCTATAAATTACCTAAAAGCTATTCAATCTAGGTAATGGCTTGTCTAAGTCTAGACGGTTATAAGTTGGGAAATTAATCAAACTTATAAGAATAATGTTTGGCTATAAAAACTAAATTTTGTAGACTCCCTTAGCAACAGAAGAACTTAGCCAAATGGTTTATATCTTGGACAGGTACCTAAGGTAGACTTGTGGAAACTTTGATAAACTTAAAAGTTTTGTGGTATTAAAAAAACCGCCCAAGCGCAGTTTATCTACTATTTTAATCTGTAAAGTCCAATCAATTGTGATAGTTTTCTATTTAAATTTGTTCTATAGTCTACAGCAATGAAATTTATTACATATCTTACAAAGTGGAATGACAAAAATCATAAAAACATTTTTATTAATTTCTTGGGCAAACTTACTTATGGCCATTCATAAGATTCTCAAAGAAAGAAAGAAAAAAAGAACTTTATAAGATGGTCAACACAGGTAAAACATTCTACGAAGTAATCAATTTTAAGATCTGTCCACCACAAATACGCTAATTTCGTCCAAATCGGTCCGCTATTTAGTAGTTTAGGAGGTAGGTGTCAAACACACGTATAGAAGAAGAATTATAATTATTCCAACATACGAATGGCCATCACTTCAGTATTACGTCACATTAAAGTAACAATACTTCTCAAAAGTGATAAACATTTTGTAAGGTGATTTCATTACCATAAAATTCACAGTTCCGACAAAATTCATTTAAATTTAATTCAAGGCGAGTGCTTAAGTAGTTCCACTACTTTTCCTAATGTTTTCAAGCCGGATTTTCCATTCTTGACGTTGAGTTTTAACGTTTATGACCTCGTGAAAGTTTCATCGCTTATCGCGGACTGAAAAATTTGTACTAAGTCGTGTATTTATGGGGAAGGGAGTTATGGCTTCTTTGTGTTAAGTGTTTGTTTTAGAGAGAAAAGAGGGTTATTGAGAAAATTTGTAATTTCTTTGTTAGCGTCTCTGAATGTCATGTATAATATTTATAATAAATCATTTGCATGAAAATGGTTTTTGTTATTTATATTAATTGTATGCCTAAATATTATTATGCTAATAGTCATTAGGCCTACTACCGTTATGCTAATCGACTTTAGGCCTACTAACGTTATGCGAATCAAATTTATGCCAAAACAAATTAGTCTTTGACACGATTATGCCAACATAAAATGTATGCATAAAAAAATTATGCCAAAGTATTATTATGCCAAAACAAATTGTGCCAAAATCGTTATGCCGAAGTATATTAGGACAAAGAACATTATGTGAAAAAAAGGGATCCCCTCTGAAAGTGGTGGGCTGATTGGATGTTTTACCCGTACATAAATATATAATTCTAAAAAAAATCACAAATCTTTATTTTATAACACCACAAATTATCATCATTTTTTTTAATTAGCGTTTAGGCTGCTTACAAATCAATTAATTGGGTTCATTTCTAAACTTAACTCAAAATACTAAGTTAGGCCAGATTAGTAAATGTATTGTTTGTATCGCCATTTCGGCGCCTCCATCTCGTTATCGTTGAAGTGACGTGACGGTGACGGCGGCGGTGGACAAAAGGCCTTAGGCTTATAAAGCACAAGCCCGCTGTTGACGACCTTTATAGCATGAGCGCTTAGCTACAATGTTGTTTTTATTTAATTCATAATCTCCTGTAATTGCTTCCTGTAAATAAAATAACATAAATACATACATTTCCTGGATAAACTTTTGACGGGCCTGTTGGTCTAGTGGTCAGTGACCCTGACTGCTAAGCCAGAGGTCGTGGGTTCAATTTCCACCCAGGAGAAACTTTATGTGATGAGCATAATTGTTTGTTCTGTGTCTGGGTGTTATTTATCTTTTAATATGTATGCATTTAAAAATTATATAAGTATGTATATCAGTTGTCTGATTACCATAACACAAGCTCTGCTTAGCTTGGCATCAGATGGCCGTGTGTAAGATGTCCCAGGATATTTATTTATTTAAACTAGTATTAAAATCCCTCAAACTAAAATTCAAAACTGAAACAAAAAAAAAATATTCTCCTCTTTTTCAAAATACAACATACCGTACCAACATACCTAGCCCATAAAACCACAGCGAATCTGGAGTGTGTTGCAGCGATACAGCTCACTCGGACATTGTAACAAATGACTGTAATTGGTCAGCCTGTCGCGATGTGTTTCCTAGGGCGCTCGTAACGTCGCCGGATTACTTTTGGAGCGCACTGATCGATGTCCGAGTTGTGATTTTGTTGGATGAATCGATCGGGGTTATGTCCGCTTGTACAGATATGTTTGTGATTTTTCCGTTTATTTTTCTGATTTTGTTACTATTTTTATGGTTAGGATTAGAAGGAGCAATTTCCTTACGAAACTTTTAAACACGTGAATTTAAATCTTATTATCAAGAAAAGGACAGAAAATAAATATTTTTCTGAGTGCCAATTAAACAATCCTACATCCAGACAAACTTTTATGTTTGTGTGTTCTGAATAAATGACGTTAACTATTTTTTCCCTTTGAATTTTCTGTTTCAATAAATTGTTTCAAAAAATGAAAATTGATCGGTGGTGTTTTAAGGCTTATGTATAACAATTCAAATATTTTTAGTATCAAAGCATAAAACACCGAGATCTTTAATTACTTCTGCATACACACAATTTTATGTAACACCATAACACAAGGAATCGCTCTCAAGTAATTATACGTTTAATTTTACTTGTTGCTGGCCGCAAAATTACAGAAATGCCATTAACTTTTTACGACGAACAAAATGGCGTACGCGGGAGAAAACTGGAGAAAACTTTCCTTTCAGCTTTGTTAGCCGAAAATGACCTTTATTTTAGTAACGATAAAGGTTATGTGTGCAGAAAATGGGGTGTTAGTATGACTTTATGAGATTCTAGGATAGACTTTAATAGGCAGTCTGCGAGTTTCCACGCTACTCAGGTCGTAACTGGGTGTCGTAAAAACTTGCGTGTAGGCTTCAATTGGAGGCTCTACTGCTGTTGTTTGATGTCTTCTGTCTGTTATTAATGGGTTGCTTGAAGTTTTCCAAGTATTTACTTTTATTTGTGACGGACACTATCTGCAGTAGAACCATTTGCGTAACGGATGCAGGATTGGAAACTTTTTATAATGACGAAAGCGTTGAATTAGCTGTGACTTTTTATTTTTATGTATTTAAAAAAATATATATTGAAAGGTTTAGAATTGCAAGGCCTAGAGGATTCAATTATCTTACCAAAATTTTAAAATATGTGGGGTAAATGGGATATTATCTATCACTGACACCGATTCCTCGGAGTGTCTTTTTCGTTTCATTCCATTGCGAAAAAAATAGAAGATAAATATAAGTTTGAAATTAACTGTGACTCAAAGCCTTTACTGGGATCACATTCACAGACAGACAGACAAACAGACACACACACACAAAGCGGTCATACTTCTACCATCTTTTTGCGTAAGGGGTGAAAATGTTCGACAACTCTGAAATATTCCAAAATACACCTTAACAATAATTTACGATTCGACTTTTCCTTATGATACAAAAATAGAACTTCAATCAAGACTCAATTTTTCTTACTTCTTAAGGAAAATCCTACTTTATCAAGATCAGCTGTGAATGCCCTCATTAATGTTATGTTTCTTTTGTTTCAGGTAAGTTCTGAGATTAAGTGCAGCTGTAATGGATAATGTAATGGCGGGTTGAGTTCCAGTGGCGATTTTTACCGGCTTTCCTTCGGAGGTTGGGTATACCAGTTCCTCTATTGCCATTGAAAAATGGCGTCTATTAATTAGGTGTACTGGGCTTTGGCCTTTGGATTTAATACTTGTGTGGTTTATTAGGAAAATACTCTTAGAGCTCGAAAGGAAAAAAAACCCGTTGCCAAAATGTGGTAAGAAACAATATCATATGGCAAAGGTAAGTAAATAAGGAATTTATATCGGAAAACCCTTTACGGTTTTGGTTATTTCCCTATTTATTTACTAACATACACATTTATCATAAAAAATATGAAAAATAACTTTTACAATATTTCTATACCTACAAGTTTTGTATAAAACTTACGGTGTGTGGTCGAGACGTTATTTTTTATTGTTGTCATTCGCAATTCAATTCGCTGCGGTTGTTTTCTGTGTAACCGGACTACCCAGAGACGACATCAAGTTTTGGAAATAATGACTATACTGCTAAACTGAGACCTGATTCCTGTTATTAAAATAGTTTGGGCAAAGTGTAAATGAGTTTTTCCAACAGGAATTTCTCAGTAACAAACCCGGAGTTTGGAAGTTGGCGAAGTGGCACCTTTGATTACTTATGATTAACTTAACATAAAAAGGTGAAATTAATAACAATAATAATCATAATCGTCAGCCGATTAAAAAAAGTACTAATTATTTTACTGTCGATTATAATTTTTCAAATCGAAAATTTATAAAAATTATTTATACGTTTTGTTAAATCGTTTCCCAACATAAGTTTTTTTTTTGTGAATGCGTTGACAAACATTATATATAACCTCACGTATACAAAACAAACAGACTCGAACCAAATGCCTAAAGGTCATATAAATGTGTCTTGTGCGGGATTTGAACCCACGGCATAAAGCGCAGCAACCATAACGCCAAAAGTGCCGTAATCGGCAATAATAAAAGTCAATAGTGAAATATGTCGCAAACGTCTGATAAGAGCAGTCAAAGTATTGAGTATCCATATAGCATTATTAGTTAGTTTTACTGAACGAGTATTTTAAGGTTTTACAACCATAACTTTCAGCCGAAATTGTGTGTACGTTTTGAAGGCTTCAAAGATGCTAAATTATATAATTAATATAACTCTTTATACTAAAACACTCCCTTTGTTTTGCAGTTCAACAAAGCCCAACAAAAAGGCGTCATATGACGCTCCTGTAAACTTCAGACATATTAATCGCAGTAATAAAACAATACGCGAGCTTTATAAACAATACAGATTATTCAGCGGCGGACCATCTCACCTAGAAACGATAAATCTGCTACCTAAACCACCTGAGCGTTCGACATCCCTGTGATTATGAATGAGGGGACACCCCTACACCCCCCTTCAAACCGTATCGCACGCACCACATGCCACCACACAACTTTCAACTTTAAACCAACGAAACTGAGCACAAAATTACACGAACATGCCTGTACTTAGCGATAACCGAATTAGCGTTCGAAAAGCAGACCCTATTCCGTGTTGCATAGCATACAAATCGCTAATTCTACTTTACTTTGGAAGTGGAAAAGCGTTAGTAACCTTATTGTTTGTGACGTAAGGTTGATTTTGGTGTGGGTGTTTGTTGAGGGGGGGTGTTATGAGGGTTCGTTTGCACCCCGGCGGGGCCCAGCGGCCCGGGCCAAGCTCGTCTCCCGGGCGACCGACGTTCGACCCGAGGGCTGCACTTGCACAAAGTGGGCGCGAGTGTGCGCCAGCCGTCGTTCGCGTCGATTGGCCGTTGAGTTTTCTAATTCCAAATGTTCGCTTCTGTTCGATTTTCAAACTTTTTTCAATTTGGAATTGAAAAAAGATTAGCGTGTACTGGATCTTGTGACTGGCTCGATGTGAAAGCAAAAGAAATGTTCTTCAGTAAGACGGAAATTCCTCAAAGGTTAACTAACTGAAGAGTTTATTTTTCTAAACGAATAACTGTTTCATTCAAGTTAAAAGGAAATAACATTTTAATGCAGACTGGTTGAAAGGCGTATTGAGTAGTTTAATTGGATGGATGGAAAAACATTTAAGTTCATTCATTGGAGAAGTATGAAAGAAAATAAAAGGCTTATACAAATCATTAGCGCAAACTAAATTGCTTTTATGAATTTCGCTTTTTTTGTGACAACTTTGCAAGCGAATAGTTTTCAGTTAATAGCGATTGAGTAACAACCGATAATGAATAAGACTTCAAAGATACACAAAATTTTATTATAACAGTCACCTATATGTTAGTCTAAAAACACATCCCAGACTACATTCTCCCAACATAGTGAGTCAGGCAATAGTAACAAAATAAAGGCGCCCATTCACGACGGTTATCGGCGCAGTACCGAGGGTTGATTTAACTAGATGGTTACCGTGAACCACGCTCTGCCCACGTATTTCCCCTACATAAAACCTAAGAGTTTGTATTTGTAGGTAAGTAACTTTTGGGAGAGTTTACTGCCTATCACATTTAGGTCACTGTGAGGCAAGAATGTTGAGCAGTTGGTACAGTTATCGTATACCATTCCTATTCAATTAAAATGATAACAACAATTTATTTGTGAATCGGTCAGTTTAAAAAGTTACGGACCTAGTTATTTATTCCAAAACGTAGACAGGATAAATAAATAAGAACAAATATTATACTATTTCAATCAAGTTTATAAATCGCTCATTATAATTTTCTCATTACTTCAATAATTTACAAAAAATGTGTAAACTATTGCAGTGATAAGATGACCAATCCCAACAATTTGCGCTAAATTAACACTAATACCTGTATAAAGAAAGTTTTATTTTTATATAAAAGGACGTAGACCATTTCTTAGCACTATTAGCAAAAAAAACATTCTAACACGAGCTCAAAACCCGCTAAATAAACTAAAACGACATTCCAGTATTTCTTTATTTAGCAAGCACTTCAAAGTACATATTGCATTCCCATTCTCGTATTCCCTAAGAATTCTTTATTGCTTTTCTCTCCTCTTTTTCTGAGTTTCTCGCATCTACGCTCCTTAATCTTTGAAACCTCCGCTGGTAATGGGCGACTTGAAGAAAGCGAGTCGGATATTGCCAGTAAACGTATGTCGATATGACCCCTGTTTCCTCCCTGCCCCCTGTACTTAGAACTTGCCCGTACCGCCAGGGGAATGTACTTTGATAATAAAATAAAGTATGTTTAATGGTAGGTGGGTAGTTTATTTTACTCAGTAGTTTTCTTACGTTGAAAAATGTTGAGAAGAAAATTTTGTTTAGTGGCTTACGTGAAATGTTTTTGGTAAGGTCTTTCTTGCTTTTACCAACTGTTTTTCGCCCTTGTTGGAGATTTCTTTCAGTTAAAATTCTTCTATCAATGTTCTTTTTAAATGAAAACCTCAGTCATACGCCATTTTCATTATATAGCTATTTTCACCTGTTTTTCCTCAATATTGTACGTGAAAAATGTTTAAAGCCCCAACACTCGAGACAATTTGAGGTCCTCAAAAGCTTTAGTACATCGTTTGACTTTTTCTTCCTCTTTCAAATAAAAGTTTTTTGTTGTTACCATTTTTTTTCCGTCGAAAAAGTTTTTAATTTGTCCAAGTGCCGTCAAGATTTCTCTTTAAACAAACGGGAATCTTTTGGTCCTTTTGTACGAGTCAAATTCCAAATGAGTTTTTCCCTCACTTTGGCTTTTATAAAAATAATGCATTAGCCACAGATGTAATTTGGAACAAAATGTTTTATTTTTACGTTTGGAATTATTTTGTTTCTTTGTTCTGAGTTGGAGGACGCGTGACTTACGTTTCAATTACGAGACATTCTAAAATATACCAAAATGAATTTATTTTACTATATTAATGAAATGTCAGCAGATATATATAGTCACTGTCTTCACAAAGTGTAATATTATTCGCTTTAGAGTTAGCTCGTTTACACCAGACATGATTTATAGTTGGATTCAACTTGGTACTAATGAACCTATTTGAATTGGCACTAACTCGGTACTAATGGTGCTATAGGACTTGTCTATTAAACGTAGATGATAAGAATGGAATAATAAACAACGTTGTGTATTTGAATACCTAGACTAATGTATAAAGATTGTTATTTTGTTTAAAGAAAGTAATGTCTGAGAGTCCAGGATCCTCTTTGATAAAGTTGTCAATCCAACATATATCACAAAGTTACAATTTTACTTTTTTCTGTTTATAATATAATGCAGGTGACAGTGTCATTAAAAACTTGTCAAATCTGCTTTTAAAAAAAACGGTATTATAACATATTTGTTAAAGTAGAATTGTCAGAGAAGACAGAAGCGTTACCGACACTTAATCATATTTTGAATTTTGAAGGTGTATAAAGTATTCTATTAATTCAATTTTAACATATTTGTCACTTTCACTATACAGCAGCGCGTCAATTTTACAATTTTGTAATTTTTTTAAATGTAGAACTATCAGCTTTTTAAAATAGGGCCCTGGCCCCATCGCAATATTCAATTTAAGATGATGATGACCTGAAATCAGTATAATATCTATAAATTTTCTTGCAAACCTATGTTAGTGGGAAATTAGTCATTTTGTGTTTATGCTTTGTGAAACTGCTGTGTTAATATAACGTAGAATTAAAGTTAATTATCGATTACATATTTACATGTCATAGACGTAATATTTTCTAAGACTGTATAGTAAATGTCTCTTCAATAACATAGTCTCATGAATTAAATAGAAGAATGTAAGAATTTTGTTATAAAACGAAATATAATTTTGATATAAAACGAAATATTAAACATTTATCCTTATCCAGAATATTTCTGGTTGTACACTTGACCTTTACAGTCGACAGTTACGTAGGCGGTATTATCTTATCACTCCTAATTCCCTAGTCAGTAATTCTTCCCAACAACCTAATAAAACTTTCTCTATCTATATAACTGTAGGTTTGGAGAATTAAAGAAGCGTTATCTATGTATATACGTATAATAAAATCGTAACAAATTATGTGTGTTGACGCCACACAAGTTTTTTTGTATCATTGAGTTACTGTTGGTCCCGGTTGTCATTCGTAGAACTTTGACTGTCGTTACGGGTAAGCCAGAAAGTCTGACCAGTCTAACCAAGGGGTACCGTGTAGCCCTGTTACTGGGTTGTGGAAGTCTGATAGGCAGACGCTTCACGTAAAACACTGGTATCCTGCTAAATCCGGTTAGGCTGGAGGCCGATCCCAACATAGTTGGGAAAGGCTAGGGAGATGATGATTGGATGGTATGACAATCTTATGTTAAGTGGTCACCGTAGCCTATACAATATACATAGATTACAGCAATACCAAAGATAGAAAAGATATGTCTTCTGGTTTTTTTTACAGGAATAAGAGAGCTTCACTACAAAATTGCTTTAAGCTGTCTGTCTGTCCCTATGTATGCTAAGATCTTTGAAAATGCGCATCGGATTTTGATGCGTTTTTTTTTACTAGATAAAGTGATTCAAAAGGAAGGGTTATGAGTGTAATATCAACCTAAATGTATAGAAATAAAGTAGAGAAAACCGGTTTTTCGAAGATTTGTAACACTCTTGCGAAGCTAAGGCGAGTCGTTAGTATTTCTATGACGGTAAAGTCACTAATGCCCTTATTAATAATCACTGTGTAAAGTTATGCAATGAATAAAGTCTGGGTAACCATACATTTTTTGACGTATAAACCTGTCATAACTTTATGCAGCGTTTATTAGTAAGGCGCTTAATGTATAGAGGCTATATATTTATTTAATTATATATATATATTTTTTGCCCGCGACTTTATCCGCGTGGAATAATAGTTCCCGTTCCCGGGGGATTTCCGGGATGAAAACTATCCTGTGTCCTTTCTCGGGTCCCAGACTATATCTGTACCAAATTTCATTCAAATCTGTCCAGTGGTTTAAGCTTGAAGAAGAGACAGACAAAGTTACTTTCGCATCTATAATATTAGTACGAATATTGATATTTTTTCATCGTGGGTCATGTAAGCGAAGTCACGGGAACATCTAGTGGTACAATGAACTGATAGTTTCGTGGGCGGCAGTGGGCGTAGTGATGCAATGATACAGAACAATAGTGTTGTGACATCGTTGATGCGTCAACTTTGGGTTACGTTTCGTAACTATTTAGTTTATGGGGCCAACTGTTTTATTTAAACCTGGAATGACGTGTTTTTTGCCCTCAGAAGTATACAAATTAGTGTTTTATACACTAACAGATGGGAAAAGATTTCTTATCAGCTTTGCGGTATTTTTTTGGGTCTGGATTATATCTAGGACATTTCTGGTTGCTATTTAAAGATCAAAGTAATAACATGTTTTTATATCATCCAAAAACGAGTTTGAAATGCTCTAGGTAAATTGTAAATGTCCTCACTTACTCTTTCATTGTTAGATGCCGCCTTTGTACATTGTCATAATATTGTGCGTTGCGTGCTTTATATTTTCTTAAATGCACTGTATTTATTCACATTAGATTAATAGTGGCTTTCCATTAAAAATATGATTTTGTTATAAATACACGATAAACAAATATCATTGGACATCTCATACACGGCCATATAATCCCAAATTGAGCAAAGCTTGTACTATTATAGTCAGACATATTATACCTAAAGTACACCCAGAACAAACAATCATGAAACCGAAGCCACGACCTCTGGCTTAACGGTCAGGGTCGCTTACCACTAGACTAACAGGCCCATCAAAAAAGATGTTTTCCCAACTAAATTAGTTTCGGCCTCCAGTCGAACTTCGAGTTCTACTGCCTCTTAGATTTTAAGAAACCCGGTTTTATGTTTGGGGTGACATCTGTCGCACTACATGGTCTACATGTGAATGACATCTGATGAATCCTACATCGCACAACCAAACTTTGTTGCGGCATTAGCATATTATAAGTACACAACACCCAACAACAGCCGTCGGGCAATACCCACCAAACATTACACCACTCTCGTCGAAAGGTTCTTGTGTTTCACTGAAGAATGGGGAACTAACCTTTTTTTAATCTTTAAGTCCTCCTTTGTCGATTCCTCATTACTGAGGATAGGGACTCCTTTGAAAAAACTTCTTAACAGTTTCTCTCCATCGGCTTCTGTCCGAGCCATCGTGGAGGGCCGTGCTGACAGATATCTCAAGGCTTGTTGATATCTGATCAGCCCAACGTTCGGGGCTTCGTCCACGAGGCCTTTTGCCTTTCACCTTTCCTGTGACCATCAGGTTGTCGGGGCTTCTACGAGCTATATAGCCGAAAAATTGGATCATTCGATACAGACACGCCGCAGAGAGCCTTTGGGACCGAGTAAGATTTAGCTCCTCTAAGGTAGATGCGTTCGTGCGACGTGCTGTCCAAGGTATTCGTAGTAGACGGCGCCAACACCACATCTTAAATGCATCTATTCGCTGCCTATCCATGGCCTTCAAAGTCCAGCTTTCAACGCCGTAAAGAAAAATGGAAAAGACTAGAGTACGAACGATAGACACTTTTGTACGCTTTGTGATGTTCCAGTCTTTCCAAATTTTCTTGAGTTGGGTCATTGCAGTCTTATCTTTAAGTATATACAGGGTTTTTCTTTATCGACTACTAGCTTTTGCCCGCGACTTTGTCCGCGTGGATTAATAGTTTCTGTTCCCGGGGGATTTCCGGGATGAAAACTATCCTATGTCCTTTCTCGGGTCCCAGACTATATCTGTACCAAATTAAAATCGGTTCTGTGGTTTAAGCGTGAAGAAGAGACAGACAGACAGAGTTACTTTAGCATTTATAATATTAGTACGCAAGTACGGATAATATGAGAAAACGTTCTATATTAGCTGCTGCTGTGTCCTGTAGTTTTATTTCGCGTTTAGTTTAGTTCGCTCCCGTGAATCGTAGCTTATATTATGTAGCCAAGAAAGCTTTCACAAATATGACAAGAAAAAATACAAATGTAACCTATAGTTCCAAAGCTTAGTACAAAGATAAAATACAAGAAATCTCTGTAGCGTTATTTCTTTTAATATAGGTACGTTTTATGTCGACTGATAATACAAAATAAAACGAAAATTCTTTCACAGAAAATGTAATATTTCTGCTCTAGGATATACGTTTCCGACTGGCTGTTTTTTCAAAGCTTTTTGTGTGAATGCTGAATAGAATTCCGAACTGAATCAAAATATATTCTGGTCTAGATTTTTATCAAAGCGATGCGAACCGTTCTTGTGTGTACAGGAACAGGTACAAGTTTTGTTCTAAACTAGCCATGTGTATGGCTTTTTGAAAAGGTGAGTTTAGTTTTTATCGTTCAGTTCATGCATTTAAAATAAACAAGTTTATAATATTTGCCCGTTGCAAATCTCACTATAGCATTTTGGTTTGCTGGTAGAAAACTCATTTTTGGGTTAAGCTCGCCATTGTACATAAGTTTTTATTTTAGTTTTGCTGATGTTTGTACTTTTTTTTTTTTATGTGCAATAAAGAATATGAATATGAATATTTGGTGTGTGTTTTCTTAGAAGACAAAAGGCTAAAACATGGTCAAACATAATATTTGGTGATTGTGTTGCTTTTTTTAGAGATTTTATGTAACAAAGCCACTTTTATTTATGTATAACTAGCTTCTGCCCGCGGCTTTTTTTTTTTTTTTGGAGAGTGGGAAATCATCCAATGACTGCTCCCGTCCTGGGTGCGACGGGAGGGCGTGTCAGACTCTTACTGACTAAAACCGACTCATGTTCCTTCGATTGCCCTTTATGTTCCAGGGTCACGGTAACTATTATAAACATTCCGCAACCCCGGCAGGCGTTGGCCCTGTTGGGTCCCTTCCTGTGTAGGCGTAGGACATTCTAGCTCACCAAACAATGTAATAATACTAATCTACTAGCTTTGGCCCGCGGCTTCGCTCGCGTTAGAAAGAGACAAAAAGTAGCCTATGTTACTCTCCATCCCTTCCAACTATCTCCACTAAAAAAATCACGTCAATCCGTCGCTCCGTTTTGCCGTGAAAGAAAAACAAACAGACAGACAGACAGACACACTTTCCCATTTATAATATTAGTAAGTATGCTCTTAAAGAGAGTAGATTTTTTCAACAACATTAATAATATGTTCCAAGATTATGTGCCAAAATATATAATACTTTTCTACTCCAATTTTAATCTTGTATTTTTATTCTAGTCTCGAGCTAAAATAGTGGTATTATAGTTACATGTCCATAAAATAACCAGGTGATCTGTAACTCAGGACTATCCCACCTTTCTTTATTTAAGGTTGTAAGATTGTATTTTTTTCCAGTACCTATGATGTACGATGTTGAGATAAATAAAGATTTATGATTATGACTAGTATTTCCAGAGAATTACGTCGTAGAAACAATAACGAAAGAAATTAGCCATTTGTGATATTAGGATAACAGTTTAGGTAATGTTGGTAAAATACCAACATGCAATATCATACATAGAGCACAAATATGGTCCTTTGAGCCATATTCTGCAACTTTATTTATTAGAAACTAGCGACCCGCTCCTGCTTCGCACGGGTGTTACAAATCTTTAAAAATCCCAGCTTTTCTTTACTATAATAAGCATGGATTATACTTAAAAACCTTCCCCTTGAATCGCTCTATCTATGAAAAAAATCTCATCAAAATCCGATGCGTAGTTTTAAAGATTTAAGCATACATAGTGACATAGGGACATAGAAAGCGACTTTGTTTTATACTATGTAGTGAAGAAATACCATGTGGGTAACTTGATCTTTTAACAAATCATAAGCAGGATACAAGTACCTCTTCTAATTTCATTACGAGGAAATTTCTTTATTTTTGTTTAGGTAAAGACATAATTTTTGCAAGTTTTGTTTGATTATAACTGTTTATTCAAAGCTGTTAGTTACGTTTGTGCATTTACATTTTATAGTAAACTGTAATCGGACTATTTTAAAATACCATTAAAGCAACAAACTAATATAGAAACTGTTAGTCAATAAGAAACACTAACCCCACTTCTATCACGCCTCCGCCTGATAGACAAATGACGGAATACATATAAAAAAGTACCATCTGTCAGTTTATCCAATTACATTGGTCTGACGCGTGCATCCCTTTGTTACTTGACAGACAGGAAAAAATTGCCGCAACGAGTATTTTGGGGCGCAAAGTCCCCAGTGACGGGATGGGTGCAACGATAGAACGAACCAGAATCAGCGAAGTGATTTATTTAAATTGTGAACAACTGAGTTAGAAGATTACGAGTTTGAATCGCTCTTTGGAGTATTTCGTGGCCGTTTTGTTGGAGTTTGAAGTTGTAGATTTAGAAGCATAATGTACGTTGTACAGACACTGGTAGTTACTACTATCGGTCGAATTTCTGTAATAGATTTGCAACTTTATCGATAGAACATAGAGTTCAAAGTTCAAAAATTAATAGATTTATTTAGTACTAGCTGCTCCGGCGGTTTCACCCACGTTATGTTCGATTCTGATTATTGCTCCGCTCCCGTAGGTCAAAGCGTGATGTGATGTAGCCTGTATATTATTCTGTTATGTAAGCTATAATAATAAGTCGTGATGGCCTAGTGGTTAAGGCACCCGGCTCTCATGCAAGAGGTCGCGGGTTCGAATCCGGGCAAGTACCAATGTGACTTTTTCAATTCATATGTACTTTCTAAAGTTTATCTTAGACATCACAGACATCGGTGAAGGAAAACATCGTGAGGAAACCTGGGCTTGTAGTTAATATAAGTTCGAAATCGCCAACCCGTCTTGAGCAAGCGTGGTGATCAATGCTCGTGCCTTCTCTGTATGAGAAGAGGCCTTTACCCTGCAGTGGGACAGTTATAGGCTGGTATTATTATTATTATTATTATTTGTAAGCTATAATACCGAAAAGTTTTAGTAAAATTAATTCAGTACTTTTTGAGTCAAAGCTTAACAAACATTGACACACACTCATAAACACACAAATACATACAAACTTTCACATTTATAATATTAAGAGGAAAGTAGGATGGCTAAGTGCTTGACGGGTGAAATTAAAATAAATTGCTTTAGCTATACTATTATTCTAACGCACCCCTTTCTAGTACTATAAATCTGTTAAGAAATATCTACTGAGTTTATCAACTTTTATTCTAGATACACATAGTAGAAGTAATTAATTTCTTCTACTTTGCTCAATATGTTGCCTGTTGTATTCCATTGAATAAAAACAAATCAACCAAGTGCGCGTTCGATAAAAGTTTCCGTTCTTATGTTTCTCAGTAATTTATAAGTTTAATTTATAGGTAAAGAACTAGGTATCTAGCAGTGGTATATGTAAAAAAAAAATTAGGTACAAAATATGTTTAGGGAAGACGGTGGTTTTAGACACACGAGTGATGTTATGAGGGCTCCTTTTTACATTCGAACTTACAAAGCACTTAAAAACATTTTAAAATAATTATTTTGTACGTAATTTTTAAAGAAATGAACCGCCTCAAACGCAAAGAAAACAAACCATCCAAAACATTTAACAAATTAAAACGCAACAAACTAACAGTATAATTACTCAGCTGCCATTAAAATTAACCCTGCAATTACTCACAATCGCAATAACGAAGCCATTCTTTGACAAACACTCCGTAAATTAAAATCTTAGTAGGAAATAACGTTTTTCTTTACAAAAAATAGCAAACGCATAACTCACATTTATCTGCAGTGGTACAGAAAATCCTAGGAAAAAGACTGTCGTGCAGTGCCTTTGTCAACATTTAAAGCTCAGTGAAAACGCATAAAACAGCGCCAGTACAGCTCTGAGTTGAGGATTTTTGTGAAATAGTTTCACTACAGTGTACGGGGATAGGGTGGGTTTGTACTGAAAGATAAGCTGCGCTAAAGCTATTTGATACTACCATTTTACTCTTAAGACTTGACACAAACTAACTCTAACAATAATTGATCAGGCTTTACGTTTTTATTTGTGCTAGACTATTACTGACAAATGCTCGTACTGCTTGAGCTAGAAGATTACTGACGAGTGCTCACACTGCCTGGAGGCACAGGTCCATTCAAATTAAGTGCTTTTCTCATCAAGACCTTTGTCATTTATCTAAATGGTTCTCGCATCATTGAACCAATACAAAACTCTTATGCCTAGTTTTATTTTAGTCGTTTCTTCTCAGAGTAGTCAGCTAATAACACCAATATTTGATACAAGCGATATTCAAGCTACACATCGCTTCACAATGGACGCCCACCTTAAAGCCCCAAGCTCGTACAGTTTTGTGTAAATTTGATTTTCATTACCAGCGACGCAGACGTGTGCACTTCACGTATTGAGTTCTTAACATTTTTATATGGAAGGATTATATACATGGTTTACGAGCCTCGCTTATGTACTACATTGTGCGAACGTACTGTTGAACTTGTATGTTTTAACATGATAAGAGACAGATTTTGCAGTTTGATTGGTTTGTTTTTTTTTGTGATGTGATCTGTAGAATGTTTGTTGATTGTTTTGTAATTTTGTGTCTCTGATACGCGTATCAATAGACTTTTAAAATTTATTTCATCTTCATCGATAGAAGAAGTATCTTGAGAAAATCTAAACTTCTAATTTGTAGAGGTCTGAAATTGCTGGACTTAAAATTAACGTAAGTCTTAAATTTCTAACCCGCCTTAAGCAAGCGTGGCTATCAATGCCTTTTCTGTATAAGAACAAACTCAAATTATTATTTATTTATTGAGCATTCATATTATACATTAATATGTTGTATTTCATATATAAATTGTGTGTATTGCTTGTAGTTCGCATTTATTATTAGTATTACGATAACTTTCCATAAATTGAACAATCATAATTATTTTCGAAATAAATTGGCCTTGGCACCATTTACAAGCTCGATACAAATTATTGCCCACCAAACTGGAAAAAGAGATTACATACTAAAGTATTCATATTCTTTTCATGCATGATTTCCTACCCGTAAAGATTGAGAGCCCTTCATTTTCCGATAAGACCCGATCAAGCTACAGGGAAATGCAATTTTGTATTAATCTCCCTGGGGAAATAATTACTCGCATAATTCGGGAAGAACGTCTATATATATCAGGCTGGGTTTTTTATGTAATAAAAAGATGATGGAAGATTGTGTCCCAGTTACTGGAGTATACTAGTTGTCGGTTCAAACAGATATAAAATTGACATATCTGTGTCGGTTTACCTGTAAGTCAAAATATTCTTGTTCAACGTTTTTGTTATAGAGATTTACGCTGGTTGTTACTAGGTCGCAACAGCGTAAGAAATTGTAGATGTATTATTAAAAGGAAAACTGGAGTATCAGATACGCCGTCAGATTGTGTACCTTCCAATAAAAAAAAGAAAATGAAGTATTTTGAAACTGGCTTTAATAAATTTCACATGTGCCTAGACCGTTTTTCATTTGTTTTTTGCGCTACACACGTTAAAAAAATATTGCCACATTCACAAGTTTGATACTTTTAAAGTGGCAATAAGTAATTTATACGATACGTTTAAATTAACACGACTAGCATAAAAGTACAGCGCCAAAACGCTATAACACGGCCCTTTAAACAGCAAAGCTACAGTACAGCCAACACTTCAGGTACAGCAAAAGAGCATCCATAAAAAAAACAACAGCACAAAGGAAATTTAGGGGCAGCTCATCACTTTTATTTTGTGCCCTCGCCATGTGCATTTTTGCTCGCTGTCTGGGCTCAGGGCACGCGGACACAATGCGTCTTAATGAATGCATTCCGAAGTCGCGCGGCCTCCCCTGGGCTTTTTGATGTGCCAGGGGACTGACGGTACCTTGTGTTTAGGTGTGTGTTACTGCCATGGTCCTTTGATACGAAGGAAATACGTCGTGTTCAATTTTCAATTTATCATGATTTCATTTTGGTGGCTACTGTAGGGAAGGGGCAATTGCGGTTGAAAATTCTTTGACATGTGTCGAATTTTAGGGCCAATATCGATTTTAAATATGAAAATTATCGTTTTGGTATTTCGGTTGTCGGATCAATTTCTACTTTCTTTATTTTACAGTGGAAATTCTGACTATTTTATAACCAATATATTATTAATTAACAAAATATCTAAATTTTGTTTATGCAATAAGCTTATTGAGTTTGTATTACTAAAACCAAAACTCTCTCCACAAGAAAAGATTCACGCAGACATGATAACTAGTTATTGAACTCCTTTTTTCTTTCATACGTGAACAAAACAGGAAATCCACAAGAATAACAATTCCTATTCAATCAGCCTCATATATTTGATGAATCTCGATGAATATCCACTACATCGATCTTTGTGCATGAGACAGCATATCTCGATTCATAAGATGAACATGTAATCCGCGCATATGTTTATTTGTCACACACGTCATATTACGTTTATTACCTAAAGTATGATCTCCTTATTGACTTCTTTTTTCATGTCATTGTATGACAAACGAGTTAAATTTAAGTGCTCACTAAATCGTATAGAATAATATTAGACCAATATCAAATGTCTCGGAAGAACATTGCTACCTCAACGTGAGTTTGATGTGATCTGTCGTTTCCTACTCTTTGTAAAATTCTTTTCTAGCCTATTCTGTCCCACTCCTGGGCAAAGACCACCCTCCGTTTATTCCATGTATTAGAGGAAGCGATCCTTTGCTTCCTCTTTCCAATTCTGTAGGAATTGTAAAATTCTTACTTCATCTTAATTCATTGTAGGTTTGTTTTTAACCAAAAAAGTCAGTCTATTTTGAGGTAGATCCTTTATATAAAATCTATACAAATGCTTTTCTTATCAACTTTGGCACAGTTATGCGGTTATTAAAAAAAAAACATTTTGGTCCCGATAATTTTGATAATAATACAATCTTTTTTACTGTCACTAGTAAAATCTTACAAACCCCCTACCGATGCAACTCTTCTAAAAACCTAGGCAAACATTTTTACACATATTACTCACTTTCAAAAGGACCAAAACAACAACATATTAAAACAGGACCACCCAAGCAAATAAACGGCCACCCTACGGGGGTGGAGGTAGTGCTATACGTGCAAAAGACACAATTTTGTTAGCGGACGTCCGATCGCCCGCGGCTCGCCTGCTTAGATGAAGCACTTATTAAGCGTACGCTGGGTACGTAATCATTGCGTGTGAAGATTATGTGGGGAATAGAAGGGACATTGTGCATAGTTTTTATGCCAATAAAGATTATTTATTATTATTTGTAGAATATGGGTTTGGTGTGTTTGGTGTGCTTTGTGGGGTAGAAATGTTATATTGTCAGATAGCTCTAGAGATGTAAATTGAAAAAAAAAACAAAATGATTTTTTTCACGATCTTGAAAAAAAAACATGAAAAAAAACTTGGTACCGTTGTTTTTTTTCTACATTTGGTTTTTCTTTTCAGAAAAGTGAAACACTATGACTAAAGTGGAATAATACACTGAATTTCTTGTTTCACTTGAATTGTTTTGTTTTTATTCAAGTCTTAATTCAATTAGGTAATTATGAACTTAAAAAATACTCACCTGTATCAGTAGCTACGGCTACGCTTGTTTTATCAGCATCGGAATAACGTTCTGTGTCTGTATTTGTTTCACCTGATTCTGAATCAACGACTATACTATCAGGGACTCTATTACCTTCTGCTTGTGTTAATATTGTTGATGATTGTACTGATTGCAATCTTAATAATTAAATTGTGAAAAGATAAAAAAATGGTATCTTCTTATTGAACAAAAAAAATCAACTCATATACGAAAACCGCCTTAGCATATTTTTTATTTTCCTCCTCATGAAAAAAAACCTGCTCCAGAAAAAAACTGTTTTTTTTCATGTATTTTTTAAACGTTTATATTCATCTCAGAAAAAAAGCCGTTTTTTTACAACTCAAGATAGGTATATCTCTTTTGAGGCTATAAGTGGCTTTAGACTAAAAATGGAAGAGTGCAGGTTTACTTTTGACGCGACTTTTTGGTTTGTGACGTGTATCAGAAAAAATATATAAAGTTTTCGTAGAAATAATAATGTAATAAGATTTGTGACTAATAAGGTCTTTTATACAGCTCATAAAATATTGAACTTAGCAGGTGAGGTAAAATAGATAGTAGAAACAATAAAAGGAAAAACATTTTATTAAATAAAATGTAATGTCATATTATTTGTTTTCTTTTTAACCACAATATTCTAAATATATCCCAATCAATATTATTTTTTCTCACAAACCCCGGTAGGCACAAAACCAACTAAACAACAACATAATCTTTGTATGTTCTGTTTTAATTAAGTCCAGCGCGACTCGCCGACGTAATATTAGGCCGTGTTCATACGTGCGTAAATACACGTAAGCCGTGTGTGCATACCCTTTGATGGCTGGTATTGGTTGACACATGAGATGTAGGTTTCTCCAGAGAACCGCGGAAATGAATATAATCTGATGAGTTTTGCTTCGGAAATCATGTTTTAAGTTGTGCCTGTAGGTAAGCATGCGTGCGAAAGCAATTTCGGGAAGTTTGGGTAACAATTTTTTTTAAAGATGTTGAGTAATATAACATTACTACTTAATGAAACATTTTTTATAAAAAAAGCCTTGTTTTAGAAATATGTCCAAACCAAATCGTCTTATAAAAACTAACTGTTCCCCGCGGTTTCACCTCATCTCTGATTATTTCTCCGCGTACCTTTCCCTGATAAATGGACTATACAACACAAAAATAATTATTTAAATCGGACCAGTGATTCCTGAGATTGACGCGATCAACCAAACAAACAAACTTCAGCTTTTTAATTATTCGAATAGATGTTATATTATGTATAATAGCCTAGACAAAGTTTCTCAAACAGTGGTCCTTGGTCCACTTCTGGCCAAACTTCTTTTTGAATAGTTCCTACCAATTATTTGTAAAATCATAATGGTCACTGGTCAACAAAAAATTGGAAGCCACTGGCTGACTAATCAGACCAGATATCAAAAATTGATCACAGAAAATTTTAATCAAATCTATATTGATGGTGTATTCGTGACGCTGCAACACACACTGTAATTCCGTTTTTATCGAATACATTTTTAAATGAGAATTTTCATCCTTTGGGATTTTCTAACGTATTAATTTAGGGTTCCCTATCCATTTGCATAAAATTTTAAGACCTAATATAACTTCGCATAATGTTGTTTGGCATAATTATATTTTCGCATAACATAATTACGCATAACTGCTCATGCATAACTTTTTTAAACATAATGTCTCTAACCATAATAATGATTAGGCATAATATTCTAAAGCATAAACTTATTAAGCATAAAGTTCTAAAGCATAACTTTTTTAAGCATAAAGTTCTAAAGCATAACATTTGTAAACATAATGTCCTAAAGCATAAAATTTAAAGCATAAATTTCGCATAAAAATATTAAAACATATTTTTATAGGTATAACAATGGAAAATTTATTAACACCTAGAATATTTAGACACTATACCCGCATGCAAGCAAGCATGCAGCATGCAAGCAAGCATGCAGCATGCAAGCAAGCATGCAGCATGCAAGCAAGCATGCAGCATGCAAGCAAGCATGCAGCATGCAGGCAAGCATGCAGCATGCAAGCAAACATGCAGCATGCAAGCAAGTATGCAGCATTCAAGCAAGCATGCAACATGCAGCAGGCAGGGTTTCTGTGACGGCTCCGGCGCTGCGGGCCTCCAGCGGCTCCACGCGTGCTAATCGTCGCAGACGGCTTTCGCTCACCACCGCAGCTTCGGCTTGTTGGCCGGCTTCGCCGGCCAGCCTCAGCCGCGGTGGCTCGCTCCCAGCCGCCTGCTCCTCAGCCCGCGGGCCGCCTCGCCCCTACGCGCCTACGCGATTTTAAATAACACTCTAGGGGTAGGGCAAACAAGACTACGTGGAGTCGGTTTTGCAGCAATTCGGTTCTGTCACTAATTTTTGTTGCACAGCATATTAACTTTTTAACCAACAATTTATTTGATTGTTACAGAAACTACAGCAAATTGGTTTGCTTTACATAATGTCATGTATATTTATATTTATATATCATTTGCATGAAAATTGTTTTTGTTATTTATATTAATTGTATGCCTAAACATTATTATGCTAATAGTCATTAGGCCTACTAACGTTATGCTAAATAGTCTTTAGGCCTACTAACGTTATGCTAATAGTCATTAGGCCTACTAAAGTTATGCGAATCAAATTTATGCCAAAACAAATTAGTCTTTAACATGATTATGCCAACATAAAATGTATGCCTAAAAAAATTATGCCGAAGTATTATTATGCCAAAACAAATTGTGCCAAAATCGTTATGCCGAAGTATATTAGGACAAAGAATATTATGCGAAAAGAAGGGATCCCTTAATTTAGATGTTGGTCCCTTTAAGATGGATGAAGGTAAAAGGATGTGTCTTTGAGGACAGAAAAAAGTAATTTAATGCACGGCTGCTGTGGGATAGGTTGACAAATTGTGGTTGTGTATTAGCATCAGGTATGTTGGGAAGAAGCAACCCTTTGAGTTTACCAAGAACCTCTGTTTTATTTATTTATTTTCTTGCTATAACTGGGATGTTCTTTATTAATTTACTCTGTTCTGTCTCTGTTAGTTTACATTCATTTAAAGGCTTTTGTAATGATGGCTACAATTTTACTATTTTAATGAGGTGAAGCTTGTTTTTTGCTAATATTGGTATTTTTCGTAAAGTGCTGGTGCGATTACAAAATTGTTTTTATTGATGGAAACCTACCCTATTACCTAGTTTAGGCTATTGTAGTGTAGGCTATGTTTATGATTATACTAACTGCAATTGGATATGCGTTGCAAAACCATGGAAACTGTGGTTGTATATGCATATTCTCATAATTCTAAAATCTATCAAAATATTCGCGAAATCAAAGTTGCTCCAACAGCTAGTCATTAAACAATGTCGTACCCACAATTTCAAAACTCGAAAACACGCCAAAATCACCCCAATTGTCTTCAAAACTCATTCAAACACAAAACAAAACTTTTATTCACGACCATTTAATGCTCATTGAGGCTCCATTTCAGCCTCAAAAATGTCATCTCTCTCATTAATCATTCTGCGAAGGATTCCGCCCGGTGTGAAGGTACGCGGAACATTCCCGGGTCGTCCTTAATATACAGTGGCGTAATTAACAGTCGTTGTGTACTGGGCATTTGTCATGACGTAACAGGTCAAGGGGAGACTATTGGTCATGACAAACTGACAACACTATCTTTTCATATAACAAAGAGACAACACTTTATTTTCATATATATAGTCTATTTTTTTAACGAACGAGTACTGAGTATATCTCTTTCACATTTCCGGTATTGCATAGAGAGAGATGGGAAAATAGTCGAGGCGGAGCCAACGTTTTTAACACCGATAATAACACTTATGCTGATTATGTGAACCAATAGAAACGCAGACAAAATTTTGAGTACTCGTTTGCTAAAAAAAACAGACTATAGTAACCTTTTTACCCTTTCGGGAAGAAGCCAACCAAAGTGCCAAATTTTGATTTACTAGATAGTGTATTTGTCTGTTGGAAACTCAATAATTATTGAACGTATTTCCATGCAGTTTTTACTGATTTAAAGAGTGATAACGAAAAACGTTTTAGTGTATAATACAATCATGCATATAGTATTAGTGAAAAATCTAGGTTTTCAAATACACACATCAAAAGTGTCTAGGGATATTTCAATTAAACCTAAATTACTAAAATTCTATTAACTTTTTGTTAAAACATGTACACATTAAAATAAACCTCGTTTAATAGACTATTTAATCTGATAATAAACTTTTAGATAAAGTTAAATTTAAAAAAAACTTAGAAGAAGAGGAAAAACTCAAACAAAATTTCAATCTTAACTTTATTTTTGAAACATCAAAACTTAAACAAAACAACATTTTTTTTTATAAAAATTCTTGAAAACTTAAAATTAATATTCCGTGGATCCACCTAAGACTCTCCTGACACATCTGCAGCGGTTCTGCATACTCAAAACAAGGGTGTCAATATCCTGTTGTGGAATACTGTCCCATAATTGCCGCTTCTGAAGCCATGAAGACCAGTCAGAGCGTTATATCCAGGCTTTGGTCATGTTATCGTGTCACGGAGGAAGTGGTGGAACGGCACCGAGGACCTCAACGCATTACAACACATGTACAGGAACGATTCATAGTAAATGCTGCACGAAGTCAACTAAATGCAGCGGCGATGCAATTGGTTCAAAGGCTACAGAGAGAGTATGGTTTGCTGGTAAGCGGTCAAACTTTGAGAAGGCGACTGCATGAAGTCAATCTACGTGCTCGTAGGCCATTTTGGGTATCAGCACTAAGGAGAGGTAATCGAGGAAGAAGATTACAATGGGCTATTGCACACGAAAACTGGAACCATTCTCAATGGTCACTTGTTCTTTTCACTGATGAATCTAGGTTTGGATTTCATCCTGATTCGCGAAGAGTACGCGTTTGGAGAAAACCTGGACGTTGGAATCGACTGCAGCACCCACAACAAGTTCATGCATATTAAGGTGGCACGATTATGGTTTGGGCAGGAATTCGTCTCGGCGGTAGAACGGACCTCGTTTGGATACAAGGCAATATGACTGCTCGAAAATACCGAGATGAGGTGCTAGAGCCTGTAATCTTGCCCCACAAACAGCCAGACAAAATTTCCAGCTAATGCACGACAATGCCCGTCCACATACGGCGCGTATTGTTACAAGTTGGTTACAACAGCATGTTATCCAAGCTTTAGACCGGCCTGCACAATCCCCTGACTTAAATCCTATTGAGCATGCCTGGAATATGCTTCAGAGAAGAGCTCGTAGGAATTTCCCTGTTGATATTGTGCATCAAAACCAGCTTTTCTTGCATCTTAGCAGGATTTGGGACAGTACTCCACAACAGGATATTGACACCCTTGTTTTGAGTATGCAGAACCGCTCCAGATGTGTCAGGAGAGTCTTAGGTGGATCCACGAATTATTAATTTTAAGTTTTTAACAATTTTTATAAAAAAAAAATGTTTTGTTGTTTAGGTTTTGAAATTTCAAAAATAAAGTTAAATTGAAATTTTGTTGAGTTTTTCCTCTTCTTCTAAGTTTTTTTTTAAATTTAACTTTATCTAAAAGTTTATTATCAGATTAGATAGGCAATTAAACAAGGTTTATTTTAAAGTGTAGGTGTCTTAACAAAAAGTTAATAGAATTTTAGTTATTTAGGTTTAATTAAAATATCCCTAGACACTTTTGATGTGTGTATTTGTAACAAATATATAACGTGATTCATGCTGGTTTTGGTATATTAAACTTGCATATTGTATTAGAGTAAAGCCGAAATTATTTTGGCTCTCTATCACCCGTACGTACCTGAATTCAGATCAGACAAATATCTAAGCTATAACAAAACAGTACATTATGTACTGGGCATTTGTTATGACGTAACAGGTTAGGGAGGGACGTTACTACTGGTCACGGTGAAGATATGCGACACTATAATTTAGCTGACCCTGCAGGTCTATGACTGCTTAGTGCTTCGCATCTGTGTTGTAGCATTAAGCTAAATATGGCCTTTACTGTTTCTCCAAAATCAAGTCTATTATATTATCGGGGGGCACGGTCGTGCCCCCGGCCAAGACAAGCAAGCGAAGCGCAGGGGCACTACCTACCTTTTCTCGAAGTGTTTCGTCGTTTTTTCGAACCCTCATAGAGTTGGTATCCGATGTACTAGACACTTCATATTCACAAGAAATAATGTCAATAACAGACTCAATAAACATACAAAGTTTCAATTGAATAGCTTTTATACTTTAGATTTTATTGATATCTAAAATACACCGATTTCGTAACTGATTCACTGACACACTGACACACTGACACACTGATGATCATCAAAATGTTTGGCTACTTCCTGAAGTGCTAGAATGCTGAAATTTTGTATGGTGCCTAAGTTTAGTATACAACCAACAGAAAAATTCATAAACTTATAGATTTCGACCTCCATCCCCTAAAATGGGGGTGTGGAAGTTTGTTTGAACAAATCAAGTAAAAATGCAAAGAGAAAGATTGGGCTATTGGGCTATGGGCTATGAAAGCCGACACTGCTGATGTGGCTACTTCCTGTAGTGCTAGAAAGCTGACATTTGGTATAAGAAGTTTGGTAAGTTTGGTATCAACCACCTAAGAAAATTATAAACTTGTGTCGTTGACGGTCGTGTTGCGATTGCAATATTTTTCGTATTCGTATAAATAAGTTTTGCGGCTTATTTCAGTGGGCATAATTTTATGTATTGGTGATTGGTTAATATACATACATACCTAAATTGTTACGGTGTTGAACGGAATCGTAGCGCGATCCTCGATGACAAAAAGTTTAAGTCTTACTTCCCTAGATGGCGTTGGGATCGAAATAGATCGCGCTATGGTTTCGTTACATCGGAAAGTATAAGTACTATTTGAATTTTTATATATCTGAGAATAATATTGTTTGCACGTTTGCACGAAAACTCGTTTATATTGTGGAGTCTTATACTACAGTTATTCGGGAGCGCAATACAGCCTTTAATAATGTCTCCTAGATCGAAAGATCACCGTTGTACGATCAAGTATTTTAAGAATAAAAAGTGTGGGACTTTCAGGTCATTTTAGTCAAAAAAATCTGTGAACGAAAAGAAAAAAAAAACACTGAAAATACTGCCTAGCAACTTACAAAAAGAACTGAAATCCCACTAAAAACATTTCATATAAATGTAGCCAAGACAACCACATAAGGTATACCCTGTGAAAAATATATCAGATCTCATGTAGAGCCAAGCTTCTGAATCTACACGGCCTAACTCTACAGACCCTAACTTCACAAACTCTACATATCAGTAAAAATGTATGGCTTGGCTGTTTCGGTACTTACTTCAAAAACTTAATTTTCGCATCACCTCCACGACGGTAGCGAAACGGCGAAGCCATACATTTTTACTGATATGTAGAGTTTGTGAAGTTAGGGTCTGTAGAGTTAGGCCGTGTAGATTCAGAAGCTTGGCTCTACATGAGATCTGATATATTTTTCACAGGGTATACCTTATGTGGTTGTCTTGGCTACATTTATATGAAATGTTTTTAGTGGGATAGTTTTTATAAATATCTTTTAGATGTTGAAATGAGATTGATTGTTAAGTTTCTACATTCAAACCACTGAAATATTTCTGTTGATTTTTATAACTCAAAAAAGATAAATCTTCTGACTAGATTCAAATATTTTTTTCAACATATTTTCATTCAATATATTATTATTGTGTTGGTAGTATTGAAAATATTTCTCAAAATGCTATTTCCAAAATATCTTATTCATAGCGGTTCAGCTGTTGTCTGTGATTTCGAAAGAAGCATTTAATACCGTTTAAATTTAATTTAAAATCGGATTACGTTTAAGTAACGTCCCTGGGTGCGGTATTAAACTTAGAACTCGGGACGTCTATTAAAAATAATTATCTCAATCAATCATTAACTTTAATTGACAAGTATAAATTGAGACGCTGTCAATCAAAAATATAATAGGTTTAAGACATTTATTTTTTGTTGTCTTGCCTTAAGATATTATGTTGGTTGATAAAGTATCAATTAATTGATTGATTATTATTCTTCTGTGTCTAAAATCCATATGAGATGAGAACACATCTGTGATGCCTCACTAATATTGTAATATGCTTAGCAAAGAGCTTTTAGATCCCACTATTATTCTGAAAACATAAAATTGATTATTTGTTTCCTCTAGAGATATTCCGAACTCCGTAAGACTTCTAAAAAATTAATTGCTAGAAAGCAGTATGTCGTGTAAAGCTGTGAATTGTGGATGTTGAAAGTGACATCTATACTTTTTTAATATTACTAATAGGAAAAATGTATGTGTCCGTTTGTCTGTTTTTCACGGCAAAACGAAGCGACGAATTCACTTGAATTCATCGCTTCGTTTTGCTACTCTCGACGCCTTCAACTATTTTCACTTAAAAAATCACTTGATTTTTTAAGTAAAAATAGTTGACAGTGTCGAGAGTAGCATATACTTCATTGTTTATCTTTCTAACTATATTTTTTGCTCTCTACTTTAAAGCTAAATTAAAAGGCCTAAAAAACAAAAAATCTTTTCTAAAAAGGTTTAACAGATCTCTCCAGTTAACAGAAAGGATCACCATCGTCAATGGAACAACACAATTAACGAAGGCTATAATTAACTGGCGCTGGACCACTCATTTGTTGTGAGAACAGCCTATTTGCTCCCAAGAGTTGACTCCAAATGTATCACCATTTGAAGCTGTCACTTAGTGTCGTTTGTCACTCTGGTGGAATGAGATCTTGCTTTGATAAGGATATGGGGATCTTAGGTGTCATGTTACTTTTAATTCCTATGTATGTGCTTTTTAGGTTTACGAAATAATAGGCTACTACAGAGAAAACACTTCTTGTCACCAAATTCCGTTCAGTGTAATCAATTGCTGTGTGCATATTTTTATTTATTTATTTATTTAGGATTTATCTATTTGTTAGGTGCGGTCTTGGTGTAAACTATGATAATAATATTTGCATTTTTCCTATTGAACTGTCAAACCTTCGACTATTGTACTTCTGCTGAACTACTTTGTGAAACAGTTGTAGGGGCATTCTATAAAGTTTTGTTTTTGTACAAAATCTTTTTTTTACTTTTGCGTGCCTTATTGTGATTGTGTCAAATAAATATTTTTCTCTCTTTCTCTAAATCACACTCTCAAGATAAAAAAGTTCAACAAAACTCAGCTCAAATTCTCCTCCTTTCTCGAAGTATCTCCTTCTCCACCATGGACACAACCCAACAATCCCTCAATACAATAAAGTAATTAACAGCCGGCGTGACGCCGCATCCATTTATCATAACGAGGAAAGCAACACTGAAATATATCAATAGTAATCATTTTCTTTTCCCCTTGCATTTGTTTTGCTTTTCCGGGTTGAAAAACTAATGTTCGCGTGTGTGGTGTGGTTATAGGTGGTAAAATAGAGTGTTAGGGAAGGTATCTGTAGTACATTTTATAGAAAGGTTCTGATGATATTAAAACCAAAATCATGGGCATAATTATGTCTGGGATATTTTTGTATAGACCATTTTTGTTTCCATCCAGTTATAGAAGTTTTTAAATGTATTATCAGCATGTCATCTTCACTACACTCGATTTATTTGATGATCATTTGATAATTTAATTTGGATTAAATAAAATTTATTTAAAAGAATATTGATAATATCGATTGATCTATTTTAAGCGTACGTTGAGGCTGGTTTTACCTAGTAGGTCTGAGAAGAAACATCGGAAACAAACTTAAAGATCAATGTGTCTTTTGAAGTCCATACCACTGTATTGGCCAACTCATACGAAAACAATGACTGAGGTACTCTCATGTCTCAATCCTGTCCAGACAGTGCTAACATTCCCACAGACTAAAAAAGTTAAGAGCTACATTTAAAATTGTATTTTTTTTTAATTTTATGCATCTAGTTAAAAACTTGGAACCCACCATTCCCTGCCAATAATAATATATCCGTGAACCTTTAAAATAAATTAGTTTCATCGCCCGAGAATCAAATAATTGATCTCAAACTTTCTCCTAGAAGAGTGCAAAAGTCTTCTTGCGCAAATAAAAATCCTCCATCAGATACGAATATAAGTACCCTAGAACTTCAACCATTCCCTTAATGTTGCCATCAAGAATTCCAAATTAAATTTGGCTACTTGAAAAATTATTTCTGATTGCGCCTATCAACATTAGTCCAGGATAGGGTTGTAATCGATGGCTTAATTTCCATGAGTTATTTGCATCGAGTCAAACGCGTGCCGCCTTAATTCCTTCACCATCTGCATATAAATGGACGTAATTTTCATCTGTGACAGAACAAGCATCTCAAACAAATGTTTGTAGGGTTGCGCTCCTTCCGATTATTGGGGGCCACTAATATTGTCTCTGATTGTTCGTCCTGGCTTGTTTTATGTGCTAATGAGGCAACCCAGCGTTTGACGAATTCAAAAGTTAATTTAGGAATGGGGCGGTTGAATATATGAATGTTTTATTCACTTCCCTTGCTAAATTTTTCATTGATTTTCTTTTGTAGGTAGTTGTGAGGAATTGGGGCAATTTGCTGAATTTGGAGAGGCGTTTGTGTAATTTTGCAGTTGGGGCAATATATGCTGAAATGGTTACTTTTTATCTTTGAGTTTTATGATTGGGTCAATTTTGTTGATCTAATTGTAACTTCGACGATTTTTTGTTATGTGTTGGAAGCTTTCTAAGCAAATTAATCCTGTATTAGAAGAATGAATATGCACGCTGTTCTCTATGTTATAAAATATGAATTGCTCGTTTTATTATTTTTAAGTTTTATATAAGAAGTTCTTTTATTTTAAACTGAAAGTATTATTGCTATACTGACATTTTTTTTTGAAATAAAACAGTATGTCCCGACAAAAACTGACATAGTATCGCCAAGAAATTCCAAATTAAGAAAACACACACACCCAGAAACAAAAACCCACATTTCCCCAACCTAGTTAAGAATGCTAATACAATTAAAGGTATGCGAAAAAGCCTTAATCAAGAAAACTTGGCTGGTGTTAACATATGATTCGTTAACCCTCCTCGTTCGGGACTTAATCTGCCTGGCAACACTGTGTGACACTGTCATTTGTATTCAGAACGCGGTTAAACTAAGGCTGGAGACTCATGTTACATTGAGTGATATACTCCTTATATTGTATGAAGATGAACTTTGTAGGCTATTATGAATGTAACAAGACTTACAAGGCAATTTGGTTATCATGTAAGTAACTATCCATGGTTGTATGGAACCGAAGAGTTGTTACAAAACTATTTTAATAATTTGTTTGTTAAAAATACCCGCCCTAAAAAAATCGGATTCTTTGGCTTTAAGATTCGTTAAAAGCTTTTTAATTTTTTACTTATAAGTGCCAAACATTGTCTCAATGTGAAGTCCAAATCTAGTCCAGTTAAAGGTTGACGCTAAACCAAATATAATAACGTCGTCGATATGTACAAGACGTCGCTATATCAAGACAAAAATGATCATAAAATAAAAACTACTGAGCCTAACTGCATTTTTTATAGCACCAAATGGCAACAAAATAAATAAGAATCGCATAAATTGTCTTAAAGGTCTCAGCGTAATCGGTGCATACAAAAAAAAAAAAAAAAAGCAATAGAAAAGTTGTTAATATAGCATATCATAGATGCATCAACTGACATCCTGCATCGCGATATAACAGTTTCCGGCGAAATTAGGTCATGTACAAATATTCCGACCAGAAACTTATGGCAGTAGCCCAACAGACACAACAACCGTCAGGTTGGAGGAACCTCCCTTTACAGAGGGGGATGAGGGACTTTACACTCTGTTCTTCATACCTCCAAAGATGTATTTTCTTTGCTTAGGTTCTATTCCTTACAAAGTACCAAAAAATGTACAAGAAAACAAACAAAATTCTGCACAAACGAGACCTAACGTTTCTTCTAAATTAAAGCACGTCTACCCGCAGCTTTAAGCCACTTCCTAAGTTTTCTCCCAAGGAAACGACTGTGCCGGTTACTGAGACAAGGTTCCATCTCCTTTGAGCTGCGTAAAGATTTACAACCTAGTTGTAGTAATTGGATGTGTTAAGTGCCAGTTGCATGAGAAACTTGATCGTGTGTATGTTGGCAAGACGTCTTATGAGGGATGTGATTGGTGCAGGAAATTATGGAGATTGGTTTGGGATAGTTTGGGGTAATTTGGGGTTTTTTCCCTGTTGTGGTGCAGCCTTCATTTGTATAGTGTCGGAATTAAATAAATTATGTTTTTTTTTCACGGTACTTATTCTTGTTTCCATGATCTTTTCCCAACTGTGATAGAGTACAGTAAAACTGGCCATAGATGGTTATCAGAGTTTATGAGAAGACTGGAGAATGTTTACTGGGTAACACGATACCCCTTTGGTTATAATAGTTGTCAGAGATATCCACGCCTGCCGAGGTTGCGAAATGTTTATAATAGTTACCGTGACCCTGGAACATAAAGGGCAATCGAAGGAACATGAGTGGGTTTTAGTCAGTAAAAGTCTGACACGCCCTCCCGCCTCACCCAGGATGGGAGCACTCATTTGATGATTTCCCACTCACTAAAAAAAAATGGTTGTCAGATATTTATGTAAAAACGTTTCTTGTTGAATATAGGTTTATGCCCTTACTAATAATCACTGTGTAAAGTTATGCAATGAATAAAGCCTGTGTAACCATACATTTTTTGACGTATAAACCTGTCATAACTTTATGCAGCGTTTATTAGTAAGGCGTAATGTTTGTAAATTGGTCAAAGGCCTTCCATTTTCCTTCCTTCAATTACTATGCTGCTATTGGCAAATATCATTATCCGAACTGAAAATTGAACCCAGGGCTAAACCTCGGCACCAAAAGACCAACAGGGCAGTAACGTCCTACTCTACCCATATAATTTAACTCTACCCATATATAACATAACTACACACGACTTTATGCAGTTAAATGTTACAAACACGAGTTTCTAGTTTCACATTCAGCTATGAATACGAGTGGTGTTAATGAGATACGAGTTGTGAATGCGTTGACACGGAGTATAGATGGATACAGAAGGCGCATTTGAAGCTTAGGTTCAGTTGAAGCAGAAATTTTAGTGTTATTAATGTTTATGGTGGAGTTTTAAATTTTTTTTATACGGTCAAGAATGTAAAATATTTTTATTTTCAGCCTGCAAAATTATTTTTGAAGTGAAAACTTCTTTAGCGGCGTTGAGCACTTTTTCTGTAATGGGTATAAAATCTTAAACTCGCGTCGGACACGTGACCTGATCGAAAAAGCGTAGGACGGATGGATAGTTGAAATTATGGATGAAAGTTGATTTTTCGGAGAGATAAACTTTTTAATGTAAAAAAAAAAGAACATACAGACGAATTGAGAACCTCCTCCTTTTTTGAAGTCGGTTAATAATTGTAATAGTTTTAAAGTGTTAAATTTTTAATGTAATATAAATTGTCATGTTTGTGTACGATAGCGCAATAAATGAATATTGTATTCTACCACATAAATGATAGTACTTTTATACTGATAAAGCAATTGGTGCAAAATTATTCCCTAACCATTCCAAAATATCAAACATGCTCAACGTTAATAATCAAGTTTTCACTTCTGCCGGCACTCCCGGAGTGCAACCCGTCTTTTTTTTTTACTTTATTTTGTACTGTGATATTAATTATTATTTATTTGTTTTTCATTCTGACCGTACAAAATTGCTTAAAAAAGAATCGTGCGAAACACTCATAAAAATATGAATAATAATGAAAATCCTGTTTAGCCGAAACACGTACTAAGACCATAACTATACACAAAGCATGATCAACCAAGCGTATCTGTAGAGAAGTTCATACCATCGAGGGCGAATCAAACAGAATAGATCGCAGCCAACGTCGTTACAATGGGTGAATACTCTCGCAAGTATAGATGCGTACAACATTCAACTAGCAGCTGCCAACTAATAGTAACCACTTGCATAGTAACCATTAAAATAGCTACCATGATTAGCTATTTACTACAGACCCTTATTAGACAGTCAAGTTTCCTGTGTGACTAAAACTTGGACTTTTTGACATGTCTACGCAACTCGACCAGTGTCAGCAATATACCGCGATTGAGATTATCCAAAATACGCAGCAGTATCGATGTAGAGGAAAATTTCTGATCGCTTTTGCTCAAACCATAACGGGCTATTTCCTTTTGACTTATGTGTGCGTGAGCGTATTTCGTCTTGTGGAGTCTCTTGTTCCTACCTACTCTGTGGCGCTGCGCAAATGATATGCTGAAAAGCTGACTACCCGCACTTTTATACTTATTTAGTTTGTAGTTTTATATGTTAGGGTAATGGGGCGAACGTTCTTAGGGGTTATATTATGTCATGAAACTGTCTTGTCGAAATGTGAGTTTCAAATTTTAGTGCTACAGAAATAGGGAAGTATGTTTTGAAGACTCGTTTATGTTTGTAGGATTATAACGTTATGTTAGTACGCATATTGGGGTTGTAGCGCTTGCATAATAATATGGTTAAAAGAATTATATTGTAGAGCGGAAGAGGAATATAAGATGGAACTATTATGAATAAGGTTTGATAGTAGTAGTTGACGAAAACTTGATGTGTGTTGATAGCAATAGAATAAGATCTATGCTATCTATGCACACTTTTCTAATTGAGCTAAGATATATTTTTTTTGTATTGGATTACTATCAATATGGATACTCAAATAAGATAATGTATTAATCAACTCTCAAATGCATAGTGATTTCTGAAAAAACATTTACTTAGCTTTCAGTTTAGTCACAATAGAATAATACTAACATAGCTCCTATTTTCCCTAAAAAGACGCAGCAGGGGACTATAAATAGGTCATTCACATTTTGCTAGTAAAACAAGAATACTATGCAATGACGTTCATTTTTGCAACAATATGTATCTAATATCCTGTCTTTAGTGTCGTGATGGCCCAGTGGATAAGGAGTGTCGTGATGGCCCAGTGGATAAGGCGCCCGCCTGTCGTGTAAGAGGTTGTGGGTTCGAATCCGGGCAAGTACCAATGTGACTTTTTCAATTCATATGCACTTTCAAAAGTTTATGTTAGACATCACTGACATCCCGTGCCTCGGAAAGCACGTAAAGCTGATGGTCCCGGTTGTCATTCGAAGAACTTTGACAGTCGTTACTGGTTAGCCAGAAACTATGATCAGTCTAACCAAGAGGTATCGTGTCGCCCAGTAACTGGGTTGTGGAGGTCAGGTAGGCAGTCGCTCCACGTAAAACACTGGTATCCAGCTGAATCCGATTAGGCTGGCAGCCGACCCCAACACGATCGGGAAAAGGCTAGGGAGATGATGATGTATCTAATACCCATCAGCTAACTACCATCATCTAATATCCGTGGTCAAGTAAGTTACTTTTTTGTCTTTGTTAGATTAAGTCAAGAACACTATCATTTATTTCATCACAAAAAGTGCTGGTATCAATCTAAAAGCTGTCACATTGAATTGAAACGGGACTGGACACATTACGTCGCATGTCGGACAGTCATTGGCCCAAACACACGACCCTAAGGAAACCCTTTAGCGAATTTACAGAAAGAAATGGAAGGAAAATAGAGAGGATGTGACGGTACCCCTAGAGAGAGGCAGCGTGCAAATTTAGGCATAATTATAGTAATAAAAAATGGTAATGTTTGAATGAGAACTTACTCGATCGCTTTGTAGAATAGGTATAATGGTGCGACCACTGAAATAAAATTGAAAGTAACAATTTTGGTCTGGCACTTCTTTTGGACAAAAAAACTTGTATTACTTTACAATAATTAATTCTTTTATAAGTATTTAATCATTTTCCCGTATAACTCAATACTATGGTTGACACTTCACCGAGATTTTGAATAATCTGTTAACTAACAGGTTTGATTTTAAGGACGCTAACACCCAGCGCTCTTTTAGGTGTAATTTTCTTCCCAGCTCCGTTTAAAACTGTACCATGATCGTACAACAAAGCACACACAAAATTATCATAATCATAGGCAGGGTGTGTCTTATTACTAGAGTTCCCAGTTCCAGTTCCCAGCAATATTATATTACTAATTGTTAAAAGCACTTGCCATAAATACGGCTTAGGAGCCACCCCCATAATACTTGGTATAATTTACCATCGTTATTATGTGTAGGTACATCTTATACCCATGAACGGTAGAAGTGAAAATTTATGTTTTGTGTGAGGGTAGTTGTGAATTAGTGGTGTACTTATGTGGAAATGTAGGTAAGTAGGTGTATTGTGTTACTGATAAGTGCGGCTTAAGTGATGTTTTAGTTAATAATGTACGTTTACTTAATATGGGTTGTTTTTTGTCGGCTGTTGAGGTGGCTTTGTGGGTAAACGGCTCTCGAGCATAATGTTGCAGATTTAAACCCGGAAAAACGTTAATGTGATATTTTACTGGTATACATTTTTCAATTTGTGTGAAGTTTTTAAGGTTCATTGTGACATCACACAAATTAATAATTGGGAAGCCTGTGTAAGTCGTTATGGCATAGCTAACTTAATAGTTTTAAAGCTCTTTGTATAGGGATTTGGTAAAATACTGCCACAATACCAATTTCTGCCGTAAAGCTCAGTTTCAGTACCTATCCCTATGTGAAGAGTATTATGATAGAGGCAGAGTTATTTCCGACATATGAGACATCAACTTTGTCTCTTGGATAGCGAAGCTAGTACCTAGGCCTCTGGTAAATAGTACAGTAGGCGTCAGTGATTTAACGTCAGGTGATCTGTCAGCTTGTTTCCCATGCAACGACATACAAAAACAGAGCACAAACGTTAATTTTGTATGTTTTCACTGTATTTTCTGCATATTAATGAAAACAAAATGTTATTATTCCAACAATATAAATAAACAAAGTAACAAAACTTATTTAGAGAGACTAGAAAAAATACAGAGAGGATTTCAAAAAACTCAATGACAATTTTGAACTAAAACAAGCGAGGCAATTTACTCCAATTCAATACGGAGTTGAATATTCAAAAGCGTCGATATTGCATTACTAACGAATGCATAAATATTTCTGCATTCTCTATTTACGGACAAGAGCTAAATCAAAACAAATATTGAATATTTAGTCTTTCATAATGATACTGGAATAATTCTTAAATGAAGCGCTTGTGTTATTCATACGGGAATTTAATATCCGTTTCTGTTTTTTAAAGGTTTTTTTTTTCGTAATTAATCTTGTTGTTGCACATTATAAATAGTAGTTTATTGTACGTTTAATGTAACACTCGTCCAATAAATCGAATAAACCATTGGTTTCAGTAAAACTAAAAAAAAAACGACATATTAACCTAGTATTAACCGGTATATTTATTAAATGGTTTCAAGCCTTGACTTAACGAGGGCAAAACCGCAAAAAAACTGGTTTTTTTATAGCTGTATTTAATTGAAATCTTCTTGCCCGATCCATTTTTTAACTTAAGTGTTATAACTTAAATAAAAGTGTAGGAGATTTTGTTGCACGCCATTTCAAAATATGTCAGTTTAATAAAAACATACATGCAACTTACCACCTTACCATATTATTAATCCGACACACGATAAGATCACTAGGGCTGTCAAAATTTGCAAATTACAAATTGACACGCGGCCATTTTATTTGCGTAGCGTGCTTTTTAATTTGTCAAAGTGGTCCCGACAAGGGTTGGCTATATCATAACGAGTACGCGATAATTTCAAGCCTTTATCATCGGAGGGTTAGGGTGTAAAATTCTCATTCTTTGTAATTTGTATAAATTGAGTCAAATTGTAATTTAGAACCGGGTTTTTTCTTTTGTTTCGGTTTTTTTTTGTTTTGTTTTGATGTTGTGCAGTGGGGTGTTGAAAAATTAATATGGAAGGGTATCTGTAGCGTGTAATTGACGTTTCTGATTTTGGAGGTATGTATGCTATTTAGGAGGCGGGTGACGTGAAGTTCACGGGGATGTATTACAAATTTCGGGGGTAATTATTTTGCGAGAATAAAATATAGGGCTGTCATTTATTCGTTACGAAAAATCTTTATGTAACAAATAAATAATTCACACTGAAGACAAATTAAATAAACGTTACTTATAATACGGTGTCTTGTTTGCATCAAGCTTTATATTAACAATTTTCCATTTAAACTTTTATTAACAAAATTATTTAAAGTACACAATATTTTTATTACTTACCATACGTATTTTTATGTATAATTGAGACAGCTATGGTTTCCGTAAGGCCCAGCAAAATAGGGTCACAGGAGAGAGGAGGCCCTGTTTTAATATATTTCAAAAATATAAGTACCTACAGAAAACGTATATCAAAAGTACTTATCGGTACTATTTATCGGTAGTTACTATTCGTACAATATTACACGTCCACGCCACACCCCAATAGCCATTTCCTCAAGCTCACCTAGTTCATCCCTCAACCATAAAACGAACTTATTTATCGTTCCTCAAATATTGCAACTCTCATTACGGCCCAACACCTCCATATATTTTCCACATATCCCTTCATTTTAACATATATCAACACCTACAACATTTCGTTGACTTTACAATTATCTAACCCACGTAAAACTCCAGTAAAACAATAGAACATCCCAATGTTATGATTAGACAGTATTATAAATTCTGAGGCCGAGGATTATGCTAATAATATGAAAATGCGTCCCTTGTTCGTTACGACAAGTGTGGCGAAACACGCGCCAGTGGTTGTCGCAACACTCGCTACCCCAGTGACGTCATCTTGTCGGCATAATTCTGTATTGACGTGTAAAGTGAAGATGCGGTGTTGGGAGAATTTTGTCGGCCGAGATAAAATGCCTTACTTAGATGTTGCAAACCTTTTTATCTGACCCTACAGTGTATTTATTCAAGGGTAGGGTAATTAAGGCAACATACTGTACGTTTACTTAGATATTCTCATTGCTGTTGTTGATAGTTGTGCAACTGTGATAGCTAGATAGATGCTTGCTGAAGCAATTGGTTACCAGCGTCTATTTATCTCAATCTTAGAACGAAGATAGCTACAGAGAGATAAGAACAGAACGCAATCAATATAGTTTTATAAGTAATTGATTCGTTGTCGCAACACTCGCTACCCTAGTGACGTCATCTTGTCGGTATAATTTTGTATTGACATGTAAAGTGAAGATGCGGTGTTGGTTATGTCAAGTTGTCGAGTTGTTCGATTGTCGATCGTACGGTATGTTGCCACGTTTATCTGACCCACCCTACAGTATTAGTTCTAGGGCTTATATATTCACGGTCTCTCTCTTGCCTGCGTAGTTTGCCGTTGTGCAACGGTGATGGCTAGATAGATACTTGCTGGAGCAATTGGTAACCAACCGTTGTTTATCTTAACCTAAGGCTGAAGATAGTTACAGAGAGATAACAACAGAATGCAACAATTTCATAATTTATTCGTCACAAGTGTCGCAGAACACGCGCCAGTGGTTGTCGCAACACTGCTAACCTAGTGACGTCATCTTGTCGGCATAATTCTGTATTGACGAGTAAAGTGAAGACGCGATGTTGGTCGGATTTTGACGGCCGAGATAAATATATTCGGGCCGGGTCGTTTAGATACTCTTCATCTCTAGTAGTACTTTGATAATTGTGAAAAAGTGATAGCATTATCGCTTGTTGCAATTATTCTTTAGCAACGTTTAATTATCTCATCCTTAGGCCTCCTATCCGGCCTGATCCGGTCAAAATGTCGGTTTTATAATAAACAAAGTCGGCAGCAAGACTGTTATCATAAAACAGGCATACTTTATACAACTATTGACATCTACCAGAAATAATTTCCACTAAATTCAATCAAACGTAAAGTTTAATTAAAATTGTAGCACTAAAGCCTATACTTACACAGAATATTGAAATCAATGTTACCTTCTTAATTAAATCATGAATAAACACGTTTAAATAAATGCTAAACATTTATTAATAATTGGAGAGAGCGAGTAATTTTATTTAGAAATGAAACGAGGCGTTTTTCCCAGTTCACTCGTCTCTCTGATCGTGAATACGCACAAATGAACAGAAAATTTAATTTATTTCTCTTATTTATTTATAAATTGTTTTATTTCGTTTGTTTCTAGATATGAAATATTAATTGGTAACTTTATAGGGTGGTTAAGTGACTGAAACGTAGTGACGTGATCGTATTTTTATGAAACAAATTACTCTCCTAATGAATTTTTAGAAAAAACTTACCTACCAAACTATAGTTACTTACTATTTATTACAAAATTAGTAAAAACATTAAAAAAAAACACTAAAGTTTTAGTCTATGTAAGATTTAAATCAAGTATTTGGTAAAGTGTAAATTTATTTATTAATTTTATAAAATTTATTGGTATATTTTTTTCATTAAAATCGTATCTACTTATTTACCAAAAAAATGTATATTATGGTAACCACACACCCTATGTTATGCCTTCACCACCCTAGTTTGACTGGTAGAGAATGTCTAACATATGATTCTAACTATATACGTTTGCGCTTGAAGTATAAATAAATAAATTAATAAAAAATAAAAAATCTTTATTTCCGTTTAACAATTTACATTTACAACATGCTATTTAGTAAATTAACATATACATTTGTCTTATAAATAAATAAAAAATAAATAAATTACCAAATAAATACACATTTCTTATAGCTGAAGAAAGCTCCAAAACGGTAGGAGTAGTAACAATATAAGTTATAGGTCCTTGTTGGCAGACTGCCACTACTCTTCCGTTGCGGTGACCTTGTACTTTGTAGGACTGTAGGAGAAATACAATATTGCTGTCTGTCTGTCTGTATTTGATGTGTAAAGAGGCATACGTTGGGATTTACCCATAAAGATAAATACCATAGACACATCACATAAGCGTTAACTGAAATAAAGTAACAGAGTGAAAAGTTTTTTGTAAGGAAACGATTTAAAAAGTCGTTGTCAGGTGGCAGTGTCATGCACGCAAATCAATAACTTTGAGATATGACACAGAATTCGCAATGGCTTAAATAATGTGTAATTTTTAACTTTGGCCCGCAGGTTACTTGTCTTCTTAAAATGTGAATGCGTTGATTAGCCTGGATAATAATGTAACAAGAGTTAAATCTTTGGAGATGTCTTAACTAATCATACCAACAACCCACCTGCCAGAACATGACATAGGACACAAAATGGCGATTTTGTGTATCAGTCATTGAATGTTATACAAAACGCGTAGAGACGCATACTGCTTAGCAGCCATATTGAGTCTCATTATGGTAGCTTTTTTCTTTAATACCCGTCTATAGATATAAGCCAGTGGTTTTACCAAATATACTAAAGTCACTCGTTCAACGCGTATCTTGTGTCAGACTTACGTCAAACTTTGTACGTAAATGTCGTGTAACTTCTAATCTTAAAATGGCTGAAGTTTAAAAGGAAAAAGGGATTCTGGAATATTGTAATGTTGGATGGAAAGTCGTAAGTAATAACAATATCAGCCTATTACTGTCCCACTGCAGAGAAAAGGCCTTTTCTCATACAGAGAAGGCACGAGCATTGATATTTTTTTTAAATTTATTTTGCAAATTGGTTAAAAATTATACTTTACAAGGTGATTTATATTTATTCCATGTCTATTTTCTTCACCAATGTCTGTGATGTCTAAGAGAAATTTCGTAATTACGATGTGATGACCCAATGTTAACGCCCTCACATATAAGAGGTTGCGAGTGCCAATGTATTTTTTTTTAATTTATACGTATTTTATAAAGTTTATTTTAACCTTTATTTTACCAAACAGACTTCATACATTGATTCACACAGGACTTACATCCTGTCAGACATGTCTTCGAATAGATATAATCCCCACTACATGACGTCACTCATAAAGCGAGTACAGACGAGTGTAATCCGTAAATAATGATGTGCTTGTGAACAACGCAAATTATTTTAAAAGAGACTCCGCATTGATGTAGGCCGTGTGCAATCGGCTTTGTTTAAAGTATATGCGTTTTTTTTTCATTTTAATTATGGTGTATTTAAATCGCCAACCCGCCTTGAGCAAGCGTGGTGATCAATGCTCGTGCCTTCTCTGTATGAGAAGAGGCCTTTGCCCTGCAGTGGGACAGTTATAGGCTGGTATTATTATTATTATTAATTATGGTGGAGTGAGAAGGTGTATCTGTATACTTCTGTGAGGTGTACTCATATACAGTCGTGGTCAACTAATTAGGGACAACATGATATACTATGAGTAACATTTAATTCTGCTTCCCATAAGTTAAGTTTGCTCGAGTCTTTGGCAGTTTAGTTACTTTTAATATAAAACTAAACCAATATCTTAACAAATAGGCATAGTCATTAAAGGAATGGACTATACGTAAAATAAATATCGATCAAAATTCAACTTAACTTCTTCTTCACTCTATTCGTACCCTGGACAACTAATTAGGGACACATAAGACAACATTTAAAATAATTATTGCAGAGTGCAATAAAGGAAAATAATATGTTTAATTATTATTCAATTAGGCTTAATGCATCGCACTATAATGCAAATCATTATCCAGAGTGATTTCTAAGGATTGCCATAACCATGTAACATAGGTATGGAATCGACGCAATCAAAATGTCACATTGTTCTTTAGTGATACTGTTTCAGCCTTCTTCAAAGATACTATTGTTGATTTTTAATAGCCAGTTTATTTATACCATATTTTAAACCTACTATTCTTTCATAACGTACCACAAATTGTTTCCAAGCATTCAGGTCTGGGCTCTAGGCCCGTCAATTTATAACCGATACCTACTCATCAGTGAGATATGTTCTAACAGACAGTGCAGTATTTTTTGGGGTAGTTATCGTGTGTTCTTCAACATAAAGTAGTGTGATTGCTTGTAGTATTTCTCTCTATTCAATTGAATCTAGTGTGCCTTGCATTTGCTCTAAAGGTCCCACATCATTTCCAGAAAACCAACGCCATAGTTTTATGTTCTCTCCTCAAGTTTAACTTGCTTATTGGAGTATATTGGATACTTTTTGCTTTTTAGGGTGCCATTAATACTGCCTGCCTTCCAATGAAACAAAATGTAACTTCATTTAGTCCAAAATTAAAACATTTTTTTACTTAAAATCAGTCCCAATATCGGTGCCTCATGACTAAGGCCAATAGTGGCGAGTCTGTGATTTTTTCAACACTGGAACTTTTCGTACGACCATGCCAAACAGTTTAGCTTCAACAACTTGACGTCGAAAGGTTGTTGTAGATTACTCCACTGCCATGTTCTAGTTCAAATACCAACACTATTCAGACCAATAATCAATAAAAGTCAATAAGTGGGTCTTATATCGCCGCTATCACCGTTTTGCGATGTTTTTGCACAATAGTTTTTGTTGGTATTTTTCTTTCTGATTGCACGTTTAGTAGTTTTATAGATTCAAAAGTATAATTTCTAAATAAAGATTATGATTGTCCTGTTTTGAAAATCATTATAATGGAGCAATTTCAATGTTTTAATAATTTACTATATGGCTATTTACTATAATAAACAATAATTATTATTTTTCGCATTGTTGTATCAGAACTTTTATTTCGCCCCGTGCTTAATTAAACATTATGATAATATTTCAACAAATTCAAAGTCAACGTATAGACTCTAATCTTAATATTAAAAAAAAATGACATCCCATCAGATTTTATAAAAAATGGGAACATAACACACTACTTTTGTTTTTGTCCCTAATTAGATGGCCAGCCAGCACACGCTGCGATTTGGTTGCAAGAGATTTGTTTTTAAATTTCCTATTACAAAATATTATCAACTTCGAAGCAATGCTCACAATTTTCAAGTATTCTTAATATTAATTAGTATTTCATAAAATTAAACTTAATTATTTAGTTTATCTGATCTACCATGGACATGAAAATTAAAATTCAGCTCAAATTTTTGTTTGTCCCTAATTAGTTGACCACGACTGTATATTGTATGTAAAATGTCAGTCTATTTGTACATGGGAACATAGCAAACACATCAAACTTTTTGTTTTTACTATTTTAAAATTAGATTCTAACAGCAGTGAATAGATCCAGGATATTTTTTTCAAAAACATTGAAATATTTATATTCTTTAATATTTTGCGCGGTTTGCTAATGAGGTGTTTCGTGCTTTATATGGCTGCTTACCTCCAGAACCTAGTGAATGGTTAGACTGAATGTCAGTCTGACTGACTACCCGTAACGACTATCAAAGATTTATCTTTATTTTATCTTTATTGGATCAAATCAGTGATGTTCCAGATGACTTTAGAAGCTAATGAACTGAAAAAAATAATACTTTCTTTTAATGTGATGTATGAAAAGACCTCCGGGACCTAACGTGTGTGTTTAGTATGTGGGAGGGCTTAAAGAGCCCTCCGGCCAACACTTTTGTATAGTGTAACTATTGAATTATAAACAGGGAGCACTTATAACTGCATTTATTGTTATTTAGAACATGCTCACTCCATGAGCCTCGGACACGACATGCGTCATAATGTATCAAAAACAAACTACGAAATCAAATTGAAACATTCATTCTAGTATGTTTCAATTTCATGCTGAGTGTTAAGATAAAACCTCAAAGGTATTTTTCTAGCCAGTTATCTATAAGCAGTTACATAAAGACATTTGGGAGCCCTCATGCTAGAAAGGCGGGCAACGGTAAAACAGCTACTACTAGTAAAGCCATAAATCACCGCCTCCTTCTCGTCAATCAAAAACAATCCTTTAAGCAACCAAGATAAAACACAAAACGTCTCACTCACAAACAAACCGCGTAAAGACTTAAAGAAAATTATATTTCTTAACTTACCCAGCAAAACTGGGGACTTTAAGTTACCCAAGTAATATGAGCAGAATCGCTATATAAGTATTATTTATTGCTCAAACTGTGGCTGGGTAATTATTTAGGATGCTCCCCCTAACCTATTAGGGCGAGAGGGGGAGGGGGGGGGGTGATATTAGAATGTGGTGTTTGTGAACCAATGAACTGCGAATTGCGCTGGTATTGAATTGTATGGTGTTAACAGGCTGTTTCCTGTTTCATTTGAATGTTGGTTTAGTTTGATATATTTTTTTTATTTCTTTATTATTTTTTCCAATAGGTGATACAATTTTTTGACAATGAAATTAGGCATCAAAAAGTAAAAAATAAACAGCTTTAAAAAAAATAACCACTTTCAACTAAAAACGAAAAAAATCAATACTCAGAAGTTTGTGGCAATATAAAACAACAATTGTAAAGGCGGTAAGTTTAAAAAAAAAAGGTTTGTATTTATTTGTTATTGCATCCCATTTTACTTGAGGTCGGGAACACACATTTTAATCTTCCATGACGTTTTTTCATTATCAAAGGCATTGATTGAACAATTTAAACGCTCCTCAATACTAACAATTTCAATCCCTTCAAAAGCCATTTCAATCGAATGTTTTCAGAAACACCTGAAGCCATTTTAAGTCCATTTCGAATAGTAACGTCCCAATACAGAGTCCCCTAAATAAATAACGTGACGCGGTATATAGAAATTCAAACGCGTTATTCTGAAAAGTCAATATTGCGATGCGTTCCATTAACAAATGCATGTATGCGCGTGTTATCAGTTGCGACCAGCCGACGGGGCGCGGAACGTAAATGACATAGTGTATTGAATACAGTAGCACAAGTTGCTTAAATAAAAATATAAAAAATGAAAATAATAACAAGTCATTGAAAATGAAATGACGTTTGTGGGTCAATCATGGCTAAAAGAATGTGTTGAAATGTGAGCAAAGTGTCGTAAAATAAATCAACTGAATTTACGGGTACTATTGAATCGGCGAGACGACAAAAAAAAGTTATTAGTCCGTCAGTTAGATAATCAAAAAATTTGGGACACGTATTTTTTCTTTTTTTTCGTAAACAGAAAATGACGACAATACAGTGCGTTGAAGTTTCGTGAAACGTCACACCTTTGTATAATTCTTACTGAGGAGTGACGTCACAAGCCCCCTCTCCGGAACTTTGATGCTCTTTATCTTTGTATTTTGTTATTAATTTGATCAAGCAAAAAATATGTGTCCAGTATTTTTGGACTGTCTAAAAGACGGACTAAACAGAATGTCATTCTTTTGATGTAGTCAACATCCCTATTGTAGCAGTTAGTCGTATAATCGAAAAGTTCTAGTAGATTGTTCAAAAACATCACGGGATCTAAAAAGTATTTTCAAAATTCGGGGTTTTATTGTTATTGTCGCTATAAGAAAAGAGAAATTCAAACTCAAACTCAAATCATTTCTTTCTAATAGACCCACTTTAGAACGTCAAACACAAAGAAAAATGAATCTAGTTGTAATATTAAATATTCCTTTCGTCAGTTGGGTAATAATAATACGAAGCCATGATAATCTTTTCACCTGCATCAGCTGGTCTAAACCTTAAGTAGAAATATATTTTTCCCATAAATTTTCTTAAAATTATTTTAATATCAATTCACTTAATGTCAAAGACATTGATTTGTATAGCACATACCGAGCTTTAACTTCCAAATTGATTGGGCTAGATTTCCAGCCTTAGCAGATTCAGCTGGATACCAGTGTTTTACGTCAAGCGACTGCCTGTCAGACCTCCACAACCCACTGACTGGGGGACACGATATCCCTTGATTAGACTGTTCAGACTTTCTGGCTTCTGACTACCCGTAACGACTGTCAAAGTTCTACGAATGACAACCGGGGCCAACGGCTCTACGTGCTTTCCGAGGCACGGGATGTCTGTGATGTCCGGGATGAACTTTGGAAGCACACACCAAACTTACTGCACCAAATCGGTAGAACAAGTTACTACAAAGATTATCAACAGAACAGAATAACAATATTAGTTTATCTAATATCAAATATCTCGATTTATGCTTCTAGAGCAAATAACCAAGAACTGGGACGTAGCTTCAGCTATTTATTTTCTACTCGAAGTAAATGCAATTTTTGTTATATACTTGATAAAAGAGATTAGTTTAAAATTGAATATCTGTAACGATATCACAAACGGTTCTATTATTTTACTATATTCATAGTCTTTTGTCTAATGACTTAACTATCAAACAGTTCTTCCTGTAAAAAGACATTCTTATCGGAATTCATTTCAAATAAGCTAAGAAATTCGTACATTATTTTAATTACTATGTTGCTGCACATTGATGAATAAACTACTGTCCTTCCTGGTAAATAATAGCAGTACCTAATATTACCAACCTGTTCCTGCAAAATAATAACAGTTCCTAATATTACCAAGAGTTCCTGCTAAATAATAACAGTTCCAAACATTACCACCTTGTACCTGTTATTAATAACAGTTCCGAATATTGACCCACTGTTTTTGTTGTGCTACATCACGATAGTGGGTAGTCGGGCGCCAAGAGCAATATCCGCTTTGACCGCGCGTTCCGCTAATTGATTCCGACTCCATTCACTACAAAACATATTGCGCGCCGCATTTGAAATATTTTTTGAAGTATTGCTTCGACCAATTACTGGGTTTTTACCGAGGGTTCGTGGGTTTTTGTGTTTAGAGGATATTTCTGCTAGGGGTTACACAGAAACGTAGGTTTATAGTGTCTAGCAAAAGTCGTATGCTTATAATAAATAGTTTTTTATGTAATCATTTGTGGCTTATTATCAATGTAAAATACATATTATTTAGGGTTACAACTTACTTTAACTACAGTAAAGTTAAAGTGATTGAAAGTTACTTACGGTAGTAGCGATTTTTTTTCGCTGAGATACACATAAACTTTATTATAATTCTTTTATTTACACATATCCCCCACTAGACAAGTGGCATTGTAGAATAGATAGCGAAAACGAATAGATTGTCAAATGTATGGAGATGTCAAATGGTTTAGCGAAAGCTTATGTCAATTCCATACATTTGACAATCTATTTGTTTTCGTTTTCTATTCTACAATGCCACTTGTCTAGCCCCTGTGGACTGCATTTGGTTTATTCTTCGTTTATTTTTTTACAATTATAATAGGTATATATCCCGATGTTACACCCGTAACATCGGGATACAGCTTTTATATCCAAACTCGTAACATATGCTAAAGCCTAAACTTTTATTTAAAAAAGGTTTAAGCAATAATGTTTCATATTCGGTAATAAATCACACGGTAATAATTCATTACCGTATCAAATACCAGAACATTTCAACATTACCTACTGTTGCTCAACGTCTGTCTGACAATCGTTGTTGAACTCAGTTAATTTTAATAAAAGGGCTACCGGGCATCTGTCCACTGTATTAATTGCTTGGAAAAACCAATCGGGTCGAGTGTTTAGCACCCGGGTAGGCTAGGAACCGAATACCCGGCCCGGTTTACAACAATATGTGTCGATGTCTATTGCTTTGCTAACTTTTATTTATTGGTCAACGCATTTCTTTGTAGTGGTGCAGTTTTGGTTGTGAAGGATGTAGGTTTCTTGTTATGGTTTGATACGAGGAAAAATACGTAGTTATGTTAACAAATGATAACAACAACATTTTATTTAAATGCCACAGGGTGACTGGTGTCAGATGGTGTGATAGAGTGTGTAGTGGGGTCTCTGATCGTATTCGAGAAACCAAAGAAAATAAATCTTTGAAACTTACAGTCATTTTTGATTCAGTGTCTTAATTGGGTAATAGTGTAATAGGTAGTAGGTAATAGTTTTTATTTAGATATCATTTACAAGGACACATTTAAATCTCATTTATATGTAAATACGATCATCAATAAATATTTACGATGGCCCCTACACATGTTAACCGAACAACCGAAAAAACTCTTTTTAAAAACATCAAATTCTAACCTACACAAACTACAATTAGTTTCAAACTACTCCATTCATCCATTAACACTGACCAATAAAAACTGGACAAACCCAACAACGACACCAAAGAGACAATTTTCATAGACGATGATATTTTTATATTTATTGCCACGGCTCCCGGGCTAGCGGCCGTTAAAATTAATATGCCTTTGAACGTTAGTGCTGGAGGTTTCAGCTTTTTAGGGTTCTGTAACAAAAAAATAAATAAAAGAACCTATAAATCCCATAAATCCGGCTACCATATACATATTATATCTTTTGTCGTGTCGCCCAGTAACTGGTCTGATGGGCAGTCGCTTCACCACCCAATCCTTGATTAGATGATGTCAGAATTTCTGGTTTTTAACCATCCCCGTAATTAACCTCAATTAGCATTACCGAGACCGACTTACGTGCTTGTTAAGGGACAGTGTGTCAGTGATGTTCTAGATTAACTTAGAAAGTAAATAGTAATAATGAAGATCGAATTTAATGTACATTCTTGCTCAGATTCGGACGCAAAACCTCTTACATGAGACACGGCGCTTTACCCACTGCGGATGGGTGCAATCTTTAAAATTATATAGTGTTATAATTATACAGTTGGAAGGATTTTTACGTAAAATTACGCAGAAAAACTAGGAGTCTTGTTCCGGGTACTTATTTCATAGAACGGAAAATCTCAAAGGGAAAATGGGAAGATGGTAATTTATTGAAACTCGGAATACCTGCTTAATTAATAATAATGCAATTAACTTCATAAAATGAAATTTAAATTGGACTCCAAGAATGTAAAGACTGAAGTACTAGCTCTGACCGTGACTTTGGCTGCGTGCAAGTCAAGTCAATGCCTATAGTGTTTGAAGTCTAATTTTATAGAAAATTAGGTTAATAGTAGCAAAAGTCTTTTTGTAACCGAAACTGTAGCTCAAAGTCTAAATGTATTCAGGATATGACGACCAGAAGATCTATAGTACAAGTTTGATTTGCACAAGTTGTACAAGTTTTGGAGTGTTGGCTATCTATATTTATAAATTGGTAAACAGTGACTGTTGATATATCGACACACACCCCAAACCGCTGAACCTAGAGTCATGGAATTTGGGGTAAAAATGTGATGAAAACTAAACTCATGCGGGCGAAACTGCGGCCGAAAGCTAGTTATGAGTAAATATGTGTATATGTATCAGCCACTACTTATAACTCACCTTATTTATTACTAGCTTTTGCCCGCGGCTTCGCTCGCGTTAGAAAGAGACAAAAAGTAGCCTATGTTACTTTCCATCCCTTCAACTATCTCCACTCAAAAAATCACGTCAATTCATCGCTCCGTTTTGCCGTGAAAGAAAGACAAACAAACAGACAGACAGACAGACACACTTTCCCATTTATAATATTAGTATGGATAGGGCGAAGCAGTTGTCGTGTCGCCCAATAACGAGGTTGTTGAGGTCAGATAGGCAGACGCTTCATGTAAAACGCTTCTATTCAGTTGAATCCAGTTAGACTAGAAGCTGACCCCAACATAGTTGAAAAAGACCTTGGGAGATGATGAAGGGCAAAACAGTTATTTAGCTAGTTCTTTATCCGAGGATTTAATTTCTAAATATGTTGTCCAATGCTAGTGGTGATTCTAGAATTTTTCTCGTTTAGACAAACAAACTCTTCATATTAGCATTCATAAACATCTCTACACCAATCCTTCTCCAAAGCAGTACCATTGTAGTAAGTAAACCTTCGTTGAACCCTCTACAATGGCCGACCAAAAATAGCTGAGCCGGAAGTTGTTACTGAAAACGTTTCCTGCCAACAGTGAGTATTGCTTTATTTTTTTAATCGTTTTAGATATTGGATGTTGATATTTTTGGGTGGCGTGGTAAATTGAGATTGGGTTAAGTTTAAGGCCTATATTAATAGACGTCACTCAATTCTGAGACGCTCTCAAGTTTATTGCTATCCTTATTTTTTCCCTTTAGAATAACAAGGACAGCAAGAGACTTGAGAGCGTCTCAGAGTTGAGTGACGTCTATTAATACGGGCCTAAAAGCGGTGTTATTATAATGTTTAAGTTAAGATACTTTCTTTGTTGTTATCAAGGCGCTGCCGAAACTAATTAAGTTAGAAACATAAAAATAATCTTTTTATTAAGTTTGAACTTAATTTGATTAACTTTGTTAGTGCACCTTGCACTCACAATTTAGTTTTTTTTTTACATATGTATAAACCTATTTATTTTAATTTACATTTGTATTTGTGAGTTTTAGTTTAGGAAGAATGTAATTGTTGCGTAGTTGAGAGTTTGAACGCTTGCATTTCACATAGAATAGTTTTTTTTTTATAATTAGGGATTTCGTTTTTAGAGGCCAATCAAATATGCAAATTAACATTTATATTAAATCTTGTTTATATTACCTTATTTGCAAACGTTTTCCCTGTATCATAAATGAAAATAATCTTACACACTATGTGGCTTCAAAAATATCAATTTCAACGTACACTATTGTTATGTATCGTAAATAAAATCCCCAATTTTCACAATAATAAAGCTTTTACTTTTGGATCCGTAAATCCATATGTATGAGCCAATATATTTTCCATCAAAAGTTTACGAAAAAAATACACAAACCGATAGAAATTCATCATTCACAGTTTCCAATACTAGAATCGTATAAAAAGCGGGCATCGCAATATCCATTGCCTTCGGGCAGTTACGTATTCAACAGATATTTAAAACCCCACCGAAATTTGAACCTTACCCTCACAAAAATACAACTCAAAATCAATTCCTCGATTTATTTTTACAAGATACTTGAAAACTGCAGTTTGTTACACGATTTTGGACTCTACGTGTGTGTGATAAGATTTGTAATGTTTTTGGGTTGTCACAGTGACTAGATACGAAAGGTTTGTTGACGCAATCAACGTTGGCAGGTCACAGTACGGTCAAAGGTTCCATTGCTATTTGCTCGGACATACATACATACTTACATATATATATGTATGTATTGTGTATAGTTTGTGGATGGCGTTAAAGCACAGTATTGATTAATGTGTCAATTTACTTTCTGACTGATTGATTTTGTGACTTTCGAAAGGCATGTAAATGGTTTGTTTGAAACGCGTTGTTTTTTTGTGATTTTGTACTGGGATTTTTATACTTTCTTTCAAAATATTATGAGGTTAAATTAGTTTACTTATCTGGAAAATTCTTGGTTTAATGTAAACTTATTGCAATCCATACTAATATTATAAATGGGAAAGTGTGTCTGTCTGTCTGTCTGTTTGTCTTTCTTTCACGGCAAAACGGAGCGACGGATTAACGTGATTTTTAAGTGGAGATAGTTGAAGGGATGGAGAGTAACATAGGCTACTTTTTGTCTCTTTCTAACGCGAGCGAAGCCGCGGACAGAAGCTAGTTGTTAATATATTATTTTAAGAGGAAGGTAAAAAATTGTAAATAAATAAACGTCTTGGGACAACTTACACATGACTTTCTGATCTCAGGCTAGTCTGTGCTATGTTAACAGATAACTGATTAGGTACACACTTATATAATTTATAAATACATACACTTTATAGATAAATTGCACTCAGACGCAGAACAGATTTTCATGTTCATCACACAAAGTTTGACCTGGATGAGAATCGCACCTACAACCTTCGGCTCACAAATCGCTAGACCATCAGGCCCGTGTTATTAAATAACACTCTAGTGTTTTATCTTTTATTTGTTTCATTAATTTGTACTTTTCTCATGTGTTAAAACAAAAGCATTTTCCAAGTCGTGTATTTAAATAAAATAGCAACTTTATACCATAACGTTAAAATTTTGTCGATGTTTTTAGCACACCGACGAAACCCAGCTCTTAAGCTAATTAAAAACAAATCCCAGCTCTTAAGCTAATTAAAAACAATTTCAGGCGAAGCAAATAACTTACACACACACATATGCATTTGCACATATTGCATTATTTAGCGTAGCATCCGCCTTCCGTAGCACATGCGCGTCGTAGCACGCGAGCTACGCCGTAGCGCTGCTACGCGCGTAGATATGTATCTTTATTGTTGCGTATAACGTGATGAATGTATCTCTTTGATAGAGTAGGAAATATTACAATGACTTTTGTTAAGGTTTGGAAAAGATATTTTATGTATCATATAAATACAAACAATGTTTTATATATGAAGAATTGTTTTTTTTTCTAAAGGCCAACGAAACAACGATTACACGGCTACAACGTTTTTTGCTAAATAATAGGCTAAAAGCCCATTAATAGTACTTGTCTCAAGTAATTTAAAAGTGTCTCAATAAGTAATTTAATAATAATTTTCTAGATATCGTATAGAAAACAAAAGGTCAAGGTATGAGTTTAAACATTTTGGAACTCTATTACTAAGCCCTATTGAAATTCATGTAAGCATCTATCCATACTTAATATTATAAATGGGAAAGTGTGTATGTCTGTCTGTTTGTCTTTCTTTCACGGCAAAACGGAGCGACGGATTGATGTGATGTTTTAAGTGGAGATAGTTGAAGGGATGGAGAGTAACATAGGCTACTTTTTGTCTCTTTCTAACACGAGCGAAGCCGCGGGCAGAAGCTAGTTTTCAATAAATCTACGAAATACAGCATAAAACTCAAAACAGTACTTACTCATGTTATTTTCTGTGCAAAATTATTTATTAAAATCCATTGAAAAAAAAATCTTTAAAAATTTGTACCCCAGCAGAATACAAAGTCTGAATATGATATTAAAGCAGCAAAATTTTTTTTTTCTAAAATGGAAAATGGTACAAATTGGTTAAAACGGTATTAATGTTTACGCCTACGATAAATTGTTCATCGTGGGTTTGTGTTTCAGAATATTATGTTCTAATAATACTTTTATTGATCAGTGCAAAGGTCACAAAGACCTTATAACAATTATTGGAACTACATAGAAATGATTACTAGCTTTTACCCGCGGCGTTGCCCGCGTGAATATTGATACTTTCATCTCGTATATTACCCATTTTGGGGTTGAAATAGCCAAAAACCCTTTCTTATTGGCAACTTCTTCTTTACAAAGAACATACACTGCAAGTTTCATATCTCTAAGACCAGCGGTTTGGGCTGTGCGTTGATATATCAACACACAATCAAACAGTCAGTTTACCATTTTATATATAGATTAAAAAGGTCACACAAAGTCATTATTTCGGCCAGTTGGTCTAGTGGTTAGTGACCCTGACTGCTAAGCCGCAGGTCGTGGGTTCGATTCCCACCCAGGACAAACTTTGTGTGATGAGCACGAATGTTTGTTCTGTGTCTGGGTGTGATTTATCTATATTATGTATGTATTTAAAAATATTTAAGTATGTTTATCAGTTGTCTGGTTACCATAGTACAAGCTCTGCTTAGTTTGGGATCAGATGACCGTGTGTGAGTTGTCCGAGGATATTTATTTATATTATTAGACGTCATTTACAGAAAATAACATGATACGTTATTTACAAATTAATTCTGATAGATGCTACGCCGTAGCTTCGTAGCGACTACGCCTACGCCGTGTGTTGCTACGAAGGATTGTTTTATAGAGTATTATTTTTTAAGATCGCTTATACTTTGATGTGTAGGTACGTAATTCTCTTTGTTAATGTTAGGTTTATTTTACGTAAAATGCTTTAGTGATACACCAGTGTTGTATAATGTTAAGTTGACTGACTGATAGTTGGTATATCAACGCACAGTCCAAACTGTTAAGGATTTGTCACACTGGATGCGTTCTGCGGCCGGCGGTCAGGTCAAAGTGAACGCAGCCCGCATCATGTATGAACAACGCTGTCGGTATCAATATATTTTGTATATAATGCGATCTGACAGTGCGAGCACAACCAAAGAACGCATGTTGGGCCGACGGGGCGGTGGGGAGGGAAGGACGCGTACGGACCGGTGGGCTGCGGGCACGCGGGCTGCGGGCTGCGTTCGCTTTGACCTGACCGCAGGCCGCAGAACGCTTCCAGTGTGACAAATCCTTTAGTCCTAGAGACATGAATCTTAGAGGGTGTGTTCTTGTGTAGAGCCAGTATCCGCTAAAAAAGGATTTTTGGAAATTATAACCCTAGAGGGTTAAAATAGGGGATGGAAGTTTGACATCGTTTGGCGAAAGATAGTAGATTCATATGATTACTATATTTTTGATATTTATGATTTTTTCAATTACTTGTGGTTTCGGGTTCGAAGTTCTCCATTCTATTGCAGATTTAAGATTACTTAGACAGATTTTGTGTGCACATAACTCTTAATTCATCGTTTACAAGTAAAATAAAAATAATCCTGTTGCTAAAAAATACAGCAAATAACTTCACGCTTACTTTTTAAAACAAATAAATTCTGTGAATGCGATAGTTTTACAGATTTGTAATATTCAGTACACACCAACAAGATATTCTTTTACCTACATACCACTTGGAAATCGAATCTAGGTCTTTATTGAAGTGAAACATTACAGACTAGGGCGGGTCAACCATAAAACTTGATAAATGAGACAGTTATAGCGAGAGCCGCCTACTAATCGAATCCCGATCAGCGCTGTTTACTCCTGAATCAATGAATTTTCAGGAAAGCTTTCAGTGCCAGCTGTTTATCATTTAGTGCTGGTTTTGTTGTACCAAGCGTGGATACTAATAATGTGGACGTGGAATCTAATGGTTCCCGTTCCCGGAAGGTTTCCGGGATAAAAACTATCCTATGTCCTTTCTCGGGTCCCAGACTATATGTGTACCAAATTTCATTCAAATCGGTTCAGTCGTTTAGGCGTGAAAAAGGGACAGACAGGCAGAGTTACTTTCGCGTTTATAATATTAGTACGGATTGTGAGACAACTCCCACAGGGCCATCTGATCCCAAGCTAAGCAGCTTGTGCTATGGTAACCAGACAACTGAAATACATGCTTATTTAATAAATAAATAAATTCATAATACAGATCAAATACACTCAGACACAGAACAAACAATCATGCCAACACTCATCAACTTTACGCGACACCAAGTTATAGAACATGACATGTATTTTCATGTGTTTACGCAAAAAAAGTTATTGTACACAATTTTATTACAATTGACAAGTATGTGAACAAAACATGTTTTAAACTGTCTTAAACATGATTTACACACAACATGTTTTGAACAAGTCATTAACAAATTGTTGTTGGGAACAATTATAATAATAACTTATACTTTACGTGGGCGTAAGGGGTAACTGTTCATCATACGTCAACTAACTGTAATTATGAATAATGACATGAAAATGACTTACTGGTTTATTTTACAACAAATCTTCTTTGAATTTCGGTGAAGGGTATTTTTCACTAATATAATCATAAACAAGCTGACGGGCACCAAATGTTGGTCACCAGAGGCCTCGAAGATGCGGTGCCGTCCCAGAGACAGAGATGATTATGTCCCATGTGCCTGTAAATACACTCATACGTATATTTATCAAACAGAAACACAGCTAATTTTTCTTTTCTGTAATTAAAATAACAATAAAAAAAGGCGTAATCTCAATTTAACATTTTTTTTTTAAATCTACATTTAAAAAAGTTTCTTACTTTCCTCCACTTTTCTAATTTAAAATAAACAATAAAAGTAAACAAATAAATAACTTATTTTCTACAGTCTAGATATTGTAAACCAATTTTACATACGACGCCCAACCTAAAAAGGAAACGAAATAAAACTACAAAGTCACGTTCGACATGAGCCTTACGTTAATGCTTATCAAAAAATAGGTCGAGGACTAGTATTGGCCCGTTGGCCCTGATTCCCCATTATTGATGAAGCCAGGATTACTCGATGCTGAAGACGTTTGGTGATTGATATCGCCGGTCGTTAGGACCGACTTTATGTATTTTTCCTGGAAGGATCCAGTCAGGTACGTTTATAGCCCACCTGATGGTAATTGCTTCCGATGGTTCAGTATTGAGCATGTAAAGGAACTTTAGTCCTCCCGTCCGAATAATGTTTGGTTTTTATAGTTTTGTTGTTATAGTTATGAGGGAAAGGTTTAATGATTTTTGTCTTTTCTTTTGGTCAGCTCTTTGTTGGTAAATTGAACAAATAATTCTTGTTTATTCGATTAAAGTAGTAAACCTATAAATGAGTTCAGTTCGCCATTATAATAATTATTTTATTAGTGAAGTACTTAACGAATACAAAAGCCTTTGTGTTTTTATCAAAACAGTGCATTTAGCAAACGAATTTTTTGCACAGTGCTATCGTCCATTAAATCCGTAGAAAAAATCCCGACACCACGCCAGACTAATCCGAGGATTTCGTTAATTTCGTGAAACGAAAATTAAAATGGCCCGAAAAATGTCGACGTGTCGTTTTTAGAAAATTGTGTTTTGAATTCTTCGTTATTCTGACACCCGACGAAGCTTTGGACTTGTGACACAAAAACAAATACAATGAAAAAAAAATAGGGTTTCATTATTAATAAAGCTAAAGAAAACTGTGTTTAAATCTAGGCTTAGGTAAATATACATATTATTCTAATGTCTCCTCTGTGTAATATTTGGAAAAAAACATGAATACACACTCAGGTTAAACGAGGTTATATTTTATTCAACGTAATGACATATCTATCATAATATAAAATCAATACGACCTGTCTGTGACAATCCTTTGAACGTCACTCAAAATAAACAGTAACACATAAATGAAAAAAAATCTATCATTTCGAATAAACAGTGAAGGGGGAATAACTACAGACCAAAAACGTTCACAAAGGGCCTGTCAAAACCATCGAACCTTTGAAATAATGGGCGTTAGATTAACTGTACAGACGAAGAGAAATGTACTTTGTGTAACTGTCATTTATTATTTTTTGATGTATAATTTTTTTTGGCCAGGTAATCAATGTTCGACCCACTGTGGGTTCGTCAAATGATTGTAGATTAGGAATATGTTTTTTTTCCTTTTACATAATTAGACGACTACTTATAAAAAGCGGAATTATGTTTTGTGTGTGTATGTATGTGAGTTTCTATACATATTTTAATATAAGCTAGTAATTATTTTTCATTTGGGGTTTAGTTTTTAATTTTTTTCAATTACTTTTTCTGAAAGTATCGATAAAACCATAATGTAACGTGAAAATACAAAGTAATGTTTTTTTCATTTCTGGTCTAATTAAATCTTCATTTCGTACGAAAATTAACCCGTAACGGCGTGCCACGAAGCCGAAATTCAGGACCAAAGAGGACCATTATCTCATTACCTAATTTACCAAAATTAGACCAAGTTTTATTAACTTATGAATTTTGATTAGATTTATTTTTCACCCAAAGGTTTTAGTAGCGTGTCCTCGTACTTATTTAATTAATTTAGCATTTAATGTAATTTATCGCGAACCCTCCGAATCTCATGGTTTTCTTGCGTCGGTAAATTTTTCAAATTAAAAAGAACCCTTTTTTCTGGGTCGTGTAGTATTGGCGTTTTTGGTAGGTTTGCTCTCAGCAAATAAATCTCAGTTTTATTTGACGAGGGAGTGTTGATGATTCTTTTAATTGCATCGGCATCTGTTCGTGTTTTAATTATTTCTGATGTGTCTCTTATCTTAATATTTGCTTCGTTGCGTTTGTTTTGAGTCCCTCTCAAATTAAGACTCGACTGTTTATACAGTTGCTTTCTGTTCCTTCATGTTTTTTTATTTGTTGGTATGTTTCTGTTATTTGTTTTACAAGTAAATAAAACGATCAAACAAATTAATTTTGCTACAGGTTTTTACAAAACAAGAGTAATATCGAAGTTGAATATGGATTTTTTACAACTGAACTTGTGATAATATTTAGATTATACTAGCTGCAATAAGTAATCCATCTTTGCAACTAACTAGCAATGCTAGGAATTTTAGGAAAAAACTATTGAGCGCCTTCTATAAAATAAATTATGTTTAGAGCATAATTTAATACGAATGTTACATATAATACTATTCTAGCATAATGGCTCCCGTGGGTTGCAGCTAAAAATCAGCGTCAGATGGTAAACTTTGTGTTGATATGTGATATTATGCTAAGCTGTGGCGCTTTAGGCAATAGGTATAATTATTGTTCACTGTATATTATTGTAAGCCAGAGGTCGTGGGTTCGAATCCCACCCAGGACAAACTTTGTGTGATGATCATAATTGTTTGTTCTGTGTCTGGGTGTTATTTATCTATAATATGTATGTATTTAAAAATTATATAAGTATGTATATCAGTTGTCTGATTACCATAACTCTGCTTAGCTTGGGATCAGATGGCCGTGTGTATGATGTCCCAGGATATTTATTTATTATTTATTTATTTATTAGTCTTAACTTTTGACTTTTTAATTTTGCTGTAATGCTTAGAACGCATTTGTCTTTCTTTCTATTAAACAAGATAGAAAAACTTTAAATCAATAACTTATTGCTAAAAACAAGGCAAATATTCCAAATCCATTTAGCTAATAAGTGAAATCAGCAGTGTTACTCGACTTACAATGCTAGTATACCACGACATTTTATTTATGTTTTCTTTTTTCATTATGACAATAACTTTAATAACAGCCACTAAACACTTAATTTAAAAAAAAACCAATTCAGCAACAATTATTTTAAGCTCTACTTAAACAGTTGCTTATAATTAACACTCCAAAATTACTAAGTAAGTTACAACTAATTGGGTATATTGTTAGGAGAGAGTTTCAATAAAATTGACCTTTACCGACCCCCGTGCTTATTCAGTCGACTAACTAATAAGAAAACTTTATTCACCCCTCTTTAGTTTAGTTTAAAAATGTTTTATCTGCTCTACGTGCTGTGCAAATGGCTCGGTGAGCTGGCAACAGCTCTTTGAAAATATTCAGGACTTCGTTTTACTAGCAGTTTATATTATGGAAGTTATTTGTGAAAATACCTGACATTTTTTTTTATTTTCGTATGAAAACTAGGATATAGATTGACATAGGTGCGGTGATAACATTTTCAGATCTATTATCTGAAAATTTGATTATTGAATGTATGACAATATATGTTCTATAATAAACCATCAAACACACGTGATTTGAGACACAATAGAAAGACAATAGCAGCCCGACAGCCGGCTGTCGGTTGGTCGTTAAAAATTAAACTGGGTGACCGTTAAAGATTCTGCAAAGTATACTTTCAAACCGTATGTATTTTCTAAATTTAGTAGAATATCTAAATAAATAAATAAATATTTTGAGATAACTCACACACGGCCATCTTGTCCAAAACTAAGCAGATTATCCATACTAATATTATAAATGGGAAAGTGCGTCTGTCTGTATGTTTGTCTTTCTTTCAAGGCAAAACGGAGCGATGAATTGACGTGATTTTTTAAATGGAGATAGTTGAAGGGATGGAGAGAAACATAGGCTACTTTTTGTCTCTTTTTAACGTGAGCGAAGCCGCGGGCAAAAGCTAGTACATACATACTTTTGCGAGGTGATCAATACTCGTGCCATCTCTATAATGGGCTCGTATAATTTATTCGTAGAAGTCAAGGTAATAATTTAATTACTCTTTCAATGTTGGGGATTGTAATAGCATCACATCAACCTCGACAGATCGGGTTTGTATAGTGTTTAGTGACTGCTGAGCCGGAGGTTGTGAGTTCGATACCCACCCAGGACAAACTTTGTGTGATGAGCATGATTGTTTGTTCTGTGTCTGGGTCTAATATTTATCTATAACTAGCAAACCCGGCGAACTCCGTTTCGCCACCAGATGGCTTCGTTTTATGTAACATTTCGTTTGGTGATTAAAAGACGAAGAAAAATTTTTTTCTGTGCTATATACCTCACGGAGCCCGAGACCTTTCCAACGAATGCAAAACCGTGGAAATCGGTTCGTCCGTTTTAGAGTTATAGCGTCAGGAAGGAAAACCCGACTTCTTGTTATATAGTAGATTCTTTTCATATAGTAGATATGTAAGTATTGATAAATTATATTAGTATAATTATCAGTAGTCAGGTTACCATAATACAAGCTCTACCTAGCTTGGGATCAGATAACCGTGTGTGACTTGTCCCAAGATATTTATTAACCTTAAGGGTTACTGTTTAAATTGTATTTTTAGACGTACACACAAACTCAAATATGGCATCAAAACAAAGAATCAATAACTAATTCTTATTCCCTACCTACGCTGTACAGGATATGGTATAAACGTAACGTATGTACATTTAAAAAACAAAATATCTCGCAAACAAAAAAGAAAAGTTAATGCTCCACGCCTCCGGATCTCCATACTTTCCATACTTTAATAGGGATGGGGTGACAGTAATGTCGATGGCTTTTTTGTTTTAGAAATCCATTTATTTAGAAGTTATTTTTAGTCATTTTTGAAGTAAAAAGCAATTGTCTCTCTGCCTTATTAAAGTGTTTTCAGTAATTTTGTATTCGTTACACAGTTACGTACTTAGCAATTACATCCACGAAAACAACTTAAATATTCTTAGTTCCGAACTTCTTATTGCAGAAATAAAAGCGTATAAAACTAGATGGAACATTCAACCGAGCAAAGTTATTAACACAGTTCCACTGTATTGGGACTTTGAAACTGTCAATTTCCTTTCACTATCGTCTGCGCTACTATTACTACAATAAAATTTTATTGGTTCGCTATCGCCGCCGATAAATATCGATAGTCGAACTATTATATGAATTTATCGATATACATCAAGCACTGCTCATAACTTGGTGCTAAGGTCGAATCTCAAACAAAACGCGACGCTGAATTGCCGGCAAATATGAGCTCGAACTTAGGTGGGCACCGAAATTAGATTTACGAGTTCGGGAATTTTCGGGACTCGCCGGATCAGTACCGAACCTTGGGTAGACATTATCATATAAATGCGGAGTTGACGGAAAAATATTGCCGAGGTGTGCCGCAGCTCCACCTGTACTGAGTTGAGTAAAATGGGAACGTGAGCCAAATAATACGGTGTTTAGGTGTACGGAGCGGGTGATTCAGTTAACAGTACTGCATGAATGTTTTATTTGCGGAGCGCTTCCTCCAAAATGAGCCTGATCGTCTTTGTTTACACTTAATTTCTTTTCTCCCTTTTTGATATCTCGATCGCTGTTTTTATGTTAACAATTTCTATTAACAGAAACGTCTTGTTTCAACCTTTTATCTGCGAGAAAATGATGTTTAGATACTCCTGTCTTCCCATTATACGTGATATTTTCTTGTACATATGCTTTTCGTTTTATCGCTCCGTCGTAAAATTTAATATTTATTGTAGCGTCACAAGGAGAATATTTCTGAATAATGAAACTTGCATGAGTCATCTTTCTATTCTCAAACGATATTCCCCCGTAAGTTAAGTCAAAACATAATATATCTCTGCGGATTAACCAATGGAAATAATACAGAAAAAACTTTCCATTGGGGGAATACTAAGAAGATCATGCATTATATAAAATGGCTTAGCGATGCTCTTGGTATCAATAAAAATATTACCAAAACGTTGCTTTTATTTTCAACTGTACACGTAATTTATGATATGACCACAAAAATAATCAGTATAGTTTTTGTACTGTCTCGTCAAGTGATTCTTGGCAATGATCTGACGAAGAGTGTAATAAAATCTTGCATATAATTATAACATAAATACTTGCCTTTACTTGTAGTTTTTGTGAAATTATCAATCAATTGGCATACTTTTCAGTTACTACCTAAACGTGATTTAACAAAATTAGCTAAGCCACTCAGTAAATTGAAAATAATAGAGGCTTCAGGGTTAAAATTATCATTTTTTTTTGAGAAGCGTCTTTAAATTATTAATGAAAAGACTCTTAATTACGTCTTACAACAAGAGTCAAAGTAAATAAGTGCCTATCAAAATTCACGCACGGATTCTCGAAAGACATCGTCTCCACATGTGCACATAATCATTAAGTACCCAAGACACGTCTCACCTACGTTTTTTTGCCATAAAAACAAACTGCTTGACACTAACGTTTGCCATCACAAAATTTCATTGCACCTCCATATTTCCTATTATTATTTTTTGGCTCCCGTAACCGTAACATATAAAGGCCAAAAGGGATCCTTTTATACCAATTGTTTCGTCATAGCCTCATAATAAAAACCTTTACGGAGTTGGGGATTAATGTGGGATAGTTTCGGGGGAAATTGCAAGCGGGATCCTCGGAGGATCCCCAAGGATTGTGAGGTGGGGTACCTAATAGTATTTATAATGCCGGCGTGTGGGATTAGGCAAGAACGTGAGGTAACCACAAGCCTTGTTAGCAGAATATGTGTTTATGTTGGGGAAGCGATTCGGTTTTAAATGCCTTTTCTGGTTTGAATTGCTGTGTAAGGCTTTTATTGGTCTTGAGTGTTATATTTTTTGTAATGACGTAATTCGTTACGAACTGAGGTCAGTTTATTACATTGAAGTGGAAGTGGGCTCTTGATTGCAGGCAGGCTGATGGTCGATGAAGTAATTATTTGAAGTCGAGACCACATTTAGGCAAATGTAATGTGAAGCGCCCTGCCACACGATAGATCGACTTTCTAGAGAAGGTGGCGTGAACGGATAGATGTCATCTGCATTGGCAAAAAGGCTGAAGCTCTTTTGGTGAGGCCACCGTACAGCAGAGTATTGCAATACTGTGCTGGCAGTTTTTAACCCCCTACGCAAAAAAAGGTTTTTTTTAAGTTTCATCTCTATATGTGTGTATCTGTTTGTCTGTAGCACCGTAGCTCTTGAACGTGTGAACTGACTTGGATGCGGTTTTTTTTATTTGAAAGTGTGTTATACAATGATGGTTCAGTCATGTTTCATCAAAATCGGTAATGTCGTTGAAGTTATCAACGTTTTTTTTTTACTTGTGCTACAAATTTTATGTTAGTTTATATATTTCTCAATACAGAAAAAATACCTATTAGGGGGCAAAACATAATTATAAAAAAGTACTTCCATTGTCACCAAGCGCTCTTAGCCCAGGAGGTATGAACACAATACTCAAACTGAGACAAACCATTAAAAACACGTAGTCCTATCAAACAGAACACGTACAAAAGGCAATTCAACACAAATGTCTATAGTCGTACATAATTCTCCTGCCGTTTCATCCGCCTTATGTTAGGTTTTTGGTTACTGCTCCGCTCCCGTGGCTTATAGCGTTATGTTAAAAAAACTTTAACGTCCTACTAATATTGTACTGTGTGTGTGGATGTTTGTTACTCTATCACGCAAAAACTACTGAACAGATTTCGATGAAACTTAAAAAACCCGTTATGACCCACAGAAGCAGAGTAGTAACCAAAAACCTAACATAACGCGGGTGCAACCACGGGAGACAACTAATCTATAATATTTTATTATAATAGTAGTAGAAAGTAGGATCCACCTGAATACTACATATCACGTACATACATGAACAATGAACATAGCCAAGTTCTAACATGTTGAAATGAAATTCGCTAAGTTACGATTCAAATTGGCCAGCCGTATGCAGTGGTTCAGAAACTTTTAGCTGGTTACTGGGATCATATCTAACATAATAATAGTGTTCGTTCTACTGTTACTGTGGAGTTTGGCACAATTTCTGTTTTATATTTCTTTTAGAGATGTTAAATATATAGGATTTTTTTTCATTCGTTTAGTAGAGTTTTCTAGTCACAATAGGAATTTGTTCTTTTCTAGATTTTAACCGCGGCTTCACCCTTGTGGATGTTGAACTTGCATCCACTATTTTCATTCATCTTTAAAGGTCAAATATCCAAAAATCCTTCCTTAGTGGCATTCTTCTCTTTACGAAGAACTACCTCCGAGTTTCATATCTCTAGGATCAGCGACGTGGGCCGTACGTAGTCCCAATATATTTATTTATTATTTTATTTATATATCAACAGTCATTCAGTTTACCATCCGTACTAATATTATAAATGCGAAAGTAACTCTGTCTGTCTGTCTCTTCTTCACGCCTAAACTACAGAACCGATTTGAATTAAATTTGGTACAGATATAGTCTGGGACCCGAGAAAGGACAGGATAGTTTTCATCCCGGAAATCCTCCGGGAACGGAAACTATTGCACGCGAACGAAGTCGCGGGCAAAAGCTAGTTTTAAATATAGACTAGCTTAAGCCGCGGCTTCGCCTGCGTCGATGTCGATCTTGCAATCACTATTTTACCCCTTTTGGGGTTTTCCTCCAAGTTTCTTGACTTGCGTTTTGGGCAATAAGTTAATATATCACCTAGTCAGTTTACCATTTTATATTTATGTAGATCATGCGTTTACAAAGATATTTAACATAAGGTCATACAAAATTTGTCCCGTATGCAAATTGAACCCGTAATCGAACGTAAAATCACAGCGCCAACCGTACTTTTATATTACCTACTACATACTTTGTCACATTTTATTTAAGTCTCAAAGAAACTGAACCTTTTAAAGCTTCAAAAGGTTTAGTTTTTTATTTCAAAAAATGAGTCTTTCAACACTAACGATGAAACCTCTTTCAAGAACCTCTTTTGAACAAATGCAGCGCTGAATACTGAAGTGGACGGACGTTGGTGGTCAGTGAGCACCATTATATGACCGTAAAAAGAATATGGGTGCTATAAGAGTCCATAATATTAATAACTTGCTGCCCTCTGCGGATTCACCCTCGTTTTTAGATACAGATCTGCTCTCGTTGGTCGTGGCGAGATGTGGTATGTTTATGTTTGGTCTCTGCATCAGTCTAAGACTGACTAGACTGGAAGAAAATGCTAAAGGTATTAAGTCCGCCTATGCGCAGTGTTTTTTTTACATTATGTTATTCCTCAAGAATCAAGCTCTCTTATTCAAAAGTAATATTTTAATCCAGTTAAGAGAAATGGTACTTCCAGAGATTTGACAATTTAAATATTCAATCAAACAAAATCTCTTCGACTTAGTATCTGCAAAAGCTGTATCTAGCAGCAAAATAATGAAACTTGATATTAGGTTTATTGATTTGGAATACTCGTGTAATAAAGACAAATAATAGTAAATTATTTCAAGAACCTTTACTAGCTTTATTCAAACATAGTTAAATAACTAATTTAATTCCTATCGGAGCGATTAAATAACCTAAATGTTCATGAAGGGCAAATTATTCATTCCGCTATTGAAGATTAGAAATCTTCAACACTGTAGAACATTTACTTTAGATTAATCTGGAGCTTAAAATTACAGCTAAATCGCTTATGTAACTCCTTTTCACGTATGAAATAAGACTAAAGTCTGTATAACGTGCTCCTTCAAATATTAATTATTCTAGGAAAGGGTTTTCATGCTTTGTATCATCAAAGAGTTTTTCTCTTCACAAGCTTTTTGTTACATATAAAATAAATGTTTTTGGACAACTCCCACACGGTCATCTGATCTCAGGCTAGGCAGAACCTGTGTTATGGTTACCAGACAACTGATAAACATACTTATAATTATTATAGATAAATTACAATTATTTATCGCGTCTTTGGTCTATAAAGGCCTCAAATCTAAAAAATATGCCAAATGAATGGCCACGCGTATAAGACAATAAGATTCCTCTGTCGGCTTGTCCAACTGTGAAACGTTTTGAACCGTGAAAATAATAATAATAATAAAATAGTTAAAACTAAAGATAAATTATCTGGCAGCACATATCCGAGACCTCTGATGTCGCAGACGTCTTTGACCGACCGAGAATACTTGAATATTGTGGCCTGTCAGCTTATTTTTGCCATCCAGTGTTATAAGAAAAGTGTTCATTTGAGTGTTTTTAGATATTGATAATTAACAATAGTACGAAATCCTTGTCTGCAAACTCGACTTGCTCTTAACGGGGTTTTTGTTTAACCCCACCGCATAAGCCTTAAACTCCAAGAACCAAATGAAGGCATTTTATCTAGATCGCACAATTCAGTGACTTTCAGAGAACAGTAACTAGGGGTGTGAAATTGCAAGCTAAATATTGGTTAAATAAACTGCTCCACAATATTCCCCGGAATAATATCAGAACTTCACATCGTTTGTAGTTGGAGCCACACATCCCTATTCATAGTTGTAAAATATTGAGCAAGTTGCAGCGGTCGGAGATGCTTATTGAATTATATCCGTAGCTGAGTCCATTGTTGTAAGTTTTAATGAATGGCCTTCCCAGTCCGAGGCTTAAGGCCTCCGCACGTGGGCCACTTTATGGCCTTTATTAATTTATGGCATGGGCTTAAAAATGTCGGGGTAATTTAGTGTATTTTAATCTTAATTAGAGTGGAGCATTTAGTGGCTCGCATAAAGGTTAGTTAGTGCCCTGATAAGGCCAAAATAACGTTCGCCCGAAATAAGGTTTCTGTAGATGATGAGATAAAGAGATGAATACGTAAGAGCTCTTTATGTGTGTTTTATTTAAACAGTGGGTTTAAATGTGTTGTATATCCTTCTACCTGGCATATATAATTAAACCTTGCTGTTACAGAAGCTAGAGTATTTTTGGAGCCCCTTCACGTTGTTGTAACAGTGTATAATTTTCTCGTGCCTTCACTGCCACGAGTATACAAATATACAGTTTACGAATTGATAAGAGAATTGGTATAGTTTATTTGACTAGTGTTTTAACCGGCACTTGGAAATGCTCAGTGTCGTGGGTACAAACATAATTAAATTCACAAACACACACATAGCCAGACTTGAAACAAATCATAGGCAGTAATGTGCATACTCCACAAATATTTGACCCGAATGGGAGTCAAACCTGCGACACGCAGCGCAGCAGCCGATAAATCAGTCACTGTTTCAACCGGGTCGTCAAAAGAGTAACATTTCATTAAACCCATGTGTTACACTTTATACGTTGGTGGAAATTATGATATCGTCCAAAAACACATTAATCAATCTGCTTTATGCACAAACGAACTTCCGTATCGCAGTTATTAATCTATATTGTTTATACTGATAATAAACTATTCTCAACAATGCATAACTATGACAATTTTAACAGAATTTATCACTGTTACCGATCTGAAAAAGATTATTGAGAATCATCCTGTACTGACAATATTCTTCCTATAAGTCCACGAGGGTAAAATCCAAAGTTTATCTTTTGTCAAACTTAGATTAGTTGTCGATTGCTTCAGAAACAATGCGGTTATAACTAACAGTTAAGATATCTGATGAATTTATTGGCTCAGAGTTTATTGGCAAAGGTATTCGCGGTTTCTCCTATTAATTAAATTGGGTAATTTGATAGAATTTATCGCAACGTTGGCCTACTGTTTGGTCTGAGGCTGAACTCAAACCAGAGTCAATTAAGTGTTAAATTATTAAAGTTATTTAATAAATAGGTATGTTTTGGAAATAATAATATGTATTTTATGTATTCAGTGGTTCTAGATATACGGCGCCGTATACAGCCCAGTATAGTTCTTTTTTTTTAGTTTGTCCCGGTACGTATCAAGTAAATATAAAAAAAATTACCTCATTTATTTAATCAGCTTCTCTCACAGAATCGCGCAAAACAATAGTGACACTAAGTATAATGAGCTTATAATAGCGAATAACGCAGATAGACAGCTGCTGTCAAAATCTTTGTCAGCTATCAAACTTTTTAGACGATTTTGTTCGCGAACAGCTCGATTTTCCGCTCACGCAGATGATTAATTAAACAAGCTGGAACTCCGATATTTTCTCTACCAACAACTCAATTTTCAACCTTATTTTATAAATCGTAAAAACTCTTTTCGGTTGCAGCTACCAATTACGTGTCTTCATTGTATGAGTCAGAAATAAAATTGGCGCGATCATAGTCTCGTTTTTATGTATTTTATTATGTGGTTCAACACTTGTTGCTAAGTGAAGTAGTAGAAAAGGTTTCATTATTATTAGTTTAAGGCAATAAAACATGGTATAGTTCCAAATTCGTATTTATTTAAATTGCATAAGATGCACACTACACTAAAATAGTTTCTGCAAACAAGAGTTTACTCGAGAAAGTTGCAAGAAATACAAGTGAGTCATTTTTGAAATTTTTCACTTTTGGAAGGATGACGACTTCCGAAGAATTAACCTAAGTTATGAGTATTCATTAGTCTTATTATATTCGCACAACGCTGTAGAGTTAACTAGTATTTAATACGATTAACATATTTTGTTAAAAATTAGGCAGTCCAAGTACAAAATCACTTTGGCCAAAATCACAATCATTTGATGACTTATCATTAAAATTATGAATTAGTTTGCCTGGCGTAGCAACTATTGCACATGCATTTACTGTGTTCAACACAAGAAAATTTCTTGCAAATTATGCAAACATCACGCGTTGTTTTAGTCAGTCGTGACCTTCGGCAAACGTGGCATCTTCCACGCGACTTGCTGCGTGGATCAGGTTTCTCGTTTTCTATTTGTTCTTCAGCGTTCACTGGTAAGGGCAGGCTCAAGAAGTCACACATTTTTTGCTTTATTACCTTTGGCATTAGAGCTTCTGTGTTCATTCTCCTCTGAACCAACGGCTTTATCATGCTTAGACCCAATTCTATAAGAAACTCACGACGTACTATTCTTTCTTGCCCTTTGTTTATTGTGAAAATGCACAACGCATTAATAGCAGCTAAATTCAGCAGACGAAACAGCACGTTAAGAGGCCATCTGCGAGAGTTTCTTGTCACATCGGTCTTTGAACACATATTTTCTACCGTTTCTACGGCTTTTTTCGTTTGATTATAAAATACCATTATTTCTGGCTTATTTTGAGCACCAGAACTCTTATTAATTGAACCTTTGCAATGCTTTGTTGACATCAGAAGAATAGCTTTGTCAGGTTTGGGGATATATTGGACCAACGTGGCAACATGACCATAGCCAAATAGCGAAGAATGTAAACATTTGTCCTTAACCGTCCTAAATATTCTTGGCACTTCTTTTTGTCTGGTCTAATTGCTCCGACAATTGTTATTTTCTTCTCAAACAATACTTCTCCAGTTTCCAAAGTTGTAAACCAATTATTCATGGTAACATTACGATATTCTCCTTGAATAGGATCAGTCATTCTTACAACAATGTCTAACTTACGATTACTAACTTCATAAGGCCCAGGATTATCACCCACGTACATTTCCAAATTATAAGTATATGGATACTGACAATCCACCAGCGCAAACATCTTGATTCCAAACTTTACAGGTTTCTTGGGCATGTGCTGACGAAAAGCACATCTACCTTTGTAAGGTGTAACCAAGTCACCCAGACATAATTCGTGACTGGGTGTAAAGTGCTTTTGAAAATTGTTAACAACAATTTGGAATAAAACCCTGATTGACGCCATTTTATCTTCAGTTATACGATCAGTCGAAGGGTCATTAAAACGGAGATTTTTCATCAAGAATCTGTATCTTTGAGAACTCATTGCGAGGTAAATCGCTTCCATTCCAGTGCCTTTTTTGGCATCAAATAATTGCAAGAAGTTTTCTCGGCTAGTTTTAGTACACCCGCTAAGGAACAAAATTCCCAGCAGTGCATAAATTTCCACCTCATCAGTCAATTTGGCGTCGCGTTCTCTCGCAAACTTTTTTTGTTCTTTTATAATACGTTCATTTGTATATTTTGTAATCAGGTAAATAATGCTTTCATCAAAGAATAAATCGAAGCAGGCAGACTGGGTTTTTCTTGATTTAGCATAATCTGTAGGTCCTGGTACAATATTTGGTATGTAATCGCTTTGCAGTAATATTCTTGCATCGATCGGGTTTTTCATCCACTTAGTGCCTTCGAGGCCCAGAAAATAATTATTGGAACTTGGGCCCTCAATTACATTGAAAACTGTTTCCCAGTCAAGATCGTCCACATCTGTGTTATCTTCCGCTCCGCTACTGAATTCGGTTTCAGTACTATCTAATTGTTCTTCGATATGATCCACATCATCATCAGTACCAGCTGGCCCATCAATAAAATCTTCTTCTCTGTCTTCTTCAAGCCATCTCGCTATATGCACGTCCGATCTTTTTGTCATTTTTACCTGTAACCAATGAGGATATATGTAGATTAAAGATTGGTATATCTTTTTTTGGATAATTTAAAGATAAAAGACATCTAAAGACTTTAAATCGTTACGATATTACCGGCATATGAATATCCACTGCAGGTGAAAAGCTACATTCCATACAAAAAAGAGACAATCGTAGATGTCGCTTCATTAAAAATCAAACTCACAACCTCACGCATTTATACCTTGAAAAATATGTTATGAGAAGTTGTTGTCTTTTGTCATAAATTTGCATCTCGTACATAACAAAATAAATAAGCACCAAACAAGTCATAAAGTACCAGTATAAAAAAAAAATACATATTGACAAACTAACTGCTCAGTTCAAACTATTCTAAAGATATTCCAAATAATTAACAGATCAGCTTCACTAACCGCCAAAATCTCTACATTTAAACCCAACTCTTCATAGTGTTAATAATTACTTCGACTAAAGGATTGAAAGTTTAAACACAATTAAAATCCCCTCATACATTAAATAGATGCAGACAGATTCAATAGAGATACATTCAACTAGAGGTGGGGGAGAAAATCGAAGCACCCGCCAGTCTGTGTATCTACAGGTCGCCATAACAAGAGGTGGGGGCTTCGCGGCCCGGGGATCCGTCAAACGCCCGCCCACGCGTCCTACCTACATAAAAACCTCAGAAAAACAAATGTATACTTTATATTACCTACTTACTGAAACGCTAAATAGTCGAATAACAAAACCACAACACAAACGCTTTGCGGCACCTCGTGTACGCTGAAACGCGTTTGCAACAATCCGACGCGTCTCGCCACAAATTTTGTGGAGGTAAGGGTAGGCAACTAACCACAATAAGGATTTTTACTATTCAATCATCACCCTCAATTATAATCCTAATAAAGATTTAAGTAAACCGAAAAAATCATTATAAAATGTACTAAGTACATAATTAATTAGGTGTCAATACGTACGTGAGTGGTCGCGTGGATGATACACGTTGCACTCGTGCCGATGCAGTTTCTGACACAACCATACACTTCAAGCGCACGGCCGACACTGATGCCGAATAGCCGCCCTAGTTAAATATTATTGACGAGATTTATTTATGGACAGAAAAACGGAGGTATCTCCAATTATTTTCATTGGCTTCATAATGTTATCTACGCGACCACGCCGAGCATGATTCTGATATGATATTCCTTTGTTACGTTGATCGTCTTAAAACTTCTCGTTCAATCTTTCTATTGTTGTAAGTTTTTACGTTACTCTCTTTTTGTATCTATGCTAAATATTTTGGTGCTATATTTAAATTACTCGTTTCGAGAGAAAAAAGTTAACTGCCGTCTGAATGTCGCAAGTCCCAAAGGGATTTTTCTGAAAAAGGGGTACCTGGAGTTACTTTTTTAAAGTACACAAAAGGTAACCCACCTTTCCAAAGCTCTTAAGCGCATTGGAAACGAAACGAAATTCGTTTCGTGGACAAAATTCAGTTGCATCAATCGGGCAGACAGCATGGCGGCTGAAACTACTCTTGTAGAATAAACGTTGCGTCAGATGTTGAAATAATTTAAACTTCCATTACTCTTACAGTACTATTTTGCAAAGAGTACAAATTATGTCCTCTTTATTTGATTGTAAAAGCATAACTTTGTTTCTGGACACTAAAACAAATGTGAATTACATTATCAAAGATATTCTGCTAATAAAATCATGTCTACATCCCTAATAGGGTCAAGCAGGAATATCTTAAGATATTCATACGGTTTACTGTCGCCTCGTCCTTGTAAGGGCTTCGTGTAGGAATGTATTCTAATATATTTTATTGCCTATAGTTATGACTGTTAACATTGAGCAGTACTTGTTCGTGAAATAAACTATCAACTGTTGCGTCAATTGAGTCTTCCGTATGTCTATTATATAATGAATGAATGAGTTCTGCTAGAATGAAAGAAAAATCAATAACGACTTGATTTATTTCTCTACATTACCTACAAGTAACACAAGTCTGAGTTAAATATTAGTCCTAAGAGCGTTTTAAATAGATGTTACTTTTGTCCTTAGGGAGTCTCTAACCCTACTCGTTAGTTGTGTATCTTAGCACATGCTACATGATATAAAATTTTATACTGAACGTAAAGCCAGATGTAACTTACTGTAAAGATAGCGTTCTGAATTCTAGTAGGAACATATTAACCAAGTTGCCGTTTTAGCACCTGTGTGCGGTAATGCCCACACCATCACCCGCCATAAAATATTGACGTCCGAACTACTGCACAGTCGTCTGTCTGTCTATTCTATGACCGCGGAACAGCGGGGCGGCTGCGGGGCGTCGGCGGGGCAAGCGCGGGGCGCGGGCGGCGCGTACCTGCGCCCGGCGACTCCCGCCATGGAGGGTTTCTGTATTGATTATTTGAGGGCGTTCACTTTCGCCAGTGTTTTAATGCGAGCTATGAAAATGTTTTTATTGGCAACTTGGCAGCCCCAGCGCCAAACTGAATAAACAGACGAATAAATGTACGAAAGCTCTCGTAATGCCCGATTATTCATTTTATACCGTCTCGCTTATTTGTCGATGCGATATTTTTTTCTTCGTTTTTCGTTTCGGTAATATCTGTAAAGAGCCTTATTTCGTCGAAGACGTCACAACTTCGCTTTTCAATGATTATTTCTTATTTCGTCTACTGTCATTCCTTCTTCGTATTTTATATATCAATAAATCAATTCGTTTTGAGGAGAGAGAGAAAATTGTATTCTTTTCCGTGATGTCTTTGTGTTCACTGCTGATTGTTTAATTTTGAGAGTACTGAGCGAGTTTCTGTATTGTGTGCGCTGAGAATCGTTAGAGGTCTTTGTCGTAACATGGAGCTGAGTATTAGTGCTTTCAGCGCGGTTCCGCTTGGCTAAAGCAGTCTCGAGCCAAATAGTCTAATTACATTGTTGACGGTGCGTCGAGTTGAAACGAACATTGTTGGATGACGTACTAACATTTATGTAACTTTAACTGTTATATTCGTCTAGTGTTTTGTTGTAGGTTCTAATTAATTTAATTAAAACTATAAATTAAATTGATTGATTTCTTCTTATATCTTAATGAATTTATCGAGAAATTTTAAGATATTGTTACCGCATTACCAAATTTGAATGCTTGAATTATTTATTTGCATGCTGGTTGGACTTATATAAACCGTTTATCACAAAAATAGATACTTAACACAGATTATTTTTAGAAACGACAGCTCTTTTTGCTTTGTGTTACTATGTATCTCTTTATTGCTAATTAGTTAATTTGCAATTGGCGAGCTAAGGGCTATTTTCCTTTCTTTCACTCGAATTTTGATGCCACCTAACCTAATATCCGTCACAAATATAATATACAGTGCAAACCCATGAAAAGCATTTTAAAATTAGGATGAGCATTTCACAGCGTTCAAGTACCTACTAAAGCTAGATGAAATAAATTTTACATCGAACGTAGTCTATGAAAACCTTCATGAAAGAGGTTCAGTTCCCGCCAGTGTAAGGTCCATAAAGATACATTGACATGTAAATTTGGAACGATAAAGTCTAAAAGCTTTTCTTTGAAAACGGATTATGGTTCTTTTTATACCGCCACCTATCTGTTTGTTCAGGTACGCCTATTGAACGTAGGCCGTCTTAAGTAAGGTTTTTGGGGCCTGCAATCTCGAGTGATTTATTGAGTCAATTGAGATTTTGAGGTAATGAATAGAGAGGCTTATCACATCTTGTGGGTGATTCAGGCTACTTTATATTTTAGCTTTGAATGATGTGTAAGTTACGCTTCATCATTTTAAACTGATCAGTTACTTATAGACGATAGAGAATCTAATTTGCTAAAGTTAATTTTACATACATATTGGGATTTTAAGATTACATACTTCTAGATATAAAGATAAATAGAAAAAATCTAAGCTAAAAATGCCAAATTCAATTCCTGTGCGATGAAACACCGAAGTAATAAATGAATGTAATACCCGCCAAAAACAAGTTAATTAATTAATATGACCCGACCACCAATAAGGCTGCCAAACGTGGCGATTACACTGGTGTCCCTCAGGGGCGTTTGCTGTGGCCGAGTCAGATTGTGGCGGACGATTACTGACTAGTTATGAATGTAGGGTTGCTTCAATTTTCATTAAAATATTTTTTTGTAATAATAAAGTAATATGATAATTTTTGGTATTGATGTTCATGTTGAAACAAGCTGTTTAAGTATGAGGTGAGATAGCTACTAAATAAAAGAACCTGACAGTTACAACTCGGTCTGGCACACAAAGATTTCTGTATGATGCCGATAGTGCGGAACCTTTCGTGTGTTTTACTTGATTTAGTTTTTATCATTTGTTGTTATACCGGCTGTAGTAAAACGTACTCTTTGTAAATGTCATGTTTCTATCTATTAAGGTTTAAAAGATATAGCCTAAAACAATGCGGCTCAGTTTTGACCTTTTGGTTTTCGAGCTCCAAAAATAAGTATCCTAAAAACTTTTTCACAAGAAAATGAGGGATGTAATCCTAAATTATTACATTGTAACTCATTTACCTGTCCAAGTTTCTCCCACAATCTAGATCGTCGTTCACACTTAAATGCACATCGCTCCATATATTAAGTCGTCACAAAAACTGGTTCACTAATCGTTTATCATATTCAGTCTCGGTAGAGTACCTGAGCAGATAATTTATGTGAATATTTCGCGAAGCTATCGGTAGGAAACATTAATTTCCGGAGACGTAACGAGATCGCTTCACGCACTCCTCTTGCATGTTTTTTGATGGCGTATTTTCTACGCTTTGAATGTTGGTTGAACGAATTTTGTGTGATATGATATTTTCCTAAATGTAACGTTTGTACTCGTATCTGTATGAAATCTGCTGACTGTTCTAATAAGCTTGTGTAACACTCTTTCTTTATTTCTTTCCTTATCATCTCCTTCACGCCGGTCGACTTCAATATTCTTCTGATATTAATCAGTAGCTTTCACGCCACAAACCATTTCCCTTACTTGTTCCATCTCCTACCGTTTATTCATACCGAGTTGCAAGTCTCGCTTTGCTGAAAGGAAATAAACGTGCGGTCATTGCAAACGCGACCATTTCCCTCATTCGTGTTACGGCGTGTTTTTTGTGTCTCCCGAACGTAGAATTTCCAACTCGTTTTTTTTTGTTTCGACTATGCAAAGTCCGTTTCATATCACGTTAATCGAATGCAAGGCTTCAACTGAACTCAAACAGTCTAATAAACGTCACATAATTCGTCCATAAAGGGGCCTTATTTTATTACTGGCGAAGACAAAATGGGTTTTTGGGGGCAATAATAAGTTTAAAAAGCGCCCCTTTCCCTAATATCGTGCAGAGAGAGCCACTCGCAACGGGTTTTACGTGACCAGTGTCTTAATATATCTACACCTTTTCTCTAGCTATACTATTGTTTGAATGAGACGACCTATTACGAAACGGTATGAGAGAAATAATGGTCCCGGCGGTCCTGATTTTGGAATAGATAATTTTCAATACAAAATTCGGTTAAATTTTCAGATAGCCGTTTTGTTCTTGGGTAAGAATGATCATTTTATTCTGTGCTTTTGTCTGTAGGTGTAATCTATAGAGACTACTACACCCACGGATAAATAATATTTTTATAACTTATCTTTGTATTTAAGAATGAACCTTTATAGTATTTTTGTTCGTTAGTTTTCATTAATTACAGCAAGGGGGAAATATACCGTGATATAAACATTTCATTGTTGTGGAAACATAAATAACACGTAATATTTAGATTTGTTTTAATTACTGTTTTGGTAATTAACTTGTTGACAGAGTAGTTAGAAATGGTTCAATTTTGTTTCTAATTAACAACGCGAAATATCTTCTTTCGTAATATTTATTTTTTATTTATACAGCCTTTAAAGCCATTGACACCGAAAATTGTTTTTAATTAGAAGATTATTTTAATGGTTGCGACCTGATTTTCACCTGTTTTATTATCTCAATTATCAAGATGCTCTGATTCTAATTTCCTTGATACAGATCTTTCGTCCCGTTTCATGTCACCCTAGAGAGTAATAATAGATATAGCCTTTACGTTTTAAACCTTTGTTTTACGAATCATAAAATTACACAATTCTTGAGGGTCCTATCTCGGATTTATACCTAGAACATTATGAAAAAAATATAAAAAAATAAATAAATAAATAAATCTTAAGTCCCCAAATCGTAGGGGAATGTAATGAAAACTGGTGATTTAGTGAATACTGGGGTTACTAGTATACCAATGTCAGTAAATTCTCGTTAATGGAATTATTTCGTTTCTCTTATAGTCCTCGATTCGGTCTAGGAATTATAGTTAAGATTTAGTTTTAGGACTATCGGACCGAAGCAATTGAAACGTCTAATATGTTTCGTGGAAAAAATATTTTCGACTAGAAATCAAATTTGGACCAAGTTAAAATTAGTTGTTAAAAATGAACAAAAGTTTTCAGAGAATTTAATAATTTTAAAAATAACTCCGAAGAATTCCAATAAAAAATTGAACAAAACAACGTTGCAAAAATGCTGGTTTCGAAAAAAAAATAGCTAAAATCAATGGGCTCAATATAAACAACAATTTTAAACTAAATTCACTTTATTTTTCAAAAGCTAATATTGCCGAATTCTCAAAGACGAGATCTATTAAAAGCATCGAAATTAAATTCGCCGACTTACTAGATGAGTTTAAGATTATTTATTTCGTTCCCTATTTACGCATAAACAACGTTTTGTTTTACCGTTACTGTGGCCTTTATTGTTCGTGGCTTAAAGGTTATTTTTGTTTGGTTGGTTTTGTGGATTAAGTTTGTGATTTACCTGCTAGGGGTCAATTATGTTTGTGTAATGAATTCCGGTTTAAGCACCCACTCACAGGCTGTTGGGGATCGCATGGTGCTCAAAGTGACAAGAGTTTTATGATCTAAATTGGCTGTTCACGTCAATGATTTTGATGCTGTCAATTTTTCCTTTAATATTATCATCATCTCCCTAGCCTTTTCTCAATTATTAAGGTCGGCTTCTAGCCTAACGGGAATCGGCTGGATATCAGTGTTAACAGTGTTTTAAGCGAAATGTAAACATGAACTGTCTATCAGATTACCACAACTTAGTTACTAGGCGATACACCTTGGTTGGACTGATCAGACTTTCTGGCTTCTGACCTGTAAAAACTGTTTTTTAATATCATTGAATGGAAAAGGTGCCCACCGAATGTTAAATTGTTACCACTGCCTACACCAGCAAAAGCAGAAGCCTCGCAGGCACGATGCCTGACCGAGACAACGGTAATTTGTATGGTGTTATCATTGCCCATGTCATATGCTTGTAATAACACTAGTATCCTTTCCTTTCCCAATGGAACACAGCTATGCTGTTTTCTACTAGTAATAGGTATATTGGTAGGACTAGGACTCACTGGTTTAAAGAATTTACTAGCATGATAAAATATGGCATATCTTTCAAGTTGGATCAAACTGTACACGGTGTGCTTGTCAATCAGTTCGCCATGATTTCATAATATGAATTACGCATCACACTGATTCATAAAGAGGCGCAGTTTTTAATATTGCTACACATGATATTATTATGTGTAGCAATATTAAAAGCTGCGCCCCTTTCAACCTAAAGGAAGGTTTTAATAAACGCAATAACTATTTTTTATCAAACAATAAACATTTTAGTTCGCTTTTTAAATGGGGTGACCTGATATTATTATTTTTGCCTTATTGTAATGAATTTAAAATTGATTTATTAAAATGTAATTTAAGAAATAATCACGCTAATATAAAAACACTACTTATTTTATCACACCACAAAACCAGCACGTAATTTGTCATGGTATTTATTTATTTCCTTTCACAGCACTTGTACAAATGCCATACTTTGTGGACGGGCCTGTTGGTCTAGTGGTCAGTGACCCTGACTGCTAAGCCAGAGGTCGTGGGTTCGATCCCCACCCAGGACAAACTTTGTGTGATGAGCATAATTGTTTGTTCTGTGTCTGAGTGTTATTTATCTATAATATGTATGTATTTAAAAACTATATAAGTATGTATATTAGTTGTCTGATTACCATAACACAAGCTCTGCTTAGCTTGGGATCAGATGGCCGTGTGTAAGATGTCCTTGGATATTTATTTATTTATTTTATTTACTTTAAGTAAAATTCTATTATTATTGCCAAACCGGTCGTATTAGAAAACTTGGTTTGAGTTTTGCCAGAAATAAACTAGTTTCGGTCATTAATTTTTTGTTCGAAATTAACGCTTGAGTACTTGGACATTATACAATAATATTTTGTTTGAAAATAATAATACCAGCCTATTACTGCCCCTACTGTGTTACTGTATTACTGTCCTGTGTATTTTGTAATCTAGCAAGGATCTCCACGGCAAGTCTTTTTAATAAAGTTTAACAAAATCTTGGTGGTTGGTTTTGTATGTGACAATAAAGTAGGTATACAGGGTGTCCCACGGCTATGCCACATGGAGGGAAAGTACCTTAAATCTTGTAGATAGAACATTTTACTGAAAGAAGACATTATTTGAATTTTAAAAACAATTTAAATTGCATTCATAGATTTTTAAATAATTAAATGGTTGAGCCGGGAATCAAACTTGTTCCTCGAGAAAAAATAATCAACCTGTAGTTTTATCATGCCAATCGAAAGGTTTCATCATATGGATTATTTTCTGCTAAATAACATAGTGTCACAAATAAAAGGAAGACCGTGAATTTTAACATTTGATGTAAAATTTTGTTCTGAAAAGTTAAAAGCTTACATTGCCGTAAGGACATACAATTGACAATCATAACTACTTATTACTAATTAATCTACCCAATTGAAGTACGCATCATTTAAATAAATAAATATCCACCACAATAAGACCAAAAAATTGACAGGGAACGAAATAATCAAAAGTTATCACTTTGTATTCAAGAAGAAGGGACTAGTTTTGAGCATTTGGATAATTGACTAATTTTGTATTAAAAATGTTAAAATTCATGGTCTTTCTTTTATTTTTGACACTATGTTATTTAGCAAAAAATAATCCTTGTGATGAAGCTTTTCGATCTGTAGGATAAAACTACAGGCTGATTAATTTTCTCGAGTAACAGGTTCGATTCCCGGTTCAACTATGTAATTATTTAAATATCTATGAATGCAGTATAAATGTTTTCAAAATTCAAATAATGTCTTCTTCCTGTAAAATGCTCTATCTACAATATTTAAGGTACTTTCCCTCCATGTGGCATTGCCGTGGGACACCCTGTATATATAAAAAAAGGCGTAAATGAAGATTAAAGCTAGAATATTTAAGAAATTACCAATCTCCTCTGCCAAAGACCGTTCACATTACAGAGAGGATGAAAGGCAGGTAAATTCGTCATTCCCGAAGGTTGTCTACGCGACCAAAGCTACAGGCATCACCTAGTTTGGAAAAAAAATACAAAGAAACTATAAATTCTTTCTAAAAAACCAGAAGGTTCTACCATTTCAACAGAAGCCGGGGGCTGAATTATTCTCAAATATGAGGCAGGCAGATCTTATTAACATTCTAATGCTGCATTATTTATTAAATGTTTTGAAACATCCTCACAGATAGTCCAGTTTGTGTAATGGGGATTTTAAGCTTAAAAGGATTATTTTAATAATGAAACAGGAGAAATTGTGGAACGGGAACGAAATGGTAAAGTTTGTTAGCGATGCGGAATGTTGAGTTGGCAGAATTATATCTTTTAAAGTTGATTACTTTTATTAAGTGCTTTTGAAAGACTTTTAAATCGGTGGCTTTCAGCAATTTTTGTTATATTATTACCAGTGTTATGACAACTCATATAAGTGACTAGCTAGTTTTTAGGGTTTGTATTTCTAAAATTCCTTTCTTAGCTCTCTAACTACCAATTTTTCTTGAAGAACACAGTCTCCTAGTTTTATGTCTCTAGGGTCTAACTAGCGGTTTAGACTGTGCGTTGATATGTCAACAATCAGGCAATTATAAAATAGGTTTTTTTTACTTATTATTTTATGCACGTTTTAAAAGCTATTTTTTGTTTAATCCGTACTTAATATTATAAATGCGAAAGTAACTCAGTCTGTCTCTTTTTCACGCCTAAACCACTGAACCGATTTGAATGAAAGGTACGGATATAGTCTGGGACCCGAGATAGGACATAGGTTAGTTTTCATCCCAAGAATCCCCCGGGAACGGGAACTATTATTCCGCGCGGACGAAGTCGCGGGCAAAAGCTAGTAATTTATAATCGTATTGAATTGCTACTTGACCCTCGTTTTTAGGGTTCCGTAGTCAACTGGAAACCCTTATAGTTTCGCCATGTCTGTCTGTCTGTCCGTCCGTCCTCGCTTAATCTCTGTGACCGTTAGCACTAGAAAGCTGAAATTTGGTACCAATATGTATATCAATCACGCCGACAAAGTGGTAAAATAAAAATTGGAAAAAAATGTTTTATTAGGGTAGCCTCCCTATATGTAAAGAGGGAAGTGATTTGTTTTTTAATTTAAACCCTGTCGTGTGATATATTGTTAGATAGGTATTGAAAAATGAATAGTGGTTTACTAAAATCATTTTTTGATAATGTCAATAATTTCGGAAATAATCGCTCCAAAAGGAAAAATCACAGCGTCCCCTTTTTTTTAAACCTACGGGTCAAAAGTTAGAGGGCCCTCTAACTTTTGACCCGTAGGTTTAAAAAATATGAAAAAAATCTGGAAAGTAGAACTTTATAAGGACTTTCTAGGAAAATTATTTTGAACTTGATAAAAAGAACAGTTTTTGTACAAAAAAGACAAAAAGGTTGTACAAAATAATTTCTGCGTACTTAGTATGTCAACGTAACAAAAGCTTTTTTTTTAAACTTATAAGTGGGAACACTTATTGTGACGGACGGAAAACTACGGAACCCTACATTGAGCGTGGCCCGACACGCTCTTGGCCGGTTTTTTCTCCTAATTTTATTGTGTCCGACAGAGTTCATATAGTTAGTAGCTCTGATATATCACCTATGTAATAATACGTATGGAACGCAATAAAGAATTAACTATTGGATTTTGATCAACGGTGTAATAGTATAGGTGAAATCGTTGAGAAAAAATGACTACACTCACGACCCCAAACGAAAAATTTCCGTTATCCCACGAAATCCACATTTAAAAAAAACAAATGAAAATCCGGCTGAAACACAAGTCGACCACTTAAAATAAAGCCGTACCTTCGGAAGCCGGGTAAGGGAAAAATATACGTGTACCCTCATCGAAAGCCCATCGGAAGGGCCACTAAACCAATCATTAAGTTAAACTCACATGTCCAGACATTAGAACGTTCCTGTCTACCCTATTATAGATAAAAGGCACTAGTGTCCCGCAGATTGCGATTGTCCCTTTCTTGGGGGAAAGGGCTGGGCTGTTAGGGTTGTCGAAAGTAATTTGGGGTTTACCTGTGTCTTGAAATTCGGACAGGTGGCTAATAAGGTGTTTGTGCGGCTTGTTGTGGTTTGTACGAGCGATGAGAGGATCCGGTTGAGTGTTTAATTATTTTCTGATGAGATTTTGGTCTGTTTGTGTTAGTTGTACGGGTCATTGATCGGGTGTAGTCGGTTAATTTAGAAGGTTTTTCTTTGGTGTAGTAAACTTAAAGTAGTTGAGGCCATTTGATAGGATGAAAGGTCTGCTCAAACTGTCTTCATTTACTTTCATCTTTTCTAGAGTACTCTCTACTACAATTGAGTAATGTTTTTCAATAAAAATGTGAATGACTATTTCTTACATCTTGCACACACACAAACATAAAATAAAAATAATAGCTAAAAATGTCTTAAATGATTTGGTTTTTTATAAGCTTGAAAAAAAAAACAAATTGGAGTGAATTACCTACGTTATACACGTCCACGTTTTATTGTCTAGCATATGAAGCTGTTTAGCTGCTTGAAGTTTGATTTATCGCTTGAAAGGTAATTAACAAGCAAAAACTCAAGGTGTTAATTGTCAAACCAAATTATCCTTATGTTGTCGCCAATTACATGTAAAAAGCTAAATAAAATGGTAAAATTAAGGCCAAATTAAATCATAAATATGGACACGAATTCGTAGGCAAAAGCTAGATTCTAAATATCCTCTAGTTGTACCTGCCAACCCTATCACAGATATTGTAGCCCTCCTGCTAGTCTGCCGACCATGACCCTCGGAATAGGCCTATTAAACATGTTCCTACATTATACATCTACCTACATGATACCTACATGTACTTACATTATACATATAGCTACATTATACATCTACCTACATTATACATCTACCTACATTATTTCAGACGGCGACAAAATCGTATTGATTACTCTTACTCTTTACTTACTTAGCTTTGTCTCATGTTGACTGGAATATTTAGATGAGATAGAATGATAAAGGTGATTGCGTCATACATTAATGGTAGTTCCAAGGTTAATAACAATAAAATAACCGTGGAATAACCATAATAGTCAGACGAAAAAGTTTACGCTTACGTACAACTATTAATACTTTTATTGCTTCAACGTAATGGCATGACATGTACCTATTTTAATAAAGCTTCATTTAAAAACTTCAAAACAATAGTGTACCTCCTAAAATAGCTCTATAGGTATGGAAAATTCACATTATTCTCAGGCGTCACACCAAAAATAATTCACATAAATCCATCAGTTATTATGAACAATAACTTGTGAGAGGCACGTTAAAATCGCCAGGCGTTTCAAAGAAAATCGGATTTTTATTAAATATTTCCCCTTCAAATAGAAGCCAAGTCTCCAGCGCTAAATAACAGGCATACCGAACGCTCAGATGCGGAAAATTTTCAAATAAATATAATAGCGATGATAGAGAATGCCCGGCGAATATTGAAATTATTTGTTTTTGTTTTCCAAGGGAATATTCGCTGTAATATGGTCTGGAAGGATGGTAGACGAAATCGATAAATTTTTGTTTGCTTGAAATTTTAATATTCCTTTGAGTGGAAAGTTTGACTGACAAGTTTTCATTAAAATTTTTGTACCTTCAAAATTATTTTGTTTTTCCTTTACATATTTATGTTTAAAAAGTATTTTCTTATAAACTTTTTGTTATAAAAAATATTTTCTCTGAAATCATCCATTTATTAATAATAGTAATAGTCTTGATTGACACATTTTCTTCATGGCTCTCCCTCTTAGAGGCTTGGTTTTCGCAATTAGTCCGTTAGTTAGATTGGACCGTTGTACGTGATTTTGTTTTTGTTTTACAATAGCTTTATTTTATGAAATTCCCTTGTTGTTGCGCTAAAGAACACTGTATTGCAGGAGTAAGTTACTGTCAGAACTTTATTTGGTTAATTTCATTCAAATGAAATTCGGGTAAGCATATACACCATGTGTCAGGTATTGACAGCTCACCTCAAATTCAATTTACCAGTATTCAACATGGAAGATTTGTATCAAGACGTAACAAAAAATATTCAATATCTATCACATTTTTAAAATATTGATTGATGATTTAGGTATTACCGTTGTTATGTACTTTTCAGAAAGAGATTTACCTGTGTCAAACATTTACAACATTTTCGTATATCACCACTTCACGTTTCTGTACGCCTAGTACTACTGTTTGATTTAAGTGGTGACTTTATTACCTAAGTGTCTCGGAAAGCAAGTAAAGCCGGCGCCTAGTAACGGAGTTATAAAATTCTGAAAGTTCCTGGCTTCAAGTAAAACACTGAGCTACATCGATTATACATGAGTATGCAAAGATTCTCAAACGACACAACCTTATTCAAAGAGAGTCAACCCAATCAAAACTATCCACAACGAAATTCACTACAAATTTATAGGGGCTCAACACTAATGGTTTCCTACATACCACTGTATTTAGCGATAATCAATTCTGAACAAAGCGACTACTAGCAACAGTTACCCAAGTAATGGGAGTCTATTCATCATAAAGTTAGGGACACGAGTTCGAGCCCTGTCGATACCAGAAACATTGGAAAGTTTTGCGCAGTCGTTTGTTTTAAGATTTCCGTGCCATCAAAATTATGTACACGATTTATTCATTTCTTTTTAGATTTAATCTTCGAGTTTGGTTGTTTTATTTTTGTGTTGGTTTATTTTTTTTTAGTTCTTTTTTATTTTAGGAGTAAGTAAGCGAGAGCAATTAAAATATTTTGTTACATTATTTATGCGTAGTAGTAAAAATGCACCCACGCTTCGTAATTATGACAATGTTTTAGTTTGAAAATAATATTAATGTATTATTTTAATGTCGTGTTGGCCCAGTGATTTGGACTGTTCTTATGAAATCTTGATATTTTTTTTCAGTTCATATGTATCTTATAAGTATACCTTGGAGAGAAACAAAATAAAGAAACCTAGACATCGAAATCTGCCTTAAGCAATCTTTGTAATCAATGCTAAAAATATAGAATAACCTTTTTGTTTCCTCCCACATCTCTTGAAAAGTTCAAACAAAAGTCTAAGCCCAGTCTTATCTCAAAATATATAAGAGTGTTTTAAAAATAGAACAGTAAATTCTCAAGCACAACTCCAAAGTTAGATCCATCATCCATTCCTAAATAATAAAAGTTAATCTTCTACTTGCGTTCAAATTTTAAATCATTTCCACCAGTGACGCACATGATGTTGATTAAAACGACCCTGTTCGAATCCCCTCCGGCGATTTCTTTGTTTTATTTGTAACGCTAATTTTATATCACAAAAGTTCTACGTGAACGCGTACTTAGAGTTGGTCTGAGGTAGACGCAGAAGCGTTTGAAGATTTGTTATTAGTTGAACAACAGCAACAACAATTATTCTTGCAGCAACAATTCTTTGAGCAACCAATCATTTGTGCTAACAATTATACCGTTCTTCGGACATACGATCATTCGAACAAATGGTCGTTCATGCCATAACTGACTACAGTTCTTCTACTACTGAGTACTTATTGTTAAATTGTGTTAAGTATCAAACTAAGAAAAAAAATCTTAATGATTTGATTACTACGTATCATTTACCCTTTTCATCGATCGAAATAATAACTCGCAGTCCACAAAACCTTTCAGTTTCTAACTTCAAAATCAAAACACATCCTCCAAAATCTTATGCCACAAACCCCCACATAAAGTCGAGTACAGACAATAAGGAAGACGCCGGGAGGTGTCGTCCCGAGGCACCCCCTCCTCCTGATAATTTATTATTGAAACCTCGTCTCCATTCTTTTCTTTTGTAATATTGTCTCTCGTTTCTTATTTGTTTCGTGGTACTAATTTGTTTGTTTTTTCTTGATCGACTTCGCTTTTGTGCTAGTCTAATGAAGTGCGTTTGAAAGGTTCGCTGCTAAATTAACGTTCGATTCGATTGTAATTGGATGGGTTTGGGGATGTTTGATGAGCCGGGTGACGGGTGGTGGTGGATCGTGCGACGAGTGCAGTGTTATGGTCGGTTTGGCTTAGTCTTGCGTCATTTGAAAAGCGTTTATTTGCTTGTTTTTTGGAGAAAGATAATGGTTTTGCTACAGCCAAATTTTTAATACAGGGTCTAATGCTTAATAAGGCTTTCAAAGTCTCGAAAAAGGACACGCTTGCGCTGGCGGTTGCGTCGGGACACTGATCAGAGAGTAAAATAGATATGGTCCGATTTTATTTCGATCGGTATCTAGCACGCGGGTAAACGATTTATTTATTTTATAAGACAATTAGTCAAAAATTAAAATAGATGTTTGGACCAAGAATCACATACTGAACAGCCTCCTTCAATATGTCCCTTGACTCACCAGTTTCGGTTTCGGTTAAATACGTGTTAACGATGCCTAAAATACACGTGCATGGATTAATATAAAGGGCATTTCTGCCTGAAAACCGATGCCTATAGACATCTGCATAGGAAACATCCCTAGGCAAATTACCATTTTATTCCACATTGTTCACCTAAGTGGAATAAGTACTCGCTCGTAGAATATTTAAATAATCTTACATACATATTTCTTCCGTGTGACCTTGAACTCCGTCCTGAAACGTCACAAACCTACCCTTCTTTTATCTTAAGCCACGTGTAAAAACAACGAGAAATAGGCATCGGAATTTCCTATCCTAATAATGTGAAAATTGTGTTTTCTTTATAAATCTCCGAAGCGACGGAAGTAGGTATCATCTTTGTACGCGTCGTCGGGGTTACACTAAATTGGGAAAAGTAAGGCGTTGGCAACACGCCAGACAGACAGACAGATATTACTGGTCTTAATACACACTAATATAATAAGGATGGCCTGATATTGAAGGATAAAGAATTGGACCAATGGGGGTGTGTGTGGGTCGTTGTCATTTTAGTAGTTTTTGGAAGTCACACTGATTTAAGCCTTTAAACACACGTGATTCGAGATACAACAGACAATAGCAGCCCGATAGCCGGCTGTCGATTGGGCTCGGAAAGGTGAAAACAGCAGAGACTAACACTATTTTCGTTTCTTAGTCATCTACACTTATATTATAAAGAAGAAAGATTTGATTGTTTGTTTGTTTATTTGAATTGAATAGGCTCTGTAACTACTGAACCCATTTGAATAATTCTTTCATTAATATAAAGCTATGTTCTCAGTAGTCTCTTAGAGTAACATAAGGTATACCGTCACGCTATGATCCACAGGAGCGGAGCAGTTAACCCCACGGCGATCCTTCCCCCATCCCATGTGTATACTATACCTATATATATACCATACTATATCATACTATACCATCCTATACCATACAATACCATATATACCATAGTATACCATACCATATATACCATACTATATCATACAGTACCATCCTATACCGTACTATACCATACCATATTATACCATAAATAAAATGTAAACAGAACGTTGAACCGCAGTAAACTGCTGAAACATTTAATTAAACTCGAAATGACTCCAATCTGTGGATCTTTTGTTTAAAAACAAGTAGTTTGGCACAAACAAGCTAAAGTTAATTTCGATTGGAGCGTGGCGCTGACGAAATTTTTTAATAAAAACATCACCTGCTCTGCATTTAGCAACACAGGGACGTAATGGGGCGGCGGGGCGGAATTTTTAATTTTCTCTCCGCTAATAGTATTGTTTAAAGAAATAAATGATTTAAGATTTTTTGGTGGGTATTTTTAGTTAAAGTTTAGTATAAAATGAGTTAATTAATATAGTTAGCAAGTTTTTGTAGATATCTTTTCAACGACTAGGCGACTTTTAACGTTTAGTTTTGTTGGTTTTTGTCAATCAAAACTAAAATGTTGGGAGCTGTGTCAGTTAGTTATTGTTCTTCATGAATGAGTCTTATGCTTCTTTTTCAACGACCAACCGACAGCCGGCTGTCGGGCTGCTATTGTCTTTCTATTGTGTCTCAAATCACGTGTGTTTGAAGGATTAATAACACAATGCTAAATAGTAAAACTCTTCATAAATCTTTCAATTATAAACTGAAAAATACTGAAGTTTTTTACAAAATCCTCATTTTTATATATCAGTTTAACATAAATTCAATAACCATTACCTAACCCTTATTTAATTAGATCCCACGAGTGTTATTAGATTAATTGTTAATTTTCTCAGTAGACTGGGCAGCATACATCAATGTACTAATATTGTAATTACATATCTGCTCTCCGATTGTGTAATTACAGAGATATTCCCCCAGGATACTACGTCAGTGGTATTATTATGTCTTATGTACGTTTGTATTAACACAGGTAAATGTATATCTCCTAAACTTATATTATAAACTAGCTTTTACCCGCGACTTCGTCCGCGTGGAATAACTACCGTTTTCGGGGGATTTCCGAGATGAAAACTACCCTATGTCCTTTCCCGGGTCCCAGTCTATATCTGTACTAAATTTAATTGAAATCGGTGCAGTGGTGTAGGCGTGAAGAAGTGTCTCTTCTTCACGCCTACACCACTGAACCGAGACTGAACCGACAGAAAGACAGAGTTACTTTCGCATTTATAATATTAGTAAGGATGTACGTTTGTTTATCTACTAAACAGGTAAATGTATATTATTATCTACTAAACCAATATTGTAAATCTAAAGAACTTGTTTGTTTGGTTGAACACGCTATTCTTAAGAACTAAAATAAAATATTATAGCTACATAACATCACGCGACATCCTACGAGAGCGCAGTAGTAACTAAAGATGCGGGTACCAAAGAACTACTTATTCCATGTTATAAAAAGATCCAATTGTTACTTTGTCAGTACGAGGAAGCAGAAGTCAAGTGAAAAAATGGTCATAACCAAAAAGAAAAATAGTTTTTGAAGTGAAAACTTCTTTAGCGGCGTTGAGCACTTTTTCTGTAATGGGTATAAAATCTTAAAACTCGCGTCAGGACACGTGACCTGATCGAAAAAGCGTAGGACGGATGGATAGTATTAAAAACTTCTTTAGCGGCGTTGAGCACTTTTTCTGTAATGGGTATAAAATCTTAAACTCGCGTCAGGACACGTGACCTGATCGAAAAAGCGTAGGACGGATGGATAATAATCAAGTTTTCACTTCTGCCGGCACTCCCGGAGTGCAACCCGTCTTTTTTTTTTAATTAATATGGATAGATACCTTCCAAGAGGGCATTGGGGACAACAAAGTTGGGGAGTTGCAAAAAGGATCTAGACAGTAATCTAAAATAATCGATTTTAGAGGTCTTTATTTAAAAAAATGTTAAAATTTTAATTACAAAAAAAAAATACACTGATTTAGAAATAATTATTTTATAAACATGGAAAAGAGATTTTTCCCGCAAAATAAATTACTTGAAGGTACAGACAGCAATAAAATTAAACAAAAAACCTGGAACGTTTTACCATGAATTTATAAGGCATAAAGGAGGCAGGCCAAATAAATCTGAACTCGAGAAAAAATATATTACTTGCAAAAAATCTTACGAATATCCGACTCTGTACAGATGTTTGTATGTAGATGAAAGTACTCACAGAAAGATGAAAATACAGAAATACCACTTTGTAGACGTACGAAATACACTATCCACCAATTAAGAAAAAATGGTAACTGTAACAGACATAGGTACTAATTAAAAACTTACTGCGTCTGGATTATAAAAAAAAAACAATTCAGATGTGTACTAAGTGGCTTGTAAGCTTTGTTCAATGTGGTGTCGTGGCTTAAAATCTCAGGATGGGTGAAAAATGAATTTTGAACTACATATTCATTCCATTAACAATTTCTAAGTAGTAGCCCGTAGTTTTCAAGGTCATCTGCATAATTGGCCGCCGTCATATACCTCACAAATCAGGCACCTCACAGATGCACTGCCACCTCTCAAAATAAGAATATCACACGTGTACTCCATCATGCATTACGTTTGAACCGGAATATTGCACCGCTGCCTTGTAGCAGAAACTTCGTTTTAGTTTTAAGGCAAGACTTAAAGGAATTATTCCAAATTAAATTTAAACATCTGAGGCTATCGGATCCCTCAGTAATGGTGGCCATTGATGGTGATTTTGGCGCGTCAGTTGAACTCACGTACGTCTAAAATTTGATCGTGAGTGTCGAATCGCCATGTCAGAGTTTATTTTGCCGCCTAAACCATTTGGAGTGACGCCACAGTTTTACGACTAGACTGACGCGGAGAATGACCGTCAATGGCCACTTTAAGAGTAATAACAATATCGGCGCGTGCCTTGACAGAATCCTATATGAACCTTCTGTTGTACGCATTTATTATGACCAGACCAGGGAGACAGGTTGCGCAGTTCCGTGAGGGGCGCAACAATGTGCCTCGTTTGATAAATTGCGATATTGTTACCAAATGCCTCCCTGTCACATGACCAGGCACGTCTGACCCCCGTTTTTTTCCGCCATCCAACAAGAGGAAGGTCTACGTAATTTGGATAGGCTACCGCGTTTTTTTGTCGAGTCAACATATTCTGCCAGCGTAATTTGGACTGGTTCATTGGATTGTGTTAGGCTGTTGCTTTTGACGGGAATCCTGTGTGGAAAATAAGGTAGTTAGTTCTGCCAAAATAGTTTGTTGATAAACCTTACTTTGCCTAATTTAACATTTTTTTACTTAGATAATTGGTTATTGTTAATTTTGCTAGAATCTGGATCAAGCGTTGGAAGATTGAAACATTGTCCTTTATGCAAAGATTTGCACATGCTGAAGGTGCAGTAAAAGCATCTTATATACCTAATGTTTATCATTTTATTTACTCTTTACGTGAAATATTTTTTAAATCCTGAATCAAAGGCTTAAATATTATATTTGCAAAACTATTAATTGTCATGGATTTCGGCAAACCGACACAAATAACGATCTTCGAAACATTATTTTCAAGTAACTAAGTATTTATCTCCCTCACCAAACACACATACATAATCTAAAGCATGATAAGACACCCCATTCATTACCAAAATTCAACTCGGCGTAACCTTTGGTAATGAGTAATTGGTACACGTGCAAGTCACTGGCCGGTTTGTTAACTGTATAGTTAACTAAATAATATACCATTATAGTGACTTTATATATAAATGAGTTTGTTTCGTATGATTCTTCTCAGAGCAGTCCAGCTAGGAAACACCGGCCCCATCGTTCGCTTAAAATAACTAATCAAAATATTGACGTGTAAAAGTGTTATGTATATAACCTACTTACAAAATAAATATGATTTTATACCTTCCTAGAAATCAGATCAGTAGTAGGCAGTTTTTTTTTCTTAAGAAAATCGCATACACATGAAGATTTCTGAACTTTCTTCATTGTTTTTCAAAAATACACAATTGTCGGCACCATTGTGTATTCTTCCCTTTCTTCCCTTATTTACAAACTTAACAAAATTTAAGTTTAGTGCATCTTTATCTTTCCGTTTTATTACGAAAAGGAAAGAATGTAAAATATTAGTGTAGTCCTGTCGAGTTAAGATACTTTATAGACAATTTAGACGCGATTAAAAACACGGCGTCTAAAGATACGCCAATATTCTTCAGGCGCGTCTAATTTAACAGGACTAAACAAATAGACCTTCTGCCCTTTTCTTAATCAAATGGAAAGAAAAAAATGCAATCAACTTAGAATTAGTTTAGATTATGAACATGAGAATTAACAAAAAACCAGACATACATAGTCCAAAGGCTGATAAGACACCCCATTCATTACCCAAATTCAACTCGGCATAAAATTTGGTAATGAGTCCACGTGCATGTCACTGGCCGTGCTATCAGTTAACTAACTACATACTAAAACCTTCTTCAAATATAATAATAATGTCAAACAAATCGGATCAGGTAGATAGTTTTTTAAAGATATTTGGTCACAACTGCACAACTTCTTTTATGTAAGATCGATTAAAAAGCTATATCTTTAACCTTTCGAGGACCAAGCGACAGCCGGCTGTCAGGCTGCTATCGTCTTTCTATTGTGTCTCGGATCACGTGTGTCCGAAGGATTTTTCTATTAAAACATACACGTTAACGATCTACAAACATACATAATCCAAAAGTACTGATAAGACACCCCATTCATTACCCAAATTCAACTCAGCGTAACATTTGGTAATGAGTCCACGTGCAAGTCACCGGCCGTGCCATCAGTTAACTGTAGACAGTTTTGTATAACTAATTGCAATTTTAAAAGGGATCTTTTTTAGTAGTAGAAAGAGGGTTTTTTAAATGTTTGTAATGTGTGGATGTGTATGTATGTATAGGAAGACAGGGGTAAATTAGATTGGTTTTTGAGCAAAATCAAGAAGAAGAAAATAGTTTCTATAAATCTTTATGACGTGATGTCTCAGTGGTTAAGGAGCCCCGTTTGGTTTCGAATCCGGGCAAGTACCAATGTGACTTTTTCAACTTCTTTCTAAGGTTAGAACATCACATCAATCCATCCATCCTTGGATATCACCGACTTCCCGTGCTTTGGATAGCAAAGTCGTTGGTCCCGGTTGTCATTTGTAAAACTTTGACAGTCGCTACGAGTGGATAAAAGCCAAAAAGTTTGACCAGTCTAACCTGGGGTTTCGTGTCACTGGGTTTTGGAGGTCTGATAGGCAGTGACTTCACGTAAAACACTGGTAACCAGCTGAATCAGTTGGTCTGAGATCCGATCCCAACTTGATTCGGAAAAGGCTAGGGAGATGATGACTCAATATCTTTATTGCATTTCAAACATTATAATTTTAGGTCGTTATTTTATATTAGAGATCATTAATTCATTATGGAAACTGCTGTTCTAAATGTGACCGCTGCATGCTGTATATCTAACAAAATATTTACTTATATTTATTCTGCTATATTCGATCAAAACTCGATGATGCAAATATACAGTCTCATAGAATTACACACACACATTCGCCATATTTTGCAAAATATAAGTGTAGTGTGACCGCAAAGCGCCGGATTACGCGCGTAATTTCAATATGAGCGGTCCGCCGCGAATATATGCGACGGATTGTGAACTGACGGACGATGGTCTGTACCGTTGGCATAATAAAAATACTAGAATATACCTAGTGGGTTAATATTTGTTTCATTTATAATTAAGTCTTAGCCTGAGGTAATTTACTTCGTTGACACGTGCTATGGCTTAGCTATTTTTCTTCCCAAACTTAGTGCCCTACATCTGGTATTGCATAAGTTGCTTAACTTGTTTCTCAGAACTAGCTTATGACAGCGACATCGTCCATAAGAATGTCTGTTATTGTGAATACGTTAGGACAATACAAGAGTATAATCTACGTCTAACATTGGAGCAATCTTGTTCTGTATGTAAAGTTGGTAAGATCTATGCGTAAATATTTGCTTTTTACTCTTGCAAAAATAGGTTACAGTAACATATAAGAATATACATAGACTACATAACATCACGCTACGACTCACAAAAGCAAAGCCTGAACCAATGCGGGTGAAACCACAAGGACCTACTCAAACTAATTCTTCGCAGTGAGTGACGCTTTACAAGAAAAACAAATACGCTAGTCCAGGGTTTATTTGCAACCAGTACACATTCGATAGCATCGCATAGCCGTAGCGATTGCATCGTTAATGTTTAGCCCTGATTGTCTATCTGTACATAATGTGTGTGTGTGTGTGTGTATGTGAGTGCAGGTACGATACCACGCTGTATGGCTTTGCCAGTTAATGGGAAAGCCATTTGGTAAATTCAGCGTTTGGTATTATGTTAAAGATTTGCTTTTTCTAGTGGGATGTCGGTCTGCTGCCTACTAGCATTGTAATTGCGGATGTAAAGATGTATGTATGGATGATTGTTGAACTTTCAGGCAATATTAACTGATTGAATTATGATGAAATACGTATATTCTATATGAATATACAGAGACTATAAATTATAAACATATTGTCGTTTAAGTAAGTCGTTAAGCATGATGTATCGACTTTTATGTAGTTATTTATTTATTTATATAAAATGTCTTAAACCAATCATTTTAAAACTTAATTATGGCGTTTTCACATTCTTCTCAACACAAAACAACAAATGAATAAACAAATGAATAAATGAATAAATGATTTATTTTTGTAAATAGGTAATAAATTACACTTTTACACGTCATTTTTTTCTTTTTTTTTTTTAATCGAACGATGGGGCCGGTGTTTCCTAGCTGGACTACTCTGAGAAGAAACATCCGAAACAAACTCAGAGGTCAAAGTCTCTTTTAAAGTCCATACAATATTGTATTGGTCAAAATATGCGCAACGCTTCGGAACTATACTCATTTCTTTTTACTTTAAAATAATCCGGACAAAATTACCCCAATCGTAATCACAAATCATTTTACCATTTAACAATATGAACAGGCGTTAAAGCTGTCAATAGACAACATTCCAGTACTGATAGACTGGTAATATTCAAGTGGGCCACCTGACCAGCAAACAGACTGGACATTTGATCCCGATGCCGTACAAGTGCCCCAATTATTTAGTTCACGCATCGCTTGGCGCGTGCCTGTGTTACTATGAGTGGTTCAGCCATTGTATAATGTTACTAACACCAGATTAAATACCATTTTACGATTGTTTGTTACTAGGTTTAGCTTGTGTCGTCGTCTGTGTGGAGTTGTATAGTTTGCTAGAAATCTTTTGTGGTTTTTCCTATGATAAGGTAGTTTTTTGGTTACTGTTCGTTATTGCGTGGTGGTAGATGGTGAAAGCTATGAACTGTTAAGTTTTAACAAAATTTGTTTAGTAGTATTTATGAAAGAGTAAAAAATATTTGTTCGGTTATTCTTACACAACTTTACATTTATATTATTATTAGGATAGCACTCAAAAAAGAAAAGGAAGTTTACTTTCAGTAAAAACAAACTTGTTATAGAGGCAGGACTTTCAGAGATTTTGTTTTTTACAAATAAAATAATAAACAAAGTTATTTCTTTTCATATTAATAACTAGCTTTTGCCCGCGGCTTCGCCCGCGTAGATGTCGAACTTCCATCCACAATTTTGACCCTTTAAAGGTTGAATAAAAAAAATAAAACTTTCTAAGTGGCTAAGGCTTCACAAAGAATAATTCCTCCAAGTTTCATGTCTCTAGTTAGTTATTGTTAAATATCAACAAACGCGTCAAAATTGAGTCACTTCCGGGGCAGCGGTAACTATTAGAATTAATCCGTAACCCCGGCACGTGCTGAATGCTCTGCTCGGCGCGAATGGAACAAATGGTCCTTATCGGGCGGCGAGCTACCCATCGCTCGCCATTCGCAGTCCCGCGCACCTACGGTGGCTGGTAGTCGTCTTGCGACTCTCGACGTCTACGCCTGGGTGCGCGCCGCCGCCTTCTTCTCCAGCATGACTGCTTCGCACAAGGATGCGACGGCTTCCCATCCAGCCACCCCCGTCGATCCCCTATGCAAGAACACGGCGGTGGCCCACCCAATCGGGCATACTACCACCGTATGCTCCACCGTGTTCTCTTGGCGACCAATGTCGCATTGGTGTCACCACCCAGGCTTCCCCTCGAATCAGACACAGGAACCTTCCGAAATTTCCGTGTCTGGTGAGGACTTGCTTCTAGCGATACGTGAGAACGCCGTAACGCCTCTCCAGACATTCCTCAAAGAGGCGTGTCCACTGGGTTGCGACAGTCACAGTCTCCATTTCGCCATGCGATCCCGCCGGAGCTCTGTGCCTCGCGCTGCGATTAGCCACGGCAAGGTGTTAGGTTTTTGGTTCCTAATCGGCTCATGGTGCAATGTTATGTAGCACAATATTATGTGTTATTCTGATGTATATGCTACGAATATCTTGCAAAGCCATCGGCCAGCCTTGCTACTGCCCGTACGTTGCTGCGAAGTAATTTTAAAACTCTGTGATATCTCTAAAGCTATTTATTGAAATTAAATTTAATAATGTAAACGGCAATGTTGTTTAAAATTAAAAGTTGTATCGGATACCGTATTAATATTGATAAAATACTAATAATAATACTATATTCATGAAAACACTCTGGCAAGTCATGTATTTTTATAGAACTAATTTTATTGCCATAAAAATGGTTATAGTGAGTGAACTATAAATAATAGACATAGGTATGTTGTTGTAGATTTTTTAAAGAACATTTTAAGATGAACAATTCTTTGTTAAATATTTTTTGCGTAACTTCAACCATTTACGCAGCGCGCCAATAGAATCTCTCAAAAGGGATATTTTGCCCTCGTTTTTGTCACACTTTTCATTACTACTCGGCTCCATGTATCTCAGCGTTATGATATATAACCTATAACCTGCCCAGGAGTATAGATTAAAATCGTACCAAGTTTGGTTAAAATCCCTTCATAATTTTTTAACTCATACGTGCACATACACCAAATAGATAGACAGACAAAAAAATTACTGATTGCATTTTTGGCATCAGTATCGATCACCAATTATCCTCAAATATTAATTTTGAATATTATATTCAATGTACAGAATTGACCTCTTTACAGTTTTATTATAAGTATATAGATTTAATTTACGATACCCACTCACTGTTTATAGCATGCGAAACGACTACCACATACAGTTCGATTGCAAGGGGTTAAAGTAAACAATTAATTATTTACTGAATTAATTGATAACTTTTTGTTTTTGACCAAACGTCCAAATAATTATCACTAACGCATAGATAACCAAACACTTTTTACAACAGGGATAGAACCTGCACGAAAAAAAGCTACCTGGGAGGGTCATCATTTTCACAAAAATGTAAACGCCGCGTTTTAAGAATGGTGACAGAAAGTACAGCGCCATCTAGCGAAATAAAACGAAAACTACGAAGAAATTCAAATCGTTGCGCTTTGGGTTTAATATCTTTTGAATGGAATTTCCGATTTGTGTAATTCAAAAAGTAATTAGTTGGTGTTGAAACAGACTTGAAAATGAAATAATGTATTACGGTGAGGATGAATACAATTTCGTGGCATTTTATGTTTTGATTGATGTGATGATGCGATTCTTTAGATTGACATAACTTTTTTATTTATGAACCGATTGAAACAAAACAAAGACTAAATGTTAATCCCGGCAAACCGCAACGCAATAGTGAAAACCGCATTCAAATAGGTTAAGCCGTTTTTGAGATTAGCCTGAACAAACGTACAGACAAACAGACATACAGACAAACAGACAAAAATTCTAAAAATCATAGTTTTGGGTTCTATTGCGTATATAAAGTTCCCCTAATAAAGTTTTTTTTATTTATCTTACATGTACAGACACCGACCTTTTACAATTTTATTATATGTATAGATTATTTGAAACGGCGCCTCTAAGGCCGGCTCAGGAAAAGTTGGCGAGATGAGACTGATGCGTACCACGAGGGCTTGTTCAAGGAAGCAAAGGGGTAGCTTGAAGAATTTGGAGGGGGCCTTTGCCCAGCTGTGAGACCAGTGTAGTTTAAAAAATATGTGTTAATAATTGATGTAATCTTCATACACAACAAATTGCGACTACACACTTACGGCCAACGTCATAATTTAGTAGCGTAGACATAATAAAATATCAGTAAAACATTCGCAGAGTGTCTTTAACCTCGACGTTTTAGCAGTAGGCGTAAATAAGAGGTATTTTTGACAACTTTAATAACAGTTACCATCAACACAAGTGGACTTGATGCTCTATCAACAATTTAACCAAAAGAAACTTCCAGCAGAACGGGCGAAAACAATCTATTTACGCACACTTCTATCTTACGTAATAAAGATATCATTGTGTAAGACAAAATAACACGAGCCACACAAAACATGGTGAAGAAATAAAGACGGACCAAGAAAATATTCCGACCTCTGGTTAATTTCCTCCAAGGGTGGAACTTCGGCCTGTGGACAGCGGGCCTTTGGTAGGGATGTGACGCCTGGGGATTCTGTGATTCGTTTTTCTTCGGATTACTTATCATGTTAAGTTTTTGCTATTTTTTTTAATGTTTTTTTCCTCAGGCAGTAAAACCCAACCTTGTTCCTCCGGTTGCTCTTTATGTTCCAGAGCCGCGGTAACTTTTAGAACTATTTCGCAGCCCGGTTTTAAATATGGGAAATGCAAATACAACCCTGTTTATTTGCTACGCTTTCATAACGAAACTATTGAACTGATTTTTATGAATTAAATAATGGATTCATGACTAATATATGTATTTATTACTCAGAAAAAGTTGTTTAAAAACTTTAAAAGTACTAATCGAGCTGAAAAATATTTCTGTATAGAGATTTATAAAAATGCGGTGAATTGATTTATGCGGTGGATCCTTATATCTATGAGTGGTTCGATTAATGGATTTATAAGGACGCGGTAAAGCTACCAAATACTTATGTAAAATTAGTGGTAAAACAGTTGATTGCATAAAAATATATATAGTTATGACTTAATTTTATACAGCACATATAAATAACCAGATTTAACAGCAAAATCTCAAACCCAAGTTAAATGTCATACAACCCAGAATTCAGCACCAAAATCAAATCCCGTTTCCCAATCCCGTATTTTCGTGACACGTAAGCACATCACTATTCCCATTCGCACAACAAATTGGGGTAAAGTTTGCGGTCTTCATTTCCTGGCCAACCAATCCAACAACCATTGCGCTAGTGCCGACCAGACGAAAGGATTTTCATTAGTTTTTCGACCACTCTTTTTTGTAGGCGAAATTGATAGCGGCTGCCTATCTAGTTTTCTGTTACAATCGGTTCGCCTATCTACATATTTGTGGTACGAAATTGGAGCCTGGACTTGATTTGATTTTCGGTTGATATGTTTTAGGTATGGATTTTTTTTATCCCTTTTACTTAATATTATAGTATTACCAGTCTTTGGCCACTAGTTAACTGCCCGGTCGTTTGGGGCAGCAGTTTTAGGGAACGCAAAATACGAGTAATAATGTAATAAACTTAAGGTCATAAATAATGTAGAATACTAATACAAAAAAATAGTTTATTGCTTCTTAAGTATACAATAATCATTTAGTATTTGGAGCTCCCCTTTAAGCATTAATGCCTGTGTTGGGAAGCACCGCTCTTCCATAGCAAAGCAATACAAATTTAGAAACTTAATATAACTAGGGTATTTTACAAAAATAAGAACTATAAAAACAAAAATAATAATATAAACAAGAGGTCCAGAAGTATGAATTTAGTTTAAAGTTTATGTAGGTATAACTTGCTTGCAGGTATGTGTTCAGTGTTATGTAAGGTTAGTGTGTTCTGTTGAAAGAATGTTTGCTAATTTGTGTGTGTATGCGTGTGTGTGTGTGTGTGTGTGTGTGTGTGCGTGTGTATGTCTGTGCGTGTGTGTGGGTGTGGGGGTGTGTGTGTGGGTGTGGGGGTGTGTGTGTGGGTGTGGGTGTGGGGGTGTGTGTGGGTGTGGGGGTGTGTGTGGGTGTGTGTTCACTTAATTTGTTCTAAGAGTGCCTCCGTGTCATCATAGGTTAGTGATTTTATCCAATTTGTTAGGGTTTTTTACAATCAAAATATTTTTTTTAATAATAATTATTCTAATGCTAATTTATTAGTGGGTTCTTACTATCCCATTCACATATATCATACATATGAGATTTTGTAAGTAATTTATAATATTAAACCCAGATCATCAGATTAAACAATAAATTGAGAGTGATCATAAGGGTCAATTTCGCATGGCATAAATATGACACCTGCCCTAATGACAGCTGATACTTCTGGTTGATTAACTATCGCGACATTTGCTGCTCCAACATTGTATGTCTTTGACGAATTTTTTTTACCAAACACAGCCAGTACCTTTAGGAATCAGCGGTGGTTTTACTTGATCGTTACAATATAGACCTCCTTCAAGAAACGAGCATATACCAAGGTGTTGCGGGAGTTTTTGCTGTGATCATCTCAATGACCTTGCTTGTTTGCCCCCTCTCATACACAAAAAAAAACAACAATACCAATTACTGCTCCCACGTACAACCCTAAAATTCAACAGCCGTGACGATAAGAAGCAAATTCACTTACATTTTTCAACAGGCCTTTTAATGAAAGCAATATGTCTTCGTACGATCAACACAATCCAACGGAGCGTGTATTTTTTTAACTGCGTGTCGTACTCGTATGCGAAGCGATAAAATATATTAAGCGATGAAATTATTCATTGAAAGCTCGTGAGCATTTATTTTCACGGTTAAAAGCTGTTAAATGGAGTTTTTAATAAAACTTTGGTATTTTATAGAGGTTTGTAGATTTTAAATCATAAATTCTAATTTTATTTTCTCTAGTACAGTCATAACACCAGGTAAGTATTTCGAGCATGGTACAACCACAAATAAATATTTTATCATTCCATATTGAAGTAAATATTTCATGTAACACTAGCTTTTGCCCGCGGCTTTGCCTTCGTGAATGTCGAAATTTCATCCCGTATTTTACACATTTAGGGTTTTAATTTCCAAAAATCCTTTCTTAGTGGTTATCTGGTCTTTCCTTTACAATCTTAGTCTTTACAATGAACACCCTGCAAGTTTCATGTCTCTAGGACCAGCAGTTTGGAAAACCGTCGAAATGTCGTTTAATCTCAAAGCCACTAACTCATTTCAATTGATATAAAACGATTAACACACACGCGTTAATACTATGTTGATATTGTTAAAAAAAAGACAGTCAATTTGGCGGTTCCGCGATTTTTAACTGTGCCTTAAAAATTTAATTATATTTATTAAATAAACCTTTTTATTCTTTATTAAAATTCTTTATAACAATAATAATACTAGCCTATTACTGTCCCACTGCAGGGCAAAGGCCTCTTCTCATACAGAGAAGGCACGAGCATTGATCACCACGCTTGCTCAATGCGGGTTGGCGATTTCGGACTCATATTAAGTACAAGTCCAGGTTTCCTCACGATGTTTTCCTTCACCGACGTCTGTGATGTCTAAGATAAACTTTTTAGAAAGTACATATGAATTGAAAAAGTCACATTGGTACTTGCCCGGATTCGAACCCACAACCTCTTGCATGAGAGGCGGGCGCCTTAACCACTATGCCATCACGACATTTAATAACAATAAAAAAGAACACTTTATAACAATTAAAAAGTTTATTTTAAAAACCAAAACAATCGCATAGCAACAGCACCGCTTGTTCTATACCAATTCCTCTGTTAATTTATGGGCGTATCACCGGCGCTTGCGCACCGCACGTGCTGGCCAGCGGACCGTGGTTCCGTACAACAGTTGCGACGTATCGGAAATGTTTCTGTCGGTTCTTCGAAGTAAGGCTTTGGGGTTTTGCGGTACAGGTGCTGGTGAAATATGATCTTGTATAAAGGTGAAAAAAAAGTTCATAAAAAAAAATACGACTGGATCGAAAGTTAGCTTTAAAAAGATGAACACATATCTATTTATTAACTTTTCTAATCTACCATTTCTCTATTTTTAACCCCCAATGCGACGAGTGTTATAAGTTTGACCGCTATGTGAGTGTGTATCTGTTTCACCGTAGCTCTTAGACGGGTAAACCGATTTGGACGCGGTTTTTCTTTATTTCAAAGTAGTTTTGTTTGCTAAAGTCGCGATCCTAAAAACTTCGGGAGGTTTTTTTTTACTTTTATTTCACAACATCAATTAATGAAGAACAAAAACAAATTCAATATCGGAATTATTATCTAACTTCTAAATTGTATTCATCATTCAGTTGTTTGAATACTTTTTAATGTATTCAAGCACGCGTCAGCTACCACTGTGCGCTTCCGAAACGCGTGCGCATGTACAACACAACAGAAAATGTAGAAGAACCACTTTGGTTTAACAAATACCAATTGTTATTGCGCTATGATAAAATCAAATAAACTTAAATATGATATATTTGTGACACTTGTATATGTGAGTTGGGTTTTTACAACTTTATGATTAATTTGTACGAAACGTTATAAGTTTGATTATGGTTTGACCGCTATGTGTGTGTCCTCTTTTTGTCTGTCTATGACACCGTAGCTCTTGAACGGATGATCCGATTTGAATGCAATGTTTTTCATTTGAAAGTCGGTTATAAATTTACTATACTATTAACGTTGGTCCTTAAATTTTTTTCATCGAAATCTGTTTCGTCGTTTTGAAGTTAACTCTTTTGTTGGCTGAAGTCATGATCTTCATAACTTCGGCGGCGGCCGGAGCTTTTATAAATATTTTATTTACACTTTTGATGTTTTTCTTTGAATTTTATTTTCACAATTTTAAACTTAATTTCCAGGAAACACTATTTTAGTGCTTTGTAAGCGATGTCGGTGTGGTGACATCGGCTTTATTGTGTTCTTTCATTTGCTAAGTATACTGTGTGAGCGAAATAGAATTCTATACTCCCTTCGTTTGAGCACCTTGTTGATTGTTTCTCTAACCAGAACCAAATTTAAAACAACGTCCAACTCCGTTAAAAAGTGTCTTTTTTCTTCCAAAGTGTCTTTTTTGGTCTAATAGAAATAAATAATTTGACTTGGTTATGATTAGTTAATCAGTACTTTCACTTGAGGGTTATTTCTTTTAACTTCATTCTACAGTTGAACTTCTGTATTCAAATAAATATTTTTTCTGTGCTGCGCAGACGCATCGGCCATGACCATAACCTCATTTGCACATCAATGCGTGTCGGTTAGCGCACCATTTAATTACCTGAATTAATTAACCTTTAGTTTATTTTTTTGGTGATTTCGTTGTATTGTTGTGAATGACAATGGGCATATGTGATTGACCCTTTAATGTATTTACTGAAAGCAACACAATGAAGTGTGAGTGTATTAAAATTAATTAAATGTTCTTTATTAAGCTATATATGTGTATAAAATGTTAAAATGATTGACTGTTGATATATCAACGCACAGCCCAAACCACTTATCTTATACTATAGACATAAAACTTGAAGGGTGATTTCTTTGTAAAGAGTAGGTATCAACTAAGGAAAATTTTTGGAATACTTATACTAATTTGTTAATAAAAAATGTGGTGCATTTTCGACATGCACCCGGACGAAGCTGCGGGCAAAAGCTTGTTATTTTATAAACAAGTTTTTGCCAAAAATACCTATTTATACAAACTTAACCAAACTCGGTTCAAAGGTTAAGCCGGGAAAGCGTAAAAGATGGACAGAAATCAGTTACTTCCACATTTACAATATTTTTAAATCACTCTCAAATATTGTAACTTTTAACAGTAAAACTTTTTTTTAGTAGTTATAATAGTTACTGCACAGTTCGGCCGCTCTGTAGACAGAGTTTCATAGTTTTGTAAGCTGCCAGCAGGTACATCAAGCGTATAATGACGAAAACTCGTCTATGCTACGCCTCCGTGGAGTAGCCCAAATAAACAAAAATCATTTTACCGTTCTTCCGAACAAAAGACATACATTACACCCAGCATTAAAAAAATTAGTTAAAAACTAAAACCTCCTTGGTTTTGCCGTAGTCGAGTAAAAAACTTACAAAAACAAAACTGCCTCAGCACAATACCTTTAGTTTCAGAGAACCCGAATTAAGTACATTTTCAACAATAATCATGAACATTAACCTCAATATCGCGTGCCTGAAGCCTGGTCGCATTTTTGCAGAAAAAAATATACTTAGTCGCAATTAAAACAAAAATAGAAAAGAAGGGAAGTCGGCCACAGGTAATTAGGCTTGCTTTCTATGAGAACGGCACACGTAGCGGCTTTTGTACACTGGCGGCCGATTAAACGTATACAGGATAAATAGGGTGGGTTTGTGGTGAAGATGATATTTTGTGTAACAGAGACGAAGATGGTACTGTTAAACCTACTTGGAAAAGTTAAGTTTAAGATTCGAATAAGGTACAATGATAACAACGTCTTGACATCTCGTCTGGTTGTCGAACTATAATAACAATATAATTATGAAATTGGTTTATAATATTACTGTATGGGTTCTTGCGACGACTACTAAGGTAGTACAATAATGCTCACATCGATATTTTTCTAGTCTTTCCTATCTATATTTACTTAAAGACCACACATTCCATTTGCTGGGCAAAACGATACCCTTGTTAGACTGTTCGAAAAATATTCTAGCTTCCAACTACCCGTAGCGAGAGTGAAAAATTTACAAGAAATTATCATAATGATAAATCAATATGATATGAAATTGTGAACACCACACCATTCTGGTAATGGTAATTCAAATTTAACATTCACACACAAATACGTTTAAGAGTGAACATATTATTAAATATATAATACATCCACATTCATAAACACCAGCAAAAACACATCGTCAATTTTACCCAACCAAAATTATCACGTAACCACTTAACAGGGCCGCCAGTTTAACGTTACAGTAAGATTTTTCCCTTATCTCACCCGTAGTAGCGGTAACGATGCAAAAGTTTTCAACTAGATACCCTCGTTACTGCTCCTTGGACGTTTGTAACGAGACTTTTTCTTTTAACGAATTTCCCTGGACGCAGTTTTGTGTATACTTTCTTCGTACCCGACTTGTAATAGTTTGGGCGATTAACAAGCTCAACTTGACGGTTCACTCTAAGCGGATTATCTGTAAGCGTGTCCGAGTAATTTTGACCGCGTGTGTAATATGATTTTTTGTTTAATCTTATTAGGATCGTGTGGGCTTATATTTTACTTATGAATGACCGGATTTGGCTTTCCGCAAGTACGCAATTTGTGATACTGTGTTTTATTGTAGATTTGGTTTATTCGTTTGTGGGAGTTTGATGTGCTTCAATTAATGTTTTTAAAAATACGACTCATTATTGTTTGATGACCTTTGCTTTTTATGCATATCTATTTATTTTATTAGAGACTACCTTCTGAGCATATGGTATTAGGCAATAGTGTAGTTTTTTTTTACCGACTTCAAAAAACGAGGAGGTTCTCAATTCGTCTGTATGTTTTTTTTTGTATGGTGTTACGCGATGTCTTTGTCAATTGTAAACGGATTTTAATGGTTCTTTTTTGTTTGATAAGTCATGATTCAGGGGTGGTTCATATAAATGTGGCGATCGGTTCAGTGCTTCTCGAAAAATTCACCTAGAACAAAAAAAATTGACGAAATATTCATAGGCGATGTGTGCTTTTTCTTCAAGTTTCTATTTTCGTTTTATGAAATTTCGGAAGTCGGTGGCTTCTGTTCTGCCAGTCAATTTGTGTTGCCACCGACAGATTATTTTTTTGAAAAAAGTTTTTTATCAGTAAAAGATCTTATCACTTAAGTACGTACAAAGATTACCTATCTGTTACAAAAAAACTTTATCCATTACTAGATGTTACCGTAGTCGTACCATAACGTAACATACTTTACACTATATCTCTATTTCTTTTGGTTATCAATCGCAGAACTGTTTTTAAATATATGTAGTACTTTCAGAAATCAGCGATTTTGAACAAACGAATGGACTTTTCAGTTTAGTTTCTAAAGTCCTTTGACGTTTTAGGATAAAGCAGTATTGACAGATCTTTTTTTTTCTTTTTTTTTGAATCTAGATAACTTACTAAACCCCAATCTTATTACTTCTTCAAAAAACATTACATACTTTTTTTTGGTGAGTGGGAAATCATCAAATGACTGCTCCCGTCCTGGGTGCGGCGGGAGGGCGTGTCAGACTTTTACAGACTAAAATCCACTCATGTTCCTTCGATTGCCCTGTATGTTCCAGGGTCACGGTAACTATTAAAAACATTCCGCAACCCCGGCAGGCGTTAAACATTACATACACTACAACAGTAATTTTTTCCCCCATTTATCACAAATCCTGTCAGAATAACCGCTATCCTGCATATCATGGCGCCATGTTCAATAAGAACTTGCACAAAAGGTGCTCCTAGGGTCCTACAATGTACTAAGTTCATATCCGGGGTATAATTGTTCATTCTAAGTGAGGTGTAGTGTGTTAACTAGTTGAATTAGTTCACACGAGTGTGCTTTAGTTTAGTGTTCTTCAAAGTTTTGATGTAGATTCGAATGAATTTATGGCTATTGTGGTGTATGGTTGATTCGCACAAAAAATAACGAGTATAATATTTTCTATACACAATATGCACTTATTTATTCTTTGTGTTTGAATGACTACGCCATAAATAAGTGGTAGACAGTCGGCTCATTACTTTAATGAACAAATTAGTAGAGATGAACTCAGGATTAATTTTAAGTTTCTTACAGTGCGACTTCACTTGGCGAATATGACTTTAATTTTAATAAATTTAGGGTATAGTTCGTATTATCCAAGTAACGCAAGTATTTAACCAAATGCGCCAAGTGTAGTCGCACCATTAAGATAATGATGAATATAGGTACTAAACCGCAACCAATTCGAATGAAAGCTAGTCTTAATATAATTGGTTTAAGGCTTAAAACAGCTTATAAATAAGAGTTTCAATTCAATACATTTATAGTGGCTGGCCTTCTTACAAATCGAAAGCTACAGCAACTGAAGATGAGTATAGTAGAAAAGACTGGGCGTTTAGGTGGTAACGCAGCCAAAACTACAAAAGCTATAACATGAAATTTTCACAATAGTTTCTTTTTTTTGTCTTAAAACCGATTTTTTAAATAAAACCCTCAGCGGAGTAAAATGGACGGGAGGAGACGCGGCAAACAGCTAGTATTAAACAAACCCTTTACACAGCCACCCACACACGTACAATACAATATCTCGCACAGTGCTAGTAATTAGTAGTCCCTAGTCAAAGACACGCGGCGCGGGATTAAACGCTGCTAATAAACTAACAACGGCTTGCTGTGGATGTGATTCAAAGAAAAATTACCAAGAGAATCCAGCTAGAATTCTCTCGTAGGATTTTTTCTTTGAATCTTAGAAGCCTCGTAGTAATTTCTCTTTTGAATCATAATTTCTTATAGCAAAGGAAAATTATAAAAAATATGAGGTGAATGAGAAAGAAATCTGAGAGGAATTTTGGTACCTGGATTATTGTGTTTGGTAGTAAAAATCAAAACATCATGCAGGCAAAAAAAAAAATAACCTTAAAGTTCAAGGTAAACTTGCTAAAGTACATTCCTTAGTGGACGCTGACGAGAAAAAACGGTTATCGTTATAAACTTTCAAGATGAGACCCTGCGTTGTTGAATCAGACAGTCAATATAAGTAATTAAACTAAGGATGAAGTAATCACTTAATTACTAAAGTAGGTATCAATACAACTAAAGCATTTGTTTTAAAAACGTTAAGTATCGAACAGCGTTGCCTTCTGAGACGCATACCCGTCTGTTGCGATGCTCACGATCAGGTGTTTGTCCATTGTTGACGACAAGAGAATATAACAAACATTTACATTACTTATACACTTCGGATAGGTAGCATCACTCGTTGTAATAACTCCAACATATTATATCATCTTATGGCACTCAGGAGGACCTGTCAGTGAAGATTTTGTATTGACGACAGCTAATGTCTCCAATACTCCAAAAATTAATTATCTTCTTGAAACAAAAAACTACTTTTTTATTGGTCTGAGATTACAATATTATATTAAGTGTGGATATATGTATTGTAGATAACGTTTAATATCAAATAGTGTGAAAGTAATACTCTGATGTTCTAGATACATTTGGTGCTAAATGTGTATAGAATGCGGACTCCGCCTAATTTTTAATAAATATAAGTGTAAAAGTGATTTAATATTACATTTCATTTTATACGTGCAGATATGATGTATTAAGTGTTCCATGGTGTAAATGTGTCGGTGCTATTGTCTACATAAATATTAATGAACTTTCATAAAAACTCTTACATTTACTTAGACTTAGCTATAATTCTGTCATGTAGTTTAACAGTTGTGCGACAGAGACACATTAATTCTTTGCGAAGTATTTGCTAAGCAACGTTTCACCGACGTTGACATTTGTGTCGACAATATTGGAAACACGCAACTCAATTGGACGGTCGTTAGCGTTTTCAAAAGTCCTGCCGATGGTTCCCGATCGGATCTCAAGGATAGTTCCCGGTTGTTCGGTTCATTGCACTCGTGGGAGCGAGCGATTTGCGTTCTTACTGGACTTCAAAGAACTTGAGTTCGAGTCTAAGATGTCCGCCTTCCATATTGTTGGCTAGGGAATCAGGAGTTTAGCACGTTTCGTGTGCTGAGTTGGTCTAGGATTAGAATTTTTTGTAGTTTTTTTACGATGTCTTTTATTCTTGTGTTTTAGACTTTTAGTTCTGATCCTGACTTTGTCCGCGTAAATGACTGTTATCGTGTATGTAGATGAACAATACGAAGTTAAAAATGAATAATAGGGGGTAGTATATGTTTTTCCTCGACGTTTTTCCTTCTAAATGTTCTAAATGTTAAGATTTTGTGTCGCCATGGCTATAGCATTGGCTGACGGCTGCTGGCCAGCCTGCCGTGGGTTCAATTTTTGCAAGTTACAAATACTTGGCCTGAAGTATTGTAACACCAACTATTAAGTAGTTAACGCGAAATTCTAAAACAGATAGACTTTCGGATTTTAAATATTTATTTGAACATTTAAATTCCTCAACACTCCTTACAGGTTTTAATAATACTAAACTAACGTATAAATAATCTAAAAACCTATCAACACAGCCCCAACAAACAACACTAAGTACTATCGCCGACAAAACATCAAACAAAAAACAATTATATTTCTATTGAGCAGAAATCGTGAGCTGACCATGTTAGGGAAACACAACAGGGTTTAATTAAAACATCGCGTTAGACCCTTGTGTCCATTCAGGGGTGGTCGAAAAGTTGCGCACTCATCGACGGGCCAATATCGACAATATCCATTAGAGGTACCCCTATGGGCAGGGCTGGTAACACTGAGTTTGTGTAAGATTTTTTTTTTGTTAAAATAAAGATTTTTTTGTATTTATTATTTTTCAATAACATTTTTTTATCCTGGTCTTCTGTATAAGATAATTATTGATATGTCCTATAGTTAAGACGTGAAATGTGAATATATAAAAACATATTAACACACAAACTCACAGAGAGTTTGTATGTTTATTTATTCTCATTTACTAATTTAGTAAAGACGAAAACAGCATATTTTCACGATGTTAATCGTCTTTCTTATAAAATATATATTCAGAAGAATGTTTTCTTTCTTTATTAACATGCCAATAAAAAAGTACCGTGGTGTATGTGGTGAAATTTTTGCGAAATGATTGAAATAGAAATATAGCTCGTAATTCCACCAAAATATAAGAAACCTTTAATTTTTATGTAGGTGAACGCGATGCAGTATCTTGCACCCAAGTCTTGAATAAGATACTAGCGGAATTAAGCCATAATAATATATTAAAAACAATACAAATAAAAAAAAAATTACAATAAATTCCCCTATGTCTTCCTACTTCATCGACAACCCTAATCCCCCGACCAATCCCGATAATGACGTATGAAATGCACGTTAATAGCGAACGCATTGTGCGGGCGACTGTACAAGCTTGAGTCTTAGTTCTATAGTTCCGCATTATAACAGGAATTTATATTAAAATATGCGGGAAACGATTTATCTCTAATTATACACGGTGGATGAAATCATGAGAATCATTTTTCTACCACCCTTCGTTGTGGAAAAGTGACACGTAATTCTGGTACTAATGTTAGGGTTTGAGGCGTTTTGGGGTGAACAGAAATGTGCTAATAAATGGTACCGGTTAGAGGATTTCAAGCTAAGGTTGACTTTAAGCCACAAGCTGTAGGTTTTTTGCTAATTAATCCGGTTTAATAAAGTGGTTATTGTTACTATGCCAAGTTAGCGCTCTTGAAATTTAGGAACATCTGAATTATAAAATTTATAAATTTACGACTTAGCCCAGTCATTTTAGCGACGTCGGATTAAGAGATGACTAGCACAATTTTGAAATATACCTTCATTTTGCCGTTTCAAAACTTGTCTCATAAGTTATCTAAAATCACTTGTCTGCATCATCAGTTATTCAAGGTCAAAGGTTTCAAAACAAAGTATTTCGCGATTACATTCATATATTTTAGCATGTTCTATAAAATTCAATAGCATAACATTTGCAACACATTCACAAATTTATCTAAAACATTATTTCAAACGCTCAACCGTTTTTGCTCAAAATGCTAATAACATTCTTATCGTTGTTAACAGGGCCAGGCGAAACGCGAGCAATCTCTTGAGGACCTGAGGCAGCACCTTCACAAAGCCTACATACCTCTCGCGCGGGAGTTCATCGTACTCTTCCCAGAAGGAGGGTTCTTGCACAAAAGACGAGAGATCAGTCAAAGGTAAGAAATATTAATTTAATGATTTAATATAAACATTCAATTTTAGAAAATTCTCAATCCCGACTTGCTAATAGGCGAGACGACAAAAAAAAAGTAATTAGTCCGTCAGATAAATTATCAAAAAATTTTGGACACGTATTTTTTCTTTTTTCTTGTAAACGAAAAATGACGACGATACAGTGCGTTGAAGTTGCGCGTGACGTCACAATAAGATACAATTTTTGCAGGACGATGACGTCAAAAACCCCCACTCCGGAACTTTGTTGCTCTTTATCTTGGTATTTCTTAATTAATTTGATCAAGCAAAAAATACGTGTCCGGTATTTTCGACCGATCTATCAGGCGGACTAAACAGAATGCCGTTTTTTAATACTGTCGTCATCCCTATTGCACTGCTTGCTTATCTTCTGTAGTGTGCAGAAGCTTGGCTTATTGGCATTTTCTATTAATAATCACTAGATTTTAGAAGAGTTACTAGGTGGTTAAATACCTTAAGGTATAGTTTTCCCTGTTAATTACACAGCAAATGGACAACTTTTCATAGGCGTATATACTCGTATCATAAAAACGAACGATAATTTTATTCTGTTCAATAATAAAGCTAAAAATATTTTCAATCGTGTCTCAATTCTCAGGTTTGCAGAAAAGAACAATTTACCAAAACTGGAATACGTTTCTCTACCTCGTGCTGGTGCTATGAAGGTCATAATGGAAGAAGTGGGACCACACAGGGACCGCGGCGCTGGTTCATCTAAGGAGGACTCGAAAAAAGGTGAGACTACACTCATCATCTCCCTTTTCCCAACTAAATTGCGGTCGGCTACCAGCCTAACCAGATTCAGCTGAATACCAGTGTTTCACGTGTAGTAACTGCCTATCAGACCTCTACAACCCAGTAACTGGGCGACACGGTACCCCTTAGTTAGGCTGGCCAGACTTTCTGGCTTCTGACTACCCGTAATGACTGTCAAAATTCTAAGAATGACATCCGGGACTATTATTTTATTATTATGGACTTGATTTAAAGGACTCAAAACGAAAGACAATCAAGCTTTTGCGATATTTGGCTTGTTTGATTTCACGTGAAACAGGCTACTGTTGGTCAGAAACTTTAGTGAAGTAAAGCCTTTGTCCTGCAGTACATAGTCAATAATGTAATTGTAATGTTGTGGTCCACCCTTTCATGTTTTATTACCTAATGGGCCAAACCAAAATCTAATTGTTTGTAGATGAAAATTGGAAGGTTTTTTGCCTTTGAATGTCTAACTACATTAGTCTTTTTTTCTATGTATTGTCATCTACATTTTTGTATGTGTGTATCTCTTTTCTTATGTCTATTTTTGGTTTTTTTTTTTCGATGTTTTGCTACCAATATGTTTACCCAAAGATTAATCTACTAGTATAGTTTTCCCGCTAATTACCATCATCGTCATTCATAATTTTAGCTGAAAAACTTCCACTGCTGACTGACATGGAGCAACCTTCTTCAAGTCGAACGGCTCAAGACTTTCCTACCGATGCCCTAGGCTTCTCGAAGCACTCGGAACCATACGGTACGAGATCGCTCCTTCAGATTTTTCAACCTTATCGGTTATTCTGTTTACGATATATGTTCCCTCATACTAGCTGGTTCACAATTCTACAGACCACAGTGGCTGACAATGATTTACGATACATTCATAGTTTCACTAGGAGCTGCAGAAATAGACGGTTCGAGGTCTGATCCTAAGGTAAGACTGTAATAATGTTATTTGAGAGGATCATAGTGACTTGAAATCAATTAGACCCTGGAAATCATCCCAAAATTTGATACAAATTGGATGGAACGTCGATTTCATTGGACGACAGATTTCCATATTTATATGCAGATTCAATTTGTCTCTTACCATGCGTGTTTTCTTCTTCTCCACGCAGTATTTTATGTTGTTGGCTGTAGTAGTGTGTTTGTCAGCGTTTGTTGTCCATCTGCTTACAACGCATAATGCTATATTTCGGTCATATGGCTCGTAGAGGTGCAAACAATCTGGTGATGAGAAAAATTTAGGGTAGAAGACCCCGAGGTCGAAGTTCGACTAGATATCCGGACAACTGGAGTTAATGACATTTTATTTCAGTTGGCCGACATTACGTAAGCGTCTAAACGTAACCGATGGCGATAACTGGTTGACAGGATTAAGAGCCACGATACACAGCAGTGAGGGATCAATCAAGAAGGTGGACTGTAGTAGTGAGATCTTACACGAGATAATGAGTTGATTGGAGGACTAGGGACTGGTTGACAGTGAGGAATTGTTCATATTGGAATAGGAAGGAAGGAGGGAAGAAATTCTTGTAACTGGGTGACGGTAGAAATTTGCTAAAATTGCTGTTGCCGATGATTTCTACAGATTTCTTTACGATAACCTAAGAGAAGAGACGAAATCAAAGACATTCTATCATTTCGGGATGTTTTTTTCTCTAGCTGATTCTGTCCTCCTTCTGAGCAGAGACCTTACCCAAGTTCATCCAGGCTCTCTTATCTTCCGCTTGCTCGAACCAGTCTAGATGGTACGCGTCAAGGTCATCGCGTCACTTTTATCTGAGTCAGCCTCGACGATGACATCCATCTTCTGGTACCCACTGCGTAGATATTTTTACCCAACGCTCGTCACGCATACGGCAAACGTGATTCATTTTAATATTATTTATTTCTAGCTACATAAAATTAACTCACAGCTACGTTACTAATTTCAAATACATCATCCACAGACAATAACTTCAACCAGAGCAACTCCAAGCTGATCGTGGAGTCCAAGGTCGGTGACAGCATCGACTGGATCCTGGACGTCACCATCGCCTATCCTGACAGGATCCCCTTACATCTGTTGGATGTCGTGTGTGGGCTCCGACCTTCGTGTGCCACCCATTTGCATTATAGGTTATACCCTAGTAGTGAGGTTAGTAGATTTATCATTTATTTTTATACCGTCTAAATCTATATTAATTATACTTTTTTAAATATTATAAAGCTGAAGAGTTTGTTTTTTTGGTTAAACGCGCTAATCTTAGGAGCTACTGGTCAACAGTAACTAAAAATGCAGGCGAAGTCGGGGGACAGCTATTTTGGAGATATAATTGTTTGGTTGTAAGTGAAAAGCTCTGGAAGTACTAAGCAAATTATAAAAATAAAATTATTTGAAAATTTAAATTTGAAGTGCTACAGGCTGAATTCAAGTTAGCAGATAATCAACTGAAGTAATATTATAAAAGTTAAAATTAATTTATGAGGTTTTGAAAAGCTTGCTTAGTAGTTAATTAACGATACAATAGTGGAAATTTTATACTGATAGGCATATTTGTGATAAAGTTAAGATTTTAGTCACTGTGTAAGAATAACAATCAAAACTATGTAACCGTGAATTTAAATTTCATATTTCAGGAATACCAAAGTACATTAAATGATCACTAAATTAAACCACTGTATCTAACTACCATTCAAACGATGAACTCACAGAAAGTTTGCATAAAATTGGACATGAAATTAAAGAGAGATTAAAATTAGGTACTGCAAAATGTTTAAGTCGACATCTTTCAGAATATTTGGATTTAATTCAAAGCTAAAAATTTTTGCAATAAAAACCTTTTTTCTTACTCCTTTCAAATTAATCATCACGGTCTGCTTCACCCTAAATTCGACGACGAACTATTTTAAAAATTAGCATAAAAAGGCTTTTTGGCTACGCAATGTGCCGTTACTTTAGCCTTTAAAAGAACCTTTTTGATTAGCCTGAAAAGGTCATTTCTAGAGCTTCATTATATTGCCCTGTAAATGACCAGTGAGCTGATATTATGCTCAAGGCAGAAAAGAAAGTAAATAAGACTATATAATTTATGTTGTTAACTTTATAAATTTATAATTTACGTTATTAATTTATAGTGTTATCATTGGTTTAATTATCTGATTTACTTCTTTCGTATCTACTATTATCTATGATAATGTTGTGTTCACATAAACTTTGAACCTAAACTCTTCTTGATACTAGGTGTATTTTTGCTCTTGCACAACCCGCTAAGAGATGATTCTACCCATGAAAACTAACAACTTTTATTATGGGACCAACTCTGAAATCGCGAAAAAAATATCAGCTGTTTCTAACAAAAGTTCAATGCCCTCTCGACCATAATGTATGAAACAACTGATATTTTTTTCGAGATTTCAGAGTTGTTTCCATAATATAAGTATTTTTTTTGTTTTTATGAGTACAATCAGCTCCTAGCGAGTTGTGCAAGACCAAAAATACATCTAGTATATCAACGCACAGCCCAAAACGATAGAAAACTCCAACCCCAAAGTGTTAAAATAGGACAAAAGCTAGTCTTGCATACTTTGGTATATATTTTTTTGTTTATCCAACTGTTCTTTCCACCAGGTACCAGCAGACACGGAAGGCATGACCCAATGGTTATACGACAGGTTCATCGAAAAGGACAAGATGTTAGAAGAATTTTACCGCACTGGTCGGTTCCCCACCAAAGGAAGCGGTCCCCACCTAGCCAGGGTCGTCAGACAAGACAATCTTAGATACCTGATCCTCCATACCTTCTTCATAGCTTCTACTTACTTACAATATGTGATGGCGAAAGCCATTTACAACTGCTTCTGGTAACAGAGCATTTGTGGGACCAGACGTGATTTTTTTACTACCAAGACTAGGAACTTCATTAGTTTATGTTTAATGTTTGATGGTCACAGTTTCCCGTGTTATGTCAATTATTTGTTTTTTCGTTTGGATATATGTCAATCTTGAGGTTTCAATTTTGATTTTGGTCTTAATGTAACATTTTGGGTTTATAAATCATATTTTGCTTCTCAAGCATCAAGGAGCTACAATGTATTAAACTAAGGCACTTATCTCAACGAATTAGCTTGCTTATAACTGGTGCATTTGCTTTGTTGGAATAATTATTATATTTTGACAAAAACATTTCATTTTGTCACGTCTGGTCTTATACATGTTGTAACAGAATTTTTGGATATTGACTGCTGAATGAAAAATAGTATTAAATTCAGTGAATTCATTTGTTTTCGGTCGTGAAAATCCGTAATGTTTCGGATGACAGAGTGAGATAGCAGGTGATAAAAAGAGAGCAAGCATCATACGATCTTCTATCATAAACACCATCACTATATTCTAAATCTATCCGTACTTTTATTAATATGGTCACTATCCATACAAGAAAAATGTCCCTAAACAAAAAACATCGTAACATTATTATGAATAGTCAATAGA